>CM070648.1:20376239-21576239 GCA_036346575.1 Dendrocalamus sinicus
TTTTTGGTACAATTACTATTAAAATCCAATGAAAGTTTCATTGAAGGGCATAAGTACATAGTCTCATTAAGCACAACTCAAGAAAGTTCGATGCATGTACTCTTCGACCAGGGATACCATCGCCGATGGTAGTTCCATGCACCAATTGTGGGTCCAAGAAACTAAATTGACAGTTCGATACTAGCTTTAATCAGCATGTGTCTATATATATACACAACGAAAGCAAAAATTAGATATGGCATTTATCGGTATGACATTAACGGAGATCGTGATTGTACACACTTACGTCCCAAGATCGAACGATTGAGACGCCAAGAGCGTTGAGCATGAACAGCTCGAATAAATCCTCAAAGGCGACTCACGAATGTACACTCTTGAAGATTGTGTAAATCTTCCTGAGAATTTGACTGATACTTGAAGTCCGCTCTCCTCTCGCTTATTGGATCGCCTGATATACCACGTGCAATTGCATGCAACTATATGGTAGCTTTTGAGGGCTTTTTGTCGAGCAACGCTCGCCAAGCCACCAATTTGCGGCCAAAGGGTGGTACGAAGATCATCATTGGTCTTCTTTGCTTTGCCCTTTGCCGCCTTGCTGCTCGTTATGGGCCGACTTCACGGAAGTCGACTTGAAGGTAGCAGCTGTGCGTTGCTCCGCGCAGATTAGGCCCGTGGAGATAGCACCGCTGTAGTATCCGTGGTGGAACCGATCGTCTTGTATCGAGATGGCACCTGCGGCATGTTGCTCGTCCTCGCCACCGGGAAGAAGCCTCCAGAAGATGTCGCTGGGCCATCGGATGAATGTTCCAATGGCCTGTCCTAGAGTCACGATCTCGTCGTTGGGGGCTTCGTAGCGACCACCTCAAAATTGACATACACACCATCCACATTAACTTTGCGGCTCGGCGCTAAAGCTTGGCCGCACCATGGCCCTCGCACTGCATTTAATATGCCTGGCCCTGGGCAACAGATAAGGGAATGGCGCCATATCTCACTTGGAGCTTGCAGCTCGAGGCTCCTACATAACGACAAAATTAGCTACTCGAATAGGCCTACCAATGGAGCAAGCATTCGAGAGGTAATAATTATTACTGTGATGTCGCTCCACAGAAATTTGGACTGGTATGTCGATTGGACGCCAACTCATTTCTGACGGTTGCGGGCTACCTAGCATAGCAAAGCGGCGTGGCGCCCCGCCGACTCGGTCTGCTTCCGCACTCCTTCTCTCGACATTTACCCATCCGAAAAATAGCCTCAAGAGATTCCTTGATCTCTTCGTAGAGCCTCACGCCGCTTTGTTTCTCTTCCTACGCCGATATTCCGAGTCATCTTGGAAACCATGTTTCAAGGAACGTGAAGCCCAAGGCCCTCCTGCACGACCCGGTGCTCCTTGTTTTTCTGGCCACGGAGAGCATATCTTCCCTTGTTCGGAATGATCCTGGTAGATTCAAAACTCACTCTTCCCGCAAGAGCACGACATGTCATTTCAATTGCACGGTTGTGGAGTAATTACAAGCTACGAGTTCGATCGATATCTTACCAGCGCCGACACTTGCTGGTCTGCAGGTTTCAAAGGAGACGCCCCCGAGCAAATGTAGATGACCTTGCTCAAGCCATTTCGAGCGCCGTCATCCGGGATATTGAAAACGGCGGGCGAGGTCCTCTCGCAGCCTGCACCATCCTCCAACCTCCATCATGGATTTTACCCGCATACCCACTGTGCTAAGTCCGTGGGGGTGCGTGTTTTTGCCTCGAGGGTTGTGCGCCACACTTGTACTTTGAATTCTTCGTCGCTTTCATCGCCTTGAACTCTTCCCATTGTGATTCCGTGAATGGGTATTTAGTAAAAGGCGCTTCGTCCGCCTCCACGCATTTCCGACAAGCGCGTTTCTGAAGTTCTTCCATGCTTTGCACGCTGGTAGGTTTGTCGCCCACGCCATGTGCGTTCTTTCGGGAACTCGAACGATGCCAAGATTTCGGTCCACAGTCACGCTTCCGGTGTCGCACGCTCTCCCGAATTGTATGTGATCTCAATTGTCAGGCAACTATTCCGACCATGGTTCGAATGCGCTTACCGCTTGCTTGAAGGATAGGGACCCCACCGCGCCATCACCGTGATGGTCCTGTCGCTCGAGGCTTCTTTGATAGCCCTCTTCCTTGGCGCCTTGATGTTGGAGCGACGCCCGGCGATGATGGTGAAGAATGCGCGGTGACATGTTGCTCATTTTGTGGGTCTATTAAGATAAGATGAGAATGTTCAAAGTGAGGAAGCATAAAAGTCAAACATGATGCTCAATGTCTAAGAGAGGAGAGGAGTAGAGGGAAGGGGAGAAGGGAGGGGTGATGGACACAGAGAGGGGTTATGTGCCTATACTATATACTACATACTATATGTGTATATACATACATATACATATACATACCTACATGTATACATATACATACCTACATATATACATATATAATGGTAGCAATATGAAGCAACAAGCAACAAGCATCAATAATAGAATCAATAATGGGCCTCAACATGAATATGTGCTCTCAAATTGTAGGGTTGCACAAGATTAATCTTGGCCGCCCCGCTACTAAATCATATACTCTTCCTGATTGGTTATGCCAAATAATGAATTCAGTATTTTGAGCTCTAGATACAAACTCTAAAATCTCAAGATCAAGATATATTTAGCATGCATATATTCAAACAAAAGATTCATACAGATCAAGACCACACAAGTTAATCTCTTGCCTAATAATTCGTCTTTAACTTGTCAAGATTAAATCCAACAGATCAATTTAATAACATGCTATAACTGAAAACTGCATGAACCGACAGCTATTAGAGCTCAAGCATCGAATGAACTAATCTCGTGATATGATTTTCATCATCGAGCAAATCGTAGTAAACAATTAATGTACCAAATAGCAAACTAATAAGCTACCGCAAACCCTAGTCCATCACGGAAAGTGCTCACAATGCGTCGGTGAATCGAGGGGAGAGTGGCTGCGAGAGGCTCGACAGCGGCGCGTGGCGAGAGCTCCTGGGAGAGCGGTCGAAAGCAGTTCGAGAAAGCGGAGGCGACGGCAAGTCAGCCGAGGCCCGGTCGGCGAGGCTCGGCGCCAGCCCGGCCCGGCGAGGGGAGCTCCGAGGAGAGCCGAGGCGACGAGGGCTCGCTCGGCAGCGGCCAGCGAGGGCTCGAGGCGATGGCGACGAGAGTCGGGAGGCTCAGGCGGCGAGGGGCTCGGAGGCGGCGGCGAAGAGAAGCTCGACGCAGGCGGCGGCGAGGAGCTCGAGGAGGCGGCCGACGAGGGTCCGAAGGCGGAGGCGGCGGCGGGCTCGGGATTTACCCGGATCTAGATCAAATAAGCTGCACGCGTGCCTGGAAAACTCCTGAGCGGAGGTATATATAGGAGAGTTATCACGAGGCGGTTCTAACTCAAAACCGTGTCAGTGATATTAATATCATGAGCGGTGCCCAAGTTCTAAAACTTTGTGATAGTATAAATATCACGAGCGGTTCTAAGTGTATAACCGTGCCTGATAGTATCTTAATATCACGCAGAGCGGTTTTAAACTTAGAACCGCTCTGTTTATTGATATCACGGAACGGTTCTAAGTTTAAAACGTCTCGTGATAAGTTTTACGAACGTAGTTATTGTTAAGACAACACCAATAACTACGCCTGCATTCATATCCACCACCAAACAGCTGCATTCATATACAACACCAACCACCGTGCATTCATATCAACCATCACATGTGCATCACACATATACATAAATGCCAATACTCATATACATTTTGTCACACATTTTCACATATACATCTCAAAATTGTCACACATTTTCACATATACATTCTTATTGTACTTGCTTATTTCCTTTAAAATTAGCCCTTCATCATGATCAATGCGATACGTAACTAGTTTTAATCCACGTTGTTCATCGTCGACCATATGCCATTTCCAAAAGGAGGTAACTCGTCAAATTGATTGTATTCCTCCTCGTCCACTACATTCTCCACTCCGACAATTCTCCTTTTCCATGAAGAACTACATGGCGTTTCTTATTTGCCGGTCGGTTATAGAAAACTTGAACAACTTGATTGGCAAATACGAATGGTTCGTCTTTGTACCCGACACGTTGGAGGTCCACGGTCGCGGTGACAGCATTTGTCAACCTTCACTGTGGAGATGCACCCAGCGGCAATGAAATAAGGGGATCTTGAAAACCACATAGTCGAGCTCCCAAATCTCTTCTATTAAGCCATAGTCTGAGTTTCTACGACCCATCGTCAGAATGCATCTATGCGGACTCCATTGCTATGTAGTTAGTGCTCTTGACATCCTGAGGCTGCGTATAGAATGTGTACCCATTTATGTCATATCCTTGCCATGTCACAACTGTAAATGTCGGCCCTTTGCCAACCATCTCAGCGTCTCACTCGGCGAGCTCCTAGCAATTTGCTCCTTCAACCATTGGTTGAACCAACGGTTGTGTTGCCTCATGATCAAACATCGGCCGCTCTGGATTTCGTGTGCGAAGCACATCCTTGTCTGCTGGTCCACATAAGGCGCCACTTCAGTCATGTGTTGCAACACCGTGAAATGGGCTTGAGTATACGTGTCCATATCTGAGTGATTGCTTTCCTTCCGATAGTTCCGAGACCCTTGACCTCCCTTCATGACGAGATTGAGGGACACCTATCGGTTGAATCTGAGCCATATAATCGACACAAAACTCAATCACCTCTTCGCTTGCATAACCTTCGACGATGTCGCTCCTCCGTAGAAACGATTCCGACGTAGGACTTGAGAATTCCCATGAACCTCTCAAATGGGTACATGCTTTGCGTGAGAATACGGCCCGCACATTTTTATCTCCCACACAACGTGAACAACGAGATGGACCATGATATCGAAAAACGAAGGAGGGAAATACATTTCAAGGTGACATAGAGTCATCACCACTCGCCCCGCAGAGCATCTAGTCCTTCGGGATCGATGACCTTCGAGCAATTGTGTTAAAGAAATAACATAGCCTCATGATTGTCTCTCGGACTTTGATCGGCAAAATATTTCTAATTGCAATAGGGAGCATCATGTCATCAAGACATGACAATCATGAGACTTCATGCCATTTAACTTCAAATCTTGCATCGAAACAAGTTTCTTCACGTTGCCGGAGTAACGAGACGGAACTTTCACACCATGCAAGCACCGCACGCTTCGTTTTCTCACCCTGGACAGAGTGTAACACGCACGGGGGAAGGTACGCTCGCCCATTATCGGTGCTTGTCGGTGCTAACTCGGGCCACGATGTCCATGTCGAGCCAAGTCAAGCCGTGCGCTGACACCGATCCCTTGTTTTATCACTGATGTTCCATAGAGACCAATCAAGGCGCCGCACACATTCTTTTCGTGCATGGCGTCGATGCAAAGGTCGAACATCTAGGTACTCCCAATAAGGTAAGTCCCAAAATATTGATCTCTTCTTCCGGTGTTCTTCTCATGAGCCCTCAATTTACGTCCCTTTCCGAGGACAACATCTAAATCCTTAACCATATCATAAACCTCGCGTCCCTTAAATGCCTTGGAGCTGAACCATCTTCCTTCTCTCCGTCAAATTGTTTCTTCATCTTGCGGTATGGGTGAGCCCTCCAAGGAAGGGCGGTGGACGCATGTAGACGGTTTTGCGTGAGTGTCTCACCACACACTCTCGGTACCATCTAAGCAGTGAGTACAAGCTTTGGCACCTTTTGTACTATGGCCGATAGGTTACCAAGGGCGAGGATAATCATTTATGGTGCAGAACAATAAGGAGCGCGAGTGAAGTTCTCTCGTTTGTACGCATCCCATACCTGTACCCTTCGCTCCACATTACTTTTAGATCTTCCACCAACGGTGCTAGGAACACATCGATATCATTCCCGGGTTGTTTTGGCCCTTGGATAAGTATCAATGACAAAAATATACTTTCGCTTCATACACAACCAAGGAGGAAGGTTATAGATGCAGAGAGTCACGCAGGCCATGTGCTATGTCGGGTGCTCATGCTATCGAAAGGATTCATTCCATCTGCACTCGGTCCAAACCTTATATTCCTTGGTTCGCATCGAACTCGCAAAACTCCTATCGATGTTTCTCCATCGCGGAATCAGCAAGGTGTCTTATCATTCCATCCTTCTTGCGCTCCTCCGAGTGCCAACGCAGCAGATTTTGCCTCCTTTGGATTTGCAAAAACCTTTTCAAGCGGGAATTATAGGAAAATACCATGTCACCTTAGCGAGAGGTCCTTTCTTCGCCTCTGTTCCTCGCCATCAAGCGATTGATTATTACGTTTGTATCGGGATGCGTTGCACACCGGACATACATGCATGTTTGCATACTCTTACTGTAGAGGATACAATCGTTCGGGCATGCATGTATTCTTTCTACTTCCATTCCCAACGGACAAAGAACCTTCTTGGCTTTATACGTGGTTTTAGGCAACTCATTTCCATCCGGAAGCATGTCCGCTAAAAGACCTAGCAGCGCGTTGAAACTCTTGTCCACCAACCGTTGCTTGCCTTCAATTTCAACAGTTCAAGCACGCCAACAACCTCGTACTTGCATCCCGTGTACAAAGGTTTCTCCGAGTCCTCCATCAAGCCACGGAATTTAACATACTCTCTCATCATAGTTCTCTTCAACATCGCCAAGCATCAGATCCGATTATCATCGTGCAACCTATCCGAATCCGACCCACAATCGACATCACCGGCGGCATGTCATTCGATTCACAGACGATGTCATCCGGGGCATATCATTCACTTCACCGCGATGTCATCCGGCATATGATCATTCACTTCGCCATGACCGGTCCAACACGTATAATCCTTTTTGAAACCCTCCGAATCAAGTGCGATTCAATTTGCCCTCGGTTCTTAAACATCTTCACATTCGCGCATCGGTGCATGGACAGCACATATATATCGCCCTTATTCAACATATCCTCCTCGGCAGCTCTTATAAAAGCGAAACGCCATTAATGTACTCTTCACTCACACGGCGCATGCATACATCCAGCCGGTCCTACGTTACGTACATATATAACAACTTAGTATTAAAATCTAGATTAACTAATTATAACTACATATATCACTGCCACATTTATTATATTGAGACTTTATTTGCTAGATTCATATTACAAACACAACGGCTATTATATAACCAACAATTTTGCAAATTAACCATCTTCAATAACCACTCATGGATTACTTAGAACTAAATTGTAATGCAATTAAAGAAAAAATAAATTGCATTACTAACCATATCTAGAACAACCAGCAAAGTATGAATCTTCAAAGCTCAATCTCGCCTCTTCCCACCAAATTAACAAGGCACGAAATCGCCTAGCTTCCTCCCGAGTGAAAAAGTGCGTGGCGATGGCTAGATCGGATCGAAATGAAGACAGATGATCCGAGCGGCGCAATAAATGCCTCATCGACATTATCACAGATGGTTTTAATAAAACCGCTGCGTGAATTATCACTGACGGTTTTTAATTATTAACCGCGCGTGATAACAGAATTATCATGAGCGGTTTTTATTTAAAAACCGTGCGTGATATCTGAGATTATCACGAGCGGTTTTTAATACAGATCGCATGCGTGATACTAACGTATCCTGACGGTTCATAGTTAATAACCGCTGCGTGATAATCCATTTTCCCGCCACAAATACCACAGACGTCCTCCAAATTACAACGCTCAGTAATAGTGCTCATTAGAGCGGTTTCACAAAACCGTGCGTGATGAGGCGTCTACTATTAGGCTTTCTGTAGTAGTGGACCTTGCTAAACCTAGAGGCAGCCCCAAATAAGTGAAAGGTAATGATCCTTGTGGACAATTGAGAGTCCTGGTAAGAATGTCCATCTTTCCAGCAGGCACATTGATTGGCACCATGATTGACTTGTGATAATTGACTTTTAGCACAGTTGAATTAGCAAAAGTATTTAGAAGGGCCTTCAGACAAAAAAGTTGTTTTGCACAAGCTTGCATTATAATCAAGGTATCATCAGCATACTGCACCGCAGGAAAATCTGGGCAAGCCTCTGAAGGCAAGGTGCCATGATGAGCTGCCTATGCATAGCCTCACTGAGAATGCTTTGAAGAAGTTCTGCTGCAAGCACAAAAAGTAATGAAGAACCCTAACTCCCCTCTTGCAATGAAATTGTTTGCCAGGAACTCCATGTAAAAGAACTGAAGAGGTTGCAGTAGACAAGATTTGTGTAATCCAATTTTGCCATCTGGAGCCAAAGCCTTTGTAGTTCATGTTGGTGATATGCCCTAGAGGCAACATGGAGATGTTGAATATATCACATACTATGTTTATGATACATTGCTTTGTTCCTTGAAGTAGACATTATCATTATTGATCAATGAGTATGTGACTGATTCATGAGACTCTTAATGCCAAAATGTTGCTATTTCTAAATGATCCCTGATTATATATCATATGAGGAACAAATATGATTCAAAGATCAGCATATATATTGATTGATGATCATGTCTCATGGATCATGGTATGGAGATACCAAATCAATAATATGGACATGTGTTAGTGAACATATGTTGGATAGACCCGCCATGAGACATGCGAGAGATTCCATGTGTCATCAGTTGGTCTCAAGTAGTGTTTATGTAGAATCCTTAGACTTGAGATTATCATGGTTCCCAACATGCGTAGTAGCCTATTTTGGGACTACTAACCACTACTCCGTGGCCGGTAGTCATAAAAGTAGTCTTCGGGTTTGCTATGAAACATGTAGTGGGATGTGAATGATCAAGATAGAATTTGCCCCTCCTTATGGGAGAGATATCTGGGCCTCGATGTAATGGATTATGAAAGTGCATGGCCATGCCAAGGTGATTGAGGAGTCAATCACGAGTTTATAATCCATCACGGAATCGAGAGAGTGATTGAGCTATTAAGAGGATGACACGAGTCTCACCTTGAGCTCAATCTATATCGTGAGACAAAGGGATTCGTACATGAGAACATTACGAGTTCAGTGATATGATCTTTACGTATACTTTGGGGTTAATATGTCTTACTAGAGGCCGCTATTAGCAGGTGACCGGAAGGCGTTTCGGGTCACGACCAAGTATCACGTGAACCTCTGGTCGCACTTAACGGGTTGGAACACTAATTCGAATGTGATTCGAATATGGGCTCAATTCGGATAGAGATCCGGATAGACTCCTATTGGGCCTCGGTCCACGAGGCCCAAGTGAAGTCTATATATGGAGGCGAGGGTTGAGGGTGCATGCATCACGGTAATCCCGAGCTAAACCTAGCCGCCACCTCCCGAGCCAAACCTAGCGCTCGCGAGTCTTTGGTACACTCGCGATCGGCGTTCTAGCCCGGACGTTTGGATATCGGTGGAGGCGGCGCTGTTATGGCGTTGATCGGCATCAACAACCTCTGATTGGATCGCTCGTGGTGTGGTTGATCGCGTGGAGGAGACGATCTGTTCGGACGATCGGCTACTTCCACTACTACCTCGGCGGCGTGGTTGGATCGGCTTCTCAACTCTTCTTACATTTGCTGCTGGCGTCTAGTGATAACGATCCATGATCCCTCCTTAAGCATGATGTCCTTGTGTGCGCGGTAGAAAAGTTTTGTTTTCTGCTTTCGTAGCCTACGCACGATTCTTTAGTTCAATATGTCCAGCACGACCTGGCGTTTAACCGTATCAAAAGCCTTTTCAAAATCAAGTTTGAGCACTACAATTTCCTTCTTGGACTTGTGACAATGGTGAAGACATTCAAATGCCCATGCCAAACAATCTTGAATAGTTCTTGTCCTGATAAAACCATACTGGTTGGTATGCATATAAGTTCCAAAATGACAGCTTGCAGCCTATTAGCAAGAATTTTTGTAAGCAGCTTGAGCAGTACTGTTTTGTAGAGCAATCGATCTGTAGTCTACAGTCATTGGCCTTTGTGTCTACTGCAGTCGGTGGTCCTATGTCTACTGCAATCTTTTTGTTTTATGTCTACGGCAGTCGTTGATCATGTGCCTATGCAGTCATTAGTCTTGCGCCTACCGTAGTTTTGGTATCTGTGTACTACAATTTGGTTATATTTCTGCTGCAATTTTTTTTATATGTCTATTATAGTTGTTGGTTCTGTCTTTACTGTAGTTTTAGTCTCATTGTACTGCAAAGATTATGTGTCTACTGCGATTTTTGGTATGTGTACCGTATTTTTTAATATATATATACTTGTACATATGTAAGGAGCTAGTACTAGCTAGCAGAAATACTAAAATAATTTTGTTTATACAAT
Source organism: Dendrocalamus sinicus (assembly GCA_036346575.1). Lineage (NCBI taxonomy): Eukaryota > Viridiplantae > Streptophyta > Magnoliopsida > Poales > Poaceae > Dendrocalamus > Dendrocalamus sinicus. The sequence goes on from CM070648.1 coordinate 20,386,570, forward strand.
GGAAGGTTTATCCCAGTTGGTACTTGGTTGTGCATGCATGCGAGGTTCCTAGTTCGAGCCTTATGGGGCATAATTTTTTATGTTTTACCACAAATCAAAAAACAAAAGCAGACTTTTCAAATTAAAAAAAAAAGAGAAGCAACCAGGAGGAGGAGAGACACGTGCCAATGAGCTGGAGCCAGCGAGCCACAGCGGTTGGGTGGGGAATTTTTATTTTTTTTATTACAATTCAAAAATCAAAAGCAGGCTTAAAAAAAAAAAAGAGAAGCAACCAGGAGGAGGCGCGCTGCCGGGAGGAGCCAGAGGAGGAGGTACGCGTGCCCATGAGCTGGAGCCAGCGATCCACCGAGATTGGGTGGGGGAGGAGTGTAGAATGGAAATTCTAACGAGGGGTGTAGAATAGTGCCGTTATCTACTTATATATAGAGGGAGGGAGGGACGGAGGAGAGAGATTAGTGTGAGCTTTTGACACAGTCACACAGAGGTGGGCACGGCATCGAGATTCGAGACTCACAAGGTCAGAGTTGACCTCTACTGGCTCGGTAAAGACATAATCATAGTCGATGTCCGTGTAGTCAACGGAGTCAAACTAATTTTTGCTCATCCTAGGAGTCAGCCATTGCAGCAATGGCTCTTTCTAGAATTGAAATCCGCCATATCTACAGACGACGCCAGCTATCCATGATCTTGTTACCAAGACCAACGATCTTACGTAGTTTTCTTGATGAAATGTGATGCAGGGATCAACAAGCTCAAGGCGCAGAGAATGTATCCAGGTTTAGAAAGTAGCAAGAGAATGTATCCAGGCGCAGAGAATTTGTTTTGATATTATTCATTCCTATAGTTATAAAGTAGCAAGATAATTCAAAGATAATTGGTGTTCTAGTTAGTCCATTAATTAAGACATACACACACACACACACACACACATATATATATATATATATATATATATATATATATATATATATATTTTTACGAATGTAAATCGGTTTAGAAAGTGTGTAATCAAACATTTTCTATTTCATATATTAAAATAACTAAAAATATATAGATTGGCCAAAATGGAAAAAATACTAATCAACTGGGGATTAAAAATACTTTCATAGTGTTGCATCTTTTATGGATTTTTGCCAACTAGTATAAACATAAATAATGTCAAAAACAGTGTAAGTTTATAAACAGACAAAGCATCATGTAGTGATATAGTGGTAGTGGTGGTAATCCTTTGTGCGCCGACAAGTGGGGCCAATGGCCAATAAGCTGGATTTGCTGGCTTCACTTGCCTCCACTCCTATGCAGCCATGGTGCCATGCCACCGGGGAGAGGGAAAGGGAGAGCGTGCTCTTGTGACGACTCTATTTATGAGGCCGTTGGATTTCTCTGTAACTGCTTAGGAAGTTCAGTTGCAGAGTAAAAAAATGAGTACATCAAATCTGCTCAAACTTTAATTATAAATACCAAACATTATTACAAGGGAGTACGACTTAGCAGTCGAGTTTTACATTATAAAGGGTGTCCAAGGCCAAAATTTATTATACAACACAAAAGGTCTTCTAAAACCACGAGCACACTTGAGCTAACTACTGTTACCTATAAATATAGCATTAGTGAAACATACATGTATGCATAATATTCTTTGTAAATAATATACAATAATTGAAATAATAGAATCAACATGGTCAAAGGGGTGCTTGCCTTGCTTTAAATGCTTAGAGAATTGCTCGGGGATGTTCTCGTAGATTTCAGGTGTGACAATATCTAATCGGTAAAGCCAAATGAGCACAAGTAAGAGGCAATAAATTCAAACAGAGATCAAATTTAAATATTTTTGTATAGTAAAAAAGCATGATTTTATAAAAATTTAGAGACAAAAATTATTAAATTTGGAGTTCATATACAAAAGTTACATGCATTTGAATTTGGTTCGATTGAAAAATGCTAAAATAGAAAAAGGAAAAATACTATGCTTGGGGTGATGTCAAAGGCGTATTTTCTAGAAATACGCTTTCCTACTGTGAAAGTGAACTTTCACACGACTAAAAGTGGCTTTTCCCATTTTATTTATTTTTCTAAAATTTCTTACAGGTGAGCCATGCATGTCAGTCTCACATGATATAGATCATGTTTTATTTGTTAAATTACTGAGTGGATCCCATATGTTAGTGACACATTTTAAATTTTAGTTTAATTAAAATTTCTTAACTAATTTCGGCTGCACCCACTTTTCCTAGACTCATTATGTTTAAACATATCATTAGCGCTAATTACTTTTCTTACATGTGGGGTCCACTGTCAGTGAGAGACATAGAGAAAGTGAGTGGCAGTGAGCAACTACTGCTTTCGTGAGCTTGCCAGCGGTGAGGGAGGCGATGGCATAATCTTGAGAAGGCCAAAATGGAATGGTAGGCTCCGTCAAAGCAATGGGTGGTGGCGGTGGCAGAGAGGTGTTCGAAGGTGATGGCGCAATGGTGAAAGGTGGCGGTGCTCCTTGGTTGAACCACATCAATGGAGAGGCCATAGTTAAAGGTCTCAATTGAGCATGGAATCAACTTTAGGAGGTCACGAGGAATCTATAGGATCGGACTCGTGGACCTATGGTCATCAAAATAGTGCTAGTGGTGCCATGGTCGACCATGGCAATGGCCTGAAAGCTATGGCCATTGGCCAAATTGACTAGTGCGTGAGCACTAGTGGGTCTCTAGGTGCTTATCGAGAGTTTGGATGGGGTTGAGGTAGTCGGAGATGTCTCATCGATGGTGAGTAGTAGTGGTGGAGAGGAGGTCCATAGAATTGGCAAGTTTTGGTGATGGAGATGCTACAAGAAGGTGTGCATGAGCTTGCATGCAAGCACAGGGATGGTAGAAATGGGAGGAATTGAGCTAGGGCTCACCAAAGCAATGGGGAACACCAAAAATGGTGATGGCGAGAAAAGCAGAGAAAAGGCTTGGTGCTGACCGCTCACTACAGGGAAGAGCAATTAAATGAGCACGAAGCTTAGAGAGAGTGTAAGGCACATTACGACATGGTGGGGGGGAGAATCTCACCGGAGATACGAGAATACAAGCGGTGCCTTCTCGGAGATGAGGAAGGTTGACCTTGGCTCGATTCTGTCTAGCTCCAACTATGACAAAACCCAAAGAAATAGGCTCAGCGAGGAAGGGGGAAAGCTTTGATGCAAGCGTCGAGCTTAGAAACTCACCAGAGAAGGGATGGCATGGTGGCGTGCTCACCAGTGGTAGGGAAGACAGCCATGTTCTTCGTGAACCAAGAGGCGAAATACTCTGGTTCTTGGGTAATAGCGAGTGGTGTGTTGAGGGAGAAGAGTGACATGCACAGATGTGGCGATCAAGGAGAGAGGTCAAGCGAGCATGCTCATGGTGCGTCTCATCGTGCGAGAGGGGACGGAGGAGAGAGGCATCTTGATGGGGATGGCTCATCGCTCATAGTTGTCACGACATGGCAAGTGCGAAGCGGCTTAGTGGGATGGTGATGATGATCTGGTGAAAGCATCTAGGCCCTTAAAAATGATTTTGGTAATCAATGACATTATGTGAATACAAGACTAACATATTTGTTGAGTGTTTGAAAGGTTTTGTAACATCTGGAAATTTTGAATTTTGGAAAATATGTAGTCCCTGAATTATTTTGAAATATATCTTCTCGATATTTGGATTTTAGTGGATTTCCTTTGAATTTTTGTTGAGGTTCCAACAAATGAAGAAAATCATGAAAAATGAAACAAATAGAAAGTCATGAAGGAAATGTGAACATAATAGAAAATTTTAATTTGAAATCAAATCTGAAAAGATGATCCATCAAAAAGGGGAAGAGTATAATTTGAATCAAAATTTAAAATTCACTTTGGGCCCAGTAATAATAATAATAAACAAAGGTAAGTGAATAAAATATATGTATATATAAACATATACCATAATAACAAATGAATAAATAAATGCAATGATCATGCTAGTAGTAAAATAAACAAATATATGTAATTAGATGTGTATGTATATATATATATATGTAAATGTATAAATATATACATATAAATAAATAAATAAAAGGGGGGCAAATTTTGGCCTGGCCTAGCCGGCCCAAGCCGGCCCACTTCTTCTCTCTTCTTCCTCCATTCGCTTTGGCAAAGCTGAAGCCTCCCCTCGCCTCGCCCGCTCTGTCGCTGCTCGCCTCCTCGCCGCAACCTCGCAAGCTCGCTTGATTGTCGCTTTGCACGCACCGCACCGTGCGCGTCATGCCTGATCTGCCATCGCGTCGCCCGACCACCTCACCGGACACGCCGTTTCTCCCGTCACACAGAGTGCCCTGCCCTGTTGCATCCACCTCGGCTTGTGCATCGTCAACTGTGCTGACATTGCCGCTGTGCAATCATGCCCATACTGGCCGCAGTCTCGTCCCAAACGCTATAGCAGCGCCGTTGCCATGCCACCGCGATGACCTGCCAACCGCTCCCTGTTGCCCACCGCTTTTCCATGGCTATAAAAGCTCACCCTTGCGTCCGACAGCTTTGCCACACTTTGCTCCATCTTCCACTCGAGGTAATTGGTCTCCCGTGCACCGCAGCTTACCGGCGACACCTTCTTCCCCAAATCTAGCCGGTGAGCAATCTGCTGATTGGCACCGCTGTGGTCCGATTACTCCTCACCGAAGCACCCCTTGAGCACCACGATGCTGTTCCCCTCCTCTATCGGACCTCCAGTCGCCTGTACTTCGCCTGCACTGTGCGCCTCCTCCGCCCGTCGTCGTCGCACGCCGCCAGCTCGCCACCGCCAATCCCAAGCCACACCGACCCCCGAGGTAGACTCCCGAGTTCACCTAGATGCTCCCCTTTCATTTAATGGAGCTCCGGTGCCATGCACCGCCATAGCCACCACTCCTCTGTTCCGTCGCCACCACAGTGTCGCCGCAGTGACACACCCGCCAAATTTGTCGGCGAGGTATCACCTACTGGGTGGTGCGCAGCGTGAGCAACCCATTTTGGGATGCTTATCTCTAGTTGCCGTCTCCTCCGCGGTGGCGAGCTCGCATGCATCGTTGGAGGAAGAAGACGCACTATAGTTGATGGTTAAGACAACTAGTTAATGAGTAATTAATGCTAATGATGAGTAGTTAAAAGCGATTGCTCATCGACATGTGGGCCATGCCCTTTAAACTAAACAGTAACTGGTCCCACCTGTCATAGGTACAGAGAAGGAAAAATAAAAAGAAAAGAAAAATTAAAATTCTGCTGTGGGCCCCACCTATCAGATTTTATTTATTTTCGGATTTATTTAAACGAGAACTTCAAAAGGCATAACTTATTTATTTTAACTCCAAATTGAGTGAAACAAAATTTTAAATTCATCTAAATTCAATATCTATCTAATGGAACCAAAACCATAATTTTTAAATCTAATTTGAATTTTTGGTGAGAGTTTGTTTAGTTTACTGATTTTTTATCCAAAGTTTCGTGCAATGTAAAAATAGCGTACGAGGCTCAAGAAGAAGAAGCTGAGGCTGAAACAACTCTCGATGATCAAGACCAAGTCAACTGTGACCAAGACGAGTCATACTTTGATCATATTGAACCTATATTTTCTTCAAATTAATTCAGTTTTAAATTATCAAATTGCATGCTGTTATTTTATGTACAAGTATATGATTGATTTCTGGTTACTAGTTATATACCCATTAATGAACTTGCTAGTATTACACTCATTTGAAACACTTGAATATTTGAGCCTTGTCACCTTAGCAAAAGTTAGAATGGTAAAACTTTCAAAAATAAGTGCAGTAATTATACGCCACTACTTAGAATTGCTTAGATGATCGGGGCACCAAAATGCCTAAGTATTACTTTCAATTATAAGAAACTGGTTTGGTAAGTCATGGTGAAAATGATTGGTGTATTTTGATATGACTATTTTATGTTCCAAAATCCCCAACTTGCTTAAATATCCGAGCGGATGGTTTAGGGGCTGGTGTAGTGGTGCACGAGTGTGGTTAGTGGTAGTGTGGGTAGTCGAGTGCTAGCCGCATAGGGTAGAACATCCCACACAACTTATGAGACCCACCGCAAATGGGAGAAGCCCATATGGAAGGGTGAGATATTTTGAAAAGTTACTATGATGGTCTACCCAACTGCATGACTAAGGAATCATGTGGGGCAACGGCGGATAGTCTCTTGTGGGTAAAGTGTGCAAACTCTGCAGAGTCAAAACTATTCGAATAGCCATGCCCATGGTCAAGGGTGGACATGGGAACTTAACTAGATATAGTTCTATTTCCAAAAACTTTGTGGGTGGGATTGGAAGAAAATGGAGGGTAGTGGAAAGCACTGATTTGTGTTGCCCTAGGTGTCGTCCCGTGATAAGGTAAGTGGTTATGATCTGAAAAGTTAACATATAGTGCAAAGACTATGTAATGGTGGATGATATCTGAATCGCTATTATTATTGCATTCCTTAATACTTTATATACTTTAGTTCAAACTCGTAGGTCTTAGGAAATTTCTAAGTAACATATTCTAAAAGCAATCGATGGCAAATAAAATAAGCCATGCATGTTATTTCTTGCATCCTGTGTGTTGGCTCGTGGAGCACGATGGATTTATGCTCATCCTCGCATTACCAAAATCAGAAACAGAGACCCAAGACCACTATGCCTATGAAGATACCCTACCACGATGGAGGAAACAATGAAGGAAACAAGGACGACTTCTTCGATTTCGGGTCCTAGACAAGTAGACTTAATGGAGATTGTGTGCACCTATATTATATAAGTCTAGATAATATATGTTGTACACATTTACCCCTCAGTCGCTTGCCTATGGATTATGGTCTTACTTCTGCTTTTGCTTCCGCCGTTGTCTTTTATAATGTAGACATTTGTCATGTTCGGCCCTTATGTAAACTATCACCCAACACGGTATATTTTAACCTCTGATATGTAATATTATGGTTTAGTATGTTTCATGCGATGTATGAGTTAATGCAGTAATGTACCTATGAGCACTATCTACTGATCCAGGGAATAGCGTGGTGGAATCACAGGGGATTCTGGATTGAAAAATCTGGGTCTGACAGGTTTAGTCCTGATGACAAATGTGAGATGCATGCTAACGGTCAACATGAAGATTAATGTGGCTCAAGACCAAGTATAAGTAGCCTAGGATCCCTTTCATGATTTTGCTAGTCTTGGGAGAAAGATTGAAAGATCAGATTATAGGTTAAATGTCGTACTATTAAGAGGGATCATGGCTAATAACTTGATAGCACATTCTTGTGCCATTTAGATCAATTTAGGATCATGCATGTACTTAAAACTAAAATTGAAAGCCAAACTGTGCACTGTTAGGATAATCGGAAGTATCAGCGTGTACATAGTGGTATACGCAAACCGAAAGTTCTGAAATTTTGGCGATACATTTTTCCAGAGAGCACCCACTGAAAACACTTCATCTCCTAGAAATCAAAAGTACTGAGTTTTGAGCGACAAAACTTTTGCTAGGACAAAACTTTCGACATCCAAAAGCACAAGACAAATTAGGCGGTACATTTTTTCCGAGAGCAACCCTTGAAAAACTTGATCTCATGGAAATCGAAGTAGCGTCAAAACTTTGGAACTACCAAAAATCAGAATTACCATAATTTCAACGGCGAGTAATCTTGCACCAACTTTGAATAGCTACCTCGATGTTCTGACATAGCCGTTATTGTTGCTATAGTAGAGGTGCAGAATTACCGTGAATTGTACAGAGGTACTACTACTCGTCCTGATTTTTCAGGATAGTTTTATGCAATAGCTATATTTGGTTGGTGGAAGTATAAATACTTTCCCACCCGCTCAAGGACAAAAAAAAAGAAACTCCATTGAACATCCTTGAGCGTTGAGCATTTACTCTATATCTCAAATTTCACACTGTGCATCCATTTGAGGTAGCTGAGTCAAATCAAGTGCATTTCATCTATAGATTGATCCTTAGCACTTAATCATTGTCAAGCGAAGCTGCGTTTATTACTCTTGGTTCTTGCCGCACCTAGATGGCTTGGCAGAGATTGTGAGGTGACCTCTTCAAGAAGATTGTGAAGAAGCTGACGTTGACTTGTGAGTGGTTTGATGTCCACCATTTTTGGAGTAGAGGAAGGACAACCACTAGTGCATTGAAGAGTTGAGGCTTAATTCGTGGAGCGGTACAAGTCGCTTGGGCTTTCCGCAACATGAATTAGGGAAACTAGCAAGTTTTGAACTCCACAGATAAAACATCGTGTGCCAATTGGTTATTTCTTTGTCGGTTCATTCTGCACTTGTATTTCTAGTATATTATGATTATTGTGATTGTCATATTCATTTGTGCTAGAGATATACTTATAGAGGCTTGTACTTGTAGTGCCTTAAACATACTAGTATTGTGTAAGTTTGAATTGCTTTAAAATCTTGCTAGACTAATTTGTGGTAATTGTTTTTAGAAGGCAAAAAAAATTTTGAATCTCCTATTCACCCCCTCTAGTCAGTTATCCTTGATCCTACATACGACGTAGCTCCTACTTGCACGCGGGTTGATGGAGGAGGGCGGCGGTGAGCTGAGGTGGCATCGGGATCCATAGGGTAGCGAGGGAGTCATGGGTGAGTGTGCTAGTGCAAGGCGCCCACAGTGGCGCTCAACGCAGCGAGTGGTGGAAGAAAACTTCTGATGTGTGGGCTTAGTGCATTAGCGAGAGAGGGAAAAGAGTCCTAATGGGTAGGGTCTAGCCCCACTCATGAGCAACGGAAGTTAAGTAGATAGAGAGAAGATGCATTCCAAGAGAATACATCTTTGCAAAGCTGAAGGCGGAAAGACTAGGAGATGAAGGTGGTTTGGCTCAGTTGATCAGTTTATGAAATTTTTAATCATAGTAAATGGGTTGTAAAAATTATAAAAAATTTTGTGAAGACTCCTGACACAGTGTAGACTATGTAAAATTTTCTAGAATTTTACCTTTTAAACTTTCTTGAAAACTCTTTGAAAGTCCATTAGACCGAAATGGCGACGAGAGGGGGTGAATGTCGACTCTTTTAAAATCGTCCCCACAAGTACCCAAGAAGTATGTTCTTCTCCGATAGCAAGCAGTGCTAGGAAGAGAAAGGGCTCACTGGACCTAAAAACAAAAACAATCACCAAAGGACTTAACAAGAAAAAGATGGCAAAAAGGCAAGCAATAGAACCTCGCAGAGAGGGGGCGGTCGGACCTCTCGCTATGGCGGTCGGACCGCCATGGGAGGGCGGTCCGACCGCCAAGCATGGGCGGTCGACCGCCGTGAACTCCGTCCGACCGCCATCGAATTTCGGACAACCACAGAGAGCGATTTGGTGGCAAATCCAAAACTCTTCACAGTAATGAAATAGAGAGAATCCCTCTGATGTCCTCAGCCCAGAATTTCATAACTATGACCTAAATAGCCAGAGGAGCCTAGAGACTCAAGAAAATCCAACTCAAACACAAGAAATCAAGATTTGGGCAAAAACTTAAAAACTTACAGAGACCTTCACAAAAACCCAAATTACTCCCTAATCTTTGATCCTTTGGCCATGAAACTTTGAGGATAGATTAGCAATAGCCCCAGGACTAGAAAGTCCAAATTTCATGCCATCTCTTGGAGGGAATCAAGCAATGCATCAAAACCCTAGAAATGAGCATGAACTGAACAGGGACAACACAAAATCCAAAATACTCAATGGTCTTAAGTCCTTTGCTTATGAGATTTTGCAATCAAGAAAGCAATAGCCTAAGGACTTCTAGGACCAAAACTCAGGCCAATCTTGAGAAGGAAATCAAGATTCTCTCTAAACCCTAGAAACCAAGAACAGGGAAAGGGAAGAACAGAGGAGCCCAAACTGCAAAAACTGAAATTAAACAAGGTTTGCTCGTAGGATTGACTAGCCAAATGGCTTTTGGGCATCTCGTAGATCACAACAACCCATTTTGGGCCTTCTCGTGAGAAACAACAAGAAAATGCAAAACTCAAAAATCACCAAAAGAGGGCATCGAAGAACAGAAACAAGAGAGCTCAAGAACTGAAACAAACACCATCTCATATTGATAAAGAGGAAAGGAGATACATGATTGATACAAGAGGAATGATTACAAGCTCATCAATCCATCCTTTCCCTCTCACAATCCCAAGAACACACTCCCTACATGTTTCTTGGAGAGACACAACACAGAGAGGAGACACAGCCTGTGCTCCACACCTACTCTCACCAACTAAAGCCTAAAGCCAAAACAACCTTCTAAAACTCATTTTGACTAAAGCAAACCCTAGAAACCCTTGGAGTGCATAAGGGGGCATGCAGCCACTCCCTCCTATTTATAGCCCTTGGCCAACGGGTCTCCAACCCGTTACACTTGCTAAACTTCGAACGGAACCGTCTCCGCCATGCGGCCTTGTGTTTTTCCAAACGCCCTCCTGCACCTTCCGGGAAGCTTCCGCGTTCCTTGTCGTCCACGACTCGCAACCACCTCGAGTTCACGCCGTCTTCGACACATCCCGACCGTTCTGACCTCAGCACCACCTGCGCCTAGTCCGGTCCTCCATGCCTCGCCACGACTCCGTCGCGACGTCCTGCAGCCATCACAAACAAGAAACACATCAAATAGCACCGCTCGATACATGTAAGTATAAATGCATTAATGAAATAGCCCAAACCTGACAAATCGACATAATATGCATCCTAACCATTTTGACCAGGTTTGACCAAGTCCGACCGAGTCCGATTGCACCACGCAACGTCAAGGACCGAACCAACCAAAACAAACTCGACTTTCCTAAACCGATGTCAATTACTCATCATACACATGGGATGACCTCCACATGGTCTCTCAAAGTCACTATTTTATTAAAAAGGTGCTATTTTGATTTGGAAAATTTTAGAAACATGCTCAACAATGTTCCAACTTTTATTTCCAGCACCATGAACTTATTTTTGAGTCTTCGGGATGATATATTAGTGAAGTTTCAAGGAATGGTTTTTTACTATATATTCTCCTATGCCATTTTATGGACCATCTTTTCAGATTCGATTTTTGATTCAATTTGGATTCCATCAGTTGTATATTCCTTTCCAAAAATTAGTGTTTACAAGTTAATATTTTTTCCAAAGAAACATTGTATAGCCTAGCCTTGCTTGAGTTTCTGTATGGTGCATCCATGAAACATGTGGCTACAACACACAATTTGAGAATTCGTATTAGGCACATGCATGTGGTCACATTTTGACTCACCCACTACAATTAATGTTTGCATACAATGTGGTTAGATGCTACCATTGAATGAATAGCTGGCTACTGATGTGGTGTTACACCTCGTTCTTTTGCAGATGGATCCTATGCTGGCTAATGCGAAGATTTAGGACAATGAAGCTCATTTGGTGTTCCTTGAGATATGCTATGAAGAGGTCCTTGCCAACAACCAAAATACCACTTGCTTGAACTGACGAGGCTACATTAACCTCATGATGAAGTTCAAGGCGTGCATTGGTAGGTGCTACATGCACAAGTAGTTTAAGAACCACTGGGACAACCACAAGGCTCTGTATGCTAAGTGGCACACACTAAAGCATAACACCTCAGGTTCGGGCATCGATCCGGCGACCGGCCGCATCATTACAGACTCTACTTGGTGGGCAAGATAGGAGTTGGTAAGGAAAATGCTACTTCTTTGTAGTGCCATCTGGTTGAGTTGGATGTGGCTTAACTACATCGAACACTTAATTTGCAGGCCCTTGGTTCACTTAGACTGTTCCAAGCTACGCCACTACCGCACGAGGCCCTGATGGCAGATGTGTTCGAAGGTGCTATCTGCACAAACAAGCATGTCGTAAGATAGCTCCGAGGAAGAGGACGAGCCAACATTCGCATCCCAGTGTCATCGGCGAAGGGCTAGCAAGTAGCTTTGCTCGGCGTAGTCCAAAGACACAAACTCTAGCAAGCGCTCCAAGAGTGACCACATGTCGGACTGCATGGAGCACGTCTGCAACTACTATGAGGCTCTATTGACGGCCATGGTAGCGAAGAAGGACAGCGTGCGCAACAAGTTCTAGGAGCTCCTTCACACAGTCATCGCCGATGGCTACCCTGTGGGCTCAAAGGAGTGGTTCACCGCCATAATGCTACTGTGTGACAAGGACAACTGTGAAATGTTCAAGGTGATAGGTAGCCCATAGCTCCAAGATGAGTGATGCACCGTGCATCGGTGTTCGTCAGTCGAAGTAGTCCACAGCTAAGAGGAAATGCCCTACACCGAAATGGTGAGTTCCCTTCCATCTTGTTTATTTCATGGTGTAATCCAATAATTTGGGACTACTATTGTGCGGCTTGCACATTGATTTTCTGCATTGTGACTTCGTTCCCATCATCTAGTGGCGTTTCGATCTTGGATACATCCTCAATCATGTCACTGTGTCATTTCATTCATGAACTATTCATTACTATTGTGCTATTTATTACATTGTCAAGTAGCTACAATGTGACATTGCTTGACTATTTGTTGTGTTCCAACTTTAGTAGCAAACATTAACCTGCTGCTATTGTGAGGTTTGCATATGGACCTCTAAAATGCTGCTAATATTGTGAGGCTCTAGTGAATGACCATCATGCTTAGTTTTAGGAATTGCCAATCCCTTGTGATCTGGATGAACTTCGGTCTTTGTTTAGTACATGAGTATGAGCTCCTATCGGCTTGAGCTGAATTGCAATGTGAGAGACTGAGACCAGGGATGTTTGTCGGCTTGGGGAAACCAGTTTGCATCACATTTCACATATTTTTTTACCACACCTACATGAACCTTCATTTCTGTTTATAGAAATCCATGTCTGTGATACTATGCGACAAATGTGTCTTGTGTATACTGACATCGATCCTGTTGTGTGTATCAATTTATTGGTTCATGCTATCAGGTCATGCTCTCAGTTGGTCATGCTAACGCATTGATTTTGCCATCTTCAAGCTCATTTTGAGCATCGATTATTAATGTCTGCCATGCGGCCTTGTAGAGGATATGACACAGTTTGGAATCCATGCATGATCTAGATGAACTTCATTCATTCTTTATTGCAAGAGTGTGAGCTCTTGTCGGCTTGAGTTGAATTGCATGTCTGCAGTACTGTGTGATATATGTGTGCAGTCTATGTGAGAAAGCTGACAGTCCACGGTTGTAAAGCTGTGAATCTCTGTATCTACAAGTCTGTATTTGTATTATGGTGTTGTCATTTTGTACACTGTTATGCATGAGAATGCTATGCAGTGCTTTCACGATTGCTTAGTGGTGCAAGCGATAATCGGGAAGCACAGCTTGGCCTAACATTTTGTACACTGTCATTTTGTGTACTATTATGCATGGGATGTTGGGAAAGTGATGAGGTACGATTATTGGTGCACACTGCAATTCCATGCTGTCATGAACAGATTTGTCTCATCCTACACACTCTTCTCTACAAATGGTTGATCACGCAAAACATGCCTACATTTTGTAATGGCCCAGTCGAGCTCCCGTTAGAAGGCTACAGCGAGTTTATTCGAGCTCCCTTGCAAGGTTGTAGCTGATAAGTTTCAAGCCTCGTTAGAGTTTGATGCTGATTATGCTTGTCCCGAACTCTTTTGCATGCGCAATCACCATGTTAGACCACGACAGCTCGACTCTTCTCTTCTCTCTTCTCACTTCTCCACTCCTCCACTCCTCTTCTCTCTTCTCACTTCTCGCCTCCACTTCTCACCAAATTTTCCCTTGAAAGCAGAAGGCTCGATCGGCTATTCTTGTTAGACCATGTGGCTAGGTTTAGGATATTTTAGTGATGAATAATTGACAATGGTTAATTTGTTATGATGAATAAATGGTGATTTTATTTAAGCGGTGTTATGCAAGTTGTGTTGCGTGTGTGTGGGTGATGTTGGTCAAGTTGAGACGAACTTGTCTTTGGAAGAATGTTCTTTGGTCTTTCATGTGCAGGTTGAGCATAGAGGCGATCATGGTCGGTGACGAGGTGGACCGAACTAGGATGGGAGATCTGAGATTCAGACGGTCAAGGAGGTCACGAGATGATCGGGCTTATGCTTAGGGCACATGGAGATCAAAGGTGGATGATACGTGGAGAAGCTATGGGAGGTGCGGTCTGGAGGCTTCGACACGTGATGCGTTAGAAAAGTCATGAGTGTGAAAAACCTGTGTTAGGAAGGGTTTCGGGTCCCTTGAAAATTAGTGGGCCAAAAGTCTAGTTGAGGTAAAAAAGGCTCAAGCCTAGTTGGAGTTGAATTAGGATTTTAAGGCCTTGTTGGAGTTGGATTAGGATTTTAAGGCCTAGATGGAGTTGGATTAGGATTTTAAGGCCTTGTTGGAGTTGTATTAGGATTTTAAGGCCTAGTTGGAGTTGGATTAGGATTTTAAGGCCTAGTTGGAGTTGGGCTGTGTGTGTATATATATGCATGCGGCGGCATGGCAAGAGTTGGTACCGAGCAGCCGTGGAAGAAAAATATATATACGGTTTTTGGGGTGACCGAACGTTTTCTTTGGCATGGCATCTCTTTGATCACGAAGCGCACGACATTGTTCGGCCATCGGTCAGGCAAGCGATCTCAGATTTTGCTTAGTTGCATAATTAGGGCTTAATTTATTTTCGTCACTATCTGCATCAGCGATCTTGTTTGTTTTATATCTCAAGCTCTAGAGCTCCGATTGACGTAATTCCAGTTGAGTTAGTTCAATAACTGTCTCTAGTTTATTCTGAAAAAGTTTGAGGTTAATCGGAGTTACGGATTTTTATCGAGATCAGTTTTAGTAAGAATACAGTGTTCTGTCCAGAACTTTAAACAAGGCTTAAATAGGTTTTTGTGTTAAAAGGGAGTATTAAAATTTATTTTTAGCTTCGCAATCATTCACCCCCTCTGATTGCCTATCTTAGTGTGAATCAATCTTACAAGTGGTATCAGAGCAGGTTTATTTTTCTAATTGATCTTAACCGGTGATTAGAAAATATGTCGACGGATAGGTATTTCACAAAACCTTGTGTTTTCGATGGTATTGATTTTCAGTATTGGAAAGCGAAGATGGAGCATACATTCAAACTCAAGGCTTTGCAATATGGGAGAAGGTCTACAAGTCTTATCAAGTACCGAGAATGATCTTTGTGTGCAGCGACAAATATAGCACAAATGGAGGCAAATAGCATGGCAAGGAACTTGATAATTCAAGGACTTGGAAGGAGTGATTTTGATCGTGTTGTGCATCTCAAATCCGCATATGAGGTATGGAAAGCACTATGTGATTATCATGAGGTTCATCTACTATTAAAGAAGTACGTCAAGATATGTACAAAAGGATTACATGCATTTTGAGATGAAACTGGTGAATCAATAGATGATCTTTTGCCCGCTTTAATAAAATTCTTAGTAACCTACGTGTTGTTAATGTTACTTATACGATGCTGAAAATGCACGTCTATTACTTGGAGTATTAGATATGTCTATATGGGAGATGAAGGTTGTATCCATTAGAGAATCTCTGTCATGAGTACACTTACATTAGATGTACTTTATTCTAAATTGAAAACTCATGAATTAGATGTTTTGCTAGAAAATATAATGGTAATAGATCAATTGCTTTAGCTTCACAATCTAGCAAGTCTAATTGTGATAATTCTTCTACTAGCTATGCTTTGTCTTCTTTGTCTTCACTAACCGATGAACAGCTAGAGCAACTCCGGAAGATAATTTGGCACTCATCTCTACACGCTTCACAAGAGCTTTGCAGCATGTGAGATCGAGAAAGAGAGAAATTTTGGTTCTCAAAGATGCTATGAGTGTGGTGATCTCAATCATATTCGTCTTAAATGTCCAAAGTTTCTAGCAAGATTTGTAAGGAAGAGAATGAGAAGGAAGAAGAGATGGAAAAAGGAAGAATAAAAAGAAGGGCTATATGAATCGCAAGGTGGCGCATCGTGTTCTTGCCGCTCTTGGGCAAATTAATTTGAGTGATGTGGACACGGACAGCAAGGATGATACTCCCAAAGACAAGAAAGATTTAACTGGGTTGTGTCTAATGGCAAGTAGCAAAGCTTCACCGACAATGATAATCTTAACAATGACAACTACAATAAGGTAGAACCTTCTTATGATGATTTAGCTAAAGTCATTTGCTAAACTTGGTACTTTGTTAGAAAAGAAAGATAAAAGATTAAGAAATATGATATTTTGATTGAATCTCTAAATTCTGAAATTGCAAGACTTAGAGTTTTAATTCTGATGATGAATCTTGTGAGTCTTGTCAAATTTTACATTACGAGTTAGAGAAGCTAGGTCACTTAATGCTTTAAACATGGATCAACTTAGAGATGTAATCGCTAAATTTGATGAATTAAGATTAGCACATGACTCTTGTGATGAAAAATTGAAATGTGCTAATGATGAAATTGGAAAGCTCAAGTTTAGTTCTTCTTCATGTTTAGAATCAAGTATTTTAAATGCTCAATCTAAAGCTTGCTCTAAATGTGATTTGCTATAAGCTAGACTTAGTTCATCTCAAGAAACAATTTAACAGATGCTTTATCATGAGATATCTTCTTGCTCTAACTGTTCTAAGCTAAACACTAAAATAGAAGTTTTGACTAGACAACTTAATGATTTTCTTTGAAAAGAAAGATTGGCTCAATCTAGTGCTTCTAAAAATCTTGTGAATGAACTCATTAAATGCACAACTTGTCCCACACTAGCTAAAGAGAATGAGTACTTGAAAGACACTTTAGAGATTTTCTTTTGGTAAGAAAAATTTAAATATGATTCTAGACAAGTCAAAAACAAGTGTCAAAAATCGTGGTCTAGGATTTAATTCTGTTGAGTATGCCAAGAATAATTCTCCTAAGGTTGTTAAACTTCTTGAACTGGAAAGATTGAAGTGAAAGCTGGAACCAAAACAAAGCGTGTTTAAATCTGCAGGCTTTGTGCAAAATTCATCAAATGATAATATATGTGCTAGCTCATCATCTCAAAAGATTAGTGGTTATGTTAAATTTCAATGTACCTATTGTGGAAGAGATGGACACTTACATGAATTTTGCTTTAGACGTGCAAAGAAAGAGAAGAAGGAAAGATTAAACACTTTGAAACAAAACGTGCAATGTCTTTTGTTTCTAGATCAAATGCGAAAGTTATGTTTTTAGAGAACTTTCATGATGGCTTTAAATCTGCTTCACATGCTAGATTGGGATCAAATTCAAATAATTCACGTTCTTTTTGGCATTATGATCATCCACATGCACGTGATTTTGGTTCTAGCTTTGTTGCTCCTGTTCGTCACGTGTCTCAGTACTGGATTCCTAGATCTTATTTCACTAACCCAAATACCGTGAGACCGATGTTTCCTGTGATATTAGAACAGTTGACAAGGATGAAGAACAGGAGCTAGATTAGGTTCCGATCTTTTACATCATTGTTTGATTGGGACACTTGATGGTTCTTCACTCTCTTTGGTAGCTTCCATGAGATTTCACTTTGTGAGAGACCATGTGGAAAAGGTGATGTTGTCTTACATCTTATTAAATTCTCAAGTTCTTGATTGCACATGAATCGCTTGATACTTCTCGTTTTCCTCATTTGCGAAGTGAGTTAGGCGTATTACATCTTATGGGATTATTCGAGGGGAGCTTGTTGTTTAAAAATTTCGGAAGCTTTGTTTATTATCCTTGTCAAGTAACTCATCAAATCCAAGTCATTGAAACCAATTGAGTAGTAGAGTTTTTTTTATCATATTTATCCGTATGCTATGTAACTTTGATCACGACTTGTTAAAATTAAATTGCTACATTTGAAATAAAAGCATGACATGGCGGAATTTTTTTGACTAGAATTATTATATTTATTACTTTGCGATATCCATAAAAAAAGGATGAGCTTGATTGTGAGTCTTATTTTAACTCTTGACTATGAGGCTCGTATGTTTCATGTTACAATTTTTATGATCACTCAATTTGGCATGTTATTGTTAAAAAAAGTATATAAGAAAAAGAGAATTGAAAAGATGTATGCTTCAAGTATGTCATGGTGAACCAAAAAAAAGGTACAAAAGTGTGCAAAATGAAAAGAAATATGCTTCAAGCATGCCACCATCAAACAAAAATGTCATTATGAAAAAGAAGTATGCTACAAGCATGCCACATGCCTAAGAATTGAGTGTGGAGCAATAAGTTGTTACATGAGACTACTAGCCGTCTAGAGTTAAAATTTGCTTTACTTTTAGGTTTTGACTTTTTGTTGTGATATCTCATTGTGCTCTTTATAATTGGTTTGATCATTGTTGAGATGCCTGTCATTAATATAAATTGCTTAATCATATTGAAAACTTGTTGTGACATTGCTATATGATATATGGTTTTATATGATCTAGATAGCTCTACTCAAAAATATGACTTGGTTGTGTTATTAAACCAATGCAACGCGACTTGGATAATCTACAAGACTTCTAGATTTTTATTATCGTTGCTCTTTCTTAGAATTATTCCTTCTTTAAATTTTCTTGATGATTACATTGCCAAAGGGGGAGAGATATGGTGTGCTTTATGAGAAATTGCATCTCTTGTGTTGAGGGGGAGAGTTTTTGGAGAGATTTTTGGTTTATGGCTTAAAATGTTTTTTTGGCTTCAGTTCTTCACTTATATCTATTTGAAGCAAATTCATCATACAATTTTATGGTGTTGTCAATGTATTCATCAAGGAGGAGATTATTAGACCATGTGGCTAGGTTTAGGATATTTTAGTGATGAATAATTGACAATAGTCAATTTGTTATGATGAATAATTGGTGATTTTATTTAAGCGGTGTTATGCAAGTTGTGTTGCGTGTGTGTGGACTGATGTTGGTCAAGTTGAGACGAACTTGTGCGGAAGAATGTTCTTTGGTCTTTCATGTGCAGGTTGAGCATTGAGGCGATCATGGTCGGTGCGAGGTGGACCAGAACTAGGATGGGGAGATCGAGATTGAGGACGGTCAAGGAGGTCACGAGATGATCGGGCTTATGCTTGGGGCACATGGAGATCAAAGGTGGATGATACGTGGAGAAGCTATGGGAGGTGCGGTCCTGGAGGCTTCGACACGTGATGCGTTAGAAAAGTCATGAGTGTGAAAAACCTGTGTTAGGAAGGGTTTCGGGTTCCTTGAAAAATTAGTGGGCCAAAAGTCTAGTTGAGGTAAAAAAGGCTCAAGCTTAGTTGGAGTTGAATTAGGATTTTAAGGCCTTGTTGGAGTTGGATTAGGATTTTAAGGCCTAGATGGAGTTGGATTAGGATTTTAAGGCCTTGTTGGAGTTGTATTAGGATTTTAAGGCCTAGTTGGAGTTGGATTAGGATTTTAAGGCCTAGTTGGAGTTGAAATTTGTGTGTGTATATATATGCATGCGCGGCATGATAAGAGTTGGTACCGAGCAGCCGTGGAAGAAAAATATATATACGGTTTTTGGGGTGACCGAACGTTTTCTTTGGCATGGCATCTCTTTGATCACGAAGCGCACGACATTGTTCGGCCATCGGTCAGGCAAGCGATCTCAGATTTTGCTTAGTTGCATAATTAGGGCTTAATTTATTTTCGTCACTATCTGCATCAGCGATCTTGTTTATTTTATATCTCAAGCTTTAGAGCTCCGATTGACGTAATTCCAGTTGGGTTAGTTCAATAACTGTCTTTAGTTTATTCTGAAAAAGTTTGAGGTTAATCGGAGTTACGGATTTTTATCGAGATCAGTTTTAGTAAGGATACAGTGTTCTGTCCAGAACTTTAAACAATGCTTAAATAGGTTTTGTGTTAAAAGGGAAGTATTAAAATTTATTTTTAGCTTCTGCAATCATTCACCCCCCTCTGATTGCCTATCTTAGTGTGAATCAATCCTACAATTCTTCTCCTCTTCTCTCTTCTTACTTCTCCTCTCCTTCCCCACATCTTCTTCAATCCTATTCATCTGATTTTGCTATAACTTGGATGTCCAAAATTTGGCTAAATCTAGATTTTTACCTAGCTTGGATGCCTAAAATTTCGCTAAGTTTTCATTTTTACAGTGGCTTGGATGCCCAAAAGTTTGGCTAAGTCTGTATTTTTACCGTGGCTTGTATGTCCAAATTTTGGCTAATTCTATATTTTACTATAGCTTAGATGCTAAAACATTAGCCACTTTTTAGGTCTAGTACAATTATCACAGACGGTTTTACCAAGAACCATCTGTGATAACGACTTTACAAGCGATTCTAGTTTGAACCATCTATGATAACAAACGATCACATACAGTTTTAATTCCGAACCATCTGTGATACGGTTTTCACAGACAATTAAAAAACCATCTGTAAATAACCTCTATTATCACTGACACATGAAGTTAGATGATTCAATGAACCATCTGTGATAAACTTTTATGTGGTAGTAAACGGTAGTACCGTGCCTCCACCACCAATTGAATTAGTGTTTCTCGAAATGCTGAGGAGGCAAGCACGGAGGGAATCACAAAGGGCCTATAGAGAGCCTGTCTAGATTGGTCTGGAGTGGCCGATGAGTAGCTAGCCCAACTAAACATCTGTCACAAAATGTTCGAGATGGAGATAGCTTGTTTTGAGGGCTTGCACGCCCCGCTTGTGGCCCATAATGGCTTAAGGTCCACTGCGGAGGTTTCCTAAAAAAAGAGGCTTTAGGGATGTTTCTCTGGATAGTGGCGAGACCTCAAAGCAATAGCCAGGTGAGCAATCACTTCACGGGGTCCTCGTCAACTGTAAGCACCAAGTTCGGCAAAGTTCTGGCTCGTTGCAACATTAAGTCATGGGATCCGCATTTCACCAATGTACATACATCTTTGCTATCGTCCCTCTTTTCCCTGCACTTTGTAGGGGCCATCGACGCAATAGATGGCACTCACATTCCTGTAGTTGTTCTAGGAGGCATCCGAGGCCATGTACACCAACCGACATAGGTACACTAGTCAGAACGTGCTAGCCATGTGCGACTTCGATAAAATGTTCACTTGAGTCACCATTGGATGGCCAGGCTTAGCCCACAACATGTGCATCCCGATGGATACGTTGGTGGGCTTGGGCATTTGTTCCCAAAGCCTCCCGTGTACACGAGCAGACATTTGTCCCAAAATATGCGCTATTCTATCAACCTCACCAATTTTCTGGCCTGATGGTTTTTGTAGGTAAATACAACCTAATCGACTCCGACTATTTGAACCGTATAGGGTACTTGTCACATACAAGAACACTAGGTACCATGTGTCAAACTTTGCCAATGGGCTAGCGCCGCATTGCCGAAAGGAGACGTTCAACTACCACTATTCATCGCTCCATAACATTATCGAACAATTGTTGGACATGTGGAAGAGGATGTGGGCGTATTATAGAACATAGCTGCATATTCTATAGAGCGGCGGATGAAGATAATTGCTGCCACTATGTCCTGCACAATTTTATCATTGACTAACAGTTGGGTGATCTGGATTTGAGGACCTATGCTAGGGCACAGTTACAGTCGGACAAACCGGACAACACAACGACGCCGATAAAGGCGAGGTCAATAGGAGGCGCAAATGGATTACATACGGGATATCATCTCTTACAATCTTATTACGTAGGAGTGCAGGACGTAATAGTTTCCATTTTGGTGCGCGAATAGGTCATGTACGTTCAACTTGCAAGATGCATGAGTTCATAAGTACGTGGTAATGAACCATTCAACCACTTCTACCTTTGCTCATACGTAACGAGTTTACCACGGACTTCCACATGTCACAAAACATACGTATTTACGACTGAAACGCTTTGTGGTGCACTAATTCGAGCCCACGTTTTATATGACAAAATCAGTAATAAGCCATCGGTCCATAAAAGCACATGATTTCAACCATAAACCATCACCTAAAAGAATATAATAGCTTCAACTAAAATTATAAACCATATCCAAAAATCGTAAACACAGTGAATATATTCTACCTCTATGCATGGAATTAAACATTACCGCGTGGTCAACCACTCAGCATGCATGACACATGCACCTAATCAGTGTCCTTGTCCAGCCAGTCGCTGTCAAGCCGTCTCCAACATCAGAGCCCAACCGATTAAGACAGACAAAGCGACCCCTTCCAGAAACAGTACTGGCCTATATAAATCCAGCGAACCGGAGGGATCAACCCGCAAAAGCACCCGTCCACTCTAGGGGCCAAAATAAAAAACCGAGAAAAAACTCGCCCCTTCCTCTCGTCTCGTCCTCCGGCCCCTCGAACCCGACGCGAAGGCGACGTCCGCGAGAACGCGAGGCGATTCGGCGGCGATATGAAGGTCTCCGTGAAGACGCTCAAGGGCTCCAGCTTCCAGATCGAAGTGGAGCCTGCCGACAAGGTATCGCCGCTTTCGCCTCCGCCCCCCGGTCGGTCTGTCGCGAGGGTTAACCTTTTTTCTTTTTTTTTTTGTTGGGGGTGGGGTTTCGGTGTTGGGCTGCTGTGTTGCTCGCGAGATTGGATTGTTGGATAGGTTTGTTGCGCTGAGGGGTTGGTAGATTGCGTGCGGGAGTGAACCGAGTGATGAGGTGCGTCTGGTGCGTGTTGTGTGAGGCGCGAACGATGTTCTTGTGAATCCAATCTTTGGTTTGATGGTTGAGTTCTGCTGTGAGTGGAGCAGAGAGCAGTTGCTGAGTTTGCCTATGTTACGGTCGCTTGTATACTTAGGTTATGGGTGTTTGGCGAATACAGGGATCATGGCGTGGAGAATTTCTTTGGTTAGACTGATTGGTGTGTTACCAGATGTGCAACCAACTTGGGTCCTGAGCAAATTGCAAAAGTGCAAGAGTCGTTCCGTTGGGACCTTTTCCTACAGGTGGTACCAATTGATGACAGCTTTGATTCACTAATGCTTAGCTGCCACCTTTATGAATATGAGCTGTGTGTCCATAATTGTAGAGATTTGTTTTGTGTAACTTTTAGAATGTAATGCTGGTCGATTTTGCCTGTCCGATAATGTGGTTGGAATGGAATTATTGAAGCTTTAAAAATACATGCATGAGTTGGCTGTTATAAAAGAAAGCTTTAAATTGTGTGAGCTTGTTTATTCGCATCATTTGGTTTTGTTGCCAAAATAGATTAGATCTGTGTGACTAGAGGTAATCATTCTTTTTAGAATATTTTATATCAGGCGGAAGGAATAGTATGCTGGCAACAATCTGGGAAGAAGGAAAAATTCATCTCAAAGAAAAAAAGAAATAACAGAAAGTGCAGGGAACAACCTGTAGTGTTATCAACATGCTGCTACTTAACATGGCATTACTCATTTTTGTAATAATATTGGGGTGGATGTTAGCCGTTTCATTGCATGGCACTAGATAACGTGACCGTAGATTTTATCAATTGGAATTCCTGGTTCCTTTGATTCTGTGTAATGGGAAAAAAATTGCTACTGATTACTTCAAGCAGGTTGCTAATGTGAAGAAGCTCATTGAGAGTACACAAGGGCAGAATGTCTACCCTGCTGACCAACAAATGCTCATACACCAGGGGAAGGTGCTAAAGGATACCACAACATTGGAGGAAAATAAAGTTCTAGAAAACAACTTCCTTGTTATAATGCTTAGTAAGGTAAGCTACCTGTTTGATATTCTGGTTAGTACATGACAGAAAATCATGGATAGCATAGTAATGCCTTGAATAGTATTTGTTTAGGATATCAAGATCTCTAACTCTCAGGATGTAGTGAACTTCTGTATATTTAGAATTGCTTTGAAAGATGTAATGGCTCATTTGCTATGACTGTTGACTAGTCAGAAGCAAAAGCTCCTAGTTAGGTAGTTTTTGTTTCTCCTTTTTGATAAGCACTCTGAAATTATCTATAAACTTCTATCTGGAATGGCTACAATTGCTTCAACAATGCTTTATATTACTCATCATAAAATTGTTCTTTGTTATTATCGTTTTCTGATCTGACCTTTCACAGAGTAAGGGATCATCGAGTGCAGCTCCAGCTACATCTAAGGCACCCTCAAATCAGGTGGGATGGAATTTATAATGATCACATTGATACTACTTTCTCCCGTCACAGATACATGTGGTTTTGGGATGTGTGCAATCAACCTTTTGAAATTTTGACTATCGATATATTTATATATATTTAGATTGGATACATGAAAATCATATATATAGATTTGTCTCGAAAAGTATTTTCATAATATTATGATTTTGTTGGGTTTTATAAATTTATTACAATATAAATTAGTAGTCAAAGTTGCGTTTTGGCGACCATGTCGGATGTCCAAAACGATATGGATTTGTGATTGGAGGGCGTAATTACTCATCACTATTGTATCTTCATTTTTTTTCTGTACTTGACTTTCCTTTACCTGTAACATATTCCAAAATTCCTGTCATAATTAATTTCTATTGTACTTATCTGCAAACAGTACCTCTCCATATATTGTTACACTGTATGAATCTATTGTATAGTTTAGTTTATTACTTTATTTTATGGGCAAACCATAGCTAAGGTAACTGAAAGCTAGAATTTCATCCTGAATATCTGGCTCTTTACTATTGCTGCTAGAGATGAACGTTTCATTCAATCAATATTTGCCGGTTTAAGTTCTGAGCCAACTATGGTTGCCCTAGAATGAAAGGTTTTACAAAGTTCTGAGCTATGAGCTCTTAACTCAATGTATTCCTCTCATCTGTTTGCGTTTGTTTTCTTGTAGAATGATTACTTCCCTCATCCAAAAATTTATGCTCGAGGGTGTAATGCTACCGTGCTTCCCGAGAATATGTTCTTTTGCTACTGTTGAGATTATAGATTTTAACTTATATTTCTTTCACAGGCACCCCCTACTCAGACTGTGCCTGCTATTCTCGCTTCTCAAGCACCGGCTGCACTAGCACCTACGTGAGTTGCTAACTTATCTTAGGGAAAAAAAGTAGACCTAATTTGTGTGAGTTATGGTTGTGCAGGTCCTGTTCAGTTGTGTTGTGTTGTCTTCTTTTGTTCCTTTTTAAGATTATTTTCAACATAGCAAATGCAACTATGGTTTGAAAAGATGACTTTGATATTATTTTTAGGCATTTAGCCAAACAAAAGCAGTTGTGGTGAGTATGAATACTGCTTTGCCATTTTAGTTTTGACATGCCATGAGATGCACAAGTTCATGCTGGGTCTAATTTTTATGTTAATAGTGGAAGAAATGATATTTTTCATCTTTATCGTAGCTTTTGTTAACTTGGAAACAATTCAAAAGTTGTTGGAATGTTTTGCTAGCTGTAATATCATCATTGATTTGTACTACTACTGTTATGGCTAGTGTTTATTGCCAGCTAACTCTATCCTTCTTATGTTTACTGAAGTAGTGTACCTGTCAGTGCTCCCGCTCCAACTGCCACAGCCTCCCCAGCTCCTGCTGTTGCTATATCGTGAGTTCCTGATGTTTCTTCCTTTCATCTTAATTTAATTGATCTCATAAAAATGTAATTCCTTTTTGAGGACATGCCAATATTTCCTGTTAAAAATACCTGCTATTGTTAGTTCTTGAGTGCATTTGACATGATCTTTTCGTGTTGTCATTTGAATAGCACTGAAACAGATCCTTACGGTCAGGCTGCCTCAAACCTTGTTGCTGGCAGCAACCTAGATGCAACAATTCAATCAATTCTTGAAATGGGTGGTGGAACATGGGATAGAGACACTGTGCTACGTGCTCTACAGGCTGCATTCAACAACCCTGAGCGGGCTGTTGAATATTTATATTCTGTAAGAACATCATTCTTTTTCCTCCCTTACTAGTTGCTAGGTCTTCCTTGATGATGACTCCAAAATTACATAAATAACTGTGCTAGTGAACACATCATGTGTAGCTTACAGTAGATTGCATGAAGCTACATAGTGACTAAACTACATGCTTATTTGTTTAATTGGAATCTCTTTTAGGGTGATTTCATATCCTCTTGAAGTTTTGCTGTCTTTCGAATCCATGCTAAGTATTTTACAGAATATACATGTTGACACAACTTTGGATTGCATTTTTTTGCGGCACAGTAATATCCTTCCGTCTTTAATGTAGGGTGTTCCCGAGCAGCTGGAGATTCCTGCACAACCTCCAAGTGCCCAGCCAGCTAATCCAGTCCAGGCTTCACAACCAACTCAACCTGCAGTTCCTTCATCTGGACCGAATGCTAGTCCCTTGAACCTCTTTCCTCAAGTACTCTCTGTCATGCCTGTGCCCCTGCTGTTTCCACTTTTGCATAATAGTTTAATTTAGTTCTGATGTTTGTCCTTTTTGACTTTCAGGCCCTTCCAAACGCTTCCACAAATGCTGCTGCTGCAGGAAATCTTGATGTTTTGCGTAATAATGCACAGTTCCAAAGCTTGCTTTCTTTGGTGCAGGCTAACCCTCATATTTTACAGGTTCTTTTTTGTTCTGCTGGCCTTTATTTTTTTCCCCCTCAAACAATCTGCTCCTTATAACAGCCCATTGACCCACGAATCATTTATTTGCAGCCACTGCTTCAAGAATTGGGAAAACAAAATCCCCAGATTTTGCAGCTGATTCAGGAAAACCAAGCTGAGTTCCTTCGTTTAATCAATGAACCAGCTGAGGGAGATGAAGAAGAGTATGATTTTTTTTATATATTTCTCGACACTACTTGTGCTTCGCATGTCGTTTGACAATCAGGTACTTCCTGAACCAGGAATTTGCTAGACCAGTTTGCAGAGGGAATGCCTCAGACAATAGCGGTTACTCCGGAGGAGAATGAAGCTATACTTCGAGTAAGTCAATAGATCTTTGGAAGTTCTCCACATGTGCCTTCATCCGCATGTTTGTGGAATTGTTGGGGTGATTGTAGTTTATTTATCGCATCACGGTGTAACACCATTGCATTTCACATATGCAGCTTGAAGGAATGGGATTTGATCGGGCACTTGTTCTGGAGGTGTACTTTGCCTGCAACAAGGATGAGACTTTGGCCGCAAACTACCTCTTGGACCACATGAACGAATTCGATGACGAAGCACCGCAATAAGGCCGCACAGTTCCCAAGCTGCATGCAGAAGCAAGGTTCACGCATTCGTAGGGCAGGCCTAGGAAATCTTTTTGGGATTTGTCTCTTCTTTATTTTGCTTTACTTTTAGTACATACTCCAGGCTATCTTTACATGTTAATTGCAGACTTACAACGGGGTATAATATATGAAATGGTTGTCTCTTCAGCTATTCTTTCTGAACTCTCTGCTTCTGATCAAGCGCGTCCATGCCAACAGAATATTCACAGGCTTTCTTTCCTTGCTACTCCAGAGCATATATCTCCATGCACTCATATAGATACAGAGTATCATTAAACCGGAAGAGAATGGCGTGATTAGGGGCAATCCGTGCCGTGTGGCCCGTTCCGGCTCCGTTTTGCGCAGGACGCCCTGCACCTCAAGGTGATCACCATGCGGCCAATGCATTTCTGTTTGTTCTCTCCAGTTACATGTGCATAGCTATCGACCTCATTTTCTTGTGCCAATCGCCTTGTTCCCTTTTCTTTGGGGTGAGGCAGGTCCCCACTGAAATTTCAGGCTGATTTGAACTGCCTTCCATCTACTACACCTTGTGCTGTCTGTACGTGATTATGGGTAAATAAAAATGGCGTGTCTGCAAAAAAACTAGAATGAAAATGGAACTGCAGCTAGCAATAGTTGTTTAGCTACCGTGGCCAGTGACGTGGATTTGTTTTGCCACATGGTTATGACACGGAGCTTTGCAAGCCTAATCATGGAATCGAATCTAAATATATTGAAAAAATCCACCCTCTCTCCCCTCTCTATTACCATGCTGGCATGCTGCCACTTCATAGGGAAAATTGAATATATATAGGACTAAGTTGAGAGGGCTTTAGTAAAATAGGACTAAGTTATTTGCACTTGTAAATATATGATTGAGTTGAGCACCCCTTTGAAAATATGGTATTTTTCCCATTTTAATTTCATTTTCATTTTCCAGCTCTTTTTCTCTACGCGAAATGACCATTTTGCCCCTCCTCCCTCTCCCTCGCCTGGCGCGCTGCAGGCCGACCGCTCCCTCGCCGCGCGCGCGCTCCCGCGCCTCCCGCTGCTCCCCGCGCCTCCCGCGCGCGCCGCCGCCCCCGCGCCGCTCGAGCGAGGGGCGGCGGCGGCGCGGGCGCGGCGGCGCGCGGCGCGGGAGCGGCGCGGCGAGGAGCGGCGCGGCGGCTGCGCGCAGCGAGGGAGAAGGAGGAGGGGCAAAATGGTCATTTCGCGTAGAGAAAAAGAGCTGGAAAATGAAAATGAAATTAAAATGGGAAAAATACCATATTTTCAAAGGGGTGCTCAACTCAGTCCTATATTTACAAGTGCAAATAACTTAGTCCTATTTTACTAAAACCCTTTCAACTTGGTGCTATATATTCAATTTTCCCCGCTTCATAGGCCACCTCCCACTTGCTGCACCGCACGACGACGACTCCCTCAGCCACCAGCGAGCTGCTTAGCCAAACCATGTCAGGGTGTAATTTAGCTCGTTTCGAAAGATTAGGTCGGTAAAAACCCGGTTTATAGACATGGGGTTAAATAGACTATTTGAAAAGTTTGATGGTAAGACGGACTTATTAAAAAACAAACTACGGGGCTATGTAGAGTTGACTGTCCGCACAATATCCTCGGCAATATTTTGATGGGTGACTGGTTAACACTCCGTCGTATGAAAAAACATGGAAAAAAATCTAGCTGAGATGATGGAAATGCAAACTGCAAAATAGACAAAATTTACCTGCTAAGTTATTTTCGTAAAAGAAAAAACTACACTTGTACTTCCGAACGAACACAGTACTTGGGTTCGGTCAATAGAAAGACAATGGCACCCAAAAAAAAAATACATTTCACTCTACGAATGGCCCTCATATAATTGGAAACTGTACAGAAAACCATGGTATTCACATTGCGAAGATGTTGGCATTCATCTCTTCGTTGGAGAGCACGTACGTACACTCAGTGACTCGGTTGGCCTACTTCAGAAAGCATCATCGCTAATATCGTCGTCATCAATAGCCATTCGGCTTGACTGTCCACCACATAGCATTCCATCATAGATGTCATCTTCATCTTCACTGAAAACTTCAAAATCATCCTCACTCTCGTCCCTTAGTGCATCGAGAGCCTCTTGATCATAACTTGCATCATCAGATTCTTGTAACTAAAGAAACAAATCAATCAATGAGGAATGAAATTAACACAAAAAATGTACACCTAGAAATATGCTCACTCTTAATTTAGAGACATCAAGGGAGCTTTACCTGATCCATTTGAGCTTGCTGCCACTCAGCCCATTCCCGCAACTGAGGACAATTTGCGACAGTAGATCGCTGAAGCTTCTGTGGAAGCGGCTGTAAAGGGAGCTGCAGGTTTGGGCAATCTTCTATTTCCAGAAGCTTGAGGGATTCAAGGCTGCATAGTCCTGCTACAGAAAGCAGCCGTCGACATCCACTGATAGCTAGTGCCTCGAGCATCGGCAGGTTCCTGTTGTCCAGTTCAATGCACTGGACTTTTCGCGCGAAACACACTTTTAATATCTTGAGCAGTGGAAAATGCAGACAATTGAGTGTTTCTTCATTAGGATAGCCCTTCAAGACTAAGCTAGTGAGGTTAGGGCAGGCCGGCAGCCTAGGCAGCTTCTCGCACTTTTTGATAACCAATGTCTTCAAAGGGGACGATAGTTTCTGTGGAAGGATCCTCAATTCCTTGCTGTCCTCGATTTTCAGCTCATGTAGCGAAGGGAAGTCGCTGTCAGCAACTCCAGACCACTCCACCCATTTCGCCATGTTTTCAAACTCTAGTTCCTCCAATGCTGGGAACCGATGCATACGATCGTGGCCAAGAAACTCTTGCCCGATTCGCTCTACACCTTCCATGCGTATGGCTACAAGTTTACGGAGCTGAGGCAATTGACCAAGTGTAGGAAGGAACTTGCAGCTTTGCTTCCATAGAGTTACCTTGGTCAACTGTGAGAAAGCAGCATCCCCTAACCAGCTTGGATATTTGTAGCCACTATACTCAGCTACCTCCAACTCCTCAAGGTTCCTCTGTGGCTTTAAGCTCTCAAATATCTCTTCCGCAAACTCTGGTGTTAATGCAGCATAATTTTGATTGGAAGTGTGATCACACTCGCCAGCGTAGAATCCACCAGACCAGTCCAGTCTAAGAATTTGTAGGTGTTCTTTACTGATCAGATTGGCTGTTTGAGCATCATCAACGTTGGTTATTCTACCTAGTCCTGTAATGGACAATTCTCCATGGATATTCACCAGATGATGTAGTTCAGTAATGTTGCAATGCCAACTGCCGCTTCCAACACTAAACCTTGTCAATGTTTGTAGTTTTGTTAGCTTCCCTATTCCTCTTGGCATGCACAGGGGAGACCAGAGGTCTAAATTGAGGTGCTGGAGGCTAACCAGCTTCTGAAAATCTTGTGGAAGCTCTCTAAGTATGTTAATTCTTGCATCTAAAATCTTCAGATTGTAAAGGCCACAGATAGATTCAGGAGCTTGGCAATTCGTGTTTGGAAAAGACCGAGATACCTGAGAAGCTTCAGTTCTCCAATTGAATCTGGCAAAGTTGTCATAGAGCTGCGGCTTAAATCCAAAGCTCGCAAGTGTCGAAAACTCCTCCATAGGTCATCAGGAACTGTAATGTTGATATTATGGGAGAACAAATTTGAGAAGCATCTCCTGTCAATTTTTAAAAGAGAAGAATAGTATCTCCTATTGTCGTCCATAGCATTTACAACTTGAAGTATCCTGAGACCTCTAGTAACTGGTAAGGTATGAATGTCCAAATTTGTATAATCAGAAGAACTCACAACCAAAGATAAATACCTAAGGTTTTCTGATGCTTCATCTAAGGACTGCATGAACTGAGTGTTTATCCTCAAAATATCTTCACCCGAGACAAATACTGCAAGATCATGTACAAGATCATGTATGGTGAATAAGTTGGGTCCTCCATCAAATAGTACTTTCTGAACCATAGTCCTCTGCATCAAGTCATCAAAGTACCATTTGCCAACATTCTCGAGGTTTCTATGGCTGGTCCGCTTAAGGATGCCCAAAGATATCCAGAGATATATCACATTTTCCTTCTGGAAAACATGTCCCTTAGGGAACAGTGTGAATAAAATGAAGCACCGCTTGAGGTGGATTGGCATTCGATCATAGCTCAATTTCAAGGCCGGCAACACAGTATCCTCCCCTGTTGGTAACTCCCACTGTTCACTATCCAGTATATCATTCCATTTGTCCTCATTTTCCTCAAAGTGAAGAGCACTTCCAATAGCCTTGACTGCCAAAGGCAGGCCTCCACATTTCTTAACAATTTTTCTGCCAATATCTTCAAAGACTGTTTTCGTATTTTCATGTAAGTGCCCAAAGGCCATCTGTTTAAATAGTTGCCAAGATTCTTCAAATGGTAGGCAGCTCACAGGATAGGGAGGCAATGTCTGGATCATTGTTGATGCATTTGTATTGCGGGTAGTTATTAGTATTGTTCCTGTTTGTGCAGTTGACATGGGTGATAGCAATGCTTCCCAAAGGTCCTTCCTTTCATTCCACATATCGTCGAGAACCAGCAAGTACTTTCTTCCAACAACTTGTTCCATTAGCGTATACTGGAGCTGATCCATTTCTGTTATTTGACACGGTTTTGTCGTAAATGACATGATAATTTTGCTCATCATGCTTTTAAGATCAAAATTCTCTGAGACATGGACCCATCCCAACAAGTCAAATTTCTTCGAGATCCTTCGGTCATTGTACACTAGTTTAGCAAGTGTTGTCTTCCCTACTCCACCCATTCCAATGATGGGAAGAATTGACACATGTCCTCCATTGGCACTATCCACTGGTAGCAACAACTTGACTATGTTTTCCTTATCTTCATCTCTACCGATGACAGTAGGCTCATTGAGAGACCATGTGGTCTAAATCCGTGTTGGTGATGAGTAATTGACTCGTAGTTTGGTTAGAGTGGGTTTAGTTTGAGTGATTCGTGCCTTTTGGCATTTGGCGAGGTCGGTCGTGACTAGACAAATTTGACGCGTGGCGTCGCCCCGGTTGGCCACGTGGGTCATTTCTCGCTTGAGTAGGGTTTGTAGGTGCTAACCATGTTTACATGTTTTGTACCGTGCTATGCGATGTGTTTCTTGTGCGTGTTGGCTGCAGGACATCGAGACGGAGTCGTGGTGAGACACGGAGGACCGGACTAGGCGCAGTGGCGTTGAGGTCGAACGGTCGGGATGTGTCGAAGACGACGTGGACTCGAGGTGGAGTCGTGGCGAGGCACGGTGGACCGGACTAGGCGCGGTGGCGCCGAGGTCGAACGGTCGAGGTGTGCGAAGACGGCGAAGCGCGTGGCTTGCGGGGCAAGGAATGAGGAAGCTTCTGGAAGGTGCGCGAGGGCGTTTGGTAAAACGCAAAGCTGCACTAAAGGAAGTGGATTATGGGTAAGCGCAAAAGCTAAATGGGTAAAGCACTTGGTGAACCCATTAGTGGAGGGTATAAATAGAGAGGGAGATGGTGTGCTGAAATTTGAGAGAGTGGGTGCAAAAGTTAGGGTTTTTATTTGTGTCTCTCCATGTGTGTGTGTGTTCCTCCCAAGAAGCATGTGTAGCTCTTGGTGATCTTGAGGATTGAGAGGGAGAGGATGGATTGAGAGATTGTAATCACTCCTTTAGTCCTAATGTCCATGCGTATGGGGACGTAGTTCGTTGTATCTCGTGTTTTTCTGAATGAAATGTGAAGTTTGGTTCTCTGTTTATTAGCTCTTGCTGCTCTTGATTTCTCTTGATTGGCTTCTTTTCTCAGTTGGTCTACTGTTATCTTCCTTGATGTTTTTGGCAAGATATTGCTTTCCTTAGCAGCCGAAATGGGTAGCAAGTTGAAGTAATACCTTCGCCAGCTCTGTAGTTTTTAATTCGGCTAGCAGATCTTTTAGCATTAATTTCCATTAGTTCCTTTATCTCCTTGTCAAGAGTCTTTGGCTTGGCTTTTAGTGCAGCCGAACACATGCTTTTCTCTTGCCAAGGACAGTCTTGCCATAAGCATTAATTGTCCTTCTTTTGTGCGGTTTGGCATGGAGTAAAAGAAGGCTCTTTAGTTGGTTTCCTCTCAGCTTTGGACAGCAAGAAATCAGCATTTTGGGACCAAATCAGTGCTTCGTTGGTCCTTTCTTGCTGCATGTGAACAGAACTTCATGCTAGCTCTTTGGTGCCTCTTTCTTTTCTTTTGTGCTGATTTTCCGCAATTTCGCATGCAGATCAAACGTCAATATTTTCAGTTGAATTTTTTACTGGATGCTCTCTGATTTATGCTGAATTTTTCAGTGTCGCTTGCGTTCAAGATTTCAGCATAATTATTTTTCTGTGAGTTGCTCTGTTTCTGCAATATCTATGTACGAATTCTCGCGGGCGTTTTTAAGCGAACGACATTCACCCCCCTCTGTCGCCATTTCGGTCCTACACTCATCTAAGTGCGGGGTAGTAGGCAGTGGTAGCATGTCATGTTCCTCATCCCGCAATGGTGCATCTGACTCGTCCAGATGGAGATCATCCCATGCCTGTGTGATCTCCTTGAATCTCTCTAGGGTTTTTCTTACTCGGACAGCCAATTCATCAGGAACTGGAGCTACCTCAGCGTCTGTTTCAGGTTCCTGGAGAAGAAATACTTTAATCAAACTGGAAAGTGATATTTCCTTGCATATACATAATTTACTCAATAACTAGTAAAGTGGCTCGTACTTGTTAGAACTCAACCTAGAAATCATACACTTAATCTTCCCGTGGACACATGCTTTCAGGGAATGAGATGGACACAGGAAGAAAATACAAATAACGCTTGTTTGGCGAGACCGAATTCAGCTGGGTCTCTTTTTCTTCTATTCAACTTGATGTTTAACAAACGAATACAAGAATATAAATAGACACTCTGTGATCCGGTTCTACCACCTATGACTCCACGACTCGGCGCACACTGTGCACTAATAAAGATACAACTACTAATGCTTCCTTTACATGCATACAGCCATTAACTACACCACTAACTTCACGATCTAATTCATTGACTCAGCCGTTACTCAGACGCCCAACTTCGACTACGGCTTCTCGACTACGCCAACGACTACGAGTCCCTCTATGACTTACGACTACTCTACGCAAAGATACTATTAAGACTGCTCTGATGAGACACGACTACTATAGTATATATGAGTGCTACAATGACTTTACAACCACAGTCACTTCCGACCATGACTTTCTCTCGTAGCTACGACCATGGCTTCTACGATCATGTACAAATCGACTCCTATGACCATTTATACTTGCCATGGCCACGACTTATGTTTTGGCCACGCCTTCGACTGCAGCTTCGATCACGTCTTCGACTGCAGTTTCGACCACATTCAACACAATTAGCATAAGTCAAAATTAGTTCCAACAGTACTACTACAAATTAGTACCATTGAAAATTGCACTGGGCTTCATCTCTTTTATCTGGCTCACTTATTACAGTTAACTTGGCAACAGCAGCAGCCTTTTTATCCATGGTTTTGGTGTTATGGCGATATTGAAAATTACTGCAGGACACTAGTTTCTATAGATGTTGTATTGTAAGTGATTAGAAATCATCTACATCCATCCGGTTTGCTCACAAAAATTAACCAACAAAATTCTTCTGATAAACCAAATGAAATGAAAGTGTAAAGAAGGCGGAACTGGTGGTACCTTCTTGTCGACCTTGCGCTTGCGTTTACGGTTACTGCTGCCTTCCCCATGATTGTTCGGATCGTCCATCCTACGACGCAGCAGCTCAAACTTGTACTCGTCGATAGCATCTTGGGCATCATAGGCAAACTGCTGAAGCTCCCTCAGGCGGAGCCTCTCAGATTCACCTCTAATGTTGCGCTCATCTGCTGCACTGAGTGTGCGTTGGATCCTCGTCATCGTCCTCTGCAGCATCCTCAGATCTCTGAGTGCAGAAATATGCTCATTGGATGGTGATGATTCAATCGGTCCAGAAACCAATGAAGAAAGCTTGCTTGCTGTCCACTTGATGATTCCGGATGCAATCAGCCCAGCCATCTCTCCTCTACTACTCCTTTCTGCTAGCTGCAAGAGATTGAGTTGATCAAGACAAAAGATGGCTTGCAACCAAAATCATATTAAAAGTTACCTAGTTATGAGTTGAGTATGTTGACTTTGTTGTATGAAGCAATAGAATTTCCAACGCAGCCAGTTGGTTTTGATGCCTTTGCACATGGATACCCAAGGCCAGATATTTTTGTGCTCTTATTATTGTCCTTGCTTGGTGGATTATGGTATTGCTGTCTCCACTTTAATCTAACATGACATTACATCACTAGAACTTTTCTAGATTCCATTATTTGCATCACTATAGTTTCTATTAGAGTCTAAAATTCCTCAAAATAATAGGAGAAAAAAAAAGAAAATTGTAACGATACAGATTAATCATATACATATTAGATCTGTTATAGTTGTATAAGCAATACAATTACAATCATAAGCATTAGAGTTGTAGAGCTAATACAACTCCAGTTTAAAAATAAATGGGGAATAGTTTTCTTGATATTTTCTGGAAGAGCCGAATGGAGACATACATCCGGGCCTGTGGGTATGCCATCGCGGAAGGTCAAAATGCGATTATTGTTTCGCCGATGAGAACATCAATGCCGGAACATGGCTGATGTTGAGGCGAATGCAAAGGCAAGGAACATCATCATCCGGGGTTGAGTCGAGCGAGTTTGACCGTATATCTCACCTGTCGTCCGCCTCGACATCCGGGTGACCTCGGCGCATACCATGAGGCACCACCCGGATCAAGGCGGTTCGACAGACCGGTTCAAGCGCGAATACAACAAATTCGAGATGCTTGCTGGTGAGTCCTCGGACGAGTGCTTTTCGCGATTTCACAAAATCTTGAGCAACCTCCGGCGGTCGGTCTCACATACCCGACTCGGACAACGCCGTCGATGCTCGCGGCACTCGATCTGCGCGTGTGGGAGATGAAGGTGACCACCATCAAAGACACGCAGCACCTCTCGACCCTAACTCTTGACGCGCTGTACTCGCGCCTCAAGACTCACGAGATTGACGTTGTCTCTCGTCGGTCGAAGTCACAGTCGATGGCTTTGGTCACCGATCCCAGTTCGGCTTCTGGTTTTTCTGCCGATTCGCTTTGTGGGCTCTCCCTAGCTGCTCTATGCGACGTAACTGATGATCAGTTAGAGCAGCTAGAGGATGAACAGCTGGCCCTCCTAGCTCGGAAGTTCTCCCATGCTTACAAGAGGAGGAGGGACAGAAAGAGAGGCGGACCAGTCATCTGCTTCGAGTGTGGTGGCCCCAACCACATTCGAGCGAACTGTCCCAAGCTGGAGAAGGGCAAGAACGACTACGGCGGTTCAGGCAAGAACGACTACACCGACAAGAACCGCAACAAGAAGACTCCAGCTCAGACGCCGGGAAAGAAGAAGTTCCGCAACTTCGGGAAGGCCAAGAAGCTCTTCCACCGCGTCCTCACCGCTTTCGACGACCTCGACCTCAGCGAGGTGGAGGGATGGAGCGACGACGACGGGACGGGTGACCAAGAGCCCAAGGATGGCGGCGACGACTTCTCCGGCATGTGCTTCATGGCCCTCGAGGGCGAACTCAGCGACAGCGAGCTGTACTCCGACTCGGACGAGGTATGTCCCTCCTATGACCAACTTAATGAAGCTTTCCTTAAGTTAGGAGGATTTCATGCTAGATCTAGAGCTAGATGTAGCGAGTTGGAGAAGGAAGTAGAGAAACTGTCACGGGAGCTTACTTTACTTATATCTGCTCCCTCCCGTGACGATTGTGATACATGCCCTGCTTTGCTTGGAGACATGGAGAAACTAAGGACCTCTCATGATAGTTTGTCTTCTGAGCTTGATGTGCTTAAGGTGGAGAATGTTAGTCTGCTTGCTGAGTTAGAGTTGAGTAGGATGGCTGTTACCCTACTTACTACTGATGAGACTACTTCTCCCACCTCATGTGAGGTTAAGGACATTACTGCTAGAGGACCTTATGCCATGCTCCTTGATCTGCCCGATTCTTGTGAAAATTGCAATAATTTAAAGATGAACCTAAAACGGGCAGATCACAAAATTGCTGAGTTGCATGCTTCTTTACTTGAGCCTATTGATTCATGTTTGAACTGTCCCAAGTTAACTGCTGAACTTGAAGCTGTCTCAAAACAGTTTCAAGAACTGATTGACAACAACAAGAAAATGGCTCAGTATGCGACTAAGGATCCTGTTAGCTCACCATGCATTAGTTGTGATAAACTAAAACTTGAACTCGTTGCTTTGAATGACAAATGTGTGAAGCTAACTAAGGACTTACTAGAGAAGCCACAATCTGGTTGTGATGTGATTGATGGTGTGGGGGAGAAGCCCCAGGGTAAGGGTGAGACGCCTAGAGACGCGAACCAACCTGCTAGTAGTAGGACTGTCCCCTCAGAGTCGGCTGTGCGTGCACAAGCCATTCTTTCCTCTACTGTTGGTTCTTCTTCTGCTCCCTTACCTCCTGCTATTCCCTCTTCTCCCTGCTCTTCTTGCACCTCTCTCTTTCGGGAGTGTCAGTACCTTATGAACACTCTCGAGAGATTTGTAGGCGGCAAGAAGAAGCTTAATCTTATTCTAGACCAGTCCAAGATTTGCAGATTTAATCAGGGTCTAGGATATGACTATTATGAGGATATGAGGAAGCATCCACCTGCTGTGCTCAGACCCATAGCACCAGTGTGATCGAGACCGAGCCGGGACCGAGAAAGTCCAATTTAAGTCAGCGGGCTATGTCCAGGGGATTTCTGACAGCAAGGTGATTGCACCTGCTGCTTCGGCCTCTCAGAAGGCGAAGCCTGACCGTGCTACTTCTACCTCTCAGAGGATGAAGTATCACTGCACCTTCTGTCAGAAGGATGGACACACGGTTGATCGATGCTTCAGGCGCGCCAAGATCGCGCGTAGAGACCGTCTTGAGTCTCCTAGGCGTATTCGTGGTCGGCCCAGATCCTGAGTGCACCTAGGACCAGCACGAGGTCTAGGTTTACTGCTGTTGATGGGTTTGGGCAGCATCGAGGACTTGGTTTTTCTGAGTCTTCTGTTTTTCGTCCTCATGCTGCTCCTGGTCATGACTTCCGCCGTCCTGAGGGTACATCTCGTTTCCCCCGTCGAGACAGTTACCCGCGGCGTGTTCAGCGTGTTGCCGGTGTTCCGACTCGCTCTCCCGTAGCAGTCGGACCCCGCAACAGCTTCAGGTCTGCTCACAGACCTTCTGCTGTGAGTGACAGAGAGCGTAGGGTAGATAGAGGTCAGTCGTGCTTGACTACTTCATCTGCTCGACGTGTTGTTCAGTATTGGGTGCCAAAATCACTCTTGATTTACCCCAGTACTGAGACTTTACTCTCTGTTTGACTCAGGTTCGCCGGGCAGGGAAGGGAAAGGTTTGGCTCGTAGACTCCGGGTGTTCACGACACATGACCGGAGATTCTCGTTGGTTTTCTTCCCTTGCCCGTGCTCCAGGTGATGAGACGATCACCTTCGGAGATGCTTCATCTGGGCGCGTCATCGCCAAAGGTACAGTGCGCATTAATGACTCTTTCATTTTGAAGGATGTAGCCTTGGTTAGTAAGCTGCAGTACAATTTGCTTTCAGTCTCTCAGCTTACCGATGACGACTTTGAGGTGAGCTTTAAGAAAAACAATTGCAAAATTCTTGATTCTTCGGGTAGTCTGGTTTGCGGGATTTCTCGTTTTGGGAGGATCTTTCGTGCTGATTTTTCTGAGTCTTCTGGTGATCCTCTCAGGTGTTTAGTTGCTTCTGAGTCCCGCGACCTTTCGTTCTGGCATAGGAGACTTGGTCATATTGGATTTGACCATTTGACCCGAGTTAGCGGCCACGACCTCATTCGTGGTCTACCGAAGCTCAAAATGGTCAAAGATCTAGTTTGTGCTCCTTGCCGGCACGGCAAGATGGTTGCCGCCTCCCATCCTCCGGTCACAGTCACTATGACCGATGCACCAGGACAGCTGCTCCATATGGACACAGTTGGACCAGCTCGAGTGCAGTCAGCAGGAGGGAAGTGGTATGTTCTAGTCGTGGTCGATGACTATTCGAGGTTCTCTTGGGTGTTTTTCTTAGCCTCGAAGGATGAGACGTTTACCCATTTCCGAGGTCTTTTCAGTAGGCTTTCTGTTGAGCTCCCGGGTGCCTTACGAGCGATTCGCAGTGACAATGGCACGGAGTTCAAGAATTCCTACTTTGAGAGGTTTTGCGATGAGACAGGTGTAGAGCACCAGTTCTCTTCTCCGCACGTCCCACAGCAGAATGGCGTTGTGGAGAGGAAGAACCGTACCTTGGTCGAGATGGCCAGGACGATGCTCGATGAGTACTCTACACCGCGGAAGTTTTGGGCTGAGGCGATAGCCACCGCTTGCCATGTTTCTAATCGAGTTTTTCTTCGGGCACACTTGCACCGCACTTCTTATGAGTTGAGATACGGCGAAAGCCAGCGTCTCCCACTTTCGTGTTTTTGGTTGCAAGTGCTTTATTCTCAAGTCCGGAACCTAGACAAGTTCGAGTCACGTTCTTGTGATGGTATCTTTCTAGGTTACTCGCCTTCTTCGCGGGCTTATAGAGTGCAGGCTGCGAGTCTAGCAAATTGGTAGAGACGTGAGGTGACCTTTGATGAGGCCACCGGGGACTAGGCACGATATCTCGAGTTCTTTAGAGCAGTCCGAGACCATCTTCGTGGATGACGAGGACGATGGAGATGAGGGTTGTCTACCGATCCAGTCCTTATCCACCCCTTGAGGTGCCGTCTTCCACCGCACTTTTGGTGACCACCCATGCCTTCGCTTCCTCTGGAGCTAGTGGCTCTGTTCCTACCTCGTCGACTCACGAGGTAGAGGCCACTTCTTCATCTCATCCTGGACCTCCCGACATATCCGAGAAAAGGCATCCTTCGAGCGGATGATTGGAGACTGTTCGAGCGTGTTACTCGCTCAAAATCGCTTATCTCAGTTCTGTCTCCACTCGCTTTCATTGCCTCCTTTGAGCCCAAGGATATTTCTCATGCTCTTTCCGATGAGTCTTGGGTCAATGCCATGCATGAGGAGTTAGAAAATTTCGAGAGGAACAAGGTCAGTCGCTTGTCGAGCCCTGCGAGGTCACAATATTATTGGGACTAAGTGGGTGTTCAAGAACAAGCGAGCGAGGATGGAGTGGTTATTGAAACAAGGCTAGACTGGTAGCTCGGGGTTTTCCCGGGTTGAGGGTCTAGACTTGAGGAGACCTTTGCCCCTGTAGCTCGACTTGAGGCCATTAGAATCCTGCTTGCCTTTGCAGCTTCTAAGGGTTTCAAGCTCTACCAGATGGACGTCAAGAGTGCCTTCCTTAATGGAGTCATTGAGGAAGAAGTTTACGTCAGACAGCCTCCAGTTTCGAGAACCCCAAATACCCACACCATGTCTTCAAGCTTTCCAAAGCGTTGTATGGACTTAAGCAGGCCCCCAGAGCTTGGTATGAGAGGCTTAAGTCCTACTTGTTGAGTCATGGGTTTGACATGGGTAAAGTAGACAAGACCTTGTTCATCCGCCGTCATGGCAATGAACTTCTGCTCGTCCAAATCTATGTCGATGACATCATCTTTGGCGGCTCTTCCCATGCTCTGGTTTCTCAGTTCTCGGATGTCATGAGCACCGAGTTTGAGATGAGCATGATGGGTGAGTTGACTTTCTTCCTTGGCTTCCAAATCAAGCAGACTCGGGAGGGTACATTTCTTCATCAGGGAAAGTACACTCGTGACCTCCTGAGACGCTTCGACATGAGTGATGGTAAGCCAGTGTCAACTCCCATGGCTTCTACAGCCTACCTTGACCCAGATGAGGACGGCGAGCCAGTTGATCAGAAAGAATTCAGAAGTATGATCGGCTCCCTTCTTTATCTCACGGCCTCGAGACCAGATATACACTTCTCTGTGTGTCTGTGTGCTCGTTTTCAGGCTTCTCCTCGCGTATCTCACCGCCAGGCGGTGAAGCGCATCTTTCGGTACCTTCGAGCTACCATTGACTATGGTATCTGGTACTCTTCCTCTTCTGTCTTTCCTTGAGAGCCTTTCGGATGCGGACTTTGCCGGTGTAGGATAGATAGGAAGAGCACTTCGCACTTGCCAATTCATTGGCACTTCTCTCGTTTCTTGGTCTTCGAGGAAGCAGTCCGGTGTTGCGCAGTCCACCGCAGAGGCCGAGTATGTTGCTGCAGCCAGCTGCTGCAGTCAGGTACTTTGGATGGTTTCGACCCTGCGGGACTTTGGGTTAGCCTTAGACAGTGTTCCACTCCTTTGTGATAACACGTCGCTATCAACATTGCTAAGAACCCGATGCAGCACTCTCGGACCAAGCATATTGATATTCGCTTCCACTTCCTTAGAGACCATGTAGAGAAAGGTGACATAGTGCTCCATTTGTGGAGAGTGACCACCGGTTGGTGATATCTTCACCAAGCCTTTGGACAGTTCGAGGTTTTTAGCTCTGCGAGGAGAGCTTGGGGTGGTTTGTCCTTACGGATTGTAGTGAGGGGAGCTTGGGCTTTCGCTTTATTATATTAATTATGCTTGACTCATTTCTGTTGCATTGCGTTTGCGGGTGCTTTGGGTTAAGTCCTTCTAGCATAGGTTAGAGTGTTTCTTGTGTTGAGTTGCTTAGACTTTTTACTCTTATCTTGTGCATCCAGGATTAGCTATTTCTTATCTCACTAGGTTGAGCTCACTCACTTCTTGTAGGTTCTAGCGAGGTTGGGCCACCCTCGGGTAGGCAGTGCGTGTTTGCTCTCTAGTGTGTGTTCGACGATCATTTGTTAGTCCTGGAGTCATTTGGGGTAGATGAGAGTCGATTTAAGCCATAGTTGCTTTTATATCTTTTCTATGCTTTAAGGATTTGCTGTTTGGTTTTCTTTGCCGACTTCTCGATTTTATTGCTTTGGTTCTGGGGAGTTCATTTGGGAGCTTCAAGCTTAATTTTGACATAACTCAACTTGAACTAAAAGTTGCATCTAATGTTGAGGGGAGCTGGACTTTCTTGCATTTTCAGCATTTCGCATTATAATCAAACTGCATTGAGCCTTGATTATTATCCTGTTATGACATGCTTCAATGCTTTGCACCTTGCCATGACTTGTGCTTAGCTTGCTAAATTTATCATGACTTCATATGTGTAGACTAGCGTTTGCCATGATAAGTTAAGTAAAATTGATCAACTTAAATTAAACTTGTCATGCTAGCATTTGATTTTAGTCTTTCTTGAGCTATCCTTTTATGATTCATGCCATGTCAAATAGGCTGAGTAGAGCGTTGAATCTATATTGAGCCTTAGTTTGAGCTGTTTTAGTCTCCTGA
Organism: Dendrocalamus sinicus; assembly: GCA_036346575.1. Classification (NCBI taxonomy): domain Eukaryota; kingdom Viridiplantae; phylum Streptophyta; class Magnoliopsida; order Poales; family Poaceae; genus Dendrocalamus; species Dendrocalamus sinicus. The sequence continues at coordinate 20,429,058 of CM070648.1, forward strand.
TGATACATGAGTTAGTACAATGTGTTAAAAAGCAAAAAGATCTCTTTTGTGCGAAAAAACTGATCTCACCAATTCTTTCTCGTGAGACAGCTTGCCATTGCACTAGGCATGAACTCAGGGGGAGTTTTGGATGACCTAGACTATCTTCTTAAGCTTATTGCTTGGAGTAGTCGCATAAGGCTTGAGATCTAGCACATAAACAAAAATTGGGTTGAAAACAACCATAAGCTTTCAAAAGACAATGTTTAATGTGCTCAATTTGCTTAATCTACAATCAGAACCAAGTACCTTAACCAATGTTTCAATCTTGAGCTTATAGCACTCTATTTGGACTCAATGTTAGTTTCTTTGTTCCGCTTAGCTTATTGACATGGCCTGCATCATCCTTGGATGTCTCTAGCTAGACTTTACTCCTTGATATCGTGACTTGCTCATAAAATGCATTACATTTCAGATTGTCATCTATGTGCTCTAGCTGGCTTATATATATGTTGTCATGATCTAGATAGCGCTTTATTGAGTTATGGCTTGGTGTATTACATTATGGTCATTATGGATAATTCTCATGGCTCTAAATGCTTAAATAAACAAACTTCAGCCATATTCATCCATTGACATGTCATATTCTCTCTATTGCATCTTGATGTGTTTATTGCCAAAAGGGGAGAATAGAGAAGAAAAGTCATTGGGAAGCTGTTTAGAGCTTTGGAGATCAATTTGCTCTTTCAGTTGTTGCTCTAGTGTTCCTTCTGTCGACATGGTCATTAGCTTCATTTTCTTCTTTGGACCATGTTGGTTTCTTCAAACTCAAACTCAACTTCGTGCTTTTTCTGAGTTTGTCAATATACTCATCAAGGGGAGATTGAGAGACCATGTGGTCTAAATCCGTGTTGGTGATGAGTAATTGACTCGTAGTTTGGTTAGAGTGGGTTTAGTTTGAGTGATTCGTGCCTTTTTGGCATTTGGCGAGGTCGGTCGTGACTAGACAAATTTGACGCGTGGCGTCGTCCCGGTTGGCCACGTGGGTCATTTCTCGCTTGAGTAGGGTTTGTAGGTGCTAACCATGTTTACATGTTTTGTACCGTGCTATGCGATGTGTTTCTTGTCTGTGTTGGCTGCAGGACATCGAGACGGAGTCGTGGTGAGACACGGAGGACCGGACTAGGCGCAGGTGGCGTTGAGGTCAGAACGGTCGGGATGTGTCGAAGACGACGTGGACTCGAGGTGGAGTCGTGGCGAGGCACGGTGGACCGGACTAGGCGCAGGTGGCGCTGAGGTCAGAACGGTCGAGGTGTGCCGAAGACGGCGAAACTGCGTGGCTTGCAGGGCAAGGAATGAGGAAGCTTCCTGGAAGGTGCGCGAGGGGCGTTTCGGTAAAAACGCAAAGCTGCACTAAAGGAAGTGGATTATGGGTAAAGCGCAAAAGCTAAATGGGTAAAGCACTTGGTGAACCCATTAGTGGAGGGTATAAATAGAGAGGGAGATGGTGTGCTGAAATTTGAGAGAGTGGGTGCAAAAGTTAGGGTTTTTATTTGTGTCTCTCCATGTGTGTGTGTGTTCCTCCCAAGAAGCATGTGTAGCTCTTGGTGATCTTGAGGATTGAGAGGGAGAGGATGGATTGAGAGATTGTAATCACTCCTTTAGTCCTAATGTCCATGCGTATGGGGACGTAGTTCGTTGTATCTCGTGTTTTTCTGAATGAAATGTGAAGTTTGGTTCTCTGTTTATTAGCTCTTGCTGCTCTTGATTTCTCTTGATTGGCTTCTTTTCTCAGTTGGTCTACTGTTATCTTCCTTGATGTTTTTGGCAAGATATTGCTTTCCTTAGCAGCCGAAATGGGTAGCAAGTTGAAGTAATACCTTCGGCCAGCTCTGTAGTTTTTTAATTCGGCTAGCAGATCTTTTAGCATTAATTTCCATTAGTTCCTTTATCTCCTTGTCAAGAGTCTTTGGCTTGGCTTTTAGTGCAGCCGAACACATGCTTTTCTCTTGCCAAGGGACAGTCTTGCCGCAAGCATTAATTGTCCTTCTTTTGTGCGGTTTGGCATGGAGTAAAAAGAAGGCTCTTTAGTTGGTTTCCTCTCAGCTTTGGACAGCAAGAAATCAGCATTTTTGGGACCAAATCAGTGCTTCGTTGGTCCTTTCTTGCTGCATGTGAACAGAACTTCATGCTAGCTCTTTGGTGCCTCTTTCTTTTTCTTTTGTGCTGATTTTCCGCAATTTCGCATGCAGATCAAACGTCAATATTTTCAGTTGAATTTTTTACTGGATGCTCTCTGATTTATGCTGAATTTTTCAGTGTCGCTTGCGTTCAAGATTTCAGCATAATTATTTTTCTGCGAGTTGCTCTGTTTCTGCAATATCTATGTACGAATTCTCGCGGGCGTTTTTAAGCGAACGACATTCACCCCCCTCTGTCGCCATTTCGGTCCTACACTCATCTAAGTGCGGGGTAGTAGGCAGTGGTAGCATGTCATGTTCCTCATCCCGCAATGGTGCATCTGACTCGTCCAGATGGAGATCATCCCATGCTGTGTGATCTCCTTGAATCTCTCTAGGTTTTTCTTACTCGGACAGCCAATTCATCAGAACTGGAGCTACCTCGTGTCTGTTTCAGGTTCTGGAGAAGAAATACTTTAATCAAACTGGAAAGTGATATTTCCTTGCATATACATAATTTACTCAATAACTAGTAAAGTGGCTCGTACTTGTTAGAACTCAACCTAGAAATCATACACTTAATCTTCCCGTGGACACATGCTTTGAGGAATGAGATGGACACAGAAGAAAATACAAATAACGCTTGTTTGGCGAGACCGAATTCAGCTGGGTCTCTTTTTCTTCTATTCAACTTGATGTTTAACAAACGAATACAAGAATATAAATAGACACTCTGTGATCCGGTTCTACCACCTATGACTCCACGACTCGGCGCACACTGTGCACTAATAAAGATACAACTACTAATGCTTCCTTTACATGCATACAGCCATTAACTACACCACTAACTTCACGATCTAATTCATTGACTCAGCCGTTACTCAGACGCCCAACTTCGACTACGGCTTCTCGACTACGCCAACGACTACGAGTCCCTCTATGACTTACGACTACTCTCTGCTACAGTACTATTAAGACTGCTACAGTAGACACGACTACTATAGTATATATGAGTGCTACAATGACTTTACAACCACAGTCACTTCCGACCATGACTTTCTACTGTAGCTACGACCATGGCTTCTACGATCATGTACAAATCGACTCCTATGACCATTTATACTTCGGCCATGGCCACGACTTATGTTTTGGCCACGCCTTCGACTGCAGCTTCGATCACGTCTTCGACTGCAGTTTCGACCACATTCAACACAATTAGCATAAGTCAAAATTAGTTCCAACAGTACTACTACAAATTAGTACCATTGAAAATTGCACTGGGCTTCATCTCTTTTATCTGGCTCACTTATTACAGTTAACTTGGCAACAGCAGCAGCCTTTTTATCCATGGTTTTGGTGTTATGGCGATATTGAAAATTACTGCAGGACACTAGTTTCTATAGATGTTGTATTGTAAGTGATTAGAAATCATCTACATCCATCCGGTTTGCTCACAAAAATTAACCAACAAAATTCTTCTGATAAACCAAATGAAATGAAAGTGTAAAGAAGGCGGAACTGGTGGTACCTTCTTGTCGACCTTGCGCTTGCGTTTACGGTTACTGCTGCCTTCCCCATGATTGTTCGGATCGTCCATCCTACGACGCAGCAGCTCAAACTTGTACTCGTCGATAGCATCTTGGGCATCATAGGCAAACTGCTGAAGCTCCCTCAGGCGGAGCCTCTCAGATTCACCTCTAATGTTGCGCTCATCTGCTGCACTGAGTGTGCGTTGGATCCTCGTCATCGTCCTCTGCAGCATCCTCAGATCTCTGAGTGCAGAAATATGCTCATTGGATGGTGATGATTCAATCGGTCCAGAAACCAATGAAGAAAGCTTGCTTGCTGTCCACTTGATGATTCCGGATGCAATCAGCCCAGCCATCTCTCCTCTACTACTCCTTTCTGCTAGCTGCAAGAGATTGAGTTGATCAAGACAAAAGATGGCTTGCAACCAAAATCATATTAAAAGTTACCTAGTTATGAGTTGAGTATGTTGACTTTGTTGTATGAAGCAATAGAATTTCCAACGCAGCCAGTTGGTTTTGATGCCTTTGCACATGGATACCCAAGGCCAGATATTTTTGTGCTCTTATTATTGTCCTTGCTTGGTGGATTATGGTATTGCTGTCTCCACTTTAATCTAACATGACATTACATCACTAGAACTTTTCTAGATTCCATTATTTGCATCACTATAGTTTCTATTAGAGTCTAAAATTCCTCAAAATAATAGGAGAAAAAAAAAGAAAATTGTAACGATACAGATTAATCATATACATATTAGATCTGTTATAGTTGTATAAGCAATACAATTACAATCATAAGCATTAGAGTTGTAGAGCTAATACAACTCCAGTTTAAAAATAAATGGGGAATAGTTTTCTTGATATTTTCTCCTCTCTCATACGGAATACATACAAGTGTACATGGGCCAAAAGTCACACTCAGTCCAACACTCCCCCTCAAGATGGGTGATAGATATCTATCAGTCTCATCTTGTTACATGCTAATATACACTCTCTAACACCTAAACGTTTTGTTAGACAATCATCTACTTGTTATTCAGATATTACAAAGCCCAACTTTAGTGTTCCTTCATCCAATCTCTCTTTGATAAAGAAGTGATATATCTCTACATGTTTTGTCTGATCATGTTGGACTAGACTATTAGCAGCGTATATTTCTGACTTGTTATCGCACCATAACTTCATGGGAGCATCCTTCAACAACTTCAACTCAGATAGAAGATTTCTTATCCATGACATCTCGCTCAAACTTATTGATATTCCCCTGTATTCTGCTTCAGCAGTAGAGCAAGATACCACAGGTTGCGCTCATCTGCTGCACTGAGTGTGCGTTGGATCCTCGTCATCATCCTCAGCAGCATCCTCAGATCTCTGAGTGCAGAAATATGCTCATTGGATGGTGATAATCCAATCGGTCCAGAAACCAGTGAAGAAAGCTTGCTTGCTGTCCACTTGATGATTTCAGATGCAATCAGTCCAGCCATCTCTCCTCTACTGCTCCTTTCTGCTAGCTGCAAGAGATTGAGTTGATCAAGACAAAAGATGGCTTGCAACCAAAAGCATATTAAAAGTTACCTAGTTATGAGTTGAGTATGTTGACTTTGTTGTATGAAGCAATAGAATTTCCAACGCAGCCAGTTGGTTTTGATGCCTTTGCACATGGATACCCAAGGCCAGATATTTTTGTGCTCTTATTATTGTCCTTGCTTGGTGGATTATGGTATTGGTGTCTCCACTTTAATCTAACATGACATTACATCACTAGAACTTTTCTAGATTCCATTGTTTGCATCACTATAGTTTCTATTAGAGCTAAAATTCCTCAAAATAATCGGAGAAAAAAAAGAAAATTGTAGCGATACAGATTAATCATATACATATTAGATCTGTTATAGTTGTATAAGCAATACAATTACAATCATAAGCATTAGAGTTGTAGAGCTAATACAACTCCAGTTTAAATATAAATGTGGAATAGTTTTCTTGATATTTTCTCCTCTCTCATACGGAATACATACAAGTGTACATGGGCCAAAGGTCACACTTAGTCCAACACTCCCCCTCAAGATGGGTGATAGATATCTATCAGTCTCATCTTGTTACATGCTAATATACACTCTCTAACACCTAAACATTTTGTTAGACAATTAGCTACTTGTTCTTCAGATATTACAAAGCCCAACTTTAGTGTTCCTTCATCCAATCTCTCTTTGATAAAGAAGTGATATTTCTCTACATGTTTTGTTTGATCATGTTGGACTAGATTATTAGCAGCGTATATTGTTGACTTGTTATCGCACCATAACTTCATGGGAGCATCCTTCAACAACTTCAACTCAGATAGAAGATTTCTCATCCATAACATCTCGCTCAAACTTGTTGATATCCCCCTGTATTCTGCTTCAGCAGTAGAGCAAGATACCACTGGTTGCGCTCATCTGCTGCACTGAGTGTGCGTTGGATCCTCGTCATTGTCCTCTGCAGCATCCTCAGATTTCTGAGTCCAGAAACCAATGAAGAAAGCTTGCTTGCTGTCCACATGATGATTCCAGATGCAATCAGTCCAGCCATCTCTCCTCTACTGCTCCTTTCTGCTAGCTGCAACAGATTGAGTTGATCAAGACAAAAGATGGCTTGCACCAAAAGTATATTAAAAGTTACCTAGTTATGAGTTGAGTTTGTTGACTTTGTTGTATGAAGCAATAGAATTTCCAACGCAGCCAGTTGGTTTTGATGCCTTTGCACATGGATACCCAAGGCCAGATATTTTTGTGCTCTTATTATTGTCCTTGCTTGGTGGATTATGGTATTGCTGTCTCCACTTTAATGTAACATGACATTACATCACTAGAACTTTTCTAGATTCCATTATTTGCATCACTATAGTTTCTATTAGAGTCTAAAATTCCTCAAAATAATAGGAGAAAAAAAAGAAAATTGTAACGATACAGATTAATCATATACATATTAGATCTGTTATAGTTGTATAAGCAATACAATTACAATCGTAAGCATTAGAGTTGTAGAGCCAATACAACTCCAGTTTAAATATAAATGGGGAATAGTTTTCTTGATATTTTCTCCTCTCTCATACGGAATACATAAAAGTGTACATGGGCCAAAAGTCACACTCAGTCCAACACTCCCCCTCAAGATTGGTGATAGATATCTTTCAATGTCGTCTTGTTACATGCTAATATACACTCTCTAACACCTAAACATTTTGTTAGACAATCAGCTACTTGTTCTTCAGATATTACAAAGCCCAACTTTAGTGTTCCTTCATCCAATCTCTCTTTGATAAAGAAGTGATATATCTCTACATGTTTTGTCCGATCATGTTGGACTAGATTATTAGCAGCGTATATTGCTGACTTGTTATCGCACCATAACTTCATGGGAGCATCCTTCAACAACTTCAACTCAGATAGAAGATTTCTCATCCATAACATCTCGCTCAAACTTATTGATATTCCCCTGTATCCTGCTTCAGCAGTAGAGTAAGATACCACTGATTTCTTCTTACTCCTCTAGGATACCAAATTACCACCTATAAACACACAATAGCCTGAAGTTAACCTCCTGTCATTAGGACAATTAGCCTAGTTCTCATCACAGTATCCTTCCACATTTAGGTGTCCATTCTTCTTGACCATAATATGTTTCTTGGGCTTCCCTTCAAGTATCTCAGGATTCTAAGTGTAGCTTCCAAATGACCACTTCTAGAATCATGCATGTATCGACTTACCACGCTCACAGCGTAGGCTATATTTGGCTTGGTGTGACATAAATAAATCAACCATCCCACAAGCCTCTAATATCTCTCTTTATGTACTGGATATCATGACTGAGCACATAATTTGTGGTTCGGTTCAATAGGAGTTGAAGATGGGTGACATCCAAGCATACCCGTGTCATTAAGTAGATCCAATACATATTTTCGCTATGAAAGAACTATCCCCGTAGGGGATCTTGCAATCTAAATGCCAAAAAAAATATCTGAGTTGGCCTAGATCTTTGACTTCAAACTCCTTGCTTAGATTCTCCTTCAGTTGAGCTATTTCTTAAGCATCATCCCATATAATAACCATATCATCCACATACACAACAAGAGTAGTGATATGCCTTTCAGGATGGTGGTAAAACATTGTATGATCTCCATTACATTGCCCATACCCCAAACCACACATTGCATGTTTGAATCGATCAAACCATGCCCTTGGTGACTGCTAGAGACCATACAAAGATATCTTTAATCTCAATACTTTTCCCTTAGTTTATGAGGTGGCAAAACCCAAGTGGAATTTCCATATATACTTCCTCCTAAAGGTCTCCCTGCAGAAACGCACTCTTAACATCTAGTTAATGCAATGGCCAATCAAAGTTAGTTGCACAATATAGTAATGTCCTCACTGTGCTCATCTTTGCCACCGGTTCAAAGGTTTCACCGCAGTCAATTCCATATGTTTGGCTGTACCCCTTTACCATAAGCCTCGCTTTGTATCTCTCTACCTTCCCATTAGAATTTGCTTCACAATGTACACCCACTTGCATTTAACCACCTTCTTCCTCACTGGGAAAGGTACAAGATCCTAGGTCTTGTTTTTCTCAAGAGCTACCAACTCCTCTAACATGGCCTCGTACCACTTTGGATCCTATTTTGCTTCTGTACAACCTTTGGAGTCACTACTGATTGTAATGACGCAACAAAGGCCTTGTAGGGCAGGAGATAGAGATACATATGAGACATAGTTACCTATATCCTTCTCATTATCATCCTTGTAGTGATATCTTCAATGCCATATCTTGATAGAGGTTTTCCTACAGAGCTTCTCTTTCCCTTTCTTATAGCAATAGGCAAGTCAAATTCCTCTCCCCCTATTTTAGACTCTTATCCCCTGTATGAGAGGATAGTTGCACAAGGTTTAAAAAGTCAGATGACTAATCTTCCACCTCAACAATAGCTTGAGACCATTTATGCTCCACTGGCTGCACTACTGAAGTTTTTGACTTTATCTTTGTGTAAACCTGCAAATTTTCTTCTTCGTTCAGTCTTCTCCATTTCTGCCCAACATGTGGATTCACTCATAGTACATGGGATTGAGCCAATCACCACCTTTAATTGCTTATCCTCTTCAGTGTCTAGCATCTCATCATCCTTCTCTTGACAATCATCACATACATCAATGGGGTCAAGCTCAATAAATAAGTTACTCGGATTTGTCTGCCCTCCATAAAATGGGATGGACTCTCTGAAGGGCACATCCTTGCTCACAAATGTACGCCTTTCAGATGGACTCCAACATTGGTACCCCTTTTGTCCAGATGAATAGCCTATAAAGATGCACTTGATAGCTTGAAGATCCAGCTTTTCTACTGAAGGCCTATGATCTCTAACAAAACAAGTGCATCCAAAAACCTTTGGAGGAACAATAAATTCATTCTTCTCAAACACCATTTCACAAGGAGCTTTCATCCCAAGTACACGTGATGGCATGCAATGAATAAGATATGCAGTAGTCATAATTGCTTCACTCCATAGGAATTTTGGCACACTCATTGTATACATAAGTAATCGAGCTACCTCCAAGAGATAACGATTCTTCCTTTTAGCCACTCCATTTTGAGGTGTATCAGGACAAAAAGTTTGTTGTAGTATTCCTTCTGTTGAGAAGAAACTACCAAATTCAAATGTTCGCATACTCTGTCCCATTATCAGTTCTGATAATGTGAACACGTGTATTGAATTGGTTTCTGACGTAAGCATAGAAGTATTGAAAGCATTTAAGCACCTCATTCTTATGTTTCATAAGATATATCTAAGTCATACGAGAATAGCAGTCAATGAAGTCACAAAGTACTCCATTCCATTCACAGACATACCAGGAGAGGTCCACACATCAGAGTGAATTAATACAAAGGGTGATATACTTCAAAGCCCCCTACTTACATATGATGTCCTATATGTTTTTCAATCTCACATGCATCACATACCAATTTATGTTTATCTACCTTACCCATTTCATTAGGAAATATTTTGCTCATAGTCTCAAAAGATACATGTCCCAACCGACAATGTAAAAGCATTACCCTAGCCTCCTCCTCACTTGTAACAGCTATCGATGCAAGACACATTGCTTCACTTATTCCCCTTTTATCTAAGTACTAGAGTCCATCATGCCTGACTGCAATCTCAAGTCTCTTCCCCGATAGTCTCTCCTGAATTAAACAATTCTCATGTTCAAGGGAAACCCGACAGTCCATATGATCAATTAAAGCACTTTTTGAGATTAAATTAACTGGAAAGGAGGGAACATATAACACTAATGATAATGTGATAGGAGTGCATTGTTGGGGCAAGATGTTCCATCAACAGTTTGGATTATTTTACTGTGTGTATATGGGTATGGTGTACATGATTTAAATTCACTGGACATACCAGTGACATGTCGAGACGCACCTGAATCTAGTATCCAGTTTGAATGAGAATTTGAATGAGCAAGATTAGCAACATTGTTGATAGTAGTTATCACCCCCTTTGTCTTTATTCCTTGAATCTTCTAATTCAGCCATTACCACATTAGCTCTGTAATTACTCCAAGGCCTCTACCTCCCTCTCTTGGTTCATTTGTGTCACTGTCTGAGAGACCATGTGGTTATGACCCCATGTTTGTGATGAGTAATTGACGAGTATTTTGGAAAGGTTGAGTTTGGTTTGTGCTTTTCGTGCCATGTTGGCATTTGGCTCAGTCGGGTTGGTTAGACGGACTTATCGCATATTCTTTCTCCCGATTGGTCATTTGGGCAAATTCGTGCCTGAGTTTGATTCATTGATGCTATTTATGCTTACAGGTGTCGAGCGGTGCTATTTGATGTATTTCTTGTCTGTGATGGCTATAGGACGTCGAGATGGAGCCGTGGCGAGGCATGGGATGACCGGACTAGGCGCAGGTGGTGCCGAGGTCAGAACGGTTGAGGTGTGCCGAAGACGGCGAGGACTTGAGGTAGCGCGAGGCTTGAGCGGCAAGAAAGGAGGAAACTTCCTGGAAGGTGCAGAAGGGGCGATTTCGTAATTTCGCAAAGCTGCACTAAAGAAAGTGGATTTGGATAAAGCACAAGAGTTGGTGAAGGCTTAGTGGATAAAGAGTAAATCAAATCCATTAGTAGGAGGGTATAAAAGGAGGAGTGTCTCCTGCATGGTCTTCAAGCTTTTGGGGTTGGTTTTGCTTTGTGCTGGCTGTTATGCTTTAGGCTTTAGTTGTTATGGAGAGTTGGTGAGGGAGACAGAGTGTGTGGTCTGCTCTCTTTCTTTCTCTCATGAGTGTTCTTGAGTTTCTGGTGTTGGTGAGAAGTTGGAGATGAGTTGAGAAACTATGTAATCATTCCTTTGTACTCAATCGCGTATGGGGACTCCATGCAATCCTTGATTGATTGGGAATGAATCTTCTGAAGTGTTTCTCCTGTTTGTGCCTGTGTTTCCTCTTCGATGCTCTCTATGCTTAATTTCTCAAATTCTGTTTTTTGTGTTGATTCTTGCTGAGGAGTGACAAAATGGGTTGCTCTGTGATGGGATTGTATCTCTAGACCCTTTGGTCAGCAAATTCCAAGAGCAATTAATTGAATCACAAGAATCTCATTTTTCTCTTTCCTGTGTTCTTGTTTTTCTCTGTTGCCTTTTCTAGGGTTTGAGGTGGATTTTGTTTTTCTTCATGAGATGCCCTAAGATTTGGCCTTTTAGGTGCTCAGTCTATTGCTAATCTTTCTGCAAAGTTTCTTGAGCAAAGGATGGATGATTCATGAGCAATTTGGATTTCTCCTCTCTCTCCTGTCTATTTTCAGTTTTTAATGAAAATCTTAAATTCTTGTTGTTAAGATGGAGTTTCTTAGATTCCCAAGTTCCCCTGGCTATTTAGGTTATTGTCTTACCTTTCTGGGCTGAGAAAACCAGAAGGAAGCTACTAATTTACATGCTGTGAGGATTTTTGAGGTTGTCTTCAAGATTAGCACTGCCCTCCGAGACCAACTCAAATAATTTTTGATATCCTCCAATTTGATGTCATTTGACATCAATTCCACCTTCTAGACTGGCTCCACATGTGCAACAATGGCTTGGCTCGATGTTGTCTCACTCACCTTCGTAGTGAGCAATTGAGCCAGCTTCTCAAGCCCTGCTTAATACCGTGACTTCCCCTATTGTGTGTGTAGAGGCTTCGATAACCTAAGCTTCACTTCAAGAAGTCTCCTCACCACCATGCACACCCACAAACACATTGCCAAAGCCGCCATGCCGCCACTGAACAGGATGCCTCTGCCTCCACTGTTGAGATGGCTAAACAGGGTACCGCTTGAACGGCTAAATCCACTACCTGAACGACTAAGGCCTGTTCTTTTTGGCTGAAGCTTATGGCTTTTGGCTACGGCTTGTGGCTTTTGAGCTGTTCGTGTGAGAGATTACAGAGTAATAGAAACTCACGTGCGGTTTTTGCCGATATAAATAAAGTCAGTACAGTATGTACTACAATTAACTAATAGACTCTATCTTAAAAAGATATTTCGTGTAAAAGCTAGTTTCTATAGAAAAACCGAAAAACAACTTTTAGAAGCTGAAAAAAACAGACCCTAAATCCTGAATCACCAAAGCCACCAATCAAAACTTTGTGAGTGCCCATACCCACTACCTTCATGACTAAATCCTTTGCCTCCCTGAATCAGGAGTCATCGAAACCACCACTACCACTCATAGTCCTCACCTACACCTCGCTACTACCACTCAGTAGTTGTCACCTACACCTCGCTGGCGCCGTCACTTAGTGTCACTTTCAACCACCCTCCCATCGCAGCCCTCGTCACCAATGTTGCCTAGTCACCGGAATCACCCCTCGATACCTTCACCGTGCGCTCCTCCTCGCCGCTCAATTGAACGGTGCTATGCCCCACTGTGCCCTCGACAGCCGGTCCTTCTCCGTGGCCCGCTCCTCTACTGTGCCAACTGTCGTCGCTTCCCTTTCGTCGACTTTGGTGCCTCCTTCACCCCCACCGAGATACGGCGCCGCCTCGCCAGAAATCTGCTCAATATCACCAGTCGCCGCCATGCTCACCACCCATGACTCTGATACCATGAAGTCGATCAATGGAATGGAGGAATAGTTTCCTTGATATTTTCTCCTCTCTCATACGGAATACATACAAGTGTACATGGGCCCAAACGGGCCAAAACTTACGTTCAGTCCAACACTACCAAATCAGCAAGCACAGGTTCTGATTAATATTAATTCCCTCTAATTACAAATGTTTGTCACGTGTGTACTATCAAGCAACCAACTTGGACCATTGATAAATACAAATAGAACTATCTAGGTTTGCCACATAGAAATGATTTAGTAGATTCTCCTTAAAAATGCTTCCATATTATTATAGTTTACAAGATTTTTTCAGATATATGTAATTAAAGGGACTGCCTATGTATCACTTGACCTTTTTTTTTTTTAAAAAAAATTAATGGTCTAAGGGTAAAGGAGGGAGTAACTGAGCATCCGATGCTTTCAACTGTACATCAGATGGAGTCAAATTAAATGCAAGACAGTGCAACAAAGCAAAAAATGATGTGTAGAAGTACACAGCTGAAGCAAACGAACAAAGGGCTATACTTCAGCAAACAGTAAACGCTCGTGTAAAATTATGAACACCAGAAAGAAGGAAGCAAAAAAGAACTTACCATCGATTTCCAATTGTCACGAGAAAGACGGATGAGCTCAAAGGTCGAAGATCAGACATTTCTAAATGAAAAAAGGGTTGGATCATGTCTTCATGGATAGGTGCAAAGAAGATTTTTTTTTGTGCTAAGCTAGTGTGTGCTCGCCAACTCTTTTCTGTACACCTTCATTCCGTGCACACCTTCATCGAGAACCTCCATTTGATGGCATTATGGATGTTGCGGCTCATGGAGCTCTTTTGCCTCACCTACGCTGCCCTCTTGGCTCGCCTCGCCCGCACGAAGCTCTCCTCTTCCTCCCTCACCATCCGTATGAAGGCTAGCATTGACCAGTGAGACTATATAGAGGTCACCCTATATATGTAATAAGCATTGGATTTTACTTGTGCTTCAATATCGAAATTTAAGTTTGATTTTATATCATTTTCTATCTAGCTTTTGCTGTCAGATGGGCAACGATCTGATTGACCAGCAAAGCTGATCTGACCGCTGTGGAGGTGGTCAAACCAGTTGGGGTTTAGCGGTTTGACTAGCCATGGTGCCAACTGTCTGACTTGTCATGGTGATTGTGGTAAGATGGTTCCCCTATTCTTGGGGAGGAATGGGGCTATCAGACTGGCTAGGTGTTAGTGGTCTTACTGGTGTTGTTGGCCAATGTGCTAGGTATACACTTTGGTTCAAAGTTTGATCCTAATGGTTTAGGATTAGTGGTATAGGAGGGAGTAATTGTGCATCAGATGCTTTCAACTGTACATCAGATGTTGAGAGACCATGTGGAGGTGTCCCCATGTTTGTGATGAGTAATTGACTCGTGTTTTGGAAAGTTTGAGTTTGGTTTGGTTGGTTCGCGCCAAGACGGTGCATGGTGCAGTTTGGTTCGGTTGGACCTAGTCGAACGCGGTCGGATGTGTTTAGGACACTTGTTCTCCTTCTCGATCGGATGTTTGGGCTTTTTCATGTATGAGTATGCTTTACTGATGCTAATGTTAATTATACTGTTTAGAGCAGTGCTATGTGATGGTTTGCTTGTCTGTGTGGCTGTAGGACTTCGGAGCTAGGTCATGGTGAGGCATGGGAGGACTGGGACTAGGCACAGGAGGTGTTGAGATCCAGACGGTCGGAGATGCCGAAGATGATCGAGGCTGCTGAGGTGGTTGCAAGCCGGGGAGATAAGGAACCAGAGCTGGAGCTGCCAGAGGTGGACACGACGGGCAACGGCGAGGTGGACCGGGACTAGGCTCAGGGAGGAGCTGAGGTCCAGACGGTCAGGAGCCGGGTGCGGTCGTGCGAGGACAGGAAGCTTCCGGGAAGTTGCAGCAGGGGCATTTCGGTAAAATCGCAAGGCTGCAAAATGGAAATGAATTCGGTTGAAGATAATGGGTTGGAGACCCGTTAGTGGATGGCTGTAGAGAGGTTAGGGTTTGGAGGGCTCAAATCCTGGTTCCCTCTCTTTTCTCATGTGAATGGGTGTTGCCTTATATGTGTGTGAGGTGTTGGGAGTGCATTCTGGACTGCACTTCTTGATTTTCCATATGGGGTGTGAGCTCCCTCTATATGAGGTGTGGGAGTTGGCAGAGGGAAATAGCCAAGCAAGCAGTGTGCTCTGTGTGTGTTCTTCCCTGATGTGAGCATGTAGACACTTCTTGATTTTCAATTGCGTATGGGTCTGTAGTGAGATGGTTGTAACCCTTTGTAATCATTCATCTCTCCTAAGCCATACGAGAAATCACTTGTGTTTGAGATGTTTTGGTATGTGCCTTTCTCTGTGTTTTCGTTTAGTTCTGCTTTCTGCTCTTCTCTGTCTCCTGTGGATTTTGAGTTGATTCTTTGTAGAGAAGGTGCAGCTTCTTTTGCTCTATGGTGGGATTCAGTCTCCAGGCCCTTTTGGCCAGTTCATCCCTGAGAGCAAATCACAGAATCACTGTGTATTCCTTTCTTTCACTCTTGCGGCTCATTCCTCTGTTTTGCCTAGTTTAGGGTTTGGAGGCAGGGGATCCTCGTTTCTCTTACCTTCTCAGTGAAATGTTGCTTTAGGCTTGTGTTCTCTCATCATGTGATCATTCCCTGTTGAATTGAGAAGTCACATGATCAATGAATACAAGAATCACTAGCCTTTTGGCTCTCAGTCACTTTTTCTTCTTGGTTTGCAGATTTTGGTTTAGATTTCTAATTCTAGCTCCTTGTCTGCAATTACTCCTTCTCTGAGGTTGTTCTGCCTTCCAATTTGAAGTTCAGAGAAGTTGATATGAGAAGCACAGCATTTGCCCTTCCATTTCTCTGCTTTAGCTACCACCCAAGTATTTACTGTTACAGCTTTCGGCCAGAGGTGTTTTCTGCTCGTTCTGCCTCTTCGTTGAAACTTTAATCGGTCAAACTGGTCGAATGCTTGCGGTCATACTGGTCTCCCAACAGTGGTCAGACCGCTAACCCTAGCGGTCAGACCGATGGAGGGCTAGCGGTCAGACTGGCGTAGAGGTAGCGGTCTGACCGGTGGATGGCTTGCGGTCAGACCGGCAGTGCCATTGTGGTCTAACCGGCTTGCTTTGACTGTGAGATTAGGTTTCTGGTTTGCAAAGTCTTTTCTCTGGTTTGTTCTCTATTCTTTGCTTTCTGATCTTTTCCTTCAGCATCAATGAGCGATCACTCTCTTACTTCATAGCTTTCATAGCTATTGGAGAGGAGAAGAATGTGGATACTTGGGGGCGATTTTTAAAGGCATCATTCACCCCCCTCTGTTGCCGTTTCCGATCCTACAGATGCAGTCAAATTAAATGCAAGATGGTGCAACAAATTAAGTAGAAACTGATGTGTAGAAGTACACAGCTAAAGCAAAGGAACAAAGGGCTATACTTCAACAAACAGTAAATGCTCGTATAAAATTTTGAACACCAAAAACATGTTTACATGTTTACTCTGAAGATGGAAGCAACAAGAACTTACCATCAATTTCCAGTTGTCACGAGAAAGACGGATGAGCTCAAAGGTTGAAGATCAGAGATTTCTAAATGAAAAAGGGGTTGGATCATGTCGTTAGAGATTTCTATACCTCGTTATCGTTGCTCATGCTACATTCTTCATTTCTATTCAGTCCAAAATCTGCAGCTAAATATTTTTGCTCTTTCTACCGTTTGGTCCATCATTTGAATTATATTTTCCTAAAGGCAAAATAAGGCCTTCGAGATGCCACTCAGACGATGACAATCTTCTTTGGGCATTTCAAAGGAATCAGTAGAATATTTGGTCATTTAGGACTGACAATGGTAACAGAGGTGATGAATGATGCCCTGACAAATTTTTCCTAAGTAATAGAAATCTTTCACTCCAAAGCTAGAGAACTAAGAAGATTATATTTCATAGCTTATAACCAAGCAATAACATAAAACATTAAAGATACATAACATTGCACCGGTGACTGGTCTGATCGGGCCCTGCTCCTAGAACAAAAAATTAGCCCGAGTCCAAATCACTTTTGGTGCAATCTTGAAAATCCATGATAAAGTGAGATCAAACTTTACACGCACCTTACTGATGATCTTAGGAATAGATTGCATCTAAGGATCAGGATGGTCCTGACCAAAGTCACAACCTTTCTTTAAAACATGCAAGGTTGCACAAAAACCAGACAAATATGAAAAATCTTGAAGTACAACTTGTTCATGGGTTAAGATCAACCAAGATAGCACTAGATATATTCTCACATGTCACAACAAGCAAAAACAACCGACGGATCGAAGCAAAAACCCTTAGATCAATAATTCTCAAGAAGAGCTCCAAATCAAGCAAAATCGGGCAACTTCAAGAAATACAAACCACAGTGCCTAGATGGATGCGGTTTAATCACACTATAAAAAGGGTCATCACAGATGGTTGGGAATTGTCATCACAGATGGTTTTTTGAACCATCTGAATTTATGCGTTAGTGATAATTGGGGGTTATCACAGATAGTTTATGAGCTGTCTGTGATAAATACAATATAGACAGTTTGTAATTAGAACCGTCTGTGAAGAACACTATCACAGACGGCTCAACCGAAAAACCATCTGTGATACTCACACATCACAGGTGATTCTAGGTACCAACCGTCTGTGATGAGTGAGTGTCACAGACAGTTGGTGGATAGAACCGTTTGTGATGTGCGAGTATCACAGACGATTTTTGGTTTGAGCCGTCTATGATAATCCTTAACAGATGCTTTATACCACAAAACGATCTGTGATAGTTCATTCTACACCTATTTTTTTATTTTTGGCAAGCCTCAGGAAATGTTAACTATGCCATCTGAAAATAGGCAAATACAGCAACAAACACAACATCATATTTCATTTCCATTAAGATTAGAATCCACCATTACAACATGACAAGTAGGTTGCCAATAGCACCGCATATACAAGAGTACACTTACAATGTTACAAATATAAGTTTCATAGTTACAAATCTAGAAAGATGCTTACACTACAAGAAACTTCAGGGTAATATAAGCTAGACTTACACATCCTTCATTAAATTACAATCTAAAACAAGTGGTGTGAAAAAATTTTCATGTAGCAGAAACAAAAAAGCAATGAACATATTTTCAGTTTCTATGCCAAAATCAACAGCCTTTATGCCGGCGACTTAGAATAGTGCAGATTTGCCATTGCCTTTAGAATTTGCTTCAAGCAAAATTTCAGCCGCTCGATGTAGAGAGGATAGACGAGTTGGAGTAGTACTGGTGCTATTGGTTCTTCGAGTAGGGAGAGGGGAGTTAATAAGGGGTGAGAGGTGGGGAGGAGACTGGTGCCAGCCATTCGATGTGGAGAGAATCGACATGTGAGATCGGGATCCTGAGGGATATGCCATGGATTGGTGACGTGGCCAGGCATCACAGACGGTTTGGATTACAAACCATCTATGGTAGAGACATCACAGATGGTTTGTAACAAAAACTATCTATGATAACAGAAGATATCACAGACTGTTCTTACTAAAAAACCATTGGTGATAATGGACAAACGATAGATCATAAAGACAATAAATTGGTGCAATGTAAATAGCTAGTCCCAAAAGATAAAATAGCAAAGTTTTATATGACTTATATATGCTCATTTGAAAGGTTTCAACGAGATCTACAACTTTGCAGTTCAGGTAAAACCCAAATTCCAAAGGGAAGACCAAGAAAAAGGGCAAACATAGAAACCAAAAACTTGCGATGCAAATTCAAAACCAAAGATGGTGGATTTTAGGGGTCTTAGAGGGTGACTAGCACAAGTGGGTTAGATTTTTTTTGGATTAGGCTTGTCATTAGCTTTCCAATGAGTACAAGAACGTCGAAAACGGACACCGTATGCAAAAGTTATGCCTACTTTACTAAAGGTGTCTCGAAACGGAATCCTACTTGGACTCAGGCGGGAGATTATGAAATTTTGAGGGATTGCGAGGCGGGAAACATGTCACAGATGATTTTTAATACAAACCATCTATGATAACTTCATTATCACAGATAATTTTTAATACAAACCGTCTGTGATGAATTATCACAGACGAGTATTAGTAAGAACTGTCTGTAATATCTTACATTATCACAAACAGTTCTTTATTAGAATCGTCTGTGAAAATACCACAAACTGTTATTTGTATGAACCGTCTGTAATAATTACAGCACAGACGATTATTGAGAACCGTTTGTGATGTAAGCATCCAGTATAGCCTCTTTTGTAGTAGTGAATCTACATAAGTTATCTCCACCACTCACACATCCTTGGCACCAGCAAGATCAAGAACGAGAGAGAAGAGGCAAAAAAACCAACAAGAACAACAACAAATCAACCAAGACAAATAGGATTAATGGGAGATGAATAAGCTTAATTATGTTGCTACTTGAGGATAAAGATTTTATAGCCACTCCATGAGAAGAACAAGAGAGGACACCACATAACTCAATATTCTCTCTCAAATCTTAACCCTAACTCAAGAATGGTTAGCGTACAAGCCTCCACCGACAACCAGCCCACATCTAACCCAGTGGATACTATCCACTAGCATAATTAGAAAAACTCGTTTACCCCACACAACACGGGATTTACACTTACACTTGACTCATGCACACTTTCCAAAACACATTAACTCGAACCCGCTAAATCTTTAGCATTTGATACACTTGATCTTCTTAGTATCTCCTTGATCTAAACCACTTTCCCAAGTGCCCCTCAACGAACTGTGGAAGAAAGCATGACTGCAGTACACTTGGCGAGTCTATACACAATCAACCTGGCCATCACGGTCAATTCATATTTTTTACTAAATTGGCGTTGTTTGCCCGCGTAATAGCAAAAATAGCACTCGTCACAGTGAATTTGCAAAAATAGCGTCTCCACAGCATGGTTACCGCACGGGACAGCCGGCGAGCCGACACATACCCATCGCCTCATGGCCGTCGTGCAAATTAGCCAAAACTGCACGGGCGCTGTATAGTGGAGCACTGTAGCATATTTTCAGCAAAATATATTTAAGTATACTTTTTGTAAGAATTTTTAAATATAGCAAATGAGCTCCAAAAATTATAAATTTTTTTAGAGCATCCCGACACAATGTACTTGTTTGTGTAATTTTTTCATAATTTTATCCATTTTGAATTTTTCTCAAAAAATTATTTAAATACACTGTTTGAGGATTTTTTTTAATATAGAAAATAAGGTCCAAACATTATGACACTTTTTTTGAAGGCTCTATACATAGTGTACTTGATTGTGTAATGTTTTTTAAAATTTTATATATTCTGAAATTGTCTCAAAAATTAAGAGTTTAGATCTCAAAAATTAGGATTTAGGTTTTAGAAATTAGGGTTTGATGATTTCATTTAACTTGGAATGTAGTAAGTTTAGTACTACATGATTACTCTAGGTAAAAAACACTATTAAGAGACACCCATTAAAAGTTTAGGCCATCGCCTGGCATCTCTCCTCTGCACATCTGTCGCCCATCACTACTGTCCCCTATAAGGAACTTACATCCCGGGAATTCCATCCAGTGCCCTTCGCATTCCATCACGGGAGGTGGCCTTAACTCTTAATGGATGTCTCTCAATAGTGTCTCTTACCTAGAGTAGTCATGTGGTACTAAACTTCCCACATTCCAAATCACATAAAATTATGAAACCCTAATTTTCAAAACATAAAATCCTAATTTTTTAGGCCTAAATCTTTAATTTTTTAGACAATTTTAGAGTATATAAAAGTCTAGAAACATTACACAATCAATTACACTATTTAAGGAGCCTTCACAAAATATTTCATAATGTTTGACCTCATTTTCTATATTAAACAATTCATAACAGTAATATAATTAAATAAATTTTGAGAAAAATTTAGAATGGCTAAAATTATGGAAAAATTATAGAAGCAAGTACACTATGTTGGAAGGCTCTATTAAAAATTTATAATTTTTGGAGCTCATTTATTATATTAAAAAATTCCTATAAAAAGTATTCTTAAATGGATTTTCTTAAAAATGTGCTACAGTACTCGCCGCACGGTGACCATGTTGCTACAGTGCTCCTACAGTGCTCACCACATGGTGAACGTGTGTTTTAGGTGCTACAGTGCTCCACCGCATGGCCATCGTGTGGTTTTGGCTAATCCGCACGGCAGTCGTGCGACGGCAGGTACGTGTCGGCTCACCGGCTATCCAACGCAGTGACCATGCGGTAGAGGTGCTATTTCTATAAATTGACTGTGACGAGTGCTATTTTTTGCTATTACGCAAGCAAACAGCGCCAATTCGGCAAAAGCCTCGTCGTTTCACTACTCGGACATGATGTGCTACGACAACAAGAGATTAAACTCACAAGATCTAAGATTGGTTTGTATTTACAAAGCACAACAATATCTATGGCTAAGGATGTAAGGATGCTGACCTGCTGCAACTTGCAATTTGTATGTACTTCTGGCTAGCTTCTCACACGATGGGACTAGAAGGTAGTTGACTTCAGATGTAAGTTTCCGGCTATTGAGTTGCATGCACGATCAATTCATCCAAAAACTTAAATTGATAAGAAATTATGAACAATTCATATACATACTTCATCACGCTCTCACATATAGGCTCCTCACGTCTAAGATGTGGAATAGACGTGGGTTGCAATTATTTTTTTTAATTGGACCAATCTGGTTATAAACTCAAAACATCTTAGTTTTGATACTATATTAAATTGTGTGTACCAAACAGTTCCCCCTAAAAGTTTAAGCTAATAAGTAAAGATAAACAAGTTACTTATACTTCAACACTGGCTACCTTGTGTCCAAGCTATCCTTGTTTCAGTATTCAGTCCTCAGACATTACAAGAAAAATTTTGTAATATTTGCATTTATTTTTTCCAGCTCATCAGGTCACTTTCGCCTTGTTCATTGTATCACAAAATTTAGACCTTCCAGCTGCCATGTACACCATGACAAACTTCTTCGGGCATTCCAATGTTGCATGTAAAATTTGATAATATTTGCATTTATTGTTCCAATTCATTAGGTCACTTTCACGGTTTCACCTTGTTCACTGTATTAAAAATACTTAGACCTTCCAGCAGCCGTATTCGGATCCTCTGCATTGAGACTTGCTAAAGCAGAGGTGGCAATAGCCCAAATCTGGTCCACCCATCCAAAATGGACTGCTCAGAATTTTCTCCCATGATTTTTTCGCATGGAGGGACCTCCAAGTAGTTGACTTCAGATGTGCGTTTTTGGCTACCTTTTGCCCAAGTTGTCATTGTTTCAGTCTTCATTCCTCAGACATTGTAAGAAAATTTTTGTAATATTTGCATTTATTTTTTCAATTCATTAGGTCACTTTCGCCTTGTTCATTGTATCACAAAATTTAGACCCTCCAGCTGCCATGTACACCATGACAAAACTTCTTTGGGCATTCGAATGATGCATGTAGAATGTCCGGTCAGTTTCTAGACAAGTAAAGCCGAGCTTATGTCTGGTCGGTTTAAACTTCAGATGGATGCAAAAGACAAATATTTCAATGAAACCAAACATTTTGTTTATGAATCCAATGTAAACCAAACTTCATCAGTTATGTACTGCAAACTAGTTGCATGCGGTGGTGGCAAGGTTTGTTGGGACATAACTGTTTTCTTATGGAGCTACTATTCAATCAATAAACATAAGCAGCAGTTGTAACCTATGAATTCGGTTACAAGTTATAATTGCTTCCTGTTCAGTTCGAGAAGCAAGTAGTCCACTCCAACCATTTTTAATCCTCAATTTACTCCATTTCTACTCTAAGAGCTTAGTTAACAGAGATTATATTAATCAGAACAAGTAGCGTGCAATGCCGCATCATATAATGTTTTTAAATATTTCAGATTAAAGTGTGAAGTTTA
The DNA here is from genome assembly GCA_036346575.1 of Dendrocalamus sinicus. Classification (NCBI taxonomy): domain Eukaryota; kingdom Viridiplantae; phylum Streptophyta; class Magnoliopsida; order Poales; family Poaceae; genus Dendrocalamus; species Dendrocalamus sinicus. The sequence continues at coordinate 20,451,817 of CM070648.1, forward strand.
TTTAAAAAAACCAAGCAGTTAGGAGTTGATCGTGTTGATTGTTGACTTTCGGGCTACGATGCAATCCAATTTTCAATATGCTTACACATCGTTTTTCAAGCCTTTGCACATGGAGAACAATGTTATTCCTAACACATTAAATGCATGCAAAATCAGTGCCAAAATGCATCCGATTTTGACCATTGATAAATACACATAGAACTATCCAGATTTGCCACATAGAAATGATTTAGTATATTCACCTCAAACATGCTTCCATAGTATTATAGTTTACAAGATTTTTTCTGATATATGTAATTAAAGGAACTGCCTATGTATCACTTGACCTTTTATTTTTTTTAAAAAAAATTAACAGTCTGAGGGTAAAGGAGGGATTAACTGAGCATCAGGTGCTTTCAACTCTACATCAGATGCAGTCAAATTAAATGCAAGATAGCGCAAAAAAGCAGAAAACCGATGTAAATGCTCGTGTAAGAATATGAACGCCAGAAACATGTTTACTCTGAAGATGGAAGCAACAAGAACTCAACATCGATTTCCAGTTGTCATGAGAAAGATGGATGAGCTCAAAGGTCGAAGATCAGAGATTTCTAAATGAAAAAAGGGGTTGGATCATGTCTTCATCGACTGGTGCAAAGTAGATTTTTTTTGTGCTATGCTAGTGTTTGCTCGCCAAACTCTCTGTACCTCGTAATCATTGCTCATGCTTCATTCTTCATTTATATTCAGTCCAAAATCTGCAGCTAAATTTTTTTTGCTCTTTCCATCGTTTGGTCCATTATTTGAATTGTATTTTCCCAAGGGTTAAAATGAAGGCCTTCGAGCTGCCACTCAGACAATGACAATCTTCTTTGGGCATTTCAGAGGAGTCGGTAGAATTTTGGGTCTGTTTAAACTTAACATGATAGAACATGTAGGACCGGCAATGAAGGCGGTTGAATGGTGTCTTCCCAAATTTTTCTCAAGTACTAGAAACCTCACCCAGAGTTAGAGAGCTAAAAAGATCAAATTTTACAGTCCACAACCAAGCAACAACCCAAAACACTAAAGATGCACAGCACTGTACCTAGCCGGTTTGATCGGAGGTAAGCCGATGTTCTGATCGGCAACCAGTTTGACCGGGTCCTATTCCCAGAACAAAAAATCAACCCAAGTCCAAACTACTTTTCGTGCAATATTGAAAGTCCATAATCAAATGAGATTAAACTTTGCACATACCTTACTGAGGTTCTCAGTAACATATTCTATCCAAGAATCGGAATGATCCTGGCCAAAATCATAATCTTTCCTCAAAACATGAAATGTTGCATCAAAACCTGACAAATATCAAAATCTTGAGATAAAACTTGCTTTGGGTTAAGATTAGCCAAGATGGCTCTAAATGTGTTCCCATATACCACAGCAAGCAAAAGCAACCGAAAGATCAAATCTAAAACTTTCAGATCAAGAATTCTCAAGAATGGCTCAAAATCAAGTAAAATCAAGCAACTTTAAGAACATGCAAATCACAGTGTGTAGATAGATGAGATTTGATCTACATGAGTCATCTCTATCATTTATACGTCTTTAGCACCAGCAAGATAAAGAACAAGAGAGAAGAGGCAAAGAACCAATAAGAATAAAAGCAAATCAACCAAGACAAATAGAATTCATGAGAGAGGAACAAACTTGATTATATTACTACTTGAGGATGAATGTTTTACAGCCATTCTATGAGGAGGACAAGAAAATACACCATAGTACCTACTTTTCTCTCTCAAACCCTAACCTAACTTAAGAATGCTTAGAATGCTTAGCATGCAAGCTTCCACTCCATCTACTAAATAGATGAGGTAACTAGTCCACATCTAAATCTAGTGGATACTATCCGCAAGCACAATTGGGGAAAACCTGTTAATCCCACATAACACAGGTTTTACACTTACAGTTGACTCATCCACACTTTTAAAAGCACATGAGATCGAACCAGCTAAATATTTAACCTTTGATCCACTTGATCTTCTTAGCATCTCTTTGATCTAAACTATTTTTCCAAGCGTCGCTCAAGTGTTTTTGTTTTGATCCAATGAAGTTTTCAGTATTTGGCAAACTACCAAAATATAATCGCCTTGACCTGGTCTTCATCTTCCCTTACAAGCAATCGCTATGCTTGCCACGTGTAGGTGTATTAATGGCTTGTCTTGCGTCGGTAAGTCTCTCCCGTTTTGGTTCCACTGAACCACACCTCACTTACACCAACCAAACCACTTGGTGTAACTCATCATTCGAACCTTCTCTTTAACATTTCTTGCCTTCCTTGTGCCATGTTTGAACTCAACTATCTCACCTGGCATCCTTAATCATTCTAGACCCTAGCTCCTTCATGAGCGAAATCCTGATCCTCATCGTTGACCATAGTTAACTCAAAGATTTATTGCATATCCAAAGACAAATAAATCATTTTTGGATATAAGTTCTTTACAAGTTAGCCCATGTTAGCTCACACATGATTCATGCAATATGAATGCACTAACCTAGGTCTAAACAACCCAATCGATGGCCAAATTCCCAAAAATAGACCCCATTGTCGAAAATTGTACAACCCTCGATCAGACCGCTGTGCCTAGCCGGTCTGACCACTGAGCATGGCTGGTTCATCATAAATAAGTCTGACTAGTTCCACCAATTTGATCACTCTGCTGAGCTAGTCAGTCCACCAAGAGCTGAAATTGACATAAAAGTTTAAATCTTTTCACAAATTTGAAATTCAACTTTACAAACAATGACGATCGTTCATCATAAATAAGTCTGAATCTTCTCACATGATCCCTCAGAACTGCTAAGACCAAACAACATGAAGCAAAAATATATTTTTATCAGTTGCTTATTGCTCAAACCGGATGAACGTTGAGGACTAGATGCAACCAAACACTGTTTCTATGTTTATGGACCAAGAATTGACCATATCACACCTCATTCAAGTAATAGGAAAGACAAATGTCTGCTTCTGGTAAAACTAATAAAAAATGTATGTTCCATTTTGGGATCAAGAAACCTTACACTTAACAGTAACGAATTTTTTTTAAAATAATCTATTTTTTTATTCAAAAATATAAAATTATACATACATCTTTTTAAGAAGTAGCCCCCTATCGCCTAACCGTTGAGCGACTGGCTCCAGTCGCCAAACGGCTGGGCGATAAGAAGCCAGTCGCCCAACCATCGGGCATTTATGTGGCAGTAGCCGAATGGTTAGGCAATAATTTTTATATTTTAGTCAATACCTTTTTACCTTGCGCTATTTTTTATCTTTTAGTTAATATTTTTGTAGTAAGTAAATAGTTTGTTTAGTGTAAAGAATAGTATAGCTAGCATCCGTAGAAAGTTATAGTTAGAGAAAAAATAGTATAATTTTGGTTAGATGGTTGGAAAGAAAAGCAAGAAGAGAGCAGAAAGAAAATAAAAGGGAGGAGAAGCGCATGTATAATTAATTTATTTAGTTGTGAATATTTAACTGTGAGAATCTCATGGTATATTAGAGTACTGTGAAAAAATTTAGTAGCGACATTAAAATGCAAAATATTAGTAGACAACATTTATGATTAATTAGGAATGTTGTAAGCATATTGAAAATTCACGCGTACTATTAGAACTGGTATATTGCAATTAAAAGTAGAATGTCGGTAGTGGACCAAGACTAATAGGCCGGTCAGGGGTGAAATGAATATGTTCCCATAATTAAAATGTAGTAAGTAGCTTTAATCGATGGGAGATTTGTTAGTAAGCCACCCTAGTGTAGCATATTATATGTTCCCATAAATTAAAATAAAATCTTTTTATTTGATGAAATGAAAGAAAAGCAATAGGATGTTTTCATGGGCAATGGAAGGGTTACGTTATAAGAGAAAATTAACCGATATGAAGAGGCCTGCACATTCATTGTGGCCTTTGCCATAGGAAATGAACGACGCCTTAACCATGCGGTAGTGTAATTGTTCATGATAGGCGAACGGTAGTGGAAATGTAAATAACAGTACATCAATACTTCCATAACGTGCGATGTGATTTGACTAGTTACAATATTTGAAATATTTGCAAGCAGACATCAGCTATACTGGTACCTACTACATTGAAAGTGTATTATGGTGTTGACACTGTTCATGAAGGTCCGTACGGTGTGGACTTGAGAAGTTTTCCGCAAGCAACTATGGTACACCCGTAGTGCCCAGAACCGCTATAGATCGACCTAGAGATCCACCCAAATGATCAGTGTACTCTCGACTATGAGTAGTGGAATGTCAAAAGGGTCTACGAGATCTAGGAGGAGCAGCGCCACAACGACGAGCACACCAAGCGTATACGTCAGGAGATGAAAGCCCATCTCAAGGCATGCATGCGCAGGGAGCATGAGAAAAAGAGGAAAATGGTGGCCAAGGCCAAAGAGACCACCGAGGAGTTCAACGCCGAGCTCACAAGGAAGAAAAAATGACCCCAGTTCACCCAATAGGTCAGGCCGTTCTGAACTAGTTTCCTGAAGGTCAAATTTATTTTCATTCCAAAAAGGAGCATATGTATCATACGAGTACATTGATTTGTTGCATCATGCATGATATTATTTCTTATGCACGTAACTAAACCCTACGCATTGTGTTGTTCCTAGCTTTATTATAAAGTCTATTTTCATTTGTAACATCAAATCGTGTCGTCTTTTCGTATTCAATTTTTCGCGTAGCAAGGCATCCAACAACATAAAAAAAGAGTTCTAGAAGTAGGCATGAAATGTCTATGCATTTTTCATCAGCGGTACTATCTAGCATATACAGTACATGGTGTCATATATGGTTCATAGATAGATTCTCTATTTCTAAGTTATGGATTGTTAAATGATATATGTACATGGTGTTATGTATCATCGCAATTTCAATTGTTTTTTATATGTCAAAAGGAAGTCCCTTTGTTACTACCGCCACGCAAGTCTTCACGCTACCACGGTAGGTGGATGAGGGCTTGCGTGGCATGCTTTGTTAAGCCGTAGTGTATGGCATCACAATACGGTTTGGCGTGTGGCCAAAGAGGTCAGCATTAGAAATAAAGTTCATGAGGGATTAAGTTTAAAATATTTTTTAAAAAGGATTAAATAATAAAAAACTAGGCTACAGAACCTGTTGTTCGACCGTTGGGCGACTGCATTCCTGTCGCCCAATGGTACAACTACTGCCTTTGTGTCGCTCGGTCGTTTGGCGACAAGATCCAGTCGCCCAACGGTTGGGCGACAGGGGGCTACTTCTGTAAAGAAACGCAGGTATAATTTTATATTTCCTAATAAAAAATAGATTATTTAAAAAAATTCTAACAGTAACAGCATATTTCAGGTAAGAGTGAATTGGTGGGCTGGGGGGTGCACAACCAGCCAACCAGAAAAACCAAAGGGCTAAGGTCTGCCCTGAATCCTGATGAATGTCAGCTGGGAAGACAGCCTGACGTCGTTCTGTCTTGCATTACAACTTATTTCAGTTAGTTTGGTAAAACATACTACGGCTGGCACACTAAGAAGTATTCTTTGAAGCAAAACCTCATATCTCCAATGGTCTCACCTGTAGATATATAATAAGGCTTGTTGTGTTGTCTTCTTGTTAGACATGGCTTCTTTTATAAACCCAGCCTCATTTGACTGAATCAATGAAAATTACGAGCATGACGTATCAGTCGTTGCATGGGCGGAAAAAAAAATCAGGGAGTAGTCCACGGTTGTCAGTAGTTACTAAGATAATTACGAGCTTTTATTGTTAATACAGGCAATTCGAGCATACCATTAAGCATTTTTTTTCGACGAATGCCATCAAGCATGTTATGTGCACTGTAGATAAAAGGCCTAAAATCAATAAGAAGAAAGAAGAAAATTAGAATGCAGTTTACGTGATCTCGGCAAGAAAGGGCATTGCCTACGCTATTACAAAACAGATTATACTGGATGGCTATATCACAATCTGTGCTGTAATTATTACAGACGGTTTTATAAACGTGACCATGTACCATCTGTAATACCCAACTATGACAGATGGTTCATACAAATAACCGTCTACGATATTTTCACAGACAATTATTAATACTAACCGTCTGTGATAATACAAAACATCATAGACGGTTTGTATCAATGACTGTCTATGATAATTCACAGACGGTTATTGATACAAACCGTCTGTGATAATGGCAAACATCACTGACGGTTCGTATTAATAACTGTCTATGAAAGTTCACACACGGTTATTAATACAAACCATCTGTAATCGTTTCATATCATAGACGATTTGTAGTTAGAACAGTCTGAGATACACCACGTTATTAAATAGATAACGTGGTCTCGATAGATTTGTCTTTGTTGCACTGCATTGAAGGAGGCGGCCAGCTTTGGAGAATTTGGTGAAAATATACCTCTTGCAGATCTAGCTTGTAGATTGATTTGTTCTTGGTGATTAGAGCTCAGTATTTGCTTATAATAACTTGTGTGCCTTGTAATATAGATAGATGATAGTTAGATTTAGATAGAGATGATAGTTTGCTCCAATTTAAGATATGGTAGTTTACTCCAATTTAAGAATGAGTCAGTACTCTTAGTTTACTTCAATATATTCTTACTTGATATACATACATATATACATGCATATTGCTTCATGAATATGTGGCTAGCTATTTAATTTAGATATGGACAATTTATTATTAGGTGAATGACAATTATGTGTGTAAGTAGCTAGGTTGGTTAATTAGCTATAGTAGCATTAATAATCTAATTTGACACTAATTTGTTACATGCGTAGTGTAGATGGACTGAAACTAGATGTACGTTCAGAACCGTGTGAGTAAAGAGTACATTAATGATGTATCTGCTTTTAGAAGAGTAGTCGAGCAGGATATATTAAAGAAGGAGACGGAATATACATATTGTGCATGCATTGCTTACAATAATATGAAGATGTTTACCAACTCAGCGCAGATCGAAACTCACTTGATTCGAAGGGGATTCAAACAAGGGTATATATATTAGACCAGTCACGGTGAAAAGAAGATTATACAGAAAGTTAGTTATAATATCGTCAAGTGAGACAATGATATGCCAGTTATGGATTGTGCTTCCGATGAGGATAGGTTGTATGATGACAATCTGGATCAGATGCTACGTGATGCAAAAGGAAACTATAGTGAGAGAGAGAGAGAGTTTGGTAAATTCGAGGGCTTGCTGGAGGACCTAGAGAAACATTTGTTCCCTGGCTACAAGCCACAATACATAAGGTTGTCATCTATTCTTGAACTGTTGAAATTGAAGGCAAGCAATGGTTGGTCTGACAAGAGTTTCATGACGTTTTTAGGTCTCCTAGTGAACATCCTTCCAGAGGGAAATGTGTTGCTGAGCACCGCCTACCAAGCCAAGAAGGTTCTTTATCCATTGGGAATAGAAGTAGAAAGAACACATGCATGTCCGAATGATTGTGTCCTCTACCGTAAAGAGTATGCAAATTTACATGTTTGTCCGGTGTGCAAAGCATCCCGATACAAGCGTAAGAATGACTTCGATGATGGCGAGGGCATTGAGGTGAAGCAAGGACCTCCTACTAGATGTTATAGAGTCTGCCTATAATTCTCTGTTTGAAGCATTTATTTACGAACCGAAAGGAAGCAAGATTGCTGTATTGGTAGTTGGAGGAGCGTAAGAAAGATATAATAATAAGACATGTTGCTGATTCTGCCAAGTGGAAGAACATTAATAGGATGTTTGTAGACTTCAGTGTTGAACTGAGAAATATAAGGTTTAGGTTGAGTACGGATAGAATGAATCCTTTCGGTAATATGAGCAGCCGACATAGCACCTGGCCTGTGAATATATGAAGCAAAAGTACATTTTGATATCACTACTTATCCAAGGGCAAAAGCAACATGTGAATGATATTGATGTATACCTAGCACCATTGATGGAAGACCTTGTGACACTATGGAACAGAGGGGTACACGTATGAGATGCGGACAAATGAGAGAACTTCACTCTCCACGTCATGTTGTTCTGTACCATCAATGATTTTTCTGCCATTGGTAACCTATTGGAGTTGAGCACGAAAGAAGCCAAAGCCTGTTTGCGCTGCTTAGATTATACCAAGAATATGTGATTGAACAACTCGCGTAAAACTATGTATATGCATCACCGTAGGTTCCTTCCATGGTATCACCCATACCGCAAGATGAAGAAATAATTTAATAGAAAAAAGAGGATGACTCGGCACCAAGGCCTTTTAGTGGGAAAGAGCTCTACGATATGGTCAAGGATATCGATGTTGTGCCTGGAAAGGGATGTAAGTTGATGACCCGTCAAAAGGACATATGGAAGAAGAGTATTTTGGAACTTACCTTACTGGGAGCACTTAGAAGTTCGCAATTGTATCGATGTCATGCATGTAGAAAAGAATGTATGTGACAGATTGATTGGTCTCTTAATGAACATTCGAGACAAAACAAAGGATGGTGTTAACGCACAGCGTGACTTGGTCACTATAAACATCAGGACCGAGTTAGCACTGATAGAGACTGATAAAGGCCGGACGTATCTTTTCCTAGTTTGCTATACTTTGTCTAAGTTCGAGAGAACTGAACTGTGTTTGTGCTTGAAGGGTGTGAAAGTACTGTCTGGTCACTCTATCAGCATTAAGAAACTTGTTTCCATAGAAGATTTAAAATTAATTGGCATGAAGTGTCATGACTGTCATATGCTAATGACACAATTGCTTCCTGTTCCAATTAGAAGTGTTTTGCTGAATAAGGTTCGAGTGACAATCATGAGCTATATTATTTCTTTAACGTAATTACTCAGAAGGTCATTGATCCCAATAGACTAGATGCTCTACATACTGAGGTAGTGATAACTCTATATCATCTTGAGATGTATTTCCCTCTGTCATTTTTAGATATCATGGTATATCTCATTGTCCACCTTGTGAAAGAGATAAAAATATGCGGCCTCGTGTTTCTACATCATATGTTCCCGTTCGAGAGGTACATGGGAGCTCTCAAGTCCTCACGAGGTAAGTTGTTCAAGTTTTTTATATAACCGATCCGGCAAATAAGAAGCATCACGTAGTTCTTAATGGAAAAAGAAGGATTATTGGAGTTGAGAATGTCATGGATGAGGAAGTGTACAATCAATTTGATGACTTGCCTCCATTCGGAGACAACATCAAGCTCGAGGAAGAACCAAGCAATGAAGCAGGCTATATGCGTGTCAACCATCGTGAAGGGCTTTATTTAAAAGGAAATAGCCAAGTGTAATGATCTCACACGGCAAACACCTATTTCAAAATTATTCCAATGTAATTATAAGAAACTCAGTATGTAATTAAGTAATTATTCCATTGTAATTGATTTAGTAATTAAGAAATAATTACATTAGTATGTGCATGACCACCAATAGGAGAACATATATAAGTGTTAGGGATGCCCTCATCAGCTATACTTCAACAAACAGTAAATGCTCGTATAAAATTCTGAACACCAAAAACATGTTTACATGTTTACTCTGAAGATGGAAGCAACAAGAACTTACCATCGATTTCCAGTTGTCACAAGAAAGACGGATGAGCTCAAAGGTCGAAGATCAGATATTTCTAATATCTGATCATGTCGTGAGAGATTTCTGTACCTCGTTATCATTGCTCATGCTACATTCTTCATTTCTATTCAGTCCAAAATCTGCAGCTAAATATTTTTGCTCTTTCCATCGTTTGGTCCATCATTTGAATTGTATTTTCCCAAAGGACAACATGAAGGCCTTCGAGCTGCCACTCAGATGATGATAATCTTCTTTGGGTATTTCAATGGAGTCAATAGAATATTTGGTCTGTTTAAACTTGACATGATAAAACCTGTAGGATCAAATTTTTACGAAGTAATAGAAATCATTCGCTCTAAAACTAGAGAGCTAAGAAGATCATATTTTATAGCATACAACTAAGCAACAATACAAAACACCAAAAATACACAGCACAACACTGGCAAAACCGGTCTGACTGGGCCCTGTTCTCATAACAGAAAATCAGCCCGACTCCAAATCACTTTTGGTGCAATCTTGAAAATCCATGATAAATTAGATCAAACATTACACACATCTTACGAAGGATCTTAGGAACCAATTCCATCCAAGTATCGGGATGATCCTGGCCAAAGTCACAACCTTTGCTCAAAACATGCAAGGTTGCACCAAAACCAAATAAATATCAAAACATTGAAATACAACTTGTCTGTGGCTCCAGATATATTCCCACATATCACAACAAGGAAAAACAACCAACGAATCGAAGCCAAAACCCTCAGATAAAGAATTCTCAAGAAGGGCTCCAAATCAAGTAAAACTGGGCAATTTCAAGAACATGTAAACAACAGTGTCTAGATGGATGAGATTTGATCTACATAAGTCATCTCTACCACTTACACGTCCTTGACACCAGTAAGATCAAGAATGAGAAAGAAGAGGCAAAGAATAAATAAGAACAACAACAAATCAATCAAGACAAATAAGATTCATGAGAGATGAACAAACTTAATAATGTTGCTACTTGAGGATGAAGGTTTTTATAGTCACTCCATGAGAAGAACAAGCGAGTGCACCACAATACTCAATATTCTCTCTCAAACCCTAATCCTGATTCAAGAATGGATGGAATTGTTAGTATACAGGCCTCCACCCCATCCACTAAATAGGTGAGGCAACCAACTCACATCTAATCCTGTGGATATTATCTACTAGCATAATTGGAAAAACCCATTAACCCCGCACAATACAAGTTTTACACTTATACTTGACTCATGCACGCTTTCCAAAGCATATGAACTCGAACTCGCCAAATCTTTAGCTTTTGATCCACTTGATTTTCTTGGCATCTCCTTAATCTAAACCTCTTTCCCAAATGCCACTGAATGAACTATGGAAGAAAGCTTGCTTACAGTCCACTTGACAAGTCCAAACGCAATTAGCCTAGCCATCTTGGTCGTTTCACTACTTGGACACTGTGGTACGACAACAAGAGATTAAACTCACAAGATCTAAGATGGGTTTGTATTGACAAATCACAGCAATATCTGTGGCTAAGGATGTAAGGATGCTGACCCTGCTTCAACTTGCAATTTGTATGTACTTCAGGCTAGCTTCTCACATGGAGGGACCACAAGGTAGTTGACTTCAAATGTGACTTTCTGGCTATTGAGTTGCATACACCAATCAATTCATCCAAAAACTTAAGTTGATGAGAATTGTGGACAATTCACATATACTTCAATACTCTCCTTCACATATAGGCTTCTTAGGCCTAAGATATGGAGTAGAAGTTGATTGTAATTATTTTTTAATTGCACCAACCTGGTTTTGAACTCAAGACCTCTTGATTTTGATACTATATTGAGTTGCATGTACTAACTAATTCACCTAAATGCTTAAGCTAATGAGTAAAGGTGGACAATTTACTTATATTTCAACATTGGCTACCATGTGTCCAAGTTATCCTTGTTTCAGCATTCAATCCTCCAACATTACAAGAAAATTTTTGTAATATTTGCATTTATTTTTTTCAGCTCATTAGGTTAGATTCGCCTTGTTCATTGTATCACAAAATTTAGACCTTCCAGCTGCCATGTACACCGTGACAAACTTCTTCAGGCATTCCAATGTTGCATGTAAAATTTGATAATATTTGCATTTATTGTTCTAATTCATTTGGTCACTTTCGCCTTGTTCATTGTATGAAAAAACATAGACCTTCCAGCTGCCGTATTCGTATCCCCTGCATTGAGAGTTGCTAATGTAGAGGTGGCATTAGCCCATCCAAAATGGACTGCTCAGAATTTTCTCCCATGATTTTTTCACATGGAGGGACCTCCAAGTAGTTGAGTAGTTGGCTTCAGATGTGTGTTTATCTACCTTTTGTCCAAGCTATCATTGTTTCAGTCTTCATTCCCCAAACATTGTAAGAAAAATTTTGTAATATTTGCATTTATTTTTCAATTCATTAGGTCACTTTCACCTTGTTCCTTGTATCACAAATTTTAGACCCTCCAGCTGCCATGTACACCATGACAAAACTTCTTTGGGCATTCCAATGATGCATGAAGAATGTTCGGTCAGTTTTTAAACAAGTAAAACCCAGCTTCGGTTTAAACATCAGATGGATGCAAGAGACAAATATTTCAATGAAACTGTAGACTATATGACTAGGACTAGCATATTTGTGATGATGAATAATTGACAAAGTTGCACTACTACAAAAGAGGCTAAACTGGACGCTTATATCACAGACGGTTCATAAGAACCGTCTGTGTTGCAAGTATCACAGACGGTTCATACGAATAACCATCTGTGGTATTTTCAAAGATGATTTTTAATACGAACCGTCTATGATAACTTCATTATCATAAACGGGTTTTAATACAATCTGTCTGTTAAGTATCACAGACGATTCTAAATAAGAACCGTCTGTGATAATGGTAGATATCACAGACGGTTCTTATCAAAAACCGTCTGTAATAATTCACAGACAGTTTGTATTAAAAACTGTATGTGATAATGAAGTTATCACAGACGGTTTGTATTAAAAACCTCTGTGATATGTTTCCCGCCTTGTAATCCCCCAAAATTTCATAATTTCCCACTTGAGTCTGAGTAGGATTCAGTTTTAAGACACTTTTAGTAAAATGGGCATAACGTTTACACACGGTGTCCGTTTTCGACGTTCTTGTACTTGTTGAAAAGCTAACGATGAGTCCGATCCAAAAAATGACCCGCTTGCACCAGTCACCCTCTAAGACCCTCAAAATTGGCCATCTTTAGCCCTAAATTTGCATTGCAAGTTTTTTGCTTCTGTTTTTGCCCTTTTTCTTGGTATTCCCTTTAGAATTTAGATTTTGCTTCAACTGAAAACTTGTAGATCTCATCGAAACTTTTCGAATGAGTATATATAAGCTATATAAAACTTTACTATTTTATCTTTTAAGACTAGTTGTTTGTATTGCATCGGTATATAAAACTTTGTGCTCTAATTCATAGACGGTTGGTATATAGAACCGTCTGTGATATTATTCATCATAGACGGTTCTAGCTACTAACCGTCTGTAATAGAGAGTATTATAGATGGTTTGTATATAGAACCGTCTGTGATAATCTGACCACTGGGCCCGTCGATCCTCCTTAACCCAATCCTAGCCAATGAAATCCACCAACCCTCACCCCACGAATCGTAGTTTCACCTCTCTGTCGCTGCGCCAAACAATTTTGCACTCCTGCCTCTCCCTCCCCTATAAATAATTACCCAAACCCAGCCTCCTTGCTGTTCGTTCTCCTCCTCCTTGACCCTTACCATAATAGCCCGCAGGAAGCAAACAACACACAAGTCTACGGGAGGCAAGACACCACAGAAGCAACTAGCTACCAAGGTGATGCTTAATTAACGCCGACGATGGTGGGTGTCAAAGACATCCAGCTCGTGCGCTGCATCAGGGGCGAGAAGGCCTAGGCATAGATGATCTTTGTTTTTTCTCTGTCTTGTTGTGTTAGCTAGATGGGTAACCTGCTCGTTGTTATGGAATATTGTAATGGTAGGCTCTAATCTTAATAAAAATGAAATGTGTACTGTGTTTCTTACTGTATTTGCTTGTTTTCAGATGGCATATTTAACATTTGCTGAGGCTAGCCGAAAAAAGAAAAAATTAGGTATAGAATGAACTATCACAGATGATTTTGTGATATAAACCATCTGTGAAGGATTATCACAAACAGATGGCTCAAACCAAAAACCATCCGTGATACTAGCACATCACAGATAGTTCTATCTACCAACCGTCTGTGATGAAAAAATATCGCAGACGGTTCTAGCTACCAACCGTCTGTGATACTCATCCATTACAAATGGTTGGTAGCAAGAACCGTCTGTACATAGACGGTTGGTAGCTAGAACCGATTGTAATGTGTAAGTATCACAGACAGTTTTTGATTCGAGCCGTCTGTGATAGTGCTCATCACAGACGGTTCTAGTTACAAATCGTCTGAGTTGTGATTATCACAGACGGCTCATGAACCGTCTGTGATAACCTTCGATTATCACTAGCCCATAAATTCAGACGCTTCAAAAAACCGTACCGTCTGTGATGATCCTTTTTGTAGTAGTGTTGTTTATTGATGTTATTTGAGACGTGTGGTGTGTGTGAACTCATGTTGATCAAGTTGGAAAGAACTTGTGCTGGAGAAAATGTTGGTTTGGTCTTTGTATGTGCAGGATAACTCGGAGGCAATCGTTAGTTACGGCAAGGACCGAGAGATGACTTGGTGCAAAGTTATAGTCCAGAGGGTCAAGGATACTGGAGTAGACGGTCGCGCTTGAGTTGAGATATGTGAAAATCAAAGATAGATTATCCATGTTAAAGCTATGATGATACGGTTCGAAGGCTATGACATATGAAAAAAATAAATAACTTATGTTATGTAAGAATTTCGAGTTCTTTGAAAAGTAGTGAAGGCTTGGCCTGGCCTTGCTGTGGGCCAACCATAACCCTCCTATGGGTGAAGGATTTCGCGGCCTCACCTTGCTACGTACGCTCCCGCGTTTCGCCTCCGTCCGCCGCGTGCCTCCTCAGACGTCGTTCGCTCCCTGCGTTCAGTCTCTGTTTCTTTCGTGTGTTTGCTCTTGCAGGCATGGCCACCATTCTTTTTTGTGATGGCTGATGTGTTGCCCCAACATAGGTGTACCTGCTTTCTGGTCATCGCATCCTCGAGGACTAAACGGCACAATAGCTACTAATTCTTGCTTTACTTCCGCTCCATCCTCCTCGCTTGGCGTCCCAGCCGACTCCCACCACCCCCACGAAATCGTCTTCCCCCATTGCCTCTACCTGCCGACTGCCGCCCCATCCACCTCCCCCGCCGCCCCCCAAGAGCTCCCTCTCTAGCTACCCCGCCTCCACCTCCCACCATCCCACAAAATCGTCCTCCCCCATCGCCTCCGCTTGTCCTCCCCCATCACCTCCGTTTGCTGGCCATAGCCCCATCCACCTCCCCCACCGCCCCCAAGAGCTCCCTCTCTAGCTACACCACCTCCCCCTGCCCCCACAGAATCCCCCTCCCCCATCGCCTCTGCCCGCAGGCCACCGCTCCATCCACCTCCCCCAACGCCCCCAAAATCCCCCTCTCTAGCTACCCCGCCTTCCCCACAAATTGGTTTCTTATGCTTTCCTGTTGTCCATGTTACTTTTTTTAGCTTTCTCAAAATTTATAAGTTTTATCTTTCTTTGAAAGCTGGGTTCTGTTGTGATGCGAGGGCATTTTGGGAATTTCCCAATTGAGAAAAGGAAAAAAAGAGGAGCTATAGGAGGGGCCCACCTGTCGGTGAGCCGTGCGAAGAGATAAGGGAGGAGACACAGTCTCCTCCTGTAGGACCGAAATGGTAATAGAGGGGGTGAATGGTGCCTTCAAATCTCCCCAAGTATTTTCACAAATTTTCTTTTCCGATAGTTATAGCAGCTATGAAGACAGAAGAAGTTTGACAGAAATAAACTTTGCTAAAAACTGAAGAGACTAGGAGCTATAGATCAGACTTGACCAAAAACTACAAAGTTCATATGCCAAAATAAAACTCGATCGAAAGACTGAGAAGTAAAAAGATCAAGAGCTCACTGAAAAGCAAAACCAAACTGACAATGCCTTCTCTGAAGAACCAGAAACCAGACCAGAAGCTTCAACTGATTTGGCCGAAAGACTGAAAGGACCAGACAAGGTCGAAGACTGAAGTAAGCAAGATCAACCGAAAATAGAAGCAGCACAGTAACTTGGACTGAAGACTTAATCACAGAAGAAATAAAACTGACCAACAGATACTTCACTGAAGAACCACAAAACTGGCAGAAATCTACAAGCTCTGTAGTGGCTGAAGGCTGAGAAGACCAAAAGTTACAGACCTGACCGAAAATAGAGAGGATCGAAAGCTACAAGACTGAACCAGAAAGCAGAGAAGAAAACGAGACATAGAGAAACACAACAATCCAGAGAACCAGACCGGTCTAACCGCAAGAGGCACCACCGGTCGGACCTCAAGAACACTGCCGGTCTGACCGCCAAGTTGCTGTCGGTTGGACCGCCAACGAGCTGCCGGTCTGACCGTCAAACCCTAGAGGTCTGACTGCTGAGGAACGAGCGGTCTGACCGCCGTTGAAGTTCCAGTCTGACTGGGAACAGGGACGGCTTCAGAAAATGCAGAAGAAGGCAGCCGACTGAAAATGCTCAAATCGACAACAGGCTAAACAGCGACAAAAATACAGAGAACAAAGATTCAAACAGAATTCTTCTCCCATAAACAAGATAACTAAGAGAAAAGTCTGTTTGAGACAAAGAAATCAATCTCCAACTTGAAATGATTGAATAGCTTGAATGAGAACAGAATTGTAGAGCAACTGAGATAGGGCAAAACAGTGAATACTTCGCTGTCAGAAACAAAGAAGACTCAGCAGCAAAGCTACCGAAACTTGTCGCCAAAACCCAAGAAAGGAAAAAAGGAAATCAGAGGAGAAAAGAAACACTGAAAAGGAAGCAAACCAAAGTGCAGGCGACAATAAGTAGTACTAAAAGCAGCCAACTGAAAACCTGTTGGAACAGAGAAAACTGAAAAGAAGAAAGAGAAGACTGAAGAACCTGTGAGAAGAAAATTGAGCAACTATTGAATCCAGATTGTAAACAGTTCTGAGCATTCAACCGAGAGTTCTCAATTTTAACAAGAGAAACACTTCAACTCAAGAAGACATCAAGAGAATGAACCTCCTCTGCCTCCAGAAACAGTAAACCCTAGAATAACGAAAACAGAGGAGCTTGAGGCGCATGACTAAGGAAAGAAAGTACACCTTGATTCTGCGTTTTTGCTTTCAGGAATGGACTGGCCAATGACCTTGAGGCTAATTCCCATACAGAGCAGAATAAGAACAGAGGCTATTCTAACCAGAACTCAACTCAAAATCGAGTAACTCAGATAGAAGCAAAGAAAGAACTGAAGCAAACGAAAGCAGAAGCACAACACAAAAATAAGTAAGCAGAGCATCTCAACCATGGGGCTTCTCAAATTGATTCAGAGACATAATTGATTACATAGGAGATTCTTCACATCCAGTTCATGCCCTCTCTCACACCAAGAGCAATACACCCAAAGAGAGAAAGGAAACCACCAGGCCAAACACACTGTCGAACACACACTCCTCACATCCGAACAGGGAAAGAACACCCTCTCTATTTATATCCTTCCACTACCGGGTTCACATCTTGCTTTACCCAATAGCTCCACCAACTCTGCACTTCACCCATTAACTCGAACCGAATCTGCTTCCTCATGCCCCTCACGCTTCTTCCTGGAAGTTTTCTCTTTTCTTGTTGTCCACGCCTCGCAACTACCTTGAATCATCACCGTCTTCGGCATCTCCCGACCGCTTCGACCTCAGCACCGCTTGTGCCTAGTCCGGCCATCTCATGCCTCGCCACGACTTAGCCTCAAAATCCTGCAACTATCACAGACAAGAAAACATCACATAGCACCGCTCGAAACACTGTAATCATACATTTGTATTAGAAAAATTACTCAAGCACAAAATAACCAATTGATCGGTCGAAAAGAAAAACAAGTGTCCCAAGCTCGTCCGACCTCAGCCAACTGAACTACTCTATGATTGACACAAGACACACAAATCAAACTCAAACTTTTCAAAACAAGTGTCAATTACTCATCACATTTATGGGGTCACATCCACATGATCCTCTAGGTTAGTCATGTCTTCTCAATGCTATTCATACATTCACACACCCACATATTGGCATAATCTAATAGGACTCAATACTCAGTAAGGTAGCATTTCAATGGCAGTTTTCTTATGTTTCTGAACGGCTGTATGCTATAAATATTAAATGAGCACGCGCATATTTGCTACCACCAATACAACCCAGAACGCCGCAACGTATACACGACAACAGTTATACACGTACGCGCATACTTGGTATCACCAATACAACCCAGAACGGCGCAGCGTAGCGCGCGGCCCACACTAGTTACATTGGTATTCGGTGAGAATCTCTGGATTGTATTGGAGACGGCGCCGTTTTCGTGTTGGACAACGCGTGGGGCGGCTGGATATTTAGGGACGTGCCCTTGCCGAGAGTTGACAGGGTGAGTTGGCCATGAGCTTTGATTGGTTTTTGCGCATGGAGATTTCTTGTATGAGGCTAGTAGATTGAAAAAATGAGAGAGAGAAACCGAAGTCTTTGCTGGTGATCATTGCGGCTGCATGCGTCAGTTTTCTTGTTCTTATTCGTGATTTACTTTTTGCAGGAGTTGTGATCGGTGGCAAAGGCTTGGCCGAGACTTGATGAGGCAGAGAGCAGACGTTTCTTTGTGCTGTGCATCACGCCACGGGAAGTGGCAAGGTGCTGAGTATGCCCACGGAATTGAAGTCTGAAGAAAGGCATCACGCGAGAAGCAGCCATGCATGCAATTTCCTTCGGTCAAAGAGCCTCACAGTGCCATTGAAAGAACCTGTTTGATTCTTCAATATTATTTGCTACAGTACCGAATAGTGATCTACAGTACCTAGAAGAGAGATTTTTTATTTCTTTGCTGTCTTTTGTTTTTGTTGCCGTCGCTTGGTTTTTTTGCTGTGTTGGCAAGTTGAACAATTTGATTGAGGAAAAAGCTTCTGCTATGGGCTATAATCATTCACTCTTTCTGATTATCATTGGCGATCCTACTGAAACCAAACATTTTGTTTATGAATCCAATGTAAGCCAAACTTTATCAGTTGTCATGTACTGCAGATTAGTTGCATGCTGTGGTGGCAAGGTTTGTTGGGACA
Source organism: Dendrocalamus sinicus (assembly GCA_036346575.1). Classification (NCBI taxonomy): domain Eukaryota; kingdom Viridiplantae; phylum Streptophyta; class Magnoliopsida; order Poales; family Poaceae; genus Dendrocalamus; species Dendrocalamus sinicus. Next base: position 20,470,693 of record CM070648.1, read on the forward strand.
TAACTGTTTTCTTATGGAGCTACTATTCAATCAAGAAACATAAGCAGCGGTTGTAACCTATGAATTCGGTTACAAGTTATAACTGCTTCTTGTTCAGTTATAACTCCAACCATTTCTAATCCTCAATTCGCTCCATTTCTACTCTAAGAGCTTAGTTAACAGAGATTATCTTAATTAGGACAAGTAGCCTGTAATGCCGCATCATATAGTGTTTTAAAATATTTCAGATTAAAGTGTGAAGTGTATTAAAAAAAACCAAGCAGTTAGGAGTTGATTGTTGACTTTGGGGCTACGATGCAATCCAATTTTCAATATGCTCACACATCGTTTTTCAAGCCTTTGCACATGGAGACCAATGTTATTCCTAATAACACTTGTTTTTTTAATATCACAAGACTAATTTGATTAAATGCATGCAAAATCAGTTCCAAAACAAGGATCTTGATCCTGTGGGGTCTAATTACTGATGACACAAGCCCACGGCTCTCTTTATAGTTTCACATAGATCTTTATCTTTGTAGTCTTTTGACAAAGAAACCCAGAAAACTGTGGGGTCTTTGGTCTACCACTGAACAGAACGCCACTTACAATTCCATGATTTGGGGCAATTCATTATTCACAGTTATATTCAAATTTTAGTCTCCATTTCGTGCTCATTCCTGTCCTTGCATGGCAGAGTGCAGTATTCCTGTCTCCACTTTAATCTGACATTACATAACTAACTGTTCTACTATTTAATGTAAGAAAGAAATACATGTGTTGACGTACAAACCTGATACGGAGGAACTAAGAGCAGCATTTCAGCAGACAGAGTTTAGTCATGTAAAACTCTCTGAACACGAAAGTATGTTAGTTTTGTGTCGAGTAAAACTCGGAAAATAGAAGCAGCAAACAGCTCATTATCTACTAAGAGGTGTTAAGAGAAAAACGAATGAACTCAAAAGTAACACAGATTAGAACTTACCACCTATCATGTCTTCATGGATAGTAGTGTCACGAGAAAAACGAACGAAATCAACAGTAACACAGAACAGAACTTACCTACTATCATGTCTTCATGGATGGATGCATAGTGGATTTCATCGAAGTATATTAACCACCTTTTCTAAACAGTTTAAACTTTTGGATGAAATAGTTGGTGTATAAAATTCAAAATGATACTAGAGCCATAGATCATGACTGTGAGATCTAGTTGGCATGATTAAAACAAAACATCTTCAACTCACTTCAGATTATAACGTATGTTTGATGGATCCTAGACCTGAGGAGTGTTGAGTATACCTTTCCTCAACAGCTCAAGATTTTTGAAACTCAATAGATTTGTAGCACTAAAATAGCATTTTCTCCGTGCCAAACATTGCTCTGTCAGCAGCGCCCCGGTGAATTCACTCGAAAATCACGCAATCACACACAAAACAACAAACTCACGGAATGGAATCAACACAAGTGTATGGTGCTGCTCAAACTGCACAGCATTTTCTGTTTAGCTTATCTCCTTTTAAAGCAAAGATACAATGCAGAAACGGAAAAAACTGAAGAAGAAATCTTCAATGTGACATGACTCAATGCAAACTGCAAACTGAACAATGAAGACAATACAGAAATGGAACTTCAATGCGTCAGCACATGCAGAAAACTGAAGTAGTAAACCACTAACTAAATGTACTAGTAGTGTGCCCGTGCTAACGCTACGGTAATATACAAAACAAGATAAAATTTGTACCAGATCCCCCACGCACTTCCTCCACCTCCAAAAGCCAAATTTAAATCCAATAGTACATCATCGTTAAATTAGGTGAAAAAAATAGTTATTGACATGACAGTGTTGGTAACTGATCCTGATATAATTTGGATGGTTTCTGATGTTACATAAACTGTTGCATGGTTTTTCCCCCTTGCAGACAAGTTTTAAGCTATGCAGGGCATCCGAATTATCATTTGAGACCATCTCAACTATAGTTAATAGTCTATTTTAAAAAAAAACTCGACCTGCAGGGGTACAAGACACCCCCCGGCATTAGCTTAAGAAGAAAGATCCTCTCACAGATCGAGAAAATCCCCGAACCCTTGCCCCACCCTGACACAGCGGCATCACCGTGAGAGCGCCTAGGGAGCTTAACGCTCGCCCGACGACTGGGCCCCGACCCTAACGACCAGCGACTGAGCGAGCCTTTCGGCCTGTGCTTTGGCTTATGGGGCAAGCGAGGGGATTTTTTTGCCCCCAGCCTGAGTCGAACCCAGGACCTGGGGGGTGCTACTAGAGCGTTCTACCACTACGATAGAAGCTCGTTCGCGTTAATAGTCTATTTTTGCTCTAATTGCAAGTGGTGAAAGTAATTTTTTTCTTATTTCTATCTAATTCGATACAAAATTACTGTCATGGTTCCTCTCATGATAAAATCTTAAAACCATGTGCACAACTCACATAGAATTCAAATCACAGGGAGGATTTTGTAGAACTGCTAAACAATATGTTGACCTAATGCAGATTCCTAGGAGAGAAAATAGTAATTTCATTTGATTGTGCAGAATGAAAATGATAGCAACAATAACAAAAGAAGTAACTATTTCCTCACCATATTGCGAGTAATCATTCGCCCCACAGAAGTCAAACGGAAGCTACTCAAGGACAATCGGCTTGGATCCAAGGGCAAGTACCAAGGCACCGGAGAATCTTCAGCAAGATCCTTATCCCAAATAACCTTCATGAAGAAAAAAAATTATATCCATTGGAGATCAAATGAAACTCCATGATATTGAGAAGAAACAAATACTTGTAGTATATATTTTTTTTCAGCAGCGGATTTGCCCAAGGTAAATCCTAGAAGCACATAATTAAACAAAAAAAAGGGAAAGTATAATATCTTACCTCAAAGCCAGCATCTTTAATAGCTTGAAGACATTGCTGAGTGCTTCGGATATCTGGCAGGCCATTACCGAGCTCGATTTCATCCTTAATCCTATTGTGTGTTGCATTGTTTGGATCATAGTGATCGGTAATGCACCACTCATATACAGCAAAACACTGACCGGGCTTCAATACACGGTAGATCTCCTTATAGCAGCCAACCTTTGCAGCAAAATAAAATCAATTCAGTTTTGTAATGCTAGAAGGTATTAAAAGTGATGACAAATCTTTCCACATAAGTGACAATTTGAAGTCCTACCGGATCAGGCGCATGGCATGTTGCTTCAATGGCATAAACATCATCGAAACTGTTATCAGAGAACGGCATGTTCATGAAGTTTGCCTATAGTACAGACCAATATGTAGGTAATGTAAGTAATATCATTTACCTTATTTAAAATATCAAAAAACTCCAAGTACAAGCATCAATCTTTTAACATTTTTATACAGCCAAGCAATTGCAGCGACTTGTTTGTGTAAGAACTTTTGTCTTTATCCATTATAGACTGCTTTACTAAAAAGAGGGCTGATAACATTTTTATGCAGCAAAGCAACTGCAAAGACATGTATGCTTACAAAAAGGAGGAAAGAAAGAACAGCAAAGCAAACAAATGAGCTAAGCCAAGAAGGAAATGTGCTCTAGTAGTCTAGTAGGTAAGCCAACATACCTTCACAAAATTGCAAGTTCCACCTACTCCTGCCAACCGATTGAGCTCCTGAATATTAAAATCTCATGTTAACAGAACAGTATTGTGATAACCAGTGTGACATTAAAAGCTGCATATTTAACTCAAGTTCTGAATCAAAATCAGCAGCAGAATTAACCAAATCAGATATGGGAGTGTGGTGTCAAATAACCTTTCCCCTAGATATCTGGTATTCATTGTTGTTTAATCCAGTAACTGAAGTGGAGCTGCCAGGAACCATTGCCAGTCAGTTATTTCTACCTCCAAGTAATATATTGATACTGAAAGATGACAGAATCAATAATCCCTTATCTAACTAACAAAGGCATTCTGTTATGCATCTTCCTTGCATGGGATGGATCGACGATGATATATCAAAAACCGAAAATAATGTTTCAAGTAAACTATGAGCTAAGTTTTTCTCTTCCCAAAGAAAAGGCACATGTTACTTCCAAAAAAACATGATAGGTGAACTTGAAAAGGTCAATTGTCCATGATGCTTTCCTGCGACCATCTCTCCAAAATCAAATCACTACCAGTTTACAATTTTATAAGTGATAAAGATTGATAAATTCTGATACATTTGTCATGCATATGAAACGTTTGAACTCAATGCATCACAAGCATGAAGGGCTGTGGCCCAGTAAACAAACCTAAATCTTGCAATTTCTCTTAATGGTCCGCCTATTCCACAGCCCACGTCCAAAACCTACACCCAACAAGTGAAGCAAATAATATCTAGTTATTAATGTTTCATATTTACGTATTGCTGTAGCAAGAGCAACAAAAACCATTCTGAAATAGGCTATTAGGTTTAATAAGAAAACGACCTTCATTCTGGTTTCAACCCAAGTGTAGGGGCCGAAAGTGCTCATGTCGTTTGATGCTTTCCGTAAAGATTCTCCGCTCCATCTAAAATATTGTTGCACATGGCAAGTATAGTTCAGTCACTATGAACCGGTGACAAACAAAACCAATATTACTTTTTCACATTTCCTTAGAATAAGCACAACATGATATTTTTTCGCAAAATGAAAGATCAATTATTTTTATTTCCACAAGAGGGTCCTCACCGTGAGCAAAGTGGAAGGATTCACCCCACCATACTCATAGAAGCTAGTAGCAAGATCATAGTACTTATTGACCTGATAAGGAACATAGTATGAGCTGCTAATATTCAACACCTAATGGGCCAAAAATAGTCTCCCACTATCATGGACCATGGGATAATGCAGCACAGCGAACATATGTCAGCGCTCTCAATTTGTAACATTGGAGATTTCATTCTTCCAAACAGACAAGAAAGAGGCAATATTCAAAAATATATGTTTAGGATATTTAATGAAATAATTAATATGTAGCCACAAAGATTGTAAACAGCAGAACATAGAGCTTGCATATGTGTTTCTAACTTCAACCATCATCCCAACTATATGAGAAATGCGACTTTTAATCATCTTTTGAAGAACATTAGCGACACGGATATTTAGTAAAGCAGAATTGCAAGCTAACAACATTTCGTTTGCATTCATTGAAGCTAACTACACAGTTATAGTCTTCTCATTGTACAACTAAACATTGCAGACAAATTTTTATAGAAAAACATTGCACATAAATAACTTGAGTAGGTAGGCATCAAATTTACCAAAATACTACATACAGTACAACTGTCTTCAAAATAAGATGATTATTACCATATCCGTGTAGTTGGACATCCTTGCTTCCTCCTTCCCTCCATAATATCCATGATATTTCTCATACCTTGTGAAAATATTTTATTCCAAAAATTAGAGTAAAACAAGGAAAATATAAGCAAGTAATGAACATAAATTTTACTCAAAAAGGGAATGAACACAAACATTCTTAAGAGTCGGGATGCTAGTCAATAAGATTCCATTCAGCAACTTCTACAGTTTGTCCATGTAAAGGCGAAAGTGAACATCTTGATTGCTCCTTAATAGTGTGTATATGTGAAGGGACCAGTTAACACGACATCTAGTAGACTGAGGACCAGTTGACATGGCATGGAAGCTAATTAATAATAAATATTTCATTCAGCAGTTTTTACAATGCATTCGTGCAAAAATGAAAGTGATTATCTTGATGGTCCCTTGGTACAGTAGTATGTACAATATGAAGGGACCAGTTGACATGGCTTGCATAGACTAAGGGGCCTTCTCCCCGATTTATGGACCTAGTCCACAAAAGTCGGTCCCACCTGTCAGTGAATAAAACTCTTTTCCTGTTGAAAAATAATTCGGCCAGAAAATCAAAATCTCTGTTGACGTCACCCTAACATCATAAATTCCTTTTTCCATAGAAAAATAATTCCTCTGAAAATCATTTCCCTTGATGATGTCATTTCAGTTCAAAAATAATTCCAGAAAATCAGTTTATTCTTTTTCTCTCCTTTTAAACTTCCAAAAGATCGTATTTCTTCATTTTAATTCCGTTTGAGCCCATTCAAATTTCTAAATTCATATAAAATTCCAATCTATCCATTTCTATCCTCTTTTCAAATTTTTAGAGTTTTTGAATTTATTTGGATTAAATTAAAGCTTAGAAAGTAAAAATATTTTTAATGGTCAAAATATACTTCAATTAAATCCAAAATTATTTTATTTGGAATTTTCGAGTTCCAAGGATGTTTGTGGAATTTTTCCTGATTTTTTTTCGAATTTATTTTTAAAAAAATTATTATTTATTTTTTATTATTTTCTCTCTCCTGCACTATTCATCTCCCGAGCGTAACGATTCGTTCCAGACCGAGCGCACGCGCGAGCTGCCATGGCTGAGTTCTTGAACCTTCTATAACTTGTGATTTTCTTAACTATTTCTTGTGAAACAAAATGCATTTGAATCCTCTCATCAAGAGCTTTCCATTCCTAGCCTTATCCCCCAATTTCATGCGTCCATTTCGCGGGAATATGCCATGACACCAAAAGACATTCCCTCACGGATCTCCCCATTCGGTCCACCTTCACGCCTATAAAAGGGAGCACCAGGTGCCTCTCTTCATCCTCACCAAGCCTCTGAAATCTCAAGGCCTCTCTACCTTCCTCCAAGCCGCAATCGGCATTTTTCTCTCGCCAACAAAATAGCGTTCTTCGGCCGTTTGCGCCGCCTGCAGTGGAGTCCGGTCATGATTGACCACATCATTGGCTTCGCCTTTGCGCGTTCTACGTGTTGCTCCCCTCGCCTTCGCCGGAGCTTCACTGGAGCATCGCCGGAGCACCGTGGCCAAATCGCACCGTCGCTTCTCTCCTCGCGGCGAGTCGACCGTGCATCTTCCATCACAACCGAGGTGAGCACCGCGTTCCTCATGTTCTCCTCTTCGTTTCGCCACAAACCTCACCCGCTAACTCCTCTCCGTTTGCCCGGAACGCCGATGTCAACCCGTCGGTCGTTGAATGTCTTCTCCACCGTGTTCCACCACCATCTGATATCCTTTGGTCGAGCCGTTTGCACCGTTGAGTTTGCCTCGACGTGTTCTACATCGTGCTTCCATCGCCATCACCTGAAGATCCCCGAGTCCTCGTCGACCTTGTCAGGCCCAGACACTAAAACTGTACTTCGCGCGTACACCCCTTTTTGGTAAGCGCTTCAATTTTTGGTCGCGTCTATTGTGTCCTAGATTCTAAGAAATTTTTCTACCATTTTGTTTAATTTTTCGTGGAGCCAATTGTCAAGAATTGAGCTTTCCGCGAAAATGGCCGTTTGTGACTCCCGACGTCAATTCATCGCCTCCGGTAAGCCTTAGCCCATGTCATAATTTTTTTTAGACTTGCCTCACTGCGTTCTACGCCGTGTTTCCTTCCTTTTCCCCAAAAAGCCTCCACAAAATTTCGCCTCCGATACCTCGCCATGGCCGCCAATGGCATCTCGTGTCCCCATCTATCCGGTGGTGTTTTCCCCAATCCAATCGCGTCATATCATGCCAAACCATCCCAGGTAGTTACCTTTCAAATGGTTTTGCATTCGCTCCACTGAGCACCAAGATATCAAATTTTTCCTGTTTCTCCACTGTCGTCATTCAAACGTCGATTGTATCGTCTCCGATTAATTTTCAGCTTAGCCAATAATTTTCCTAGCCTCACCATACCGTGTACTACCCTACGCTCATCTTACATCTCCACGTTCCATACCCGGTACTATCTCTCTCCAACCTATCGTTGTCGCTACCGCGCGATCGATGCCGTTTTCACTCATCGCCGGTGATTGCCGCTGCTCGTCGCCGTACCCATGTCACCACCTTCGCCTCATTGCCAGCATTCCATTTTGCCCATTCGTCAGCCACCTTATAGCCAATCGACATCGTACTATTCAAAAAGTAATCCTCGTATTTTGTTATCATTTCATGTGATGTCCAAAACTTCTAGATATTCGATCTCCCTGATACGAACTCCGAATCCGTTGATTCTTTCTCCTAAATTCATCTAAAACCATAATCTATCCGTCATTATATATTTTATAATTTTTGGATTTTAATTGGGTTTTATTTGAATTTATTTTGTTTGGTTCTTCGCGTGTAGACTACGACTAATCCGGAGAGTTTGATTTTTGACGATTCGCAACATCAAGTCTCCGAGCAAGGCAAGTCTCCTTTGATCATCTTGAACCTATGATTTTGAAATGTTTTACTTATTTTAAATTATGTGCATTGCTATTTACATAAAGCATTAGTTCAATTATTAAGGTATTAGTTACCCCAATTTTGTTATGCCCTCAGTTGAAATTGAATGCCATATACCCTTGTCTCCCTAGGATTTCCTTTGGCTCTTTAGTGAGAGTATTATAATCAATTGTTGGTATTAGAATGGTAGAACAATGCTTAGCCACGCTATTGAATACCTCATAAATCTTGAAAATGGGAAATTATGAATTATTGTAATACTCTTGTGTTTACAAATTTAGTGGTAATTGGAGTTACCACTGTTCTTTTAAAATAAACTAAAATGTGAAAGTTGATTTAGATTAGGGTGGATGGTTGGTTTGGATTGGTGCAGGAAGCACGAGATCTTGTAAAGTGTATGTTCCACCTAGTCAATTAAGGACCGACGCTTGTGTTTGTCCAGATCGAGCATTAACCGTACAACCACAAGTCTATATGGGTACGACCTAGCCGACTAACTTATGATAGTCTAGTTTAGGTGCCACCAGTGGAAAGTGGGTGCCGAGGATGGACCGGTTATTCACAAAGTGAGGGACAGGATTTTCTTGTACTCATATGGCGCAAGAGGGGCTTGGTTCGGCGATTAGCCTACTGCGGTGAAACCTCGTGGGTGGTATCTAGCTAGATTAGAGTAAGGTAAAGGCTTTGTGATATTTTATCTGGGTCTCATGCCAAAGGAAGCGTGTTGACTTTTAGGATAATTTATCTCTTGTGGGTAAAGTTGTACAACCTCTGCAGAGTGTAAAACTATTCGAATAGCCGTGCCCATGGTCAAGGGCGGGCAAGGAATGCATTCACATGGTAGATTTCTGGTTTTGGTTTTAAAATCAAAGTTTTTGTATTCCGAGAGTGGAGGGAACTCTCGGAAGGGAATCCTGCCGGTTGGAGCCAGAGAGGGTGGATGTAACCTGCAATATTAACTTGTTCAGTTGGAAATGATTAAGCTAGTGTTGGTGGATAGAGCCTTCACTAGAGAATAATTGTTAGTTCTGTTAAAATCATTTACTTTATTAAACTGTTGCCTTCGAAAATAATTAGTAGTAATTGAAATTATAAAATATTGCTTTGTGCAAAAGAACCATATAGCCTTCCTTTGTCAAGCCTTGCATCTATGCATTTTTCCCAAGACTTGCGGAGTACTTTATGTACTCACATGCTACACTAAAAAATAAATCTCAGAGGAAGTTGAAGCTCAAGAAGGTGACTACGACTACTGCTTCGCTTGTGGCTGTGATGGATTCTTCCCGGAGGACTAGGTCGCGCTTCCCCAGTCAATTGCCTGTGGTGAATTGATGGGTCGTCCTCGAGTTATCTTTGCTTTCGCTTTATTTCTCGTGTGCGAGGTCTCGAAACCTCATTTGTAATAATGAGACCCTGTAGTCAGTACTCTTATTTATTGTAATAAATCGTTGATGGTGATGTTTTCCATTCTGTTTGACTGTGTGCACTAGCTTTGATCTGGGACTAGTGCTGTAATACACAGAGGGTCCGGATTTGGAAATCCGGGGGCCCGACATTCACCAATCTGTAACCGAAAATGTAGAAATTTATCTTAATGTTTCCGCTCAAGCGATGCGAAATACTTCATCGTCGGCAGCACCCCATTCCCATAATCCCAGAGCGCCAAAACCAGCTTATCCCCGCCCCCACCCACTCACCCACCAAATCGAGCTAAAACCAGACGCTACAAGCACCACCAAATCCAAAGCACAAAGCGAAACGAGCACCTGGACGCTGTCCGTGAGCTGGTCGAGGTGGTCGGCGACGGGCATCGTGCCGGCAGCGCGGGGCAGCCCGTCGGAGGGGTGGAGCACCATCGCGTCGGCGCGCCAGCGCATGGCGGTTGGCGGCGCCACCGCATCGCGATCGCCGCGCTGCGCGCGCTCAACCGGGACGCCCCAGCCCAGCGGCCGTGCGTATTCGTCATTGGCGCCACCGCGACCGGAAACCCTAGATCGTGAGGGGAACGGAGGCGGCGCAGTCGGGGTTTTGGCGGAGGCGGCGGCGAACGACTGGAAGGCATACGGCTGGATCCGATCGAGGTGGCGCATGCGGCAGGCGTATGCCGGCTGGGCCCCAGGGTACGCCGTACTATGTGAGTCCGCCCCTGCTCACCCATGAATTTTGGACATTTTTAGCACTGTTGCTGCCGTTAATTCCAAAAATAGCCGCGCTGAAAACACAATTCCAAAAGTAGCCCCCAAACGACCGCACGACTAACGGGAAGGCGACACATGGCATGTGGTGCGGCCGGGGAGCGCACCACACCCGAGTGGTGCGGTCCCGACCGCACCACTCGCCGCCGTCATGTCAAGCCAAATGGTGCGGTGCCGCACCGCACCACTCCCCTAATGGTGCGGCACCACACCGCACCACTCGGGTGGGCCCCCCACCTCACATGCTCGAGATCGGTCGCTCGCTGCCGTCCCGTCAAAGCGCTGAAAGCCGCCCGTGGTGGCCTCTGCCTGAATGCGAGATTCTTTCCCGTGCTGCATTTGTTGATTTCGTGTCAAGACATGAGAACCGGCCCCTACATTCTTTCTTGCATGTGGCCGTTGTATGTTGTGCACTAAAAGGAGGACCTGCGTTTGGAAGCTCCAGCAACGCTTGCATTTGCGCTCCAGCCAAAGAAGCAGCAAGAGAGGGAGCAAGAGAGGGAGGAAGAGAGGCAGCAAGTGAAGGAAAGAAGAACGCATTTTTGCAGTAATTTTTGAAGGGATTTGAAGTTCTCGTAATTGTGAAAGTTGTAGATTGTCTCGTGAGCTTCAAGAAAAGGTAAATATCATCTCCATGCGTTTAAGATGCTATTATAGTGATTAGCCTGTAATTAGCGTAAACGATCTCTATATGTCTATATTTTATGTAATTATCGTGTTGTATTCTATATTTTATGTGAAGAAATGAAGTAATGTTGTTGTAATGTAAAATATTTGAAGTTATTTGTGGTCGTAGTATATTGCAAATTTTTGTTGATAAAATATTTGTAGTTGTAGAGTACTGTAATTTATATTTTATGTGAATAGTTTTTGTACTGATGTTGTAACCAGTAATCTTGCTGTTTGTTAAGTGGATTATAACAACATTTAAATGATGTCATTGTACTGTTTGTATTAACATGTACTCATTCTTGTAACCAAAATCACTGAATAATACTAGATCTTGCTGTGCATGTTCGTGAAAAAAATCTATGTTAAAGTGTAACGCTGCATATATGAAGCATGGCACATTGTTGGGTAGTACTAGAAATGTAGAGGAAGTAGTACTAGAAATGTAGAGGATGTAACAGATTGGCAAAAAAATGTAGTTATTTGATCGATGTAAGAAATCGTAAGTAAGAAATGATGAAAAATGAGTTGGTCGATTAGTGATTTAATTAGTAAAATAATAATACAAAATAGGAGGGAAATTACAAAAAAATGTAATTTGATTTGCAGTAAAATTTGAATACAATGAGAAGTTAAAAATAAAATAGACTATATGAAGTTGAAAAAATTGTAACATATGTAGCATGTATAAGACTTGTAGAATAGAAATTGGAAAAAGTACATTACATTAGTAATTTGATTTATATAGAAATTTGTTAGCGCACTCCATAAATGGTACGCTTGTATGTGGTACGCAGTAGGTTATGTATGATGGTACAGTTGTTGCCTGTTATATTTACTAAGAGGGTTCAGTTTGGGTTTATGTTAGGTACGCCATGGGTGACATCCAAGACTTGTTCGTGTTCTATGGAAGTGGTCTCGTACGGGACAGGCCGTACGGGGCAGACCTGAATAATTGTGACCGGACTGTGATCCGGGCACACAATCTGAACACCATGAGCCTATTGGAGCTACGGAGATGCGTGCGTTCCGCATTCGATCGGGACACCGCAAGGAACAAATTACGGATCGAGGCAGTGTATGCCACAGCTGGAGGTGCTGCAGGGGAGACAGTGTGGCAACTTATAAAGGTAACGAGCGACGCTTCATGGGCGAACTACATGGAGGTCGTGTGCAACCCAGACGCATTGATATATGCCAGGCCAATGGTGTATGTTCAATTCGTGGAGATGTAGATCCTACATTACTCTCCGGCGGTCTTGAAGATGCTGGTGAAGGAGAAGGAGGCAATGAGTCAATGGGAGATGGGGACCTGCGGAGGTGCGCGGAGAATTTTCAGCCGAATGAAGGTGCGGAGAGGTGGTGGGCCACGCGGGTTGACTGTCACGAGTACCTTGAGAACCAGGTGCAGGAAAGCGAGGAGGAGGATGTGGAATCAGCCAGTTCAGGAGAGGAGGAAGAAGGGGAACCTACAGCGGGAGGTGTGTTAGGTGGTATTGTAACCACGGAGGGTGCGTACGTGCCGTCCAGATTGGACGACATCGCAGCCGAATCCCTAGTTCTGCCACAGGCGGAGGAGGCAGAGTGGGGATTCAATGAAGGCACCCTGTATGTAGGGAGGAGCTTCCGTAACAAGAGTGCTGCACAGCAAGCTATTGCCACATATGCCGTCAACATCAGCCGGACATATCGGGTGCATAGGTCCAACCCTGACACCTACATTGTGAAGTGTGTTGACGGCTCTTGCACTGGCAAGGTTCGTGCGCAGCGGTTCAGAGGTGCTGCCACGGACTTCCGGATAACGGTGCTGAATGATCACACTTGTGAGCTTGCGGCGCCACTACAGAGGCACCGCAACATGACGTCGTCATATGTTGCGGAGCTGATAAGGCATCTTGTGGCTGCAAATGTCTCCATTTCTCCCAAGGTTCTCATGGCGGAGGTAGCGAACACAGTGGGCTTTGCTGTGAGCTACAAGAAGGTGTGGCGGGGGAAACAGAAGGTCCTACGGAGTATGTTCGGGACGTATGAGGAGGCATATGATCTGGTGCCGAGAATGTTGAGTCAGATTGCAGCAGCAAACCCAGGCACGTACATTAACAAGTACGAGCGGGTTCATGAGACGGAAGGGCCGAATTGTTTTGTGCTTGACAGAGTCTTCTGGGCCTTCCATCAGGCAATAGAAGGCTTCAAGTGGTGCCGTCCAGTGCTAACGATGGACGGCACATTCCTATCTGGAAAGTACAAGGGCACAATCCTGACCGCGGTTGCAGCAGACGCAAATGACCAGTTACTCCCAGTGGCATTTGCAATTATAGAGAATGAGAATACAGATAGCTGGTTGTGGTTCCTTGTCAATGTGAAGCAGGCCGTAGTACAAGGTCGGTCCGATGTGTGTGTTATCTCAGACCGCAATGCAGGCTTGCTGTCTGCCATGCGAACGATGAAGAACGGGACACAGCCTCCGTTCCAGTGGAATGACATGAAGAACCGGTGGTGCATGAGGTATCTTGCGGCAAACTTCCACAGAAGGTTCCATAGCAAGGAACTAATGAAGATGTTTAAAAAGCTTTGTATGCAGAACCAGAAGAGGAAGTTTGATGCCTTGTGGAGGCACCTTGATGAGGAGACCAGCAAGCATGTGAGGCGTCTTGAGCAGGCTGAAGCGGGGGCCGTGGAGGGAGGCTCCACGAGACTTGGGGAGTTCACACAATGGGTGCAGTCCAATGCACCTGACCTGGAGATGTGGTCTCTACTGCATGACACCGGCGGAGCAAGGTACGGAATCATGACGACAAATATGTCCGAGGTGTACAATGGTGTTCTAAAGGGCGTGAGATCCCTACCTATCATTGCAATCGTTGAAGAGACCTGGAACCGTTCAATTGGATACTTCGTCAATAGAGCCATGATGGCGAAACAGCATATGGACGAAGGCAAAGAATTCTCCGAGGTAGCGCGGGCCTACATGGACAAGAAGATGGAGAAGGCTCGTTCGCATATTGTTCAGACCATGGATGGCTTACGGAGGAAGTTTGAGGTCCGCCTCAGACAGAAGTACATGATGGGGCAGGCTAGAGGGGATCGTAAGCAGGTGTGCACGATTGATGACAGAGCATCTTGCACGTGCAACAAGCCGCAACTTCTACACAAGCCATGCTCCCACGTGTACGCGGCATGCGCGTTATGGAACCAGGTGCCCACGCATTACATCTCAAATTACTATGACATGAAGCACCTGTTTGAAACCTGGAGCACGGAGTTCCATTCGTATGGGGTGGACATGCATTATAGGGAGCTCTGGCCAGGGCAGATCAAGTGGGTGCCAAACGATGCACTGAAGCACGTCGGCCGTGGGCGAAGACAGAGCCATCGCATTCGTAACGACATGGATGATAGCCAGCGTGGGGATCGGGTTCGGCGCCCGAAGTGCAGACTATGCAAGACGGTTGGCCATTCATTTAGGCATTGCCCAAACAGGCCGACATCAAGTAACGCTCCATAGTATGCAGCACATGGATTGTCATTGTGCACTGCTGGTTCCGTGTTTTGTAACTATAGCGGGCCTTTGTTGTGATGCGAGCACAAGATTGTGCATCCTGCAACCTATGCTGAATGTATCTTACCAAATTATTTCCGTGTACAATTTGTTTGAGTCATTTCTTGCAAATTATGTTATGTTGTGACTTATTCGATATTTCGTTATCATTTGTTGTCGTTTGATGCAAATTACGTTTGTTCATGTTATGTTGTCATTTATTTCACGATGTATTATCATTACCTACAAATTATGTATGTTGCATATTCTCATGACACTGCGTACTGACTTGTTTTCAATCATCGGCAGGACATGGCGTACGAGTTGCTTGAGGCCCGTTGGGATGACCACCACCGATGCACAGCGTGGGCATCAATGCCTGAGGGCCCTCCGTGTTTCGTCCTTAGGGGCCCCCGAGAGCACTGGCCGCTAGACGAGCGGTACATCCCGCTGCTGCGAGACACCGGTCTTTTGCCCCTTGCTCGCATGCTGGATGTTCCATATACGTTGCAGTTCGATGCGGCGTTGCTGTCCGCACTCGTGGATCGTTGGAGACCGGAGACTCACACCTTCCACTTTGCGTGGGGCGAGATGACTGTTACACTTCAGGACGTGTCCATGCTGACAAGTCTACCCATCCGTGGTGCAGCGAAGAGTGCCACCCCGGGCGCGGTGGAAGGACGCCCGGTGCTCGATTCGGTCTCCGATCCCGGCATAACATGTCTGGTGTGCCACACTCGTGGCTACGAGAGTTCATGACTTGCCCTGTGGGCGCTCCTGAGGGGGTCTTGCGGACGCACCTCATGGCATACATCCTTTTTTTTGTTCAGATGGGTCTTGTTTCCTACGATCACTGGAGTCTCCGTGCATCCGACGTACATACACCTTGCAGAGTCCTTGGCGGATGCCTTGCCCGGTGAGGTGCCGCAGTACAGCTGGGGATCTGCAGTCCTTAGTGCCACGTACCGAGGCTGGTGGCGATGACCCCATAGATGGGTCGACTATGGGGACTCGTTGGACACATGGTCAGCTGCGGTGGGCTAAGGAGAGAATGAGGCGTGTGTACCCAGATTTCCATAACCATTTCGAGCGGCTTCATGACAAAGAGATAGTCTGGTTCCCATGGGATGCAGGGTTCATTCAGCTCATTGCCCCCTACGGGTTGTCATCTTAGTGCCACCAAGACCACACGTACTGGTTGATGACCTGTCACCTCGTCTTCTCGCACTTCGTCGAACCGTACAACCCGCAGAGAGTGCTGAGGCAGTTTGACCTCCACCAAAGACGTGCCACCCTCCCGTGGGCGGGCACTACCACCGAAGGCCCACGGTAAGCCATTGCACGAAGCGACGCAAGGTAGTAATGTGTTCATAATACTAATTGTACAATATGTGCACTAACTTGCAGGCAAACAAGAAGAGGGCACCATGCTGACGACTGGATAGCCACACAGCGGCCGTGGACAGACCTGTGGCATGACTCAGCAAGCATAGAGGTTGTGGACGAGACTAGGCCACACGACATCGCCACATACGGTGCGTACCTAGAGTGGTACATTCCACGCACCCGCAGCAAGATTACTGGGCCTGCCCCACCCCGTCCTTCAGAGGTCGCGCACGAAGATGCCATACAGCCGCCTGCACCGTCATCGAGCAAAGACGTCGGGGCGAGGCGATGCGATGCACTGCGAGACGCTTGTACTCATTGTTTCTTTACGTACAGTGCGTTTTAACTCATTTGTTGTTTACCTACAATGCGAGCATATGCGTCGTGCTGAGCACGGGGCTTTTCAGATGTTGCAGCGTGGGGAGGGCGGCAACCGGGTTCTTGCTTCGGCGCGTACCATCTTCAGTGAGCTCAGGATTGCGATCAAGGCCATGAGCTGTAGTCACCACAGGGATGATGTCCATACACGATGCCTCCGTAGAGAGCAGCCTTCAGCGCCGCCGTCGGCACCACCTTCCCTACGTCCGTTGCTGTCCGGTGCTCGTCCGTCGCAGTCCGACGGTCGTCCGTCGCTGTCCGGCGGTAGTCCGTCGCTGTCCGACGGCCGTCCGTCGCTGTCCGGCGGTCGTCCGTCGATGTTCGGCGGTCGTCCCAGCCGCGCTCCCTCGTCCTCCTCACAGCGTTTTGGACCAGCGGTACGACATTAGCCATCAGTTCGTTCGTCCACTCGATTGCCAGTTATTCGTAACACACGTTTTTCCTGCAGCACTTGCGAAGGGATAGCACGTTGCTACAGCCGTCGTCATCCCGGAGGGCGGCGGACGAGCCTGGAGATAGCGACCCAGACTCACAGGCACAACAGACGATGACGTTTGGCACATATGCGCCTGGCGATCAGTCCACCCGAGCGGACACGCAAGGGCAGTACGAGTGGTTCGGGCAGACGTACCAAGGTTACACGGCGTAGGAGTACACGGGTGATTTCCCAACGTCATCGTCATTCCGACAGCCGCATGCACAGGTATGTACGCATGTAGTAAACATAACACATGATAAAAATAATGATTATAAACTTTTTTGTATTTTCCATTGCCTAATTAATCTGTAGCATCTCAGCAAGACGTTGACCCCTCCTCCGATTGGCTGAGATCTTGGCCACCAGTCGGAACTCCCCACAGAGATGTACCCACAACCGCCTCCGACGCAGACCCCGCACTACGACCTTCGAGATGCACCGCGCTCCCCTAGCAGGTTCACCTTCTCGGAGGATCAGATACATCGTCCGAGGCGGCGACGACGAGATGATTAATGAATTTTTGTAATTGTGCTGTTGTGATGTCACATGGTTTCCTGTGTTTCGCATGGCTTATGCAAATAATTTCAAGTACAAATAAGGCTTCATTGCATTACATTGAGATACACGAGAAGACACGATAGCAACAAAGATGTTCTTGAAGTGCTTGATGGTTTGATGTTCAAAGATGGTTTCTTGTTTAACAGATGTTGCTCTTATTTCTTTGATTTACTAGGGCATACAGAGAGATGACAACACGGGACAACCCACATAATAAGAAGGCATCAGGCAATGACAACACGAAACAACACATACATTGCACGTACATGAAATGTAGCAAGTAGTACAACCACCAACACACCAACGAACACAGCAACTAAAATACAACACAACCGTACACCTCGTTGCCTATATGCCAAACGAGCCTCGTGCCACCCAACTACACGATAACAATAAGTATGCACGCATGTTGTAACTAACAGCATCCATTACACATACATACATTACCTCTCTAGCGGGAGAAGACACGATAACAACAAACACAAGAAAAACAAGAAAGAAAATAGCTTGACGACAACATAGCATAAAACATTGCCAACATACACGAGGAGAACCTCCAGCATTACAACTTGAGGATAACAATAAACACAAGAAACAAAATAGCGCACAACATTAAATTTATCTTCCACTCTAGTCTGTCGAAACGATGCCGCATCCCGACGGGGTCGCAACCCCCCACGACAACTCTCTCACGACGAACAATGTCTGTCCTATTTCCCATTTCATCCTCCCACACCCAGAATCGGCAACCACCAGCAGCTTCCTGCGATTCCATGACAAGACGATTTTTAAACATACCACCACGATTTGAATGAACCCGAAACAATCTGACTCACCGAGTGATGGGGGCACTTGTAGTAGTGTCGCCCAGGATTCGCGGCCGTCTGTGATGTCCTACGTCTAACCACCGTGTTGCAATTTGGGCACATCACCGTGGGTGCCCATGAAGACGTGCTGAGCTGACTCATTGCCTAGTCTGGGGGAGTGAGCACGAAAGAAAACTACAAAGATTGCGAACAACTAACTCAGGAGGTGACTGATAACATGGCAAGGGAGTATGTGAGGGATGGCTCCGTTTTATAGGCTGTGTGATAACAAGGTAAGGGACTAGGTGAGGAATGGCTCCCTTTTATAGCCTGTGGGGGCAGCCTCACGCACAAAGACCACAAAATAAGAAGGCATCAGGCAATGACAGCACGAACTAGCACATACATTGGACGTACACAAAATATTGAAAGAGAACACAAATCTGGACCCCACACCATGCTCAGTGCGGAGACAAAACATGCCAGCTTTGCACAGTGACCTCAGGAAAAGGGGCAGCTTTGCTCAGTGACATGACAAAAGAGGGCAGCTTTGCTGGGTTACATGACAAAACGAGCCAGCTTTGCCCAGTGACTTGACAAAACGGGCCAGCTTTCCGCAGTGACTTGACAAAACGAGTCAGCTTTCCGCAGTGACATGACACAAGAGGCCAGTGATAACAACCAATCCATCACATGCTTAACAACGTTGCACATTGCATCATTACGGAAAGAGGCCACAGAACATGAAGGTCCCAGAAAATGAAGGCGTCACGCACTTACAATACGAAACAACACATACATTGCACATACATAATTTATGGAAAGTAGTACACCCAACATTTTAATTCAACGCATACATGAACTAAAAAACGACACAACCATAACCCTCGTTACCTACATGCCAAACGAGCCTCGTGGCACCCACATGGAGAATTGCAGAGGGGGCCGCCTCGGACGTGGCTGGCCGTCGTGGTAGTGGCATGCACATATGCAGCTCGGGTTCGCGCAGCAACATGTGGGATCATAATAGCTTCCTATATTCACGACCTCCTCGTTGCCCCTCTCACGTTGCATCTGTTCGTGGAGGTCGTTGTTCTCCTCAGTGAGACTCTCCATTCGGTACTCCAAGTCCCATATTCGAGCCCATAATGTATCCACATAACGATCAACATACCGTTCATGAGGAGGGTCGATCCAGCGGGAGAAGTCGCATTTGCCATCCGCAAAAAAAGGACGGTAAACTTCGCGGGTCCATAAGCAATAAAAATGTAATATTACTAAATTGTGCCCGAGCGTGAGCATCGAAGAAACGTCGCCCGCCATCGCTCGGGAATCCAAGATCCGGACGACCGCGTACTCATTGTGTCGCATTTCGCCACGCTGGTTGAGCACGCCGACTTGGTATCAATCGGTACTGTGGACCGAACATATCTCTCCTTTCTAAGGGAATGTCGTCCTTCGGTGACCCAAATCCCACTGCCCCCTCGGCTTCCGACATGGTTTGTTCAAGCACGAAAGACAGGGTACTTCTTTGTTCGACTGAACAATGTGCTGGGACCCCAACCGTGCTACTTATACCAAACGAGATAACTTGCTGCATTCACCTCAAACGAATAAAAGGACAGTTCTGTGCACAGACGTGACATAATGGGGCATCTTTTCTCTGAGAGATGACAGAACGGGTCTGCTTTCGCAGTGAAATGACAAAAGAGGCCAGCTTTGCTCAATGATGACAACACAGTGCAGCTTTTCGCAGTGACATGACAAAACGGGCTAGCTTTGCTCAAAGAGATGACAGAGGATAGCTTTGCTCAAAGACATGCCGGCTTTGCTCAGTGAGATGACAAAAGATGCCAGCTTTGCGCAGTGACATGATAAAATGGGGCAGCTTTGCTCAGTGACATACTAAAACGGGGCAGCTTTGCTCAGTGAGATGATAAAAGATGCTAGCTTTGGGCAGTGACATAACAAAACGGGGCAGCTTTGCTCAGTGGGATGCCAAAATATGCCAGCTTTGGGCAGTGACATTACTAAAGAGAGGAGCTGTGCTCAGTCAAATTACAAAAAGAGGTCAGCTTTGCTCAGTGAGATGACAAAACAGGGCAGCTTTGCTCAGAGACAAGACAAAACGGGGCAGCTTTGCTCAGTGAGATGACAAAAGATGCCAGCTTTGGGCAGTGACATGACAAAACGGGGCCTTTTTTCAGTGATATCGCAGCACTCCCATCTTTACTCACTGCTACGACCACGCGGACCAGCTTTACACGTACGAGTAGAGACAAAACGGCCCCTATAAATTGGTATGCATTCCATTTCCCAGCGAACATTGCACATCCAAACCCCATACTACATCGCGCTTCCCTCACCCAACCGGGATGGACAAAGGCAAGAAGAAGCAATGGGACAAGATGGTGAAGGATTGGGAGGAGACCCGTGACATAGCACGGTCAGCTGCGGCCTGCGATGCCGCCCGCGATGAGAAAATAAGGGCTATACAAGCCCGGGTAGAACAAGCCCATCGTGCTACGATGAAAGGTCCCCCCAAAGAGCGCCCGCGTAGCAACAACCCCATCCTGGACGTCCCCACCGAGCGTTCGCCACAACTACCACCTGAGGGGGAGACACCTCCCCTTTGTTGGTGCGGGGACGTGTGCAAGTTTTTCAAGTCTAAGGACCGCATCAGCCTAGGTATGCGTTACTGGGGTTGCGCAAACTACTCCAGTGACTACTCCAACCGCCGTTTTGACACCGCAACCTATCGGCAGCCGGTAACGACCACATGCACCATTTTCCCCTACCTTTTCTCCTTCACACCACGCACTAACAATATCTCCCATGTATTTGCAGTCTCCGGAGCCCCTGTGTGGCTACCGCAAATGGATCGATATTGAGATCCACCCTGAGGACCAATAGACACTCGACTTCGAGGAGTGGAATGTCACACGGGACAAGGAGTTGCTGGAAGAGGAGCGCCGCAAGCACGAGCACACCCTGCGTATACAGCGCGAGACGCAAGCTCATCTTGAATCGTGCACGCGTAGGGAGCGGGAGGCTCGCGAGAGGGAGCGCGAGAGAAAGAGGGAAATTGCGGCTAAGGCAAAAGAGGCCGCGGAGGAGTTCAACGCCAAGCGGCCAAGGAAGGGAAAGTGGCCCCGGTCCACACAGTAGGTCATACGAGCAGTTGGGTGGGTTAGTCGCATATCATGCTATATGTTATGCATGTAATAAAAATCTACGTGGCATGTTACTCCCAACTGTATTATGAAGTTTAATATCTCGTATTTTCGCATTCCATGATTCACGTAGCACCTCATTTAACAATATTAACATAGCGGTCCTCACCGTACACGAATTTTCACTAACCTTCAAAATATCACTTACCACTTTATATATCGACCGTTCTACGGTCAATCTTTCCTAAAAAAATTTACCAAAATTTTTTATGCATCTACAACTTACAATGAACATAATCTTTTATTACAACTTTATCTGATTTTTACCCAGTTTATAACTACAAAATTGCCAAAACTGAAAACAATCACGGAGATTGCAAACCCTAACAACAGACCAAACCCTAAAATTCACTTACCACTTTATGTATCGACCGTTCTACGGTCAATCGTTCCTAAAAAAATTTACCAAATTTTTTTATGCATCTACAACTTACATTGAACATAAACTTCTATTGCAACTTTATCTGATTTTTACGCAGTTTATAACTACAAAATTGACAAAACATACAAACATCACGCGGATTGCAAACCCGTAAAACATACCAAACATCACTACCAGCAAACTCCACTCCACATTACATACATATTTTTTCAAACACCATTAACAACGTACCAAAATATTTCAATAATAAAAATCAACACAAAAATAATACATGTATAAATAATACCAAAGTATTATCCGCTATAAATAACGAATTTTTCAAATAAACTTCATGTTTTTTTTCATCTCCTATTCTATATTATAAATTTGCTCTACACTCTTACAAAATATATTACATGTATATGCATAATATTTATAATTACAAACATTTTATCTAACTATCTAATCAAAACATAAAAAACAAATTTACAATTTATTTTCCGCTACGATCGCAACCCAACCCTAGAATCAGGCGGGGCATCAGAGCACCAAGTGGTGCGGTCGGGGACTGCACCACCCGGCTAATGATGCGCCTGGCCACCGCACGACCAAGTGGTGCGCTCCCCGGCCGCACCACATGCCACGTGTCGCCTTCCCGTTAATCGTGCGGTCGTTTGGGGGCTACTTTTGGAATTGTGTTTTCAGCGCGGCTATTTTTGGAATTAACAGCAGCAACAGTGCTAGAAACGTCCAAATTTCCTCACCCATAGGTTAGATCCACCCATAGGGTTCATATGGGTATTTAGGTCTAATAATTTGCACAAAATAGTGTTTCTATACTCGAAATCATCTGTAATAAATTTCAAAAAAAATTTTGTGAAACTTTTATGCTGTGAATGCGAGTTTTAAATTTTAAATATCGAATTTTTCAAAAGTTTTCTATAAAATTCTGTTGGTACCACCTATGTATTTGGAAATAACAATTTGCACAAAGTAGTGTCTCCATACCCTAAATATCAATAGTAAATTCCAGATAATTTTGTGAAACTTTTATAATGTGAATGTGAGTTAGAAATTGCAAATACCAAACCTTTTTTGAAAAAAAATCTATAAAAACCTATTGGTTCCACCTATGTGCCTAGGCCTAATAATTTGTACAAAACAGCATCTCTATACTCGAAAATTATCTATAGTAAATTTCAAAAAAAATTCATGAAACTTTTATGGTGTGAATACGAGTTATAAATTTTAAATACTGAACTTTTTCAAAAGTTTTTATAAAAGCTTGTTGGTTCCATCTATATGTCTAGGTCTAATAATTTGCATAAAATAGTGTCTCTATACCCTAAATTATATATAGTAAAATCTAGATAATTTTGTAAAACTTTTATAGTGTGAACGCGAGTTAGAAATTTCAAATGTAGAACCTTTTTAAAAAATTTCTATAAAAGCCTGTTGATTCCACATATGTACCTAGGCCTAATAAATTGCATAAAGTAGCATCTCTATACCCAAAATAATCTATAGTAAATTTTAAAAAATTTCATGTAACTTTTATGGTGTGTACGCGAGTCATAAATTTTAAATACCGAACTTTTTCAAAAGTTTCCTTTAAAAGCTTATTAGTCCAATCTTTGTGTCTGGGCATAAAAATTTGCACAAAGTGATGTCTCTACACCCAAATCATCTATAGTAACTTTCCGGTAATTTCATGAAATTTTTATGGTGTGAACGCGAGTTAGAAATTCTAAATACCGAATTTTTTCGAAAGTTTCCTATAAATGCACTTGCACTTGCATGTAGTAGATTAGTAAAAAATAGGTTGGTAACGGATTTGAAATGGGTTTCAACTCATTTCAACCATTTGGGTTAGGTTGGATTGGGTGAAAATATCATATGGATTGGATTGGGTTGGATTGTGGAAGGTGCTCTTTAGATTAGGTTAGGTGGGGTTTTGAACTTTTAAGTGAGGGTCGGGTTGTATTTGTGTTGGGTTTTAATTCATTACCACTCTTAATCCTGAGTGAGTAACAAGTGGAATATTTGGTCAGTTTAGGCTTGACAGTATGGTACCACCAAAACCAGAAAAAGAGGAGACAAATTAATGCGGTCCGCAGTTCATTAAATATTGAATGGATGAAACGCAGGTTTAGGAGAAGATGTAAGCGATGCTTTCTTCTGTGACTCTGAAGCAAGAACTGCACATGCCACACCTGCAAGTATTCGCCTCCGCCACCAACACTTCTTCCTAACTAGGCCCGTGTCCACCAGAGCTAGCAGCTCATCACGCCCCTCCTCGCCTGGTTCTTCGTCAGTGCTCAGTTAGCGGCCTGACCCACGAAACTGACTGATTGAGATGGGCCATTTATGTTGTGGTTTTGGTGAACCCGCAAAACACATTTGCGCCAACGTGGGCCGATGCGGGCTGCCACAAGACCATCCCGTCGCCAACCGGCTCCACCGCGAGGCCACCCGAGCCGTCGTGGCCCGTGGGCAGCAGCAGACATGAACCTTCCCACTCCACTCTTCTCTGGTTCTCGCCTGCGTTGCGTTTCTGCGGACCTATTTATTTCCAACGTGGTTTGAGAATTTCTCTATTCAAACTTTTTTCTAGAGATAGTTTTGTTCTTGTCCAGCGATTTCTCAGTCCGATTCCCATTATTACATATATTCTACACAACTCACTCACCTGGATGACAACGATAATAACGTACCTGGATGACTACGTCCAAGATTGACAACAGACTAAGTTTAGTACAAATAAGTCTCTTTTGATTTTTTTTTCCCGAGGAATAACATCGCTATAAAGGTATAGGTACATCAATAGCCATCATCAACAAACTATCTTTTGGAAATCCAACCGTTAATAGGGTCACTACTAGATGTCACTACTACAGAAGAGGCTATACTGGACGGCTACATCACAGACAGTTCATACGAAACCGTTTGTGATTAAACTGTCACAGACGGTTTATACTGGCAACCGTCAGTGATATTTTCACAGACGGTTATTAACACGAACGGTCTGTGATAAATGAGACATCACAGACGGTTCGTATTACTAACCGTCAGGAAAGTTCGCTGCACGTTATTAACACGAACCGCCCGTGATGTCTAAAATTATCACGCAGCGGTTCGTGTTAATAACCATCGGAATTTTCGCGCATCGCTAGTAATACGAACCGCTCGTGATAATCGAAACATCGCTGCACGGCTCGTATTAAGAACCTCTCGTGATAATCACATATCACCAATAATTGGCGTGTGATAATCACGTGTCACCAATAATTGGCGTATACCAAGGATTTCGATCTCACCCGCCCATTCTCTCCACATCGAATGGTGGCGCAGCTTCCTCCTCGCCGACCCCTATAAATAACGCCCCATCTACCTTTCCATGGTACTAGTCACGCGTGAGTTCATCCATCGTGAGCATATATAGCTATAAGTGTGGTAAGTGTGTCTTGTTCACCGCACCGCTGCTCCATGAAGAGTTCACTAGCTTGTTATCATGTAATAGATCTAAATGTGTTGTCGTGCTTGCCTCAGATTTGCATGTTCCTCGACGATGCTTGACTCACGCCGAGATGTGATGTCCACTCGACAATCCTTCTTTTCTGCAAAATTCAAGGCAATTTTATTACAAAAGTTCAAAAAAGACATTCCCAGATTCTTGGTGAGCGGTGGTATAGCCGACTTCTTCACGAGCGACTATCCATCCGCTTCTTCCCACTTCTTTTCTTCATCTCGGTCTCGGATCACGACGCCAAGAGTGATGATTCATTGCATAAGAAGTCGGCTATGTCGGCCGCCATCAAGAATGCAGGAATGTCTTTTTGCACTTTTGTAATAAAATTGCCTTGAATTTTGCGGAAAAGAAGGATTGTCGAGTGGAGAATGTTGTGATGAGGACAATCAATTTGATGATCTGAATGTGTTGCTGTGCTTGCGTCTGTGAAGGTCTATCACAGACGGTTCTATTAACGAACCGTCTGTGATAAGCACAATCACAGACGGTTATTAACACTAACCGTATGTGATAGTATGCATCACAGACGGTTCGTGTAAATAACCGTCTATGATGTTACCAATAATTGGTGTATACCCAGGATTTCGATCTCACCCGTCCATTCTCTCCACATCAAATGGCTGGCACCAGTTCCTCTCACGGCTCGACCCTTATTAATAACTTCTCATCAACCATTCCACCGGTACTAGTCACGCGTGAGTTCATCCACTAGCTAGGTTCCCCTCCGCTGTGAGCTAGCGCCTCCGTCACGGCATGGCCGACGGCTGGACAACACACTCTTGCCGTAAGTGTCGTAAGTGTGTCTTGTTCAGCCGCACGGTTGTGCCATGAAGGGTTCGTTAGCTTGTTATCCTGTAATAGATCGATCTGAATGTGTTGTTGTGCTTGCCTCTATATTTGCTTGATCCTCCACAACGCCGACTACTACCGTGAGCTAGCGCCTCCGTCACTGCACGGCCGGCAGCTGGACAACACACTCTTGCCGTAAGTGTCGTAAGTGTGTCTTGTTCAGCCGCACCGTCATGCCATGAAGGGTTCGTTCTTAGCTGTAATAGATCTGAATGTGTTGTTGTGCTTGCCTCTGTATTTGCTTGTTTTCATTTTCTTTCTAGAGGGCATGGGTAACATTATTTTATTGCTTGTTTGCGTACAGAGTGAACTATCACAGACGGTTTGTAGTGTAAACCGTCTGTGAAGGACTATCACAGACGATTCTATATACGAACCGCTCTCGTGATACGCATAAATCCGCGAGCGGTTGGTATTTCAAACCGTCGTGATATTATGGACATCACGCAGCGGTTCGTGTTAAGAACCGCTCGTGATAATGTTTAGATCGCCGCGACGGTTATTTATGCGAACCGCCTATAATAGGCAACAATCACGCAGCGGTTATTAATTTGAACCGCTCGTGATATTGTTTGTATCACGCATCGTTAATATTAATAACCGTCGGTGATAATTCGCTGACGGTTATTAATATAAACCGCTCGTGATATATCATTTTCATGCACCGCTTGTGGTTGGAACCGTCGTGATATTCTCGCGTAGTATTAATTACTTGGCGCATTTGCTTGAAGGATGTCGACACCGATCTGTCTTCATTGCGCTGCATCGGTGGAGCAAGGCGCGGCTTTAGGGAGTTGGGGTGAAAAATATCACCGTCTTCTTAGTGATCGATCGAGGTTAGTATACTCAATTACTTAACATTCTTAGTAATCGATCGAGATTAGTACTCAATTACTTAACATTCTTAGTGATCTGATCGTGAGGTTAGTAATAGGGTAATAATCATTTTTGACACCCATTTGTCACTTGTGTAGCGTAGATGGATCAAGCTAGATGTATATTGAGAACCGTGTGAGTGAAGAGTACATTATCGGGCGTGTTCGCTTAGAAGGGCAATGAAATGGATATGTTGAAGAAGGGGATGAAATATATGTATTGCCCATGTATTGATTGTGATAATCTCAAGATGTTTAGCAACTCAGCGCAGATTGAAGCTCACTTGATTGAAGGGGTTCGAGAAAAGGGTACAAATGTTGGACCACCACGGTGAAGAGAAGAGTACACAAGAAGGTAGTTATGACATAGTCGAGGAGACAACGATATGCCGCTTGTGGACTGTTCTTTCGATCATGAGGATAGGTCGAGGATGACAACGGATCAGATGTTACGTGATGCGTAAGGAACTATAGTGAGAGAGAGTTTGGTAAATTCGAGGGCTTGATGGAGGACTCGGAGAAACCTTTGTTCCCGGGCTGCAAGCCGCAATACACGAGATTGTCATCAGTTCTAGAACTGCTAAAATTGAAGGCAAGCAATGGTTGGTCCGACAAGAGTTTCACGGCATTATTAGGTCTCCTAGTGGACATGCTTCCAACGGGAAATGTGTTGCCAAGAACCACCTACCAAGCCAAGAAGATTCTTTGTCCATTAGGAATGGAAGTAGAAAGAATACATGCATGTCGGAATGATTGTATCCTGTACCGTAAAGAGTATGCTAGCTTACATGTTTGTCCGGTGTGCAAAGCATCCCGATACAAGCATAAAAATGACTCTGATGATGGGAAGGACATCGAGGTGAAGCAAGGACCTCCTGCTAAGGTGATGTGGTATCTTCCTGTAATCCCCCGTCTAAAGCGTTTATTTGCAAACCGCAAGGATGCAAGATTGATGCGTTGGCACTGCGAGCAGCGTAAGAAAGACGGAATGATAAGACATGTTGCTGATTCTACCCAGTGGAGGAACATCGATAGGATGTTTGTAGATTTTGGTGTAGAACCGAGAAATATAAGGTTTGGGTTGAGTACAGATGGAATGAATCCTTGTGGTAACATGAGCAGCCGACATAGCACCTGGCCTGTGACTCTGTGCATGTACAACCTTCCTCCTTGGCTGTGTATGAAGCGGAAATATATTTTGATGTCACTACTTATCCAAGGGCCGAAGCAACCTGGCAATGATATTGATGTGTTCCTAGCCCCATTGGTGGAAGATCTTGCAATACTGTGAATTTTGGACACTGTTGGACCCCTATGCACACAAAATTCCGTTTTTGGCCCCCTAAACAAAAAATTCCAATTTTGGACCCCTTCCGACCGCGCGTTTGTGTCGTCGCGCCACGCCCCCGATCGTGCGGTTCGGTACCGCGACGATCGACTGTTCGCGGGTCGCGGCGGTACTGCATCGCACGACCCGCCGCATCCACGCCCGCGCGCGACTCTCGGTCCGAGCGCACGACTCCCGTGCCGCAGTCGCCTGAGCGCGCGTCTGCCCCGCCGACCGCGCGTTTGCATGCCCCGAGCGCGGGATTGATTCCCCGACCGCGCGATTCGCTCGTCCGACCGCCTGTCTCATGATGTCTAATCCCTCCGCCGAAAGCATCACGGGCTGGCTCTTTTTACGGCCGCTCGCACACGCGTCTGCACCCGGGTTGGCCCCTCTGCATGAGTGATATGGCCCCCCAAATTTTGCTGAATGGGTGAGGAGCGTTCGCGATAAAATGGCTTTGGAGCTCGCTTGGTGAGCAGATGCATGCGGTGAAGTCTTCTGGTTCGCAGTGAAAGCAAAGACAGAGCGAGAGAGGGAGTGAAGGGAGGAAAAGAAAGTGTGGAAACTCAGATTTTTGAGTTGCTTTTGTTTGGAGTCAGCAGATTTTGCAAATACGAAAGTTGTAGATCGTCTTCTGAGCTTCAAGAAGAGGTAATTTTTGGCCTCGTGCAAGTATTTTTCTGTGAATGTCATTAGCCCGTAATTAGGGGAACTGTGTTTCGTTAATGTTCTTATAAGCCAATACGGTGTGTATGTTGTAGGTAAACATGATGCATGATGTATTGTAGTGTAGAAAGTGTCGATTTATTTGTTGAAGTTACGAGTGTAATGTAGTTATTTTTGATGAACAAACGTGCTTACATGCGTAGGTGTTGAATTTATGTTAGAGCATTTGTGGTTGATAGCAACAGTAGATAGATTAGAGACAATTTGTATAATTGGTAGGCTTATACAATTTTTGGTGAAGAAAAGTGAGGAGCGAAAGCCAGAAGAGTTGAGTTGTTTTCGTTTGGAATCAGCGGAATTGGCAAGTACAAAAGTTGTAGATCGTCTCGTGAGCATCAACAAGAGGTAAGTTTTGTGCCCATGCAACTATAATTTTATGTATGTCATTAGGCTTTAATTAAGGAAACCATCTTGTGTTACTGTTATTTTATGTCAATCTTTTATACGCTATGTATGTATAGCAAATCTTGCATATGTTAGGCATGATGTATTGTAGTGTATATAGTGTTTTCCTTTTTTTGTGAACATACGTACTGTAAAGTAGTTTCAGTTAGGTGGAAAATATGAAGTTGTAGTTGTAGACGTTGAGAAAATACATATTTATGTTAGAGCAATTGTAGGTGATAACAATACTACTATGATTAGAAGCATATAATTAGTACGCTTAGGGAAGAACTACATACAGTGCGGTAGGTGGTAAAAATAAATTAGAAATAAATTTGGTAGATTAGAATTAAAATATAATAGCAGTCATAGAAAGTTATAGTAGAGCTACATAAAGACTATATTAAGTTAAAGTTAGAAAAGATTGTAGTGTAAATAATGTGTAGGTGTTGAAAAAGTAAATATTTATGTTGGAGCATTTGTAGGTGGTAAATTTGTAGTAGTTAGATTAGAGACAATTTGTATAATTAGTATGCTTAGTGAATGACCGTAGTATGAATGACCGTAGTGAATGACCGTAGTATGGAAATAAAAATGATATGAATATTTAATTTGATGTATGGTACAATTTGAAAGTAAAATAGTTACAAATACATCGTAGATTTAGAAATACAAAATATATGCTAATCGAAACTGTTAATTAGATGGTACGATTGTTACATGCTGTGTACTAAAATGGTTGATTATGCACTTATGTTAGGTACGCAATGGCTGGCATTCAACAATTGTTCGTGTTTTATGGGAGTGGTCTCGTACGTGATGGGCCGTATGGGGCGGACCTGTCAAATTGCGAGCGGACCGTGATCTCGGCACCCGGTCTGAGCGCCATGAGCTTGTCTGAGCTACGGAGGTGTGTCCGTTCAGCATTCGATCGACACACCGCATGGAAGAAGTTATGGATCGAGGCAGTCTATGCCTCAATGGTGGATGATGGAAGGGATAGCATATGGCAACTTCTGAAGGTGACCAATGACGTGTCATGGGCGAACTACATGGAGGTCATGTGCAACCTTGATGCTGCGATATATGGTAGGCCAATGGTGTATGTCGAGTTCGTGGAGAGGGCAGAATCATCAGCCATGGTCGGTTCTGACGCTGCTGGTGGAGATGCAGTGGTTGGGTTCATCTCCGGCGGTCATGAAGACGCTTTTGCGAGAGAACATGTGGGCGAGGAAGTGGGTGATGAAGACGACAGGAGGCGTGCGGAGAATTTCCAGCCCAACGAAGGTGTGGACGAGAGGTGGTGGGCCGCCCGTATTGACTGTCATGAGTATCTTGGGGACCAGGTGGGAGAAGAGGGCAGCGAGGAGGATGAGGAGGTGGAAACAGGCAGTTCTGGAGAGGACGAGGATGGCGAAGGTGCAACTGGAGGGGTGGTAGGTCGTGTTGTGACCACGGGCGGTGCGACGTGTCGCCCGATCGACGACACCGCAGCGGCAGCCCTAGTTCTGCCACGAGCGGAGGAGGAGAGTGGGGTTCAGTTCAGCGGCGCACTCTTTTGGGGTAGTGCTTCCATAATAAGAGTCTTTGTCTAGCGAGCTATTGCTAGACATGCCGTCAACATAAGCCGGACGTATCGGGTCCACAAGTCAAAGCCGGACACGTACGTTGTGAAGTGTGTCGACGGGTCCTGTGGTGGCAAAGTTCGTGCACAAGATGGTTTCCTGTATAAAAAGGGTTGCTCTTAGTTCTTTGATTTACTAGGGCATACAACCAACAGAGAGATGAAAACACGGGACAACCCACATAATAAGAAGGCATCAGGCAATGACAACACGAAACAATACATACATTGCACGTACATGAAATGTAGCAAGTAGTACAACCACCAACACACAAATGAACACAACAACTAAAATACAACACAATCGTACACCTCGTTGCCTATATGCCAAACGAGCATGTTGTAACTAACAGCATCCATTACACATGCATGCATTACCTCTCCAGCGGTAACAACAAACACAAGAAAAATAAGAAAGAAAATAGCTTGACGACAACTTAGCATAAAACATTACCAACATACACGAGGAGAACCTCCAGCACTACAACTTGAGGATAACAATAAACACAAGAAACAAAATAGCACACAACATTAAATTTATCTTCCACTCTAGTCTGTCGAAACGATGCCGCATCCCAACGGGGTCGCAACCCCCCACGACAACTCTCTCATGGCGAACATTGTCTTTCCTATTGCTCATTTCATCCTCCCACACCCAGAATCGACAACCACCAGGAGCTTCCTGCGATTCCATGACAAGAAGATTTTTAAACATACCACCACGATTTGAATGAACCCGAAACAATTTGACTCACCGAGTGATAGGGGCATTTGTAGTAGTGTCGCCCAGGATTCGCGGCCGTCTGTGATGTCCTACGTCTAACCACCGTGTTGCAAGTTTGGCAAATCACCGTGGGTGCCCATGAAGACGTGCTGAGCTGACTCATTGCTTAGTAACTCAGGAGGAGAGTGGGGGTTCAGCGAGGGCGCACTCTTTTTGGGGTAGTGCTTCCGTAATAAGAGTGCTGTCCGGCAGGCTATTGCTAGACATGTCGTCAACATAAGCCGGACGTATCGGGTCCACAAGTCAAAGCCGGACATGTACGTTGTGAAGTGTGTCGACGGGTCCTGTGGTGGCAAAGTTCGTGCACAATGGTACAAGGGCATTGGCACGGAGTTCCGGATAACGGTGCTACAAGATCACAGTTGCGAGCTTGCGGGGCCAGTACATAAACACCGCAACATGACATCATCCTATGTTGCGGAGCTGGTCACGCACCTCATCCAGGCGGATGTATCCATTGGCCCGAAGGTTCTAATGGCAGAAGTAGCGAACACGGCGGGCTTCGAAGTGAGCTACAAGAAGGTATGGCAGGCGAAGCGAAAGGTGCTGCACCGTATGTTTGGGACGTATGAGGAGGCGTACGACCTGGTCCCAAGAATGCTGCACCAAATTGTACAATCAAACCCAGACACGTACATAAACAGGCAGAAGAGGGTACATCCTACGGAGGGCCCGAATTGTTTCATTCTTGACAGAGTGTTCTGGGCCTTCCATCAGGCGATACAAGGTTTCAGGTGGTGCCATCCAGTGCTAACCGTAGATGGGACGTTCCTATCCGGCAAGTACAAGGGTACTATTCTCACCGCAGTTGGAGCCGATGCAAATGACCAGTTACTCCCAGTGGCATTTGCAATTGTGGAGAACGAGAATACAGATAGCTGGCTTTGGTTCCTTTGCAATTTGAAGTATGCCATAGTGCAAGAACGCCCTGAAGTGTGCCTTATCTCCGACCGCAATGCAGGCTTGCTGTCTGCGTTGCGAACATTGCAGAATGGGACACAGCCCCCCTTCCAGTGGAATGATGTGAAGAACCGCTGATGCATGAGGCATATTGCAGCGAACTTCCACAGAAGGTTCCGTAGCAAGGACCTAATGAAGATGTTCAAGAAGCTATGCATGCAGAACCAGAAGCGGAAGTTCGACACCTTGTGGAGGCAGCTCGATCAGGAGGCTACCAAGCATGTCCATACAGAAGCAGGGGCCGTGGAGGGGCGCTCCACAAGAGTCGGGGTATTCACACAATGGGTTCACCCAATGCACCTGACTTGGAAATGTGGTCTTTGTTGCACGACACCAGTGGGGCAAGGTATGGGATCATGACAACCAACATGTCCGAGGTTTACAATGGTGTCTTGAAGGGCGTCAGATCCCTGCCGATCATGGCAATCGTGGCCGAGACTTGGAACCGTACCGTCGGGTACTTTGTGAATAGAGCCATGATGGTGCAGAAGCACCTTGACGAAAACATGCAATACTCTGAGGTCATGCAGGCCTTCATGGACAGGAAGATGGAGAAGGGTCGATCCCACATTGCTCAGCCCATTGATGGCTTAAGGAGGAAGTTTGAGGTCCGCCTAAGGCAGAAGTATGTCATGGGTCACATTAGAGGGGAGCGCAAGCAGATATGCACGATTGGTGATGAAGCGTCTTGCACCTGCAACTAGCCCCAGCTTCTGCACAAGCCATGCTCCCATGTGTACGCGGCCTGCGCTGTATGGAACCAGGCATCGACACAGTACATCTCCAAGTACTACGACATGCAGCACTTGTATGCAACCTGGAGTGCAGAGTTCCATTCCTATGGTGTAGACATGCACTATAGGGAATTATGGCCAGGGAGATAAAGTGGGTGCCCAACGATGCACTGAAGCATGTCGGTTGTGGAAGACGACAAAGCCGTCGCATCCGTAATGACATAGATGACAGCCAGCGAGGGGATCGTGTTCGGCGCCCGAAGTGTAGGCTATGCAAGACGTTTGGCCACTCCCTCAGTCAGTGCCCAAACAGGCCGGCATCAAGCAACGCTCCGTAGTACCAACCACAATTGTTTTGTTGTATACCCATTGTTGCTTCCATGTGTTCTGTGCGTTGCGATGTACCATGCATTATTCAGGAGGTGTACGCTACATTGTTGGCTCCATGTATGTATGTCATGCATATTACCATGTTATGTATGTTTTTGTACATTCCATATGTTTCCTTGCCGTGTGGGTCATATTCGTGTGCACATTTTATGTATGTACGTTTTGGTACGTTTCCTTGTCGTTACATTTGTTGTTAATTATGTTGTCATTTGTTGCACATTTTGTTATAAATGTAGACTCACTTGTTATCCTTCTTTGGCAGGACATGGCGTTCGAGTTGCTAGACCCCCGTTGGGATGAGCACCACCGATGCCATGCGTGGTCGTCGGGAGACGCACGAGGGCCTCCTTGCTTCGTACTTAGGGGCCCCCGAGAGAACTGGCGTCTCGACCAGCGGTACATCCCACTACTGCGGGACACCGGGCTGCTGCCCATTGCCCGCATGTTGGATCTACCGCATGCGTTCCAGTACGATGCGCCGCTGCTTTCCGCTCTCGTTGATCGATGGAGGCCGGAGACTCACACCTTCCACTTCCAGTGGGGGGAGATGACGGTTACTCTGCAGGACATGTCGATGCTTATAGGTCTACCCGTCCGTGGTGTTGCTGTAGTGCCACCCCCAAAGGCAGCAGATTGGAAGGTCCATCTGGGTCGCCGGTTCGGTCATCCGATCGCAGACAACGCAGCTGGTGTGCCACATGGATGGCTTCGTCGCTACATGACCTGTCCTGCAGATGCACATGAGGACGAGGTGCAGACGAACTTCGTTGCGTACGTGCTATATCTGTTCGGGTGGATCTTGATCCTTGGTGGATGGCTGGCCTGGTCAAGTGCCACAGTATAGCTAGGGATCAGCAGTTCTTAGCGCCGCGTACCGAGGCTTGTGTGATGCCTTGCAGCGTAGCGTGGCCAGCGAGCCGGTCCTAGCCGCCTGCTACCTTCTCCTTCAGCTGTGGTCGTGGGAACACTTCTCCGTTGGTAGGCCTGAGTTTGCTCGTGTTGTGCACCCTTATGACCTCAGCCCGCAGTTCTATGGACTCGATGGTGGCGACGACCCCGTTGATGGGCCCACAATGGGTACACGTTGGACACATGCTCAGTTGAGGTGGGCAAGGAATGCAGGCGAGACGCGTGCATACGCATTTCCACAACAGTTCGAGATTCGCCGACGCCCACATAGTCCGGTGGCCATGGATCGCACGATTCATTATGGACACGGCCCCCACTTGTTGTCATCACAAGTGCGGGCGGGATCACAGCCATCGTTGACGACCGCCACTTGGTGTTCTCGCATGCGCCGAGCCATACAACCCACACCGAGTCATGAGGCGTTCGATCGTACCAAAGATGCCCCGGCAGACGCCCTCTGCGCATAACACCCACCGGCATGTCATTACACCATAAATTTAATTAATGAAGTAGTCTGTGCCCCTTCTAATTGTGTAATGTCTCAATGAACTTGTAGGCAATCGAGGAGAGGGAGAGCGACAGAAGACTGGAGAGCCACACAGCTACGGTGGACAGACCAGTGGCGTGACCAGGCGGATACGCTGGTTGTGGACGAGACACAGCCGGACGACCCCGCGATGCATAGGGCATATCTTGAGTGGTACGCTCCACGCACCCGCACTAGGCTTACTGGGGAGCCGCCACATCCTCCACTTGAGGTCGTTCACGAGGCCGCTCTACAGGCAGGTCCAGACCGGCATCTAGCGGCACGGATCGACCAGGCGGTATGAGATTAGTATGTCATTAAACAGTGCAGGATTACGTTTTAACTGACTGTTTGTTTCACTGCAGGTGGACCGCCTGCATCGTATCGAGGACGAGGCTGATGAGTCTATACGCCGTAGGAAGTCAAATACAACTGAGCGGTGGGTGAGTTCGATGCGCAACATCTATGATGAGGCAAGGGCTGCGACACGGTCCTTGAGGTGTGGCGGACGAGATGACGTTATTGGTACACGCAGGGGCGGACATGGCCAGGGACCACCACCCCTCTGCGCGCCGTCAAGACCAAAGATCGCGACGCCATCGTCGTCGCATGCATCCCAGTCCGAGAGTCGGCCCAGCTACGCTGCTCGGCCTCCACGCGCTTTGGACCAGCGGTTGGACAATTGCCAACTATTTGTTCATCCACTCATTTACCATTTATGTCTAACCACATGTTCGTCTTGCAGCAATTACGACGGGATAGCACGTTGCTACGGGCATCGTCATCACGGAGGGCGACGGACGAGCGACCGCGCCTCCAGCCGACGGGGCCCACCTGCAGGGCGATCGACCGACTACCGACCAACCGAGGGGCGTCCGAGAGTCGGCCCAGCTATGCTCGCTCGGCCTCCATGCGCTTCGGCCCGGCGGTTCGACAATTGCCAACTATTTGTTCATGCATTCATTTACCATTTATGTCTAACCACATGTTCGTCTTGCAGCAATTGCGACAGGATAGCACGTTGCTACGGGCATCGTCATCACGGAGGGCGACGGACGAGCGACCGCGCTCTCCAGGCCAACGGGGGCCCAATCCAGAGGGCGATCCTAACTCACCGGACCAACCAGAGGGGGCGATGCCCTCGTACACCCCTACCGTACAGACCAACCTAGATGACCGGGACAGGTGGTTTGGGCAGACCTATCAAGGCTTCACATCGCAGGAGTACATGCGTGACTACCCGTCGACATCGTCATTTCGACAGCCACATACCCCGGTATGCACTAACGTACTAAGCTAAACATGTCTATTTCAAAGCCATCTAATTGCACTCGCAAAAAAATGCAGATTTACACTGAGCAACAGGGCCATGACGTTCACGGTGGGTCATCCGCTTTTCAGAGTACCTAGGTAAATGCCTTGTGATATTAAGATTCATTACAAACATCGCTGCCCATGTCCTAATTCACCTGTACCATCTCAGCAGCCCATAGACCCCTCGTCGACCGAATGGCTCAGCGCTATTTTCAGGACGCCAACGCAAGACCCCACGCAGTCGTACGCAGGACCACCTCAGACGCAGGCCTCGCAATATGACCTTCAAGATGCACCGCACTCTCCTACCCGGTTCACCTTCTTGGAGGATCATATACGGCGTCCGACGAGACGACGACGAGATTGGTAATGAGTTAATTGTAATGAGGCGTGATCGTTAGACTGGTGATGTTCTTGAAGTGCTTGATGGTTTGATGTTCAAAGATGGTTTCCTGTATAAAAAGGGTTGCTCTTAGCTTCCTGCGATTCCATGACAAGAAGAATTTTAAACATACCACCATGATTTGAATGAACCCGAAATAATCTGACTCACCGAGTGATAGGGGCACTTGTAGTAGTGTCGCCCAGGATTCGCGGCCGTCTGTGATGTCCTACGTCTAACCACCGTGTTGCAATTATAGGCTGTGTTGGGGGGGGGGGGCAGCCTCACGCACAAAGACCACAGACAACACAAACCAGACACGCATATAAAGGGGCAGTGAGCAGACAAAAAGGGGCACCTTTGCTCAGTGACATGACAAAAGAGGGCAGCTTTGCCCAGTGAGATGACAAAAGAGGGCAGCTTTGCTTAGTGACATGACCAAAGAGGCCAGTTTTGCTCAGTGAGATGACAAAAGATAACAGCTTTGCCCAGTGACATCATAAAACGGGGCAACTGTGCTCAGTGAGAAGATAAAAGATGCCAGCTTTGCTCAATCACAACACGAAACAACGCATACATTGCACGTACATAAAATATAGCAAGTACTACAACCATCCACACACCAACGACAGTAAACATGGAGGGTACATAACCAATACCAAAAAAATGACAACATAGTGCAGCTTTGCTCAGTGACATGACAACAGAGTACAGCTTTGCGCAGAGATAGGACAAAAGAGGGATGTACAGACATGACAAAAGCGTCAGCTTTGCTAAATGAGAGGTCGGCTTTGCTTAGTGAGATGACAAATGACAAAAGATGATAAAAGATTGCAGTTTTGTTCCGTGAGATGACAAAAGAGAACAGCTTTGCCCAGTGACATCATAAAATAGGCCAGCTTTGCTCAGTGAGAAGACAAAAGATGTCAGCTTTGCTCAGTGACATGACAACATGAAACAACACATACATTGCCCGTACATAACATATAGCAAGTACTACAACCATCAACACATCAACGAACACAACAACTAAAACACAACACAACCATACAACTTCTTACCTACATGCCAAATGAGCCTCATGGCACCCACATGGAGAATTGCTGAGGGGGTCGCCTCGGACGTGGCTCGCCGTCCTGGTAGTGGCACGCACATATGCAGCTCGGGTTCGTGCAGCAACATGTGGGATCATAAGAGCTTCCTATGTTCACGACCTCCTCGTTACCCCTCTCGCGTCGTATCTGTTGGCGGAGGTCGTTGTTCGCCTCATTGAGAGTCTCGATTTGGTCCTACAACTCCAATACTCGATCCCATAATGTATCCACATAACGGCAAATATACCATTCATGAGGAGGGTCGATCCAGCGGGAGAAGTCGCATTTCGCCATCTGCGGGACACGACGGTAAACATGGAGGGTCCATACCCAATAACAAAAAATGTACTATTAGTAATTTGTACCCTGGAGCGTGGGCATCGGAAGAAACAACGTCCGCCATCGAACGGGCCATCCAGGGCCTGCCCGACCGCGTACTTATTGTGTCTGCATTTCGCCACACCGTTGAGCACGCGGCTTGGTATCAAGCGATGCATGTGGACCAAAGATCTCCTCCTTTCGAAGGAAGGTCTTCCTTCGTGACCCAAAATTGATCGCCCTCACTTCCGACATGGTTTGTTCCAGCACGAAAGAGAGGGTACTTCTTTGTTCGATTTACATGGTTCTCTGTCTACAAAGTGCTGGGACCCCAATCGTGCTATTTATACCAAACGAGGGACATGACGAAATGGGCCAGCTTTGCTCAGTGAGATGATAAAAGATGGCAGCTTTGCGCAGTGACATGACGAAACGGGGCAGCTTTTCTCAGTGGGATGACAAAAGATGCCAGCTTTGGGCAGTGACATTACTAAAGAGGACAGCTGTGCTCCATGACATGACAAAAAGAGGACAGCTTTGCTCAGTGAGATGACAACACAGGACAGCTTTGCTCAGAGACATGTCAAAACGGTGCCTTTTTGCAGTAGTCTCGCAGCACTCCCATCTTTACTCACTGCTACGACCACGCGGACCAGCTTTACACGTACAAGTAGAGATAAAACGGACCCTATAAATTGGTGTGCATTCCATTTCACAGCGAACATTGCACATGCAAACCCCATACTACACCGCGCTTCCCTCACCCAGCCGGGATGAACAAAGGCAAGAAGAAGCAATGTGACGCAATGTGACAAGATGGTGAAGGATTGGGAGGAGACTCGTGACATGACCAAAGATGTCAGCTTTTGCTCAGTGATATGACCAAAGATGTCAGCTTTTGCTCAGTGAGATGACAAAATAAGCCAGCTTTGCTCAGTGAAAAGCCTTCCTAGGGACTGTTTCCTGCAAATGACTGAAAAGGCTACGTTGTACTTAATACATTGAATGGTCCAAGCTCTGAATTTATTACGAGACTACAGGCTCTGAAAAGCCTTCGTAGGGACATTTATTGCTACACTATGCCCACTGCACTAGATAACCTGCCTACATAAAGGCCTCCTATGTCTTCCATACCACATCTCCTCCTCAAGCCATCACAATACTACTACACAACAATGTCTTCCTGGAGGTCCGACCCATTTGGAGTGCCGGAGTGGCATGAGCGCCCGAAGTGCCATTGCGGCTTTAGGACGATGTTGTGCGCCCGACGGATCCAAGATAACGAGCCAACTACGGCCGTAGGTTCTTCAAGTGTCCAGACCTGGATGACGACTTCATGGTAACGATGACAACTAAATCCTTTGTTTCTCGTTATCGTTTTTCAACTTGATCCATGACATGTACCACGCCACACATAGCCTTGCGAGTTCATCGAATGGGTGGATCGGGTGCCGCCGGCATGGCCACGGAACCGGCCAATGGAGGTGGAAAACAAAGGCCAATACTTTGTGAAGATGACTCAGGCTCGCGAGGTCGAACGACACATGCGGCTTGAGCAAGAGCGCCGCGTGAGGGTGGACCAAATCTGTCTGAAAGGCAAGGAGGATGAGCTGCAAAGGAGGCGGGAGCAGTTAAGTCTGCGTGAAGCAGCCATCAAGCGTCAGGAGGAAGAGCTTCAAGCTCGTGAGGCAGCTCTCAAGACCAAGAGTGATAGGAAGAAGGATGTAGCGGAGCCATCTTCAGGGCGCGAGAAAAGGGGAAACAACCACGCTACACCCAGTAGACAAAATGTAATAGACCCAGCGCTGAGCCTAGGTTGCTCCGGTCCACGGAGGAGTTCGACGCCGAGCGGGCAAGGAAGGGCAAGTGGCCCCGGTCCACACAGTAGGTGGTACGCGCAGTTGCATGGGTTAGTCGCAGATCATGCTATATGTTATGCATGTAATAAAAATGTACGCGGCATGTTAAGCCCAGCTCTATTATGAAGTTTAATATCTCGTCTTTTCGCATTCCATGATTCATGTAGCACCTCATTTACCAATATTAACATATCGGTTCTCACCGTACACGAATTCTCACTAACCTTCAAAATATCACTTACCACTTTATGTATCGACCGTTCTATGGTCAATCGTGCCTAAAAAATTTGGGTTAATTTTTTAGGCATCTACAACTTCCAATGAATATAAACTGTTATTACAATTTTATCTGATTTTTACGCAGTTTATAACTACAAAATTGCCAAGACATACAAAAATCACGCGGATTGCAAACCCTAAAAACATACCAAACCCTAAAAGTCACTTACCATTTTATATATCGATCGTTCTACGCACAATCGTTCCTAAAAAAATTCCCAACATTTTTTATGCATCTACAACATATAATCAACATAAACTTGTTTTACAATTTTATCAGATTTTTTTTTCTGATTCACAACTACAAATTTAACAAAACTTATAATCATTACAGTTCCTGCACTCATTCCCACGTGTTCAATATCACTTTCCTTCGTTTCGTCCAATTGTTCATATCACATTTGTGCTCAAAAAATTTTTCATTAAATTGTTTCCAATAAAACAACATACCATGATCAAAATTTGTTATTGTCACTTCAACACATTTTTCACGGTCAGCATTATATGAAAATCACAAATACACTAATTGTTACTTCACACAAATTTCGTTCGTACTCTACCAACCAAAATTTTTAATTTTCAAAATTGCACAAAAAATTACACAAGCAGTAAAGTGGACCCCACCTCAAATTCATATTTTTTCACAAATCATTTCATATATACACATAAATTTGTTTATAAATAATAACTTTACAAATGCATAAATATATATACACCTAAATTAAAACAGTAAACCCTAGATGAATCGGTCGGCAAAGAAACACGTGCGGGACTCGGTCGTGCGCTCGGGAGGCGGGTCGTGTGCTCGGGCAGGCGATCGTGCGGTCGGCCGGGAGGAGGCGCGCTCGGGCGGGCGGACATGCGGCCGGCAGGTGGGTCGTGCGGTGTGGTACCGCACGACCCGTGAACAGTGCGGCGTGGCGCCACCTCAGAAACGCGCGCTCAGCAGGGGTCCAAAAATGGAATTTTTTTTCATTCGGGGGCCAAAACCGGAATTTCGGCTGTCCATGGGTCCAACAGTGTCCAAATTTCCAATACTGTGGAATGAAGGGGTACATGTATGGGATGCGGACAAACGAGAGAAGTTCACTCTACGCGCCATGTTGTTCTGCACCATTAATGATTTTCCTACCCTTGGTAACCTGTCAGGGTTGAGTATAAAAGAAGCCAAAGTGTGTCCGCACTGCTTAGATTATACGGAGAGTGTGTGGTTGAACAACTCGCGAAAAACTGTGTACATGCGTCACCGTAGGTTCTTTCCAAAGTATCACCCATACCGCAAGATGAAGAAACAATTTGACGGAAAAAGAGAGGATGACTCAGTACCAAGACCATTTAGCGGGAAAGAGGTGTATGATATGGTCAAGGATATAAATGTTGTGTTTGGAAAGGGACGTAAATTGAGGAAGAACATGTGGAAAAAGAGGCCAATATTTTGGGACTTGCCTTATTGGGAGCACTTAGAAGTTCGCAATTGCATCGATGTCATGCACGTAGAGAAGAATGTATCTGACAGTTTGATTGGTCTCTTACTGAACATTCCTGATAAAACAAAGGATGGTGTTAACGCAAGGCGTGACTTGGTCGCTATAAACATCAGGACCGAGTTAGCACCGATAGAGACCGATAAAGGCCGAACGTACCTTCCCCCAGCATGCTACACTCTGTCTAAGTTCGAGAGAACTGAACTGTGCTAGTCCTTACATGGTGTGAAAGTTCCATCCGGTCACTCCACAAGCATGAAGAAACTTGTTTCCATGGAACATTTAAAATTAATTGGCATGAAGTCTCACGACTGTCATGTGCTAATGACACAAATGCTACCTGTTGCAATTAGAAGTATTTTGCCGAACATTGTTCGAGTGACAATCATAAGGCTATGTTATTTCTTCAACGCAATTGCTCAGAACGTCATTGATATGGATGGACTAGATACTCTGCAAACCGAGGTGGTGACAACTCTATGTCATCTAGAGATGTATTTCCCTCCATCATTTTTTGATATCATGGTCCATCTCATTGTCCACCTTGTGAAAGAGATAAAAATATGCGGCCCCATATTTCTACGTCATATGTACCCTTTCGAGAGGTACATGGGAATTCTGAAGTCCTATGTACGCAATCGATCTCGACCGGAGGGTAGCATCATCGAAGGTTATACAACAGAAGAGGTCATTGAATTCTGCATCGGCTACATGGCTCAGGTAGAGCCGATAGGTGTACCTCTATCTCGTCACGAGGGGAGGCTAGAGGGTATCGGGACTATCGGGAGGAAAGCAATAACTCCGGATCAAAATACGTATGCTCAAGCCCATTTCATGGTTTTACAACACATGACTGAAGTGACCCCATATATTGAAGAGCACAAGGACATGCTACGTCAGGAGAATGCAGGCCAGTCAGAAGTTTCGATCACGAGACAACACAACCGTCAGTTCAACGAATGGTTCAAGGCGCAATTGACTAGGAGGTCATCAAGTGAAACACTACAATGGTTGGCAAAAGGGCTAAAATTTACAATTGTGACATGGCAAGGATACGACATTAATGGCTACATATTTTATACAACAGATCAAGATAGAAAGAGCACAGTGCAGAACTCAGGTGTCCGCATAGATGCCTATGATGCGCACGGCAGTACCGCTGGCCCAAGCTCGTACTACGGGCTTATAGAGGAGATTTGGGAGCTTGACCACGTAATTTTCAAAATTCCTTTATTTCGGTGCCGTTGGGTCCAACTCAAACGGGGTGTAAAGGTTGACAAGTACGGCGTCACTACCGTGGACCTCGAATGTGTAGGATACATAGACGAACCATTCGTACTCGCGAGGCAAGTTGTTCAAGTATTTTATGTAACCGACCCGGCAAATAAGAAGTGCCATGTAGTTATTCAGGGAAAAAGAAGGATTGTCGGGGTTGAGAATGTTGTGGATGAGGAAGAGTACAATCAATTTGATGATTTGCCTCCATTCAGAGACGGCATCAGGCTCGAGGAAGAACAAGGTGATGAAGCAAGCTATATGCGTGTCGATCATCGTGAAGGGCTTTATTTAAAATGATATAGCCAAAGTGTAATAAATGATATTGGTTATGCTTGTGTTTTTCATAAATGTATGTATGTTCCAATGTAATTGTAAAATGACTAAGGAACTAAGAAATAGTTATATTTATGGTTATGCTTGCGTTTTTTATAAATGTATCTATGTTCCATATTGTAATTGTAAAATGACATAGGAACCTAGCTAGCTGCGGGTATTTATAGTGAACTATTACAGGCGGTTTATCAAAAGAAACCGTCTGTGATAACACATCACAGACGGTTATATCGATATAACCGTCTGTGATAATATGGATATCACAGATGGTTATATCTATAGAACCGTCTGTGATAATATGCATATCACAGACGGTTATATCGATAGAACCATCTGTGATACCACTATCACAGACGGTTCGTTTAAGGAACCGTCTGTGATAGCTTATCTTTAAATACCCGCAGCTAGGTCTGCGGAGTCCGCTCTTGCGCAGTCTCTTGCCTCCACTCTGCAGCGCCCCTGCTAGCTAGGTTTTGGTCCCTCCCACCGCCGCTCCCTCCCGACACCGCCGGTCCCTCCCGACGCCGGTCCCTCACGACGCCGCTCCCTCCCGACGTCGCTTCCTCCCGATCGACGCCGCCGGTCCCTCCCGACACCGCTCCCTCCCGACGCCGCCGGTCCCTCTCGACGCCGATCCCTCCCGACGCCGCTCCCTCCGAGCTTCACATGTATTTTATGTTATATGCTTCACATGTTATATGCTCATGTTATATGCTTCACATGTTGGAAGGCCCATAGCTCACTGCAGTTAGTTAATCGTTAGAACTTTGTCAAAGGGCATAAAGCAAGTGACACACTCCAGTGTATCTTGTTCAATGAACTGATGCACTGGTTTGTGTCACTTGATTCATAGAACTTTGACAAGCTGGGACCATAGCTCACTGCAGTTAGTTTTTTCTTAGAAGAGAGATGGCGTCCACACAGTCTTCGTCATCGTCATCTGGGTCTCACGCTCCCAAGATTGCAAAAACTAAACGTGGCCGAGGAGTATCGAAAAGGCCAGAGGGCCGAATGACCATCACGGTGGTCTCTCGAATGGGATCCTCCGAACCGACGAAAGCGGCGTCATCATTTCGGACTACCTGTGGGATAATTGGAA
The DNA here is from genome assembly GCA_036346575.1 of Dendrocalamus sinicus. Taxonomy (NCBI): domain Eukaryota; kingdom Viridiplantae; phylum Streptophyta; class Magnoliopsida; order Poales; family Poaceae; genus Dendrocalamus; species Dendrocalamus sinicus. The sequence goes on from CM070648.1 coordinate 20,515,582, forward strand.
GGCAACGGGTCCCCATCACCATAGCAAGCTGGAAAGATTTGACAAAGGATCACAAAAATCAGCTATGGGAGGAAATTACAAATTCGTTCGAGATCCCAATAGAAGTACAGGGACTCGTGCAACGGCAGGCGCTCCTCGCGATGGGAAAAGCATGGAAGAATTTTAAGAGCACTCTTGTGACGAAGAATTTCAAAAATAACATGATTAATTGCCTCTTGCAGTAATCATTGACCACCGAATCTTCTCGTGGCTCCTTTGAAGAATATAGGGAGATAGATTTACTATCACAGGCCTTGGGAAACAAGGAGCACCCAGGTCGCACACGAGGTATGGGGGTTTATGTACCTTGGAGGCACGGATTTCCAGATTACTCTGAGACATATAGGAGTAGGAAGAGATCCAAGGCATACCGCAGCGAATAAATAAAACAGGAGCTTCGTGCTCAACTTGAGGAACAACTATCTGCCTCACTTCAAGAGCAGACTGCCTCACTTCGAGGAGAGATAGATTCGTTGCGGGAAGAACTTAGACAAGTCCGCAACCAATCGCAACCCACTCCTACTACTACGGTACCCAGTCCCCCTCAACATCGCAGTAGCTGCGCGTCCACACCAATTTCTGAACATAGCGACGCCCACTTACCTATTGATGACATTCAGGTAATGTACCTCTTTAGAATGGTACATAGATCTCTCTGGTGGACGCCTTAACTCATCTTGTATCATTATGTAGGAGCCCATGCCTTGCAGCCTCAAAGTCAGGCTTGTTGGCTCTATTCCCGTTGACGCTGGGCGCAGCATGGTGTATCCATTGCTGCCAGGGATGCTGGTGCACAGTGTACAAGTAGACACCGGTTTCATAAAGGTCCAGGTGGACATGATTAATGATATTTTTAAGACTGTCCCTCTTGAGAAGCCTCCAAACAAAGAGATTAAGACATTAGGGGATGCCGTCCACACATTCATTCAGTGGCCCAAGAAGGACATCGTCCTCGACATGTCCGTGCCACAATCTTCACATCCAGTGGCCCAAGAGGGACGCCGCTCGACTCGCACATCAGCTCGGTGGCTCCACCTCCACCTCCAAATCCAAAGAAAGTTCATTGCATCGGCTCCCGAGAAGCCACCGAGAACATATCATAAGCGAGGCTCCAAGGCCTCCAAGGCTCATGCGAAGAAAATTAAGCGCGTCTGTGTCATGGAAGTTTACTCTAGGAGTGTCGTTGGTGCCCGAGTCACAATTATCCCAGCTTGGTTTGATTTGCAATACATTGCATGCCCGGTACATGGAGAAGTCCAACATGAAGCCAATCCGCAGAGTGCATTCACTCAAATATAAGGAGACGCATTTCCTCCACGACTCGGGCTACATCGTCGTGACATTCAAGATTTATTCTTACTATTCAATCTCGACGAACTCGACGCTCACTTCTACGATGTCGACATCGTAAGTGTCTGCATAAGGAATACATTCACGTTATACAGATAAATGTCATTACTCTTTCTTTATGTATAGATACATGATCCAAGAAGTCCGGTGATCGCGACGACCGGTGGGTTTCCTCGACCCTCACTTGGTCTCCGAGCAATCTATCAACGCAGATGCATCCTTCGTGCAAGGTTACATAACGAGGGGATTGATTGCTCACACCAACAAGGAGTACGTCATGGTACCCTTCAACCAAGGGTAAGTGCTTCACTAGTTGCCACACATATGTTTCATTTGTACTTTACATGCAGCATGAACTTAGGATTAATCACTATGGCGACACACATGACTAGGCATCACTAGATTTTGATTGTGATTGTACCAAAGTGGAGCAAGGTAATATACCTTGATTCCCTCCTTAGGAGCAACCACGACTTGATCAAAGTAGAAGTACTTAACAGGTAAACTCATTTCCTCCATACATAACTCTATTGTAATATTTCTTTTGTTTGCCACGGCCGAGGCTAAGTTTTTTGAATCACGTAGGGTGTTTGCCGATTATGTTGCCCAAGGAGGAAGACACGACAAATCCAGTGACACGCTACGACACAACACACGATTTCCGGTACCTGCTACAACACAACAATCCTATATCATACTTTGTTATAATGCCTCTAGAATTGATAATACCGATGTATGTAATTCTATTTTTGTAGTGCCACCAGCAGCTACATGGCAACGTATGTAGATTCTACGTTTGCCGCCATATGAAGGAAATCATGGATACTAAGATCAATGATCCAGAGGTTTGTCAGCTCCTTCCAATAATTATTATTTTCTGATTATATATATGTATTTATATTACACACGCATGCTAATTAATGACTTAACATTGCTCCTAGCGACAGTGGGTGGACTTCGACAAAAGTGCATATGATCTTGACAATCTCGTCGACATTCGTGTAATCATCTCCCAATTCTTGCTAGCAGAGGTCATAAATAAGAGGGGAGAGTTCCACGCCGACAATGTGATAATTAGATGTTGAAACATTGGATTCAATTGTACAAATCAAACAATTCCTTCAATTGAATTCATTTGTCAGATTTTGTGTAACGATTTTCATTCTGTATATGTATGTGATCTACTGGCCGTTTGTTACATTCATTTGTGTATCGAATTTTGTTGTAATTTACTATGAGTTGCAATTAACTTATATCTATCATTTATCTGTAATCTACTTGCTTGCTTGCTTTCAGAGGGCATGGCTAGCATATCCTGAGGCTAGCCAAAAAACAGCAAATAAAATGGACGATGCACTTGGTATCACAGATGGTTCGTTGTTAAAAACCGTATGTGATACGAGACTATCATTTATAAACAACCGTCTGTGATACTCATCTATCACAGACGGTTAGTAATAAAGACCGTCTGTAATGTGAGTTATCACAGACGACTCGGGAACTGTCTGTGATAACCACCAACTATCACTGACACCTAAACACTAACGGTTCAGGAACCGTCTGTGGTGACGGTTCCGAACCGTCTGTGATAGGGCTTTCTGTAGCAGTGCGTACAAGTTTGTATAAATAAAATGAGAATAAAATTGAATTGAATTAGGGAATTAGATAAAAGTTTATGCAAATTGTGAATGTTGAAGATTAAATCTTGGTTAAGTGCATGTCAACAAAGTTAGCAAGATAAGAATAATTAGTGTAAGAATAAGCCAGGTAAACATAATTAATGTTATCTTCATGTCTCGAAAATAAGTAGGATCCCTTTTTCAAATAAAACTTAAGTAATTCCGGTAACTAATTTGAATATTAGGTCACTAATATTAAACTGTAAACATGGAGATTTAAATTAAAGATTACCTTGTATATGATTAGGAAATTCTAAAAAATAAATAGGGTGTCATTAATATTTATCTCTAATCCAAATACTAATCAAAGACATTATTGATATATATAACTTTGTGTAAATGATAATTAAGTTAAACAAAAGGTAATTAACCAATATATCTTTGCCACTTAAAATAGAAAACAAATCTAAATTAGAAGTGATGGTAAAAATACAATTTTGTAAATGCAAACAAAAATCAAGGATACTAAGGGTTAGGTTAAAATACGATCTTGCCTAAATAATAATCATCCGGTCATTATTTATGAGTTTAAAATCACCAATGATAATTAAGAATAATTAAATGTACTAATAATTCAAGGTGCAACCTTAAAAGAGAACCCTATTGAAATATAAATCTTTGTTTCAGTAACACGTGGACCTTTGGTCATTAATAACAATTCTACTAATCGGCAACATGATAAACTATGTGTACAGTAGCAATTTGGTTAGATAACAAACTCCACTTTTTGAGTTAATTATTCAGAATGTTAGCGATTAGAACCTCAGATAATATTACATTTTTAATTACTAGCAACATGAACTCTAAGATTAATTCAATAAATTAAAATTACATACACCACATGTAGAACGCGCACCATAATCCTTAAATGTTATCACTCAACAAATGATACCCAGTGCCCTGGGTAAAACTCTTCCCTCTGTCCATAGGACCAATGGCATACCAATTATCTTGTTGCATCTAAGGATAATTTTAAATAATTATTTTTGAGTTGCTAATTAAGTACTAGGGATACAATGCTTAAACTAATCCTAGTGTGCAAATGATATTTGAAATACATAAATAGCTATATTTACATAGTCTTCATTAAATTTTCATACTTCCATTTAACTGATTTAACTGCCTCAAGATACCCCTATTGAGGTTGGGCCTACCTGTCATATGCAAGAGAGAGGGACTGAGGGACAATGAGAGAAACAGGAGGGAGTCGGCCAAATAGAGGAGACGGGAGTGGGTGACGCCCGGGCGGCGGCGGCGTCAGCGATGGGCGGCCGGAGAGGCAACTTCGACCGGCAAAATGGAACCCCCGAGAGGGGAGGCGGCGACACGGGCCGGGGCGGCACCAAAGGAAGTGGGTGGTGTCTTGGAGCGGCTAGGAGCTAGGGCCATACATGGTGGCGACGGCCGGAGAGGGAGAGGGAGAGGGAGAGGGAGAGGGAGAAAAGGGGAATAGCACGAGCTAGAGGAGAGTTGTAGGAAGCTTACCAAGCAAGCCGGGTCAGTGGAGGAGCATCGGAGAAGGCGAGAGACATGAGGCCAATGCGGCACGGGGAGGCCGGCGTGGGGGCAGCGCCCAAGCGAGGGGAAGCCTAATTCAACAACCGGGAAAGGATGGCAGTGGTGTCGAGATACTTTAGGAGGGTGGAATTGAAGGGATGTTCGCCGAAGTAGGAACGGTGACGACGGCGGAAATTTTTTGCCAGATTTGGAGACGGAGACGGCGCGGTAGGCTACGACGATAGAACCTTGGAATTGATTTGGGGGAAACAAAATTAGGGTTGTGGAACACAATCTAACGTGAGCACTTTTGAGAGAAGGTCACCAGAGTGACCGAAACGGCAAGGAGGCGCTGGCGGGCGCATAGGCACGGTGGTGCTCGAAAATGGAGGGAGGAGGAAGCAATGGTCGGGGGCAAGGGGCGTGGCGCGACGCTGTTGCTCCATAGTGGAGGGCGGCGTAGCGGGGATGGTGTGGCATGGCGCCAGTGCACGGGCAGCGCAACTGCCAGTCGGGCATGTGGCGCGGCGTGCGGCATGGGTGCTGTGGTGTAGCAGTGATGGTGCACAGCACGAGCCGTTGACAGTGCGCGCTTGGCGCGGGCACAGTGCCGGGAAGCAGAAGCAGAGAGGAAGAGGGAGGGAAAGAGACAAGAAAAAGGGTGGGGCCAAATGATGGAGGGAGGAAGAAAGAAGAAAGGCTAGCAAAATTTGGGATTTTGGTTTCTGATTTGAACTTCTATTTTTGAATTTGTCTTTGAATTCAAATTTGAATTCTTGGCTCAAATATTCAGATGTGAATTTTAATATTCTTTTACTTTTGGTTTTATTTAATTAGATTTTAGATTTTGATTTTTGATTTGAATTTCAATTTAAAATCTGGTTCAATTTAATTGCCAATTACTTGGCTCTTATTCTCAGATTTTATTATTTATTATTTACTATTTGAATTTATTTGACAAAATCCAATTCAAGATTCTTAAATAAACGCCGAAAATTTTGAATAACACCTAAATGCAATAAGGAGTTTTGAATTATTCTCATTTTCGACATCTCCCAAATTTAAGATGTTACACTTCTTCATAATCCTTTAGGACATGTTTGCATAGCAGGAATTTCACAGTAAATAATAGCGTGATTCGTTATAGAGATATGTACATGACGAGGATTCAGATATAATAATGTTGTTTGGATCTGGAGCACGCCTATATACGGATTCGGTATAAACCTGTTCTATGTTGTTATGCCACTAAAGGAAGGGCATACCGATTTAAGATAAGTCACTGCTGTAGAAAAGGAGAATTCTAGCTTTTAGAGGGTTGAAACAATCGGCCTGCGCAGTTATATTAAGGGTTATAACTCACTGGACGTAGGTTCAAATTCTAGAAAATTTAGTGTGAAAAATTTATACAAATAACCTACCAACTTGTGGGTCTCTTCTTTTCAGCTTTTAAAAGTTATATTTTGAATTTTCTATAATAACTAGTGTTGTGGGGATGGCCTAACCCCCTTTGACTGAGACTCACAACTGGCCTAATATGTAATAGACCTAATAGTATAGAGGAATGTACCAATGTACTACTCATGTATATAAACCCCTAAGAGGGGTAGGAGGAGGGGATCCTCTCATTCTCACCCACTTTCCACATATGATCTCTATGTTGGCTCTTTTTTCTTCTTTTACTAGTCCCCTTCTTTACTGTTTGATCTATAACTATAACAACTAGCTTTTAAATAGAGTGTCTTTTCAAGACGAGATCTATAAGTTAATTTTAATACACTATAGCTACTACATTTATATTAGCAAAAATACATACAAATTTCTGTTACTTTGTACCCTCTTTCACGAATAATCCAAAAAACGTAAACCGCAGTTATAAGTCATAAAACGAAATAAAAAAGAACAAACCCTGTATTGAGTCAAACTCTGGTCATCTCTTAGACAAAAGATGGTATGCCGCTAGGATATGCTACGGTTGCTAAAAAAAGAGAATTGCAGTTAATGTTTCTAATTTGTTAAAATCAAGCTTGTAACTAAAAATCCACGTTTTCTCCTTCATATAAACAGATAGAAGAGAAATCGTACATAGATCTAGCAAAATTCCGGTGTTCCATCTAAAAAACAAGTTTCGATGTTCCAAGTTACAGCCAGCAGGGAGTGGTTGAGTACGTTGTACGGAGTAGGAGAGAGACCTAAACCTTTTGTTGGACTCGTCTGCCATTAAGCAGAGCACCTCGATCGCAACAAGGAAGTTTCATGAATCTGCTCATTTCGAGTGGAATTTGGCTTCCTCCATCGGCCATTAAATCCACCAATATCTCGCAGCCACTGCTAGCAGTAGAGCGATAGTGCCTATAGAATGCCTGCCAAATAGGGTTTGTTTTTTTCAGCTGTGATTTATAGTTTTTGATTGAAAATTTTGAATTTTAACTGTTTATAGTACAGATTATGGAGAGACGGATACTTACTTGCGATTTTGGCTGGTACAGATGTTAGACTTTTAACGTGTAGATCGTTTAACTTATAGACCCGGTTTTGAGAAAATATTTCATTTGAAAGTTAGGTACTATAATAAAAACTATAAATTGTCAGCTTTTGGCTTAAAGAATAGGCTCCGTGTGTAGCCACTCGATTGCCTGCCCGGCCGGTCGGTACGCGCGGCCAGTGGCCCGTGCCGCCTGCGGCAGAAGTCACCCTGCCGGCGGCCCAGCAGCGACGCATGTTATCACGTCCGCGAAATTGGCTGCGCGCTGTGAGGTGTCAGCTAGCTAGGTGCAAATGGCTGGGGAATTGCCGTAAGCACGTCCATTTATGGCGCCTTTTGGTTAGGCATGCATCTATTCCCTAACTGATCGAACGGGAGCCACGGCATCACCGTACTTGTCGCAGTGCGTATCCTGTCTGAAATTCTGTCGTGCCAACCATCGACCCATGGGCGAGCAAGGTGCAAGCTCTCCCTTTGTCCTCCTATCATCTTTTCTTTTTTTTATTTTGTACTTGTCTCTGTTGTTCTTTTCAGACAATTGCATCAGGTCTTCGAACTTGTGCGATACATTTTGCTAGAAACTTATTTGAACATCGTATGATCCCTAAACTTGCGCATGGAACATCCATCGGAATGATCCACACCACTTTCACGCCTCCATTCTATCGTTGCCATCTTCTTTAGCTAATTAAAAGCTAAATGACGTAAGTGCCGCTTTGTAAGTCTGGACCTAAGAAAATAATTTTCGAGTTTACAGACTTAAGTGACTTTAGCATACAAATTTAAGAACCAAATTAACTTTGGGAAAAAAATTATGTTTTCTTCGTTGCGGCAGGGGAAGTTACAAATAGCTAAGCATTTTATTTTAATTCAACTCTTTTTTTAAGGTTATTTAGATACACCTCACTGCAAAGTTTCTTCTTCAAAATATGCTACTGCTAACATGTGAAAATGGGAAATATGGCATTATAAAATTTTTAGGACTATAATGCCCCTCCTTCCTCCTCCCACCATTTTCCACCTCCTACCCACCTCCAATGGTGTCCTCCTCCGACCATGGGATCCGTCGTGACCCCCACTGCACAAAACCCCACAGATCCCCAACCCTGTTGCCACTGCCACCTCCCACGATGCACATCTCCCCCGTCGAGCGCCTCGAATATCAGCCATGGCGAGCAACAACGGCGATCAATGGCGGCCAGAGCTCGAGGGAGGCGACTGGCCATGATAAGCGACTATGATGAGCAGAGTAGTGGTGGTTAGAGCTCAGTGAGGGGCGGGTCATGGTGAGCGGCAGTGACCAGTAGAGGAGGAGCGCATGCACCATAGGAGAGGAGAAGCTGGTTAGCGGTGGTCATGGTCTTCACCTCCATGGAGGCAGTGGCCATTGGAGGTTGGATAAGAGGAGGAAGTTGATATGGAGGAGGAAGAAGGAGGGGGCAATTTGGGCCAGAAAAGTTCACAATGGCATATCTCAAAGCAATACAACTCTAGAGTGACATAAATCTAAGGATGAACTTTACACTGGCCAATTTTAAAACTTGTAACTCTAGAGTGACATGTATGTAAATAACCCTTTTTGAATAAAAACTGTTGTAGGGGTGGCCCAACCCCCCATGACTGGGCCGTGCAACTAGTCCAACATGTAATAGGTCCAATAGTGTAGAGGAACATACTAGTGTAAATATACCAATGTACCCTCATCCTTTGTAAATACTAAGGGGTAGAATGGGGATTTCCCATTCTACCACACTCATATATATAAACCCCCAGGAGGGGCTAAGGGGGGATCCTCTCATTCTGACCAACCACCTCTCCAGATCTAGCTCTCTTCCTCTTCTACCGATCCCCCTCTCTTCCTGTTTAGCCTGTAGCTACAACAGATGGCGCCGTCCGTGGGGACCGAGCAAGAAGCGACACAAGGGGCGCTGGAGGTGGCCACCACCGAAGGAGCTTCCTAGCGCGGAACGGGAGTACCTCGGGTTGCTCGTATCATGAGCGTCACAGATAAGTTCTTGTCCTTTTTCCAAAGCCAGATCCAGATCTGGTAGATCCGAGCAGGTGAGGTGTACAGGCTTTGCTCGCATACCCTGCTATGCTCTGTAGGTGGTGCATCGGGTAGTTCTAATCGCACCGCTCACCCCTCTACTGTTTTAATTCCAGCTCTGTTTACTCTGCCGTGTTTTGTGGCTTCACATGTGCATGCATACCTGTAACTTGTGTACGTTACGTACATGATTGCATGTAGATACTTCTTGGCTATTGAGGCATCCAGTAGCGCGTACGTACATGAAACTTGTCTCAGCGGAGGTCATCGCGCGGAGACCCAGCGGCGAGGCGATGGCATGAGCGAATACTGCTCAGTCTCCACCATGCCGAAGTTGGCCTTCGGCCTTCGCCCGTCTCCGCGCCGGGCGCTCCGTCCTGCCTCCGCCCTGGCCACGAAGGCGAGTCTCTGCGCGGCAAAGTCTCCGCTCCGCCCTCCGCGTGCTCCGCGCTGACAAAGCTGGCGGACCTAGTTGGGAAAATTATCTGGGAGTGGGTACTTCGCACAAGCAAAGTAGAGCCTCCATGCTGAGTCTCCGCGCGACGTCAGGCCTCCGCGACGAGTCTCCGCGTGACGTCAAAGTTCAAACCTCTGCGGCGGGCCTCAGCATAATATCACGTATCCATCCATATATTCCATGCATGCATGAAATATCACGTAATCAGTATATTGCATGCATGCATGAAGTATCACGTAACATGTATATTGCGTGCACGCATGAAGTATCGCGTAATCTCTATATTGCGTGCACGAATTTTTTCCTCTCTCCTGCTGCACGCGTTGCAGGTCGCCGCCACCCTTCCGCGTTGGCCTCTGGTCGCCCGCGTCGACCCTTCCGCCGGCACTGCCCTTCGCCCGAGCCCGCGTCCGGATGCCGCGTCTGTTAGTCGCTGGACTCTTGCTCTTGGTGATAGCAAGATCCTTACTCTCATGGAGAGGATGACACTAGAAGATGGGGTAAGTTTTCTTGTTTATTGCTCACACAATGCCATGCCAACCTGAGGGGTTGGGGATACAAATTTATAGGCTGAGAACCAGCCAAGCATATGCTAAGATGCTATCCTAGATGCTGTCCTAAAGCGGTCAATATGCTGTCCTAAAAGCAGATGCTGTCCTAAAAGCAGATGCTGTCCTAAAGCAAAAGCAGATGCTGTCCTAAAAGCAGATGTTGTCCTAAAAGCAGATGCTGTCCTAAAGCAGTCAAAAAATAAAAACTACCAAAGTCCCACAAAGACCACAGTACAGTGACTTATTCATCATTCTCCCCCTAAGTCTTGTGCGTCGTCTTGTGGGAGGGTTGAACCATCCTGATCTTGGAGCAGAGCTCAAGGAACTTGATCCTTCCAAGAGGCTTGGTGAGCAGATCCGCAAGCTGATCCGTGGTGTTGATGTAGCTTGCCTTGATGCTTCCTTCATCCAAGCAGCCTCGGATGAAATGGTACTTCACCCGGATGTGCTTGCTCCGTTCATGAAAAACGGGGTTCTTTGCCAGGGCTAGAGCGGACTTGCTGTCCACCCTGAGCTCCACTGCTTCAGTGTCCCTGCCGAGGAGATCACCAAGCAGTCGAGCGAGCCAGAGTGCCTGAGTCGAAGCGGTGGAAGCCGCTATGTACTCGGCCTCACAGCTGGACAGGGCCACCACCGCCGCTTGATCGATCGCCGATGAACGAGGCACTTGCCGAGGAAGAAGAGAATCCCGCTTGTGCTCTTGCTGGTGTCAATGTCGCCGCGTGGTGGTCGCCGTCGCATTCGACGAAGTGTGCGCGCCAGACACCTCGGGTAATGGAGGCCGTGGTCAAGGGTCCCGCAACGTAGCGGATGATCCTCTTCACACCGCCGATGCTCCGTCGTCGGTCGTTGCATGAACCGACTAACGAGCCGACGGAGAATGCCAAGTCCGTCGCGTGTGTGGGTGAGGTAGCGAAGGCTCCCCACAAGACGCCGGTACTGCGTAGCGTCCACCTCCTCCGTCGTGCTGTCGCGGCTCAGCTTCATCCTCTCCTCCATCGGAGTGAGAGCTGGGTTGCAGTCGGTGAGCCCAGCTAGCTCAACGACGCGCTTGGCGTAGGCGGTCTGTCGAAGTGTGATCCCGGAATCATCCTGGTGCACCTCGATCCCTAAGTAGAAGGAGAGGGGCCCTGTGTCACTCATCCGAAGGTGGCCTTCATCTCTTCCTTGAATGCCGCCACCTCCGCATCCTTAGTGCCGTGATCACCAAGTCGTCGACGACGCCACCGCCAGGCGTTGCCGCCTTTGCCCCGCCGGTAGACTGCAGCCTCGTGTGCGCTCTGCTGGAACCCCATTTGCTTGAGGGTGGAGTCCAGCTTAGCGTTCCAGGCTCGTGGTGCCTGCCGCAAGCCGTAGAGGGCCTTGCGCAGGCGGAGAACCTTGCCCTCCTTGCCGGGGATGACGAATCCCGCGGCCGAGCGACGACCTCCTCCTTCAAGTCGCCGTTGAGGAAGGCGGACTTGACGTCCATGTGATGGACGCGCCAATCCTCCTAGGCTGCAAGTGCGAGGAGAAGACGAACGAACTCCATGCGCGCGACGGGTGCGAAGGCGCCATCGAAGTCGACTTCTCCGCCGCACGAAGCCTCGTGCCACCAAGCGAGCCTTGTGCTTGACGATGGCGCCGGCTTCATCCCGCTTCAGCTTGAACACCCACTTAAGGGTGTCGCGCGGTGACCGGCAGGAAGATCCGCCGGCTCCCACGTCGGTTACGCTCGCCGGCGTCCATCTCTCGCTTCATCGCGACACGCCACGCGCGTCTCCCTCCGCCTCAGCGAAGGAGCGGGGCTCACCGTCGCCGCACTCCAAGCGCGCTCCGCCTCGAAGTCGGCTGCGCCGATCCGAGGACGGGCAGCTCGCCGAGGATGTTGTCCATGGTACGAGCAGCGCGAGGCTCATCGTCGTGGTAGGCGTCGACGCGATCCCGTCGTGAGACGGCGAGTAGCGAACTCCACCGCGCGCTGCTCGTCGTGGACCGGCTGCTGGGGCCGATTCGGTGGTGTGGCGCCGGTGCGGGAGAGTGGTGAGCCGGTGCGGAGAGCGTGGAGTGGCGGTGGTGAAGAGTGGGGCGTAGCCGGTGCCGAAGGTGGTGGAGCACTCGCCGGAGCTGGTGGCGAGCAAGGTGTCGAGGTGGACGAGCTCGGTGAAGACGAGCTGCTAGCTCCCGGCTCTCGGTGGACGAGTCGACAACAAAGTCCCCGAGTCGAAGTCGAACCGTCGTCCACCGCCTTGTCCCACGTCCAGCCTCGCCCTTCGTCGAACACAACGTCACGCGAGATGCGGACTCGCTGTGTGTCAGGGTCGAGGATGCGGTAGGCCTTCGAGCCCTCCGCGAGCCGGCGAACACTCCCGTAGTGCTCCGCCGCCGAAGCTTACCGATGTGGCCAAGCTCCTTGGCGAACGTGAGGGAGCCGAAGACCCGCAAGTGGGAGACCGCCGCTTGCGCCATGCCAGCCTCGACGGCGCCCCGCCGTCGAGCGCCTTGGTAGGCGAGCGGTTGAGGATGTAGACGGCAGTCACCACCGCCTCTCCCCAGAAGACAGCGGGCATCCCCCTCTACTTGAGGAGGGCCCGAGCCATCCCCACAACCGTCTGGTTGCGCCGCTCGACGACGCCGTTCTGCTGCGGGCATGCGGCGCGGAGTAGTGGCGCTGAATACCTCATCGGCGCGATGACGACACGAATTCGGTCGTCGTGAATTCGCGCCGTTGTCCGTGCGTAGCACGCACGACTTGCGGCGCACTCGCCTCCGCAGCGACTGCGTGCGCTGATGGCGCCCGCAGCCTCTCCTTGCCGCCGAGGACCATCACCGACATGTAGCGGAGAGGTCGCCGACGAGCAGCAGGAAGTAGCGTCGTCCTCGGTGTGGCGGTGTCACCGCCACACAAGTCCCCGCACGAGCTCGAGCCTCTCCTTGGCTCGAAACTCGCTCTTTGGGGAAAGGAGTCGCCTGCGCCGTCAACACGCAGACGCCGCAGAGCTGCTCCACATGGTCAAGGCACGGCAGCCTCGCACCATTTCGTGGCACCGAGCCGCCTGTGGCCTCGAAGCGAAGGTGCCCAGCGCTCGTGCCATCGCCACGCCCTCGTCGTCCGACGAGTGCGAGACAGAGGGGTTGTGCCACTGCACGTGAAGAGTGTAGAGTCGACGCGCTCTCGTTACCTTGGCAAGGAGGCGGCGTCGAAGATCCCAAATCCGCAGCACCCGTGCTCGATCTCGACACGCGAGCCGTTCTCATCCACCGTCCCAAGCCGATGATGGAGTTCCGCAGATCGGGATGTAATAGACGCCGTGAGCAGCGGTGCTTGCGATCTTGGCGGCGAAGACGACAGAGCCGACGCCCTTGATCTCCACGGCGAGGCGTCGCGAACTTGACGGTGCCTCGAACGCTCGAGTCGAGCTCGAGAAGAACTCCGCCGCCGGTCATGTGGTGGGTGGCGCGGTGTCGAGGCACCACCGTCGGTCTTGTCATTGCCGGGCGCCACCGAGGAGGGCGTGTGCTTTTGGCTCGTCAAGGTGGAGGAGAGCCACTGCGGCCGGTGCCGCTGGAGGTAGTTCGATGCTCGCATGAGCAATGAACAGGACCGGCTGCTCCTCCTCCGCTTGCGCGACGTGGGCCTGGCCGCGTCGTGGCTGTCGACACTCCTTGGCCCAATGACCAAGCTTGCCGCAGTTGTGGCAAGAGTCGTCTCGTGCCGGCTTTTGCTTGCCAGCATCGCCGCCCTGGGCGCCTTTGCGCGGCTTGCCGCGCTTGCCACTCTTGCGGCCGCCTGTCGTGGAAGAAGGCTCCCCCTTCTTCTTGTCACCTTGGCCGGCAGCCCACTGCTCCCGAGTGAGGAGGAGCTTCCCGCCAATGGTGACGGGTCCCGAGAGGCTCTGTGGCTCATCGATGTCGACGACCTTGAGGCGACCCAACGCCTCCTCGATGGTCATCGTGGAAAGGTCCAGCAGAGACCCGATCGAGCGAGCCATCTGCTTGTACTTCTCGGGGACGCAGCGGAAGAGCTTCTCCACAGCTCTCTCCTCGCCGTAGGTGTCGTCACCGAACTGCACCAACTTCTGCAACAGTGTTGAGACGGAGAGCAAAGTCATCAACGTCTTCACCGCTTGAAGGCCGTGTTCTCCCACTCCGCGCGCAGTGTTCGCAATGTAGACTTGCGGCGCGGTCGCCTGCCGATCGCGTCTTTGCAGCGATGGCGTCCCAAGCCTCTTTGGTAGACCGCTTGTTGGTAAGCGAGAACTGCATCTCGGGCGGGACTGCGGCGATGAGAGCATCCAGCGCCCGTCGATCCTGGTCGTAGTCAACGTCGCCGTACCGGACTGCATCCCACATATGCCGCACCTGGAGCTTCACCCTCATCACCGCAGCCCACTCGACGTAGTTGGTCTTGGTGAGGGTAGGCCACCCGCCGCCGGGGCCGATGTCCCTGACGACAGCCTGGTACGTAGTTGGTCGAGGTCCGCCTCCGCACGCACCAGTCTACGGACTCTAAATAAGATGTAGCGTCGTGGTCCGCCTCCGCACGCACCAGTCTACGGACTCTAAATAAGTCGTAGCGTCGAGGTCCGCCTCCGCACGCACCAGTCTACGGACTCTAAATAAGACGCAACGGGGACGCCGCGCGCGCGGTCACGGACTCTAAATTAGACGTAGCGCCGAGGTCCGCCTCCGCGCGCGCGTCTCACGGACTCTAAATAAGGCGTGGCGCCGAGGTCCGCCTCGCACGCGCGAGTCTCGGACTATAAAGAAAGTCGTAGCGCCGAGGTCCGCCTCCGCACGCGCACCGATCTACGGACTATAAATAAGACGTGGCGCCGAGGTCCGCCTCGCACGCGCGAGTCTCCGGACTATAAAGAAAGTCGTAGCGTCGAGGTTCGCCTCCGCATGCGCCAGTCCACGGACTCTAAATAAGACGTAGCGTCGAGGTCCACCTCCGCACGCGCGAGTCTCCGGACTATAAACAAAATCGTAGCGTCGAGGTTCACCTCCGCGCGCGCCAGTCTGCGGAGTATAAACAAGATGCGGAGGTTTTCCCTTCGCGTTCGGCGGTAGGTAACACCAAGAAAGGTACTACCTGGTTTCATTATAAAAGCAAAGGGGTTACACGGTTACTAGCATACGAACAATACATCATCCCCGCCCTACCCGACCAACCGCTCAGCCTTGGCGTGGTGCGACGAACCCGCGCCGCCGCCGCCGTGACGCTGAAGGACTCTTCGAGCCGTGGAGGAGGTCCTCCCATGCAGCGCTCGCTGCACGGCGACCCTCGCCGCATCTTCCCGGCGGCCCTGGATCCGTTGATGGAAGTTCGCGAGCTAGGCCCGATGGAGCGAATGACGCGTCGACATAACCTGCAGTCGGCCGGGCGGATCAGCTGAGGATTCGCCACTCATGGGTATGTCTCGCACCCACGAGTGTGAAGCGGCGCGGCGGCATGCACCAAGATAGCCGCAGTGCTCGCCAAACGCTCGGCGCCACGAAGAGCAACCCCCGCCTCCTCGATCAACCCGGCGTCTCGGCGGGCCTCCGGCCTGTGCGTAGTGTCCGGCACTCTGACGCATAGATCTCGGAGGGCCTGGTTCAGAGACTCCATGGCCCGCCACGCCGACAGGGACGCATTTTCCAAGACAAGACTATTCCCTGCAGCAGACTCTGCCAGCTGGGCGTTCTCCCCTTCTAGGACGGCGATCTGCTGCAGGAAGGCCGTGCGCTCCTCAGCCGCGGCGCACTTGGCTTCCGTGGCCTCGGGTTGTGCGGCCGCCATGGCGCTCTCCAGCGCGCGAAGTTCTTCATCCTTCGCTGCGAGCGCATTGTGTGCTTCACGAAGGCTGGCTTCCAGAGCCCTCCGCTCCCGGACACGGGCCTCGTCAAAGGACCGGCTAAGGGCAAGCGTCTGGCAAAAACAACAAGTCAGCAGGCGTCCAGCAGTACCTTGCAAGCTGAAGCGCACATGATTACCCTCATCTCAGAGGCCTGCAGCATGAGCGCTAGGAGATCCCCCTCGCATGACGACAACATCTCTCGGTCAAGGCCGTTGTCGGCATGCTCTGCGGCTGCGGTGAGGACGCGAAATATCTCCAGGCGAGGGAGGAAGTGCGCCGAAGCGAGCCCCGGCCCCAACGCGCCAGGATTTACCGAGGCGCGCCACGCCAGCAAGAACGGACACTGCGGGCACCCTGCACAAGGCTTTGGACTTCACGCATACCTCCGTTGCTCGATCCTTCGCCATGTCTGGGAGACCTCGTCTCGCTTGATGTTGGCAGAATGAGCGAGCAGATCAGAGACAGTCTCGCGAAGTCATGAGAAGAAAGGGACTCACGCCTACCTCCTGCGCCTCTTGTCGCGGTAGGAAGTGGCGCCATTTCGACGGCCAAGTGGGAGGCGGGCGCCTCGGTGGTCGGCGAGGAGGTCTTCTCGGCCGCGCCAGACGCCGTAATCCCGCGACAAGGCCCGCAACGGTGTATCGACCCTCGGCGGCGGCGGATCTGCGTCGGCGAGCGCGCGCTGCGGCGGCACAAGCGATTCTTCCGGGGCAACACCAGCTACGGTTCCCGTCGCCCCCACGGTTTCCTCCGTAGGGGCGCGCCGCCGCCGCATTGCGGTGATAGCGCACCATCAAGCGTGGTTTTCGCCGAACGGTGCTCCCCGGTGGCGACTTCCAGCTCAACGATGGCGCGAGCACGGTTCGTTGGCGTCGGCAGAGGGTGCCGGGGATTCGAGGCGCGCGCCCTCCGAGGCGGTGTGGTCGGGCCCACCGCCGCCGCACGCCCGTATCACCGTGCTAGTCGCCGAGGCTCGCGGGTCGCATACGGCGAGGGAACGGGCGGCGTCGCGAGGGTAACACCCCGCAGGCTATCACCGTCTGAATGCCCGAGTCCGGCGGAAGCTCCTCCGCACCGGCGCCGGCACAGAATGCCCAGAGCCTCGCATGTGCGGTTTACCCGCCCTTGCTTAGCCGCCTTGACTGTGGCCTCGCGAGCCTGGTGCTCCTTAAGCGTGTACGGGCCGAGGAGCGCCGCAACCGCGCGCTCCGCATCTTCTAGCCGAGCCATTGCGCAGGAGATCACGTTAGTCAGGCGGAGACCAAACAGATACAATGGCGCGCGTAAAATGTGCTGGGTGACTTACAAGGAGCGGAGGGCGGAAGCAGGCGAGATACGGATGGGCTGAACCCGTCCTCGCGGGGGCCGTTTTGTCCAACATACTTCCCCCGGGAGCAGAGTGGCGCCGCCCCATACATTGTGAACTCCTCGGCTAGGTCGCGCAGGCTCATTCGACGGGCGACACCGACAAGACTCTGTAGCTTTCGCGTGTCGTCAGTCTCCGCCTTCAGACTCGGCGTACTGTTAAACAAGATCGGCCCACCTTGGCATTGCATTCCGCTCTTGTCAGTCACGGTGTAGTAGAACCACTGCCGAATCCAGCCGGACTCCCATTGCCTCGGCGAGGCTGGCGCGGGGAACAACGTCGCGCACGACGCCTGGAGCACGAAGTCCACACCGTCGAAGTTGGAGACCGCCCCGCCAACTTTTCGGGGTCGACAACGTGCGTTGTGCAGTGTGGCGAATAAGCTCGCACTAGGACGCCCCCCTCTGTCCGCATCGCCCATGTGAAGACAGCTAGGCGGAGTATGGCGTGGGGCGTCAGTTGGGCTAGCTCCAACTTGTAGGCCCACAGGACTTCGCCCACGAACAACGTGGAGGGCATTCGAAGGCCGGCATCGAAGAACGCGACAAAGACAATCGCCTCCATTGCCCGGGGCTTTGGCTCCGTCTCGTCCCGACGGGGTAGGCGAGCCCCATCGCGATCCACGATCTTCCTCTCATCCACGAGTCGCTGCAGCGTCCCTTCGGTCACACGGCTCTTCCCAACACACGGAACAGTGCCTCTGAGTGCTCCATGGCGCCCCACCACTTGTTGGCGCGAGCTCCCCGCGGCACCAGCTCGTACTCCCTGGAAGGATGGGGCACCTCGCCCTGGCTAGGCAAGGAACCGCTGCGGGGATGGTAGGTGGCGTCGTCCTGGCTAGCCATCGCTCTTCGCGACCAGGGAGAACGAAGCAGGGAAAGGAGCAACTGGCGTTACAATTAGCACGGGCGGAAGCAAAGCGGCAGATCAAAAACAAAAAAAAGCAAGCAAGGGTGCCTCCACCTCAACACTGGCACCTTATAAAGGCCGCTCGCCTCTCATGTGGCTCGAAGCGCAGACAGATCAAACCCGCAGCGATTCGGCTGTCCACGACTTGGAAAGAAGAACCGCCGGGGCTTAGAGGGCCGTGCCCGGTAGGTGACCAAGCGGCGCACAACGCCTCCACGCCTTCAACACGCGTCCAACTTCCCTGGGGAAGAGGCGAACGGCGCGATCACGCAATCGCCACATCCCACGACGCACTGGGCCGTGAGTCGCGCGTGTCCCACCCGCGAGAATGGCGGCGGCACGACGCGACACCGACTTCGCCAGGCAGCGTCGGCGTGATTCCAGCCGCCATTAAAAGCGCACTACCAAACTGCAAGGTCACAACAGCTCCAAAGCGCAACAATATCGGCGCCAAGCTCCAATTTTAGCGCGGGGACGGAGCGCGCGCGCCTCGGCCGACCTGGCGCCACCTCGCGCCACCCGCTCGAAGGGTAGGGAGGGAGCGCGCGCCTCGGCCGACCTAGGCGCCGGCCTCGCGCCACCCGTTCGACGGGTAGGGGACGGAGCGCGCGCGCCTCAGCTTCGACCTAGGCGCTAGCCTCCGTTGCCACCCGTTCGACGGGTAGGGGACGGAGCGCGCGCGCGTCTACCGACCTGGCGCCGGCCTCGCGCCACCCGCTCGAAGGGTAGGGGACGGGCGCGCGCGCCTCGGCCGACCTGGCGCCGGCCTCGCGCCACCCGCTCGACGGGTAGGGGACGGAGCGCGCGCGCGTCACGCCGACTGGCGCCCGGCCTCGCGCCACCCGCTCGACGGTACGGGACGGAGCGCGCGTGCGCGCGTCTCGCCGACCAGGCGCTAGCCTCGCGCCACCCGCTCGAAGGGTAGGGGCGGGCGCGCGCGCTCGGCCGACCTGGCGCCGGCCTCGCGCCACCCGCTCGACGGGCAGGACGGAGCGCGCGCGTCTGCCGACAGGCTGCAGCCTCCACCGCCACCCGCTCGAAGGGTAGGGGACGGAGCGCATGCACGCGCGCGTCTCGCCGACCAGGCGCCCGCCTCGCGCCACCCGCTCGAAGGGTAGGGGACGGAGCGCGCGTGCGCGCGTCTACCGGCTGGCGTCGGCCTCGCGCCACCCGCTCGAAGGTAGGGGACGAGCACGCGCGCCTCGGCCGACCTGGCGCCACCTCGCTACCACCCGGCCGACGGTGCGGGACGGAGCGCGCGCGTCTGCCGACAGGCGCCGGCTTCCGCGTCACCCGCTCGAAGGGTAGGGGCGGCGCGCGCCGCGCGTCTGCCGGCTAGGCACCAGCCTCGCGCCACCCGCTCAAGGGTAGGGACGGAGCGCGCGTGCCTCGGCTTCGACCTAGGCGCCAACCTCCGCTGCCACCCGTTCGAAGGGTAGGGGACGGAGCGCGCTCGTGTCTGCTTCAACAAGGCACCTTCCATCCCAGACCTCGGGCTCCCCCAACCACAAGCTTGAAGAAATTCACAGGCCGCAGGGGACGGAGGGGGCCAAAGGACTCGGCGACATGGCTTCGGCCCTGTGAAGCCCTTCACCATGAGAGGCTCCTGTCGTAGGGGTGGCCCCCACCTAAGCCCAGCAGGCCTGTTAGGAGGTTATAAGAACCAGAGTAACATGTGTAATGACATAAGTGCCCCTAATAGAGAGGTACGGATGTAAGGGCATAACTGTAAAAGCATACTCCATGTGAATATATATATCAGGATGAAGGGGAGGATGAGGCAGAACACTTCCACCTCTCCACTACCATCTCTCTCTCTGTTTGGTCTGTAACCACAACAATCTCCATGTTGCCTCTAGGGCATATCACTAACAATGATTTTGGTAGCTCTCTATACCTACTAGAGTGAAGAACCTTGGAATACTTGGGCAAAAATGTTTTTGGCTCCCTTCACCTCGTCTGCTTTGTTCGCCAGCCATGATTCTACAGAATGTACATCCCTTCTAAGGCGGGTAATCAACTAACTGTATCTGTCCAATTGAAAAGCAGTTGCTGGTGACTCTCCTTCACTCTATGCACCCTTACACTAGGGAGGTATAGTTTGTGATAATCTATGTATTTTCATTGATTTTGACATAAAGAATGTAGAAATCGTTTTGAATTTCCTATTTAAGAAAAAACAGTTCGTGTCATTTGACCCATTGGTATGATGTACTTGACCCGCTACTGCTTGAGTCCATTGCATTTTAATTGATCCATTTTCACCCATACACTTGTGCTATACACAAGAGTGAGTGCTCTGTTTCTCCAAAAAGGGATGCTTAATGGACAAAGATTTATACCTGATAGATCTCTCACATTTGAATAGATAAGCTCCAAATGCAAAGATTATCTATATCTAATGAGGTACAAAATTATATGTTGAGACTGACTGAACAAAGCATTTCTTAAGCTAATAAAACCTGTATCCATTAAAGACAAATTGCACTATAAACTCTCAAACAATTGCAGCAATAATCTTAAACAAAATCAAATAGTAGCGGGGACTCAAAAAACAAATGGATTTGCTATAGATCAGTGTACTAATTTTTTTTAGTGAAATCACTCAAATTTCTCACCTCTTGATATGAATCTAGGTTCATGCGGTCTCCCCTACTTCTCCTTCAGCTCCGATGAAGCCGAGCTTGCACGCGAGTTCGATTGCCGCCACTGGAAACACTGACTCGTCGTCAACGATGTTGAGTGCCCCTTTTCTTTTTGTTACACTATAGAGATGCGCCAGAGGCATCAGGAAGGAGAAGCACGGGTGGCACGGGAAAGGGTAGCCGGGGGTGGTATTTCTAGGGGTGGAAACGGATCAGATACGGTCGAATAGTCTCAAATACGAATACGAATCCATATTTTTCAAACGAATACGGATACGAATTCCAATATTCTCAAATACGGATACGGATATTCTTGAATACAAATACAGATATTTTCGAATACGGATTTTCTCGGATACGAATATCGGATAAAACGGATTCCTAGCGGTTTTACCGATTTTTCACCGGTTTTTGACCGGTTACCAGTTTTAAATCGCCTAAATTCAAATTTTGAATCACAAAATTCGTACGAATTTTTCATATATTCTAGAAATGGATCGAATACGAATCGAATAGTCTCGAATACGAATACGGATACGAATATTCTCGAATACGAATGCGAATACTCTCAAATACGGATACGAATATTCTCGAATATGAATACGAATATTTTCGAATACGGATTTTTGCTTACCACATTTATGTTTTCTCGGATACAAATACCGGATAAAACGAATTATCCGTTACCGTTTTCCACCCCTAGGTATTTCCGGGGATGAGGAGCAGGGCTGCCACATGAAGAATGGGCAGCGAGACGGGGGATGAGGAGCAAGGCTGGCAGTAGAGAAGGGGCGGCATAGGGTTTGGGGTGTAGGGAACCTGTGCATCGATGTGTTTCATGCGAAAAGGAGACAAGAGGAAAAGTTGTGGGCAGGGTTTTGAAAACTGGTTTTAAAATTGTACCGGAGGGGGAGGGGACTGATAACACCGATATGATCGATAATTACGAAATTTTGGAGGATTTTAGACCAAAATTTTGAATAAAAAAAATGGCCAAAAAATTATTGAAAATATTGCTGAATTTTTTGAAAACAAATTTCGGTAAAAATTTCTTCTATATTTGACAAAATTCATGTGAAATAATTTTTGGAGTTAGTTTAAAATTTTACCGAGGGAATCGATATGGTCGATAAAATTGATAATCGACCTTTCAGAACCATGGTTGAGGGGAGGGAGGGAAATGACTGATTCATGGAGAGAAATCAATCAACACCAAACATAGACTGTCCTACAAAGTCAAATCTTGTAGTGGTTGATCGTGCAAAACAAAATAGTTTAGGGGCCCAAAACAACAAAAATGGGCTTTGAGGGCTTGATTGTACAAAGTCAAATGATTTGTGTCCTTACAGTGCAATTTTCCATGCCTGGGGTACTAAGCCTTGAACAACCATTAGAAGCTTCTTTTACCCATAGAAAAAAAGCAGAGAAATTAAAAAGAAAGGGAATCTCCCCGGAACAGAGGAGTAAGGAGTCACAACAAGAGAAACCTCGTCAAGGGAGGAACTTATGGCAGGAAACAAGGAGCAAAGAATGGACAACACGTAGTTAGCATGGAGAGGTGCCCGCTCATGCAAACCAACCGCTCCATGTTCTTTCGATCAACGCTGCATCATGGGAGACCGGAGACAGCAAGCCACCATGTGCATGGTTTGCATCAATTTCACGATAGATTTATGACTATCAACTCCTGCTTCCATTTGGCACTTCGAAAATAAGAACAGCCATGAAAATTAGAGATCAAGAATTAGCATATTTCACCAGGATATCTACCATCCACAGTCGATCGCAAGGATCTAATATTGTAGCTCGCAATCGCATTCTCGTGTTTGAGGAACATGGTAGCCTCCATCTCCCAAATACTGTGGACTTCGAATCTAAAACCGAACATTTCGGACACAATCAAATTTTTCGAAAATTACTGTGCTAATCGTGCGCTCCTAACAGGCCTGGAGCTACGCACTAGCTAGCTAGGTTTGATATGTCAATGCTCTAGCAAGAGCATCTAGTCACATTTGCTGAAATATTTCAGGTGCCAATCTGAGCCTCTTCAACAACAGATTGATCACAACCTGGCAGAGGTATTTCCTTGGCAGGATCCTATTTTCGGACAAGTCACAACAAGTACCAACTGCCAACTTGAAAGAAGGCCCCAGTCAAAGATCACGGGAATCGATGATCTATGTAATCTAGCATGCATGGCGCAACACAATTAAACACGCTAAGTACAGGAAGTTGTAGATACTGATGTAAATTTCGATAGGATTGTACTTCTCAGATTGAGTGATCATTATCAAACGGAAGTCGCAGGGACATGAGAAGATTTTTCCACGATCGATGTAACTTAACAACCAGGTACTTGAAAACATCAAGGAAGGGTCGCAAAACACACTCTTCTTAATCGGTTCTTCGAATCACAGAATGCCTTGAACACAGCATTGGAGACCTGATTCTGATCTGAGGTGGTGGCACCGTTGAACCCAGCATCGATCGATTCTGGTCAGCAGATGCCGGACATGTTGTTCCACTGGCAGGCGCCGTCGAGCTGGCTCCAGTCCTGCTCCGACGAGCCGGCACCGCCGATGACCGGCAGGTCCATGCCGAGGCCGACGTTGGAGTGGTGGTCCTGGTCGTCGCTGCTGTGCTGCGAGATCGAGCCGGAGCGGTTGGGTGCAGCGGGCGGCACCGCGGGCTCCGGCGTGCGGAACGTCGTCGGTATCATCTGGTCGAACAGTGCGTCGATGTCGTCTTTCAGCCCGCCCTCAGATTTGTTGTTGCTACCTGGAATTGAAGTGATTAGAACAGGCCATGATCCAAATCGTCTAACATAATGCCATCGATTTGTCAAAGTCTGCTCCAGCACAATTCTGAAAAAACTCAAGCTGTTTCATGGAAGTCCTTATCTGCACGCACTTTTCGAACACTTGATTCTGTTCCATGCTAGTTATTTAGAGGAGTCACTAACTTGCATAAATTAATTGTCATCGGATTATATTCTACACTAGCTAGCCAGTTACAAGATCATGAGCCCGTCTAGTTGATCTCCCGAAAGTAGTCCCTAGATACGATCATGTTTCGATTATGTTAAGCTCTGAATGACACGACAGGGATGTGACATGTTGTGATGGGAGCTAATGAGCAATCATGGAAGAGCAAAAAGGAAACACGAATTGGCAGCAGACTAGATTTTAGGTATATGGTAAAGCAGTACATGGAGAGAGAGGGGGGAGAGAGAGAAGAGGAGAGGGAAATAAAGGTGTTAAAAAGTACTTGGCAAGATAAGGAAAAGAAATAATGGAACAGGATCAAAAGCATTAACTGTCTTGCAAGGACAAAAGAAATCCTCTGTAGCCTGTCCCTGCAGTAGTGTACTAACCTTAAAACTATCAAAAAGAAAAACGAAAGAAGATTCGAACAGTACTGCCCACGCTTCAGATTTTGCCCAGCTCCTAAATAAACAGAGTAGAAAACTATGAATTCTTGTTTTTACTAAGACAGGTTTATCATTCCCCATTTTTACCAGGCAATTTATGAACTCTGGAATAGCCGGTGCGTGTATAGAAATCAGTCTTGTTTTGCTTTTCAAGAAGTAGGTAGAATAGAGCTAGAAAACAAATGGAGATCTTGGGAGCACAAACGAAAAGGTTCATCTGCGTGCTAATGTATCTGTTCACATCGTAATCATGACCATTTGTTCTCTTCTCCAACAAAGCAACAAATTAGAACCCCGGATGCATCCAAGGAATGGAAAATGTGAGAAATGCTTCACGCGCGACATGCACTACTCACCACCACTGACGCCGTGCCGCTCGCCGCCGCCGTGTCCGCCTTCTGTGTTTCCGTTCACCGGTGCGGGCGACTCGATCTTGATGGCGTCATGCAGCTCCTGCAGCATCGCCTCGAGGCTCGCCGTGTTGGGCTGATCCTGCAGCGCTTCTCCGCCCAAGCCGCCGCCGGTGGGAGCGGCGGCGGCGGCTGAGGACAGCGGCACCGCCGGGCGCAATTGGCTTGAAGGGAGCTCCACTCTGGCGCCCGGAGACGGAGAGAGCGGCGTAGTCGGCGACGACTGCGCGAACTGGAAGTACTGCGCGTTCCGTGCGAACGGCTTTGCCCACGGGGAACACGGCGCGGAGAAGGGCGTCGGGGCAAGTAACTGCACCGGCCGGTTCGCCATGGCGAGCTGCCCAACCAAGTCTAGCGGCGGCGGGCGTGCGCTGGTGTAGCCGGCCGAGGCGGCGTCCAGCGACTGGACATTACTCCCCGATTGCTGCGGGGACGACAACGGCGAGAAGCCGTCGTAGCGGCAGCGCTTGGAGAGAGCAATCTGGAGCTGCACCTCCGGCGGGTACACCGGCAGGCCGGCGCGTCGCCGCCGCTTGGTCCTCGTGTTCCAGTAGTTCTTGATCTCGTTGTCCGTCCTCCCCGGCAGCTACGATTGGACGTGCACCAAGAACACACATCGCATCAATAACTTGCAATAATCAAATCGGGATTGAAAAGAAAGACGGAACAGGAGGAGGATTAATTGTGCTGTGTGGTGTGTGCTGCTTACATGGGAGGCCATGCGCGCCCACTTGTTGCCGAGCTGGGCGTGGAGCTGGGCGATGATTAGCTCCTCGTCGGGGCAGAAGGAGCCCTTCTTGAGGTTGGGGCGGAGGTGGTTGGTCCAGCGCAGCCGGCAGCTCTTGCCGCAGCGCAGCAGCCCGGTCATGCGCTGCACCGCGTTCCAGTTGCCCTCGCCGTGCTGCCGCACGTGCTTCATCAGCGCGGCGTCCTCCGCCGTCGTCCACGGCCCTTTCTTCAGCTCCACCGGAGTCGCCACCTTCTGCTCCTCCCCGTCCGCCACCTCCTCATGAGGCTCCGCCGCCGCGGCCGCCGCAGCAGCAGCTGCCACCTTCTCCTCCAGCGATGTCGGCGCCGAGTCGGGCTTGCTCTCCATAGGCTGCTCCGGAGAGGGATGGAGGAGAGAGAGTTTGTTTGGGGAAGGTGGCAGGGAGGAAGGGAAGGGGGTGCAAGGGGAGATTTAAGGGAAAGGATGCTAAAAATGGAGGGAGGGGAGGGGAGCTGGCGTTTTCGGTTTGTGTGGTTTGCAAGTGGTTTTTGCAGGTGATAGGGGGGTGAGGGGCCATGGTGGGGTTATGGACAGGGTATTTAGCTGTCTCTTTTGTTTGCTGTTCCCTTTTTTCTTCTGTAAAGGGCTATGTATATATGCACTATATGGACTGGAGCATCTGATGCTTTGAGTTTTGGTGCTATTCTTGCATTTGGTGTAGCTAAGTGGGGGATTTGGGAGATAAACGAGAGTGTATAATATGGTGTTTGGGAGGAGAGTGCATGGAAGTGTGACACGGATGGAGGGGGAGAGATGTGGCAGCAAGAAAGGGGATGAATGGAATTTTTTAAATAATTATTTTTTATTCAGAATTACAAAAAATATACCTGTGACTTTTTTTTTTGCTCTTTTGGCCTCATATCGTCCAACCATTGAACGATTTTGACTAGTCGCCCAGCGGTTGGGCAACCAGCCCATGTGTCGCCCAACAGTTTGGTGACGATTTTAAATAATAATGTAATTATTGTATTATTCCGATAGAAATAATTATGGGGGAGTAAATGGAAATTTTGTAGGTAATACATTTAAGAAATCTTGTTTGTAGGTTTTTTAAATAAAACGATAGACAATGTCGTTTGATGCATTTGTGATTTTTGTACATTGTGAATGGTCTGAAACATGTTAGAGTCATAATAACATTTGTCGATTGTCGTATGTTATTATAGTACGACAAATTTCTGAAGAATTTTATGAAAACGATTGAGATAGTGATGATTCATAAGTAGGAAGGTAAGTGATATTATGATGCAATAGATAATTCGTACATGGAGGAACACAAACAAAAATACATACACAACCAAAAAAGTACACTTAGCAGTTAGCAGGAGGAAGGTCCACTACTCGCCACCAGCTACACCACCCGCAACATCTCCTCCATCGTCGCCATGTACCACCCCTCATTCGTGGCCACCCGTACAGCCCTGTTTGGGCTTCCTCAGCATGGGGTGTCAGGGTTTGGGACCCGGCGGTGTGAAGCGGTCAGGAGGCCTGCTGACCCATGCTCCCAACACCTCGGGAGTCGATTGCACCTGTGGCTGCATGGGAACTGAGGGACTGCCGAGCTACGACGCGAAAAGGACCTCCGCCTGGTCCTCCATGAGAACTCGCTCATGTCCCCTGGGAGATCCTCGCAGGGGGATAGGTAAACTCCTGACCGGTGTGTCGCTCCTGCAGGACAAGTATTGTTTATTCATCCAATATATTGATGTGAAAAAACTTTAAGAGATAAAACGTACCTTCCAAGTGGGTCATGGCCTCCAGCTAATTGCCATGCCCACTAGACTCGCCTGGCCGTAAAACATGGGCTGCCCTGCCGATGCCAGGTAGGGGTCCACGGACGATGACAGTGGTGGTGTGTAGGCACGTGCCCACCCTAAACCTCTGGCCTGACCCAGCGGTGGCGGTGTCGGTACCCAGGAGTAGGCACGTGGCCACGCCGACCCTCCGACCTAGTCAGGCACTGGCGAGGCTCGTGCACGTGGCCCTCCAGAGCCTCCTACCTAAGCTACAAGATGTGGTGGCCTTGTTGTGCGTGTCAATGTGGCCACCTCTGAGAGCATCCTGCACAACATGAGGGTGAATACACGCTTCACCCTCTTGTAGACCATATGGGCAAGGACTAGTAGCTTGTCGCATGTCACCTCCAAACCACGTCCGACCCTGTCCATGGCTGACCTAGTGTCCCCTACAATGTTGGCGGTGATGTCCATCTACAAAAAGCATATAAAAGCGTCAAAAGAGTAATTGTGGTAACTGTACCCTGAAACTTTCAAACATGAGAGTACGTACTGCGAGCGCCAATCTTTGCACTATGTGTACAGGGTACACACGGTCGGTGCTGGTACGTGAGTGGGGGGAAAGTCAACAACATGCACTAGCATGGTGCGTATCTGTGGACCATACCAACGTAGGTACTTGGTGTATGAGCTTGGGTCATATGCTATGTCCTCGTGCACGAAGTCCTAGATTTCCTCCCCCCACTTGTCCACCAACTGCACCACTTTCGTGGCCAAGACCGTCCTGCTACCACCCCTCTTATTGTTCTTGCGAAATGTACACATACAATCAGAAGGCATCATAATAGAATTGAGAAAAATTATATGGACATGTGTTGTGTGTAACTCACGTGTGGACCGACTTAGGCACCCGATGCCCGACGGGGGTTAGAACAACCAAACGAAGGCCGAACTGGTGCATCACCCTATGCACCACGTAGTCGATGACGAACACATCAAAGACGAGCTTCTTCCGCGTGAGCTAGTACACCTGGTCGCACAAACACAGCGACAAGAGGCTGTCGGGGGGCGCAGTCTGCTATCTCCTAAGCAGAGTATGGCTCCCAACACACATCCTTGACGGTCAGGCGGTCGAGGTGATCGACAAAGTGGTCGTACGCATGGTGACTTGGAGGTTGCAAATTATGCCTGCGAACCAGAACAGTGGTTACAGAGGATGACCTGTAATATACGTATAGTAAAGGCTCAAAGAGAATGTACCCATCTATGGCACCAAAGGGACCCTATGGTAGGCCGGTCCACGGTGCCTTGTGGTACATATCCGCGTGGTATGGACCACTGTTGAGCAGCATCAACCGTCCGAGGGGGAAGTGCTCAAATGACCATAGCTGCAATAGGCGGGGGCAGCCTGTCAAGGCAAGGGTTGTCCTCATTCTACAGCAAGCTCGCACAGGCCATGGTACATCATGGTAAGTACGATTAATCCTCACC
Source organism: Dendrocalamus sinicus (assembly GCA_036346575.1). NCBI lineage: Eukaryota > Viridiplantae > Streptophyta > Magnoliopsida > Poales > Poaceae > Dendrocalamus > Dendrocalamus sinicus. The sequence continues at coordinate 20,544,265 of CM070648.1, forward strand.
TATAGTGTAGCTCACCCCCGTCGGCGATGGCCCTCGCATACCACACGAGGTAGGCATCGACAGAGTCACCGGGCTACTGATAAACAGTACCCAGCCGAATAGCCACAACAAGTACGCCTCGAGGTGCCGCAACACCTGGTACTCGTTGGTGTCCGGGTTCATCTGCTTGACCTATGCACAAATGAAAAAATTGTAAGTCCGTCATATATCAAAGATAGTGCATCGCTAAATAGGGCAGGTCAAGCAGCATCGTGATGTCCTGTAGAGTGGTAGCCATCTCCCCAAATGGGAGGTGGAAGGTGTGTGTCTTGAGCCGCCACCAGTCCAGCAGAGCTTTCAGCAACGACCAGTCGAATGGGAACCGTCGTGACCGCTCTTGGACCTCCTTGGCCTTCTCAACTAGAGTGATGTCCTCGTCGATGGCCTCTACCATCCACACGAGAGGTAGAAGGCCAGTATCGCTCAGCCTACAAACACACGAGGAAGTTAGTACATAGCACAAATATCATAAAAAAGACGTGCCATAGTTTGTACACAAACCTGTCTCTCTAGCACAGATCTAGTCCCCAACCCGTTGGGGTGTCCGCGTAAGGACCACCCCAAACATGGTCTCCCTGCCCCTTCCCTCGGGATGCATGACACAACATCTCACATGGTGTTGCGTGTCGATATGCTAATCCAGCAAGCCAAAAGACCAATTCGAACCACTAACGTCATGAGCCATATCTACAAATTGATTTTAAGTAAGCAATTATGACACAATTACTTACAGATATAATAGAAAGTGAATCTTAAATATAATAATTAAATGAATTATACTAAATTTTCTAAAATTTATAAGCAAATGACAAAATTTTATTTTAGTCACTTGTTAATTTTTATGGCTCAAACGCTATTTAAATCATCACGTACTATTTTAAATCGGTGCGTCTTATTCTAATCATCATGAACAGTTAAGAATACTAATTATAGGGTTTGTACTATTTATAAGTTACTGACAAAATTTTGTTTTAGTCATTTGTGAAATTTTACAACTCAAATGCTATTTAAATCGTTGCGTATAATTTTAGTCGCTACATGTAATATTAAATCACCGTGTACTATTTTAAATTAGTGCATCATATTCTAATCATCATGAACAGTTTTAAATATTTTAATGCCTATTAAGAGTACTAATTACGAGGTTTATACAATTTACATGCGACTAACAAAATTTTATTTTAGTAATTTGTGAATTTTTACAACTGAAATACTATTTAAATCATCTCGTACTATTTTAAATTGGCATGTCCTATTCTAATTGTCATGAATAGTTTTAAAGCTTTCAATGCCTATTAAGAATACTAATTATGGGGTTTATACAATTTATAAGCGTCTGACAAAAGTTTATTTTAGTTATTTTTGAATTTTTATAACTCAAATGCTATTTAAATCGTCGCGTACAGTTTTAGTTGCTACGCGTAATCTTAAATCGTCATGTACTATTTTAAATCAGTGCGTCCTATTTTAATCATCACGAATAGTTTTAAATCTTTTGATGCCTTTTAAGAATACTAATTACGGGGCTTTTAGAATTTATAATTGACTGACAAAATTAACTACAACTTCAAATGCACAGTAGAGCGATCTAAATGACAATAGAATTATTATCAATTAAATTACTGTTAGTTTCTAAACTAAAAATTCAATGATTTCAATTACTATCCTAGTATGTTTAAAAAATAATTATACAAAAATACAGAAAACTCACCATCGTCGATGCGCAGATTCCTCCTCTCCTCCTCACATCCTCCTCCTCCCCTCCTCTTTCTTTTCTTTCCTCTCCTTCTCCCCTCTCTTTCTCCTCTCCATTTCTCCCCCTTCTTTCTTCTTTATTGCTCTCGGCCGAATAGGATAGGGGAGGTGCTAGCCGCCCAGGGGGGATACCCCCTAGTCATCCAATGGTTGGGCAACTAGGGGTAAAGTCATCTAATGGTTGGGCAACTAGGCTCCATGTCACCCAACCGTTGGGCGACATGGACTACTCGCCACATGTTGCCCAACAGTTGGGTGACTAGCCAAAATCACCCAACTGTTGGGCGATATGAAGCCAAAAGTGCAAAAACAATCACATGTATATTTTTGTAATTCTGAATAAAAAATTATTATTTTAAAAAAATTCAAGATGAATGTGCAAGGAGAAAGGGTATTATTAGTAAAAGGTACTACCGCACAAAGGGTCAGCACCAACGGTTTTAAATCCTTATCACAGACAGTTTCTCAACTGTCTAAATTTTTGTGTATGTGATAAGTCATATCACAGATGGTTCATATAAAAAACCATCTATGAAGACCAACTATCACAGACAGTCGGTGCACATAACCATCTATGATAGTTCGTGTTCATGGATGGTTTATACAACAAAATCATCTATGATAGTTCGCTCTATATATAGAAATTTTTCTATTTTTGGCTAGCCTTAGGAAATGCTAGCAATGCCCTCTGAAAACAAGCAAGCAGATCATAGATAATTGCAAATCTTATCGCACACAACAATCATTATATAGATCTCACAAATGAATTACAATTGAATAAGTTACAATTGAACAAATTACAATTGAATCAAATGATTGAATATTTATTAATTATTGCGCTAGAGTTGAACTCTCCCTTCAGGTCAATGGCGTCCATCATTAAGAAGGTGGAGAGCTATCCTCGAACGTCGGAGAGTTCGTTAAGATCGAATTTACTTGAGTTGATTGTCATACCCTATCGCTAGGAGGAGGAAAGATGTAAACTAGACAACATAAAGTCACAACTTACAACTTGTTCTTGATTTAGATAAATGATGTCAATATATTTCATCTAACACTAATATAGTTTTGCACACCCAACAATTTAAATGAGATAGAGATAAAGTCGGATCTCATATCACACTTACAGCTAAAACTCTATCAGTTAGAGTAGTAGTTGTTCTATAAATAATATATACTAAGATGAGAAAAAGAGAAACAATTATCCACAAATTATTCTAGAAAGTAGTCAGACTGCTCATATTGGTATTTCTCGACAACTACAAGAGGAACATTAAAACACTGTACACAACAACTTGTTCTTTTTCTCATCTTGGTATATATTATCGCAACAAGATCTCATTAGAAATGTGTTTTTAAATAACTACTACTCCGACTGACATAGTTTTAGCTGTCAAGTGTGATATGGGATCTAATTTTTGTCTCTAGCTTATTTAAATTGTGGGATGTGCAAGACTATGTTATTGGTGCCATGAAATATGTGGGCATCATTCATCTAAATCAAGAACAAGTAAACTGTTAATTGTGACTTTATGTTGTGTAGTTTACTGCCTCAATATCAAAAGAGAAGTCATTCTCCGATCTCGAAGGACCTCCATGATGGTCATTCGGCTCTCTGGCAAAACTGAATCTGAAGACTGAGCAGACACTACCTCGCGTAGTTGCTATCTATGAAGCATTCAAATTGCATTTCAGTATGGGCTATATAAAACACAAACTGAATATCGTAGACTAAGTATGGTGGACATTACTATTAAATAGTGTCCAAAACCTAATTAATAGACTAACTTCAAACAATTGATACTCTAGAGTCTAGATGACTAACTTCTTTATCCTAAGAAGACTTCTAATATTAATTTATAATTTGCGCTACCTAGCATAATGCACTTGAATGTAAATTTGTGAATTCAATCAAAGAAATAAAAATTCAAGAATGGCCTAACATTCTTAAATGCATATACCTTTTTGTTAAAAAGGTTTTTGTTTTATTCTTTATAAGTTCAACTTAGGTTTTATTTTATATGAACAATGTTACTGGAACCATTTACCATTGCTTCACTATGCTATATTGCATTATTTCAAGAGGTCATACCCGCACAACAGTGACAACAACAGGGAGCCGAGGAGGAGGCGACGGGTCATGGAGGAGGCGACGGTGACGGGGAGCCTAGGAGGAAAATAGCTCAATTTATATAAACAAATTTGTAGATTAGATATAATCTAGGATAAAATTGGGGCAAAATTCTAAATTTCTAGTATAGTTATGGAAAGGATCCTCATTGTCATTCCTTTTATATGCATTTAGTTTGATCACACTTGTTTTAAATAAAGAGATTTCCATTTCCTCTAGCAAAAAAGCATATATACTTGAGTAATATCTTACTATCTCACTTGTCATCACAAAAGTTAATTATTCATATATATAGAATGAGCAACTAAGCATAATAGGAGAGAAGTTCATGAATACATTGAACTTCGGTTCCAACACATTTAATAGATATGGATGATTTGGGATCCATACCTTCGAGAGGAGAGGCGACGGGGAGGAGAGAAGTTCATGAACACGTTGAACTTCGGTTCTAACACACATTAACAGACATGGATGGATCTAACACATATGAGGTAAAAAAGTGGGATTTGGGATCCATACCTTCGGGAGGAGAGGCAATGGGATGGCCGCGTTAGGTGAGGAAGTAGAGGACAAAGGCGTCGGGTTTTGTGGTGGTGGTGGCAGAGGGAGGATGAGGAGATGGAGGGTGGGGGTGCGAGTGAGGAGTGTAAGGGCACAAACCCTACTGGCGCCGTATTTATATAAGGAAATATTACAGATGGTACTTTATTAGAATCATCTGTGATAATAAGAGACTTCGCAGATGGTTCTTTATTATAATCATCTATGATAATTCACAAATGATTCTTAATAAGAACCATTTGTGATAATTATGTATCACAGATGGCTCTATCCATTGCTACTAACATAGACAATCACACATGTAAAACTATCTGTGATAATTGCAACACTGAGGATTCAGGGAACCGTATGTGATGAGACGTCTAGTATGGCCTTCTCTGTAGTAGTGGGGCCTAGTGCGCTCCTCCCTTGTTACTGTTGTTTTGTATAAACTTAATTTGCTAGGCATTCGGTTTATCAGGTTTATTCTGTCTAAAAAATGGATTTTTGAAATATCACTGCCGAATTAACCAAGCAAGAACTCCATACCAAACCTAATAAAACGAATTTATATCAGTTTGGCATTTTGGTATTACGGTGTACCAAAATATTGAAAGCAGGCAAGTTGCCAACTGCACATTGAAATTCAAAGCACAGTTCAGCAATAACCACCAAATAAACAAGTGTAGATCTGTTCATTTCTCACCAAAATTCAATCAAATCCAACATAGCTAAGAACAAATATGAAGACAAGTACACAATCAGCACCCGCGGATTGGCTTGTGGACCATGAGACACTGCAACATCTCCCCCACCTTCTTGTTGTTTTCTTTTTGTACATTGTTATATTTTAATATAGCACAGTAGGAGTCTCTCCTGCTATTTTCCCTCAAAAAAAGCATCTCGGCATCAGCAGGAATGGTAGCTGCAGCCTCATCTTTGATCAACTCCATCGCACCGCTCACAGGTCTTACGCTGCCGCACTCGGTGAATGCCTGGAAGGTGGTGGCTGCTAGGGTTAGGTCCCTGCTGGCATTGCTCTCTCCCATCTCTCTCTCTCTCAGCCTCTCAATGTGGATTGGGTAGGGATGAGGGGACAAGAGGCTGAGAGCAGGTGTGACCATGTGAGTTGGGCTGGGCCTTTTCAAGATGGTAGATGTGCTGGGACTAAGTACATAATGTTTCCTAGTAATTATGTTTCTTTGGTATTTCTTCCTGATTAGTTTATGAGATGTGATGACCGAGCCAAATACCGATCACCGAAAACTGAACAAACTGAGAATTTTGGTTTTTTTGGGTTTGGTATAAATATGCCCACCCCTATTTGTGTGTATGAAGTATATATGTAGAGCATGTTAGTATAGTGGAGAGAGCATTGTAGGAAAAGAGTTAATAATAGTTTCAATTATACTTTCTGAGTTGTTTCACTTTAAATTTTGACACCATTCAAGCATGTGCATTTATGTCGATGAAAGGGATTTAATGGATATAGTTATACTAGATATGCATTCAAATACGACATGCATTCTAAAGATTTAAGGTATCCATTCATTGGTGTAATAGGCACGATTAATATCCAACCATCAAACTTGCTAATATAAGGTGAATTTCGACATCTAAATAATACTTCTCTGACCATTTCCTAATCATTTTTGTGGGCAATATTTGAATCAAAATTATAATGTAATAATATAACTATCAGCATGACTACGTTGAAGGCATTTATATTTTATCCAAACTATAGACAATTTATATTTCTATTCCAACTTCAAAATTCAAGATGCAACATCATGGAAAAATGTGACACCCTAAAATATTAAAATGCAAAACCCGCATTACAAAAATGATACACTCTACAACACAAATGCAAAATCCAGATAACAAAAAAATACAACACACCAAAACATTTAATGAAATGACCTAAAATAGCAAAATGCAATATCCAATCACTGTAATTCACCAAACATAAAAAATGCAATAATAAAAAAGTACCTTAGAGGTGTCAGATTCGGTAATAGTGTTGGTGGTATCAGCAACATTTGGGGAGTGTTGACAGCACAAAATAGGAGGCAATGGCTAATTGCACATATGTCTAGGATTAGGCTTGTTCAATGGGGTTGTCATTTGACCTTCATGATATAGTATGGGTTAAATGGTTATAGTAGCCAACCGTGACTTTGAACACAAGACCTATCATCGAGATAATTATCCAACCACTGTTTGGACTAATATAGAAAGTAAAGACTAGTAAAACCCACTAGGTTCAGAAATAGAAGGTGATGTACGCAGTTTGTGTTGATACGAAGCTATCCCCCTCATTTTCCTCCTTGGCAGCACCTTCCTTTCCCTTTACTCTTTTATTCCTTGGCTTGGCTTGATGACTACTTGGCTAGTAGAAACCAATTCAAATTGCCATAAAGGTCAACACTAGATCATAACAAATAGTGTGGTCAACACTAGATCATAAGGCATTTACATTGCTCGATTCCAACCTTACCTAGTCCGATGAATTTTCACCCTTAGGGGTCAATTCACGTTGAAGCCCGAGGAATTTATATTGTGTTGACGGTTTTATCCCCATACACTTATTGTGATGAGAACTAGCTTGAGCCCGTTACTGGTGCTTGAACCACTCTAATCTACCACGTGTGCAAGATCAGACCAAAACAACTTATTACACTAGGGTCTTCCTATAAAAGTGCTTGTGGTTATACGAAAGGCTTAGTTCAACAACACATAAGTTCATAGTCTTTTAACCAAGTTAAGCGAGAGTCTCCAACCATCAACCACCACATACAAGGTTCCTTTTTCACCACAAATCATATCCACATAAATTTTCACAATCCAACCAACACATGAGATTTTCTCTCGCACCACAAGTTATACACATATCTCACCTAAGTCAAAACCATAGTATTTTAGTTTTGTTTTCTAGGTAAAATATCAAGGGTGACCACTCTAGTCCAGCAACATAACCATCCCATATTTTGAAAGTGTAACATTCCGATCATGTATTATACAAACATCTATGCAATGCTAAGCAACTCTATCTTATACCATTATAAACTTCCACAATTAATCATACTAGTTGTGGATGTCATTACTATGGCAACAATAGTGAGTATGACAACTTTTCAAGGAAGGGTCAATGCAACAAATCAGCATAATTAACCACACCTTACTAATATAGTGATTTTACTAAAAAAATGTGCATGCATAATAATTCGAGCAAACAAATTACTTAACATTCAAATATAGAATAAACATGGTCAAAGGGGGTGCTTCCCTTACTGTTTAACACTTGCGCTTGATCTAAATTCTTGAAGTATTGTTAGTACATCAATCTCTAGCGTATAAAGCCAAATAACACAAATAAATACCAAATAAAATCAAACAGAGGCAAAACTCAAATATTTGGCCTTAATATGAGTACTTGTGCAAACACTTTTGGCCATAGTACGAGTACTTATGGTTGTGGCTGAGGGTGCCAAATAACACAAATAAATACCAAATAAAATCAATGTTCATAGGACGTCTTATGGCTGTGGCTAAGGACTGTTGGTCTTAGTATGAGTACTTGTGCAAATGAACCGAACACCGATAAGCTGCTTCAAAATGGCTATTCGATAAGCTCGCTTCGAAATAACGGTGGAGAAGCCATCCTATTATTTATTTGGAGAAAGTCATAAGTCGAAAAGAACTTGGACTAACCAGGTCCAATTTTTTGTGCCTTGTTTTTTTGTTCATCAAGTATAATCCCCTCTTACAAAATCACAGTCAATACCAAAAGACTGGTAATTGCATCTAGTTTATATCCTTTTGCTCAATTCTATAAAAATAAAAATACGATAACTTAAAAAAAGAAAATTGACTCATTTTGACTGGATTTTTAGTAGTTTCCTTAAGTAAATGGAACTAGGTCTCATCCGGTTATGGGTTCGGATCCCAGCCCTAGTGGGGATTGCGGGTGATGCAGAGGCATGGGGACCACTTTTTGAGCAGCATTTCTCCTGTTACACCTAGCGCCTTGGACTTCATGAGCCAGGCATTATCCACCCAATATGGATACATATCCATCGCAATGCAAATTGGGGACATGAAATAGGTATCTAGTTGATTGTTTGTGGGGGTTCTAATGCATTCCTCGCTTGCAGCAGTAACATCCTATGAACATTGCTACTGCAATGTACAGGTATATATTTTTAGAAAAGCCCTCTTTTCAATCCTAAATTCTACCCTCGTTTTGGTATTAAACCATGAACTATGAAACTGTCTAGAACACAACCTTGAACTATTAAAATTGTTCATTTCACCCATTGTAAAATGAAGCCTCGTCACCACTGGGCCCACATGTCAATCCTACCAATCTTCTTCCTCTCCCCCTTTGCAATATATTCTTCCTCTCCGCTCCTTTCATGCCATGTCACTACTACAGAAAGGGTCATCACAGAAGGCTCAAAACCATCATTACAGGTAGTTTTTGAACTGTCTGAATTTATGTGTTTGTGATAGTAGGTGGTTATCTCAGACGGCTCTCAAATCGTCTATGATAAGTTACAACATAGATGATTTTTGAAAGTAACCATATGTGATATGTCTGCTATCATAGACGGTTATTAAAAATAGCCATCTATGATATCTTACATATTATAGACGACTAACACTAATAACCGTCTGTGATATGTAAGATATTACAGACGAGTAATACCAAAAACTGTCTGTGATAGTAGACATATAACATATGGTTATTTTTAAAAACCATCTGTAATATTGGATATATCACAGATGGTTTGGTGTTACAAAAGCTACATTATTTCCCCTTTTTTTTGGCTAGCCTCAAGAAATGCTAGCCATGCCCTCTAAAAACAAGCAAGCAGATCACATATATATCACAGAACAATCATTACACATATCTCATAAATGAATTAAACAACGCAAGCAGATCACATATATAGCACATGACAATCATTACACATATCTCACAAATGAATTAAACAACTTAATTAAGTACAATTGAATTATTCCACTTTTCTATGAAAACACTAGTGCTATTTGTGTTGCTGAAAATCTTATTCAACATTCTGGAACCAAACAGTTGTCTTGCATTTCATTGATTCAGATTTTCAAGTTGCTGATATTTTCACAAAACTACTTGATACTTCACATTTTGCTCATTTGCAAAGTGAGTTGGGTGTGTTGCATTTTATGGGATTATTCTAAGGGGGAGCTTGTTGTTCAAAGATGTTTCAGAAGCTTTGTTTATTATACTTATCAAATAATTCATCAAGTCCAAGCCATTGAGATCAAATAAGTTGTAAAGCTCTCTTTAACATATTTACTCATATGCTGTGTAGCTTTGATTATGACTAATTGTAATTAATCTGCTACATTTGAAATAAAGCATGACATAACGAAATACTTTGACTAGATTTATTATAGATAGTATTTTATGATGTTCATCTAAACGGATTAGCTTGATTGTGAGTTTTATATTAAATTTTGGCTATGAGGCTCGTATGTTTTATATTGCAATCTTTTTATGTTCATTCAATTTGACATGTTAAAAAAATGAAAAAGAAAAATTGTAAAGATGTATGCTTTAAGCATGCCATGTGTAAACAAAAAAAACACAAGAAGTGCAAAACTGAAAAGAAGTATGCTTCAAGCATACTATCATTTAAAAGAAGTATGCTACATGTATGACATCATGAAAAGAAGTATGTTACAAGTATGCAACATGCTTAAGAATTGAATGTGAAACAATAGTTTGTTATATGAGATTGCTAGCTCGTCTAAATTTAAAGTTTGCTTCACATTTAGGCATTGACTTTTCATTGTAATATCTCATTGTGCTCTTTATAAATTAGTTTGGTCATTGTTGAGATGCCAGTCATGATATAAATTGCTTACTCATATTGAAAAACTTGTCTTGACATTAATATATGATATATGAGTTTCTATGATCTAGATTGCTCTACTAAAAAAGATGGGTTGGTTAAATTATTAAATCAATGCAAAGTGACTTGAATAACCTACAAAGCTTCTTGATGCTTACTCTCATTGCTCCTTCTTAGAAGTATTCTTTCTCTGAAGTTCTTGATGATTATATTGCCAAAGGGGAGAAAAATGGGAGAAATTGGAGAGAATTTGATTTTGGAGTAATTGGCTAAAATTGCCTCTCTTGTGTTGAGAGGGGACTTTTATGAGTTTTTGTCGAGACTTTGCTACTGTGGTTTGTCAAATTCTTTTTTCTGTAGTTTTGAAACTTTCTTTTCGTAAATTTTGCTTTTCTTTTAAACTACAACTCATTCAAGAGATTTTGAAGTATTGTCAATATATCCATCAAGGGGGGGATTATTAGACCACGTGGATAGGTCGTGAATTTAATGATGAATAATTGACATTTGGGTGGCATTGAAATTTGTATTTGTAAAAGTTTCGGTCGATGTGCTATTGTAAAACTAGAATTGCTGGAATATTCAGGTTAAGCGGTTTGACTGCCTTGTATTCAGCATTTTGACCGATAGGCTTTGATCACGGATGGTAGTCAGTGGTCTAATCGACCTTGTGTTGGGCGGTCTGATCGGTAGATCGACCACGACAGAATGACCACGGCATGTCGACCATAGCAAATCAAACATGGTAGGTTGAGCATGAAAAACGACCACGGCTGAACGACCACGCAGAACCGCCACGACTAGTCGACCATGCCTGGTCTATGGTAGGAGCTACAGTGACTTGTCGATGGTCGTTATTATAGTAGCTGGTCGATAGTCAGGGCTATAGTAACTGGTAAATGGTGGTAGCTATAGTATCTGGTCAATGGTCATTGCTACAGTACCTGGTCAGTGGTCAGAGCTACATTGACTAGTACATGGTTGGAAGCTACAGTGCCTGGCCGGTGGTCGATTGTCGTAGGCTTCGTGATCAGTTGTCATAGATTTGGCGATCAGTGGTCGTAGGCTTTGAGTGCTACAATGCTTGTGATTTTCGAGTACCCCGAGTACTCGTAATCTTCAAGTACTTGTATTCGGTCAGCAGTCTGACTAGCCTATGCATGGCGGTCAGACCGGTTCTTCTCGGTGGTCTCGGGTTGAATTTTGGAAAACGTGGAAATTGAGGCTGTAGATGATTTAGTTCGTGTTTATGGATGGACAAGGGTGTGTTATGCGTGTGTGGACTGATGTTAGTCAAGTTAGAGATAATTTGTGTCGGAAAAACGTTCTTTGGTCTTTACATGCGTAGGATGGGCGTGGAGATAGTCATGGTCGATGACGAGGAGGACTGAGACTAAGAGGGGGGAATCCGAGGTTCGAGTGGTCGAGGATGTCACGAGGTGGTCGGGCTCACGTTGGAGTATGTGGAGATCAAAGTTAGATGACACATGGATAAGCTACGGGAAGTGCGGTTCTGGAGGCTCCGATACGTGATGAGTTGGAAGGAGTTATGAAAGGTGTCCATAACTGGAAGGTTTAGAGATTTTCGAAAACCTGTGTTTGGAAGGGTTTTTGGTCCCTTGATTTTCAGAATCGGATATTATTTCGTGTTCGTGTTGATGAGGACACGGTATGGGGCTTTAGCATATCAAAGTAGGGAGAGATTAGGAGTTATGGTGTGGCTTTGAGACGGCTTTTTAGGAGAAGGCTTTTGGGACAAGATTGTGGAGGCTTTAGTTTTGACTAGACTTTTAGGGGTGTTTTGAGGGGCACTTTACAAACCTACAAAAATCCAGCGATAAACATCATCTTGAGTCAATCTTGTTCTTGATTTGCTCGAAGAGTGTTGGTGATTATAATTTGATCGGAGCTTATGACTACGTGCAAAGGTGTCGAATCGCTGTCAGAAAATAGAGGAAATGCGAGTACCAGAAGGCGCTGAATTCTCGAAGGCACAGGTGATCGAGTGAGCCGTCGAAACAATCATCAAAGTTTACGATTGGTTATAGTTTACGACAGCTGAGTGGTTAAGTACCGAGTGGTCGAAATCTTCAGCAAGCATTAAGAGATACCAAAAAGCGGTGGCAATCATTCACCTCCTTCTGAATGCGGTATTCGATCCTACAGTTATGCACTCGAATCTACCATGTAAAAAAATTGAAAGACATTATGATTTGGCCCCCTCATCAATCATCTGTTGTATTTGGCCCCTCAATTTAATTTTCTAGTTACACTCCTTATATATGGCCTAGGATAAAAGCCAGAGGCTTGTTGGGGAGTAGACATGGTTTGACTAGTTTCAGCTTCATTGGCAACAGCTATTAGGGCCCCGACCATAGATAAGCGTTTTTAGGCTCCGCCCCCAAGGTTGGCCCGACCGTCGAGCAGTAGACCAATGATTCTCACCTGGCCGGGGCCCAACAGATGTGGGCTACATTTTCCATGACCGGCTGGGCAGTAAACCCAGCTTCAGGCCGTGCCAAACCTATATGGCTCGGCCTACGACGTGCCCAAAACTGCTCACGTCTCCTTGTGCCCAATATGTGCGTCTATTCTATCTAACTAATTCAAGTTTTGAGTAATTGTATCATATCATATTAAAGTTCTATTCGAAAGTGTTGTGGTTTTTAGCTAATTATAAAAGAGAATAAGAGGCATTTACGTTGAAAAACTACTCTATTTAAAGTGGCTACTGCAGTGACTCCTACAAATAAATTATAAAAACCATCTTAAAAATCACTCCGTTCAACTTCCACTTTGTAAAAGATAAAAGTCAGAAGCTATTTAAAATATAACCTAAATATATTGAAACCGCTTAGGAGCAACGGATCCCGTGCGATCACACGTGTGGACCATGGGATGTCGAGGGGGGCAGAGTAGGTTGTGGGATTTTAGTTAAAGAGAGAGCCAAACATGCTGTAGTTGTACGTATTAACAGATCTTGTGGGGTGCAACGAACCAATGAGGGATGTGTGCTTCCTTTTGTCAGTTTTTGCATGTCCATCTTTTTTCTTTAAATATCTTATTTGCATTCCGTTTGAATCATTGTGATATATATGACAAACTTAATAAAATAAGAAACATATTGAATATATTTGGAGTCATATTAATAAATTTTTTCTCATCTAGAAACCATATATGTACGATGCTAGCAACTATAGGGGGTTAGCAGCTTGCGATTCTCCACTAATAGTTGGTTCACTGCTTAGGTGATACAACTGGCAACTTTAGATGTTGGTGACTAGCAACTATAGGTGCTGATAACTTACAACTTTTATAAACACGAAGAATTGATACATAGCAACATGTAAGAGTTACTAGCCATCATCAACGTGTAAGAATTGATTCTCACCTGGCCGGGGCCCAACAGATGTGGGCTACATTTTCCATGACCGGCCGGGCACTAAACCCAGCTTCAGGCCGTGCCAAACCTATATGGCTAGGCCTACGACTTGCCCAAAAATGCTCACGCCTCCTTGTACCCAATATGTCTCTCTATTCTATCTAACTAATTTGAGTTTTGAGTAATTGTATCATATCCTGTTCAAAAGTGTTGTGGTATTTAGTTGATTGCGAAAGAGAGTGAGAGACATTAACGTTGAGAAACTACTCTATTTAAAGTGGCCATTGCAGTGACTCATACAAATAAATTATAGAAACTATCCTAAAAAGCTACTCCGTTCAACTTCCACTTTGTAAAAGATAAAAGTCAGAAGCTGTTTAAAAAAGGACCTAAATATATCGAAACCGCTTAGGAGCAACGGGTCCCGTGCGATCACATGTGTGGGCCATCGGATGCCGAGGGGAAGAGTAGGCCATGGTATTTTAGTTAAAGAGAGAGCCAAACATGCTGTAGTTGTACGTATTGACAGATCTTGTGGGGGTGCAATGAACCAATGAGAAATGTGTGCTTCCTTTTGTCAGTTTTTGCATGTCCATCTTTTCTCTTTAAATATCTTATTTGTATTCCGTTCGAATCGTTGTGATCTATATGACAAACTTAATAAAATAAGAAACATATTGAATATATTTAGAGTTATATTAATAATTTTTTCTCATCTAGAAAGTATAGATGTCCAATGCTAGCAACTCTAGGGGGCTAGCAGCTTACGATTCTCCACTAATAGTTGGTTCACTGCCTAGGTGATAACAACTAGCAACTTTAGATGTTGGTGACTACTAACTATAGGTGCTAATAACTTATAACTTTTATAAACACCAAGAATTGATACATAGCAACATATAAGAGTTACTAGCCATCATCAAGTACAACTGCTAGCTGTCTACAGATTTAGAGTCGGTAGTTACTAGGAGCCAAACCTTAGTGATAATTGAAAGTGCATTTTTATGGTTCACAAATATCAGAATTGCTAGTCATCATCAACTGAAGTAGCTAGCTGCCTATAATCAAAGTTGCTAGCAACTATTATAGCAAGTAAGATCTAGAGATAGCAACTAACGTAGATTTACTAGTAACTAATGTAGAGCCATCACCTAAATAAATCGTTGATAATTGTTATCAAGTAATAGAAATATATTAGCAAGTAACATATAAAGATGCTAGTAACTAATGTAGAGAGATGCCAGCAATACATAGTTGAGATGGAACTTTACCATTGTATCATTAAAATATTCCAATATAGATCACAATTGAGAATCGCGAGCTGCAAGCGTCTAGAGCACTGATGCCCAAGGCGGCTACCTAACCCGCTTAGGCACTAGGTGCCACCCTCCTACCTTATCCGCCTAGGTAATTTTTTCCGCCTAGGCGGCCGCCTAGCCCGTCTAGGTTGCGATTAGGTGCTAGGTGGTGGACTGCTGCCCGACTAGCGCCTAACGTCTAGGTGAACACTGGTCTAGAGTTGCTAATAGCGAACACCTAGACTTGCTAGCTGGGAAACAATGTTATCAACATGTCTTCAAAACATATTCAATATGGGTCTTATTTTGTAAAGCTCATCAAATAGATTAGAACAATTTGGAAAAAGCGCGGATCGAACACTCGATTAAAAAATACAGACATTTTAAGGTAACAAAATAAACAAGTACAAAGAACATTAAACCCACTTCATTTGAACGTATTTTGTCTTGTTGTGATGTACAACTTTGTGCTAGCTCTCGTTTTTTCATGCTTTCCGTAACATCCCAAAAATTTGCTTTCTTTAAAAATTTAATTTTAAATTAATTATTTAAAAGTGTTTGGATTTTATTTTTATTATTTGTATAATATTGGAAGAAAATATCGAAATTCTGATTCCAATCCATATTCCCAATTCAAATTCAAATTCCTAAAATTCAAATTTAAAGCTGACCATGTGGAGGTCATCCCATGTGTGTGATGAGCAATTGACATTGGTTTAGGGAAGTCGAGTTTGATTTGGTTGGTTCGGACCATGTCGTTGCGTGGTGCAATGGACTCGATCGAACTTGGTCAAACCTGGTCAAAGGGTTTAGGTTGCATATTATGTCGACTTGTCAGGTTTGGGCTATTCCACTAATGCATTTATGCTTTCATGTATCGAGCAGTGCTATTTGATGTGTTTCTTGTCTGTGTTGGCTGCAGGACGTCGAGGCGGAGTCGTGGTGAGACACGAGGTGACCGGACTAGACACGGGTGGTGTCGAGGTCAGAACGGTCGAGATGTGTCGAAGACGGTGGAGACTCGAGGTGGTTGCGAGGTTTGGACGACAAGGAGCGCGGAAGCTTCCCGGAAGGTGCAGGAGGGGCGAAATGGTAATTTTGCGAGGCTGCAAAAGCGGGAACGGGCTCCATTCAGGTTTAGCGGGCGTAACAGGTTGGAGACCCATTAGCCAAGGGCTATAAATAGATGTGAGGGGCTGCATGCCTCCTCATGGCTTTAGGAGAGAGTTAGTGTTTTGTGAGTCAAAAGAGGCTTTGGGAGGTGGTTTTACCTTTGAGTCTTTAGTGGTTGAGGCAGACAGAGGTTCTGTTGTGTTGTCCCCTTCGTTCATCCCCTCTTCCAAGAAAAATGTAGGGAGTGTTCTTGTGTTTGGGAGAGGGAGAGGATGGATTGATGAGCTTGTAATCATTCCTCTTGTATCAATCATGTATCTCCTTTCCTCTTTATCAATATGAGATGGCCTTGTTGGAGTATGATTGAGTTCCTGGTCCTCTGTTGCTCATTTTCCCTCTATGTCTTCTTGGCTTGATTTTTGACTTTTTGAGATTTGGCTTGTTTCTTGCTAAGGAGTAGCAAAATGGGTTGCTCAGTGATGAAATTGCATTTCTATACCCTTTGGTCAATTAGTTCCAAGAGCAAATCAAGTTTAATTTCAGTTCTTGAGTTTTGACCTTCTCTGTTCTTGTTTTGCTTTTCTAGGGTTTTGGTGCAAATCTCCTTTCCCTCTTTGAGATGGCTTGAAATTTGGTACCTAGTGTCCAGAGGCTATCCATTAGCTTTTCCCAAAGTTTCATGGCCAAGGGATCAAAGAGGATATGGCAATTTGAAGTTTTCAGTTGTGGCTCTCTATAGTGCTCAGTTTCTAGGGTTTTGTTGTTTTTCGTGTTTCCCTTCAAGAGATGGCATGAAACCTGGTATCTAGAGGCATGAGGCTATTAAGTAGCTATCCTCAAAGTTTCATGGCCAAATGATCAAAGGTTGAGGAGTAATTTGAGTTTTGGCTCCGTTCTTGCATAAATATAATCTGAAATTATTGCTCTTAAGGTTGATTCCTTTGTTTCCCGAAGTCCTCTTGCTATTCAGTGTGTTGTGATTTTGCTTTGAGCCAAAAGGAATGGAAGAAATCCAACAATTACTCTGATTTTCGAAGATCTGGAACTTTGCCCGAAGTTCAGTTTTCTCAAGTTGCTCTCGGGTGGCCTGGGAACAGGGGAGCGGTCAGACCGCTTGGTGTGCTGCAGTCAGACCGCTCAGGCAAAGCCAGTCTAACCGGTGGCCTGTGAGTGGTCCAACCGACATTAGGGGAGCGGTCTGACCGCCTTACCCATTGCGGTCAGACCGCCCAGGGGTCCCTTCTTGCTATTGGTTCTTGATCTTTGGTCTCTCTTTTAGTTTTCAATTGTCTTGTCTTCTTTCTCTGTATTCTTGGGTTACCTCTGAGCTTCTGAAATCTTTTTCATAGCTATCATAGCTATTGGAGAGGATCATTTGTTTGGATACTTGTGGGGGATGAGTTTTTAGTGAGCAACATTCACCCCCCTCTGTCGCCATTTTGGTCCAACAAATCTCCAGAAAAATATCAATTCTAATTTTTCTGGGTCCAATATATTTTTTCTTGGCAGTTATCTCTTTAGAAAAAATGATAAAAAGAAAAAATAAAAAAAGAAAGGTTCCCAGAGGGCCACCCATCCTAGAATTGCTAAAGAGCCAACACGTTTAACCTATTAGTTCCAACCGACAGCAAGCAGCTACCCTCTCTTTCTTTCTTGTGCTTCTTTCTCCCTCCTCCTTTTTTATTCTCTTTTCTCTCCTTCCTATTCATCTTCCATCCAATGACAACTGCTTCTCTCCCTCCTCTTTTCTTCACCCGAGCAACTCAAAGCCATTGCCATTCATGCCAAAAATCATTTCCCACCCACCAAAGAAATTAAAGGTAGCAAAAACATCCTCATTCATTGCTAGCAAGTAATCTATTTCAGTTCCAATCTCATTTAAACTTCACTTTTCAATTTCTTTGCATTCAAAGTTGAAAAACTGACATTGCTTTGATTCGCCCATTTCCAATCCGTTTCTCTCATTCTTGCCCTATAAAATGAAGCTTTGGTACCGCATTCCATCCATTCACACAATCCTCAAATCGTAGAACCACTTGTGCAACTTCTTAGCCATGAGCAACGTCCTCCCGAGCGACGGCTTTCGTCCTGACATCGTCATCTTTTGCTCTAGTGAACTTTTTCAAGTTTTATTCACGTCATATTGTGTTCTATCATCCAAGCAACTCCTATACCAATTTAATTTGATTTCCTTGCAGCCATCCGACTGGAATTGAGTTTTCCCAAAGTTGGTTGAGATCATCTTCTGCCGTCAATTCGTCATCTCCGGTGAGTCACTCTTCGATTCCTCGCTACTACATGATCACCAACACATCCTCTACATGTTCCAAGTCTTACTTTGCCCAATCATTCTCCGTGGAGAGCCGCCACCATCACCACCACCATGTTTGCCATTGTTCACCATTGCCATGCTTCTCTGGCCATCCTTCGACCAAGCTGAGCTCATCTACATGTTCCACATATTGAAGCCATGCTCGTGCTCATCTTAGTTCTCTGCGTTCCATGCCTGTCCACCGTGGGTGACGTGAGCCACCCATGGCCACGCCCCGAGCACCGCCTCACTCTATCTTCGGCACTGCCACCACGACCATTTGGTAGAGGACCTCGCCGGGGTTCCAATTTGGTGGTTCCCCCTCCCTTCCCTCGCTGGCGCCTCCATTCACCAGGGCTGCCACCTCCATGCTCTGCTTCATTTGTTCTTCAATAGAGAAGAGTTCCCTCTTAGCTCTTCAATCCTTTGCAATGATTCTAAACATGGTGCAGCGGTGAGAGTCTTGGCTTGTATTACTTTAGTCATGAGTTCAAGTCCTAAGAAATGCAAATCATTTTCCCACTGTTAGCTTGGCCATGTTTTACCTTTACACAATGGCAGCCGGGCCCAACATGTCATACATCAAATAAATCCAAAAATCAGCCAAAAATAAGATTCTAGATAATATTCCCCTGTTTTGCATTTTCTGCAATTTCTATTCCATTCCATCTTTCGAAAGTCCATTCTCCGTCGTACGAACTCCGAATCCATTTTCTTTCTCCTAAATTCATTTAAATTCAATATCTTCCTTTTGATATATGTTTTGTATTTTTGTGATTTTATTTGTATTTATTTATTTATTTGTATTTGTCGTTTCATGCGTAGAACTCAACGTCGCCGAAGAATTTTTTGATCTGCAACAAGAAGGTCCAGTCAACGTGCAGGAAGGCAAGTCTCCTTGAAATGCAAATCTTTTCCCACTGTTAGCTTGGCCATGTTTTACCTTTACACAATGACAGCCAGGCCCCACACGTCATACATCAAATAAATCCAAAAATCATCCAAAAATAAGATTCTAGAGAATATTCCACCATTTTACATTTTCTGGAATTTCCATTCCATTCGATCTTTCGAAAGTCTGTTCTTCATCATACAAACTCTGAATTCATTTTCTTTATCCTAAATTCATCTAAATTCCATATCTTCCTTCCGATATATATTTTGTATTTTTGTGATTTTATTTGCATCTATTTATTTATTTGTATTTGTCATTTCACGCGTAGAACCCGACATCGCTGAAGAATTTTTTGATCCGCAACAAGAAGGTCCAGTCAACATGCAGGAAGGCAAGTCTCATTTGATCATCTTGTACCTATGTTTTTCAAAATCATTTTATTATTTCAAATTTAAATACATTGCTATGTTACATAAAATAATAACTTCTGTTTTAAGGTTAATAGTTAAACTGATAATTGTTATACCCTCCTTTCACGTTGACAACCATGTACCTTTGTCGCTTTAGACTTCTCTTATCTTAGTATTGAGATTATATTAATATTATTTGGTAACTTCAGAATGGTAGTAACTGCTTAAACAAGCTATTCGGTCATTATAACCCTATTGGTGGGAATAATGTTATCAAATCCCTAAATAATTACTTTTATCAAGTATTTGGCAATAGGTGTTGCTGTTGTTTATAAAATAAAATAAAATGATGAAAATTAGTTTTAGATTTAGGCGGATAGTAAGATTGGGTTGGTGCAGATTTAGCATAAGAACTTATGTTGTGATTGTGCCGCCTGAGTCAATTAAGGACCGACGCTTGTGATTTTCCAAATTAAGCATTATCTTACAACCACAAGTCTATATGGGTACGACCTAGCCAATTAACTTGCAAAGGTTTAGTTCAGATATCACCAGTGATATGTGAGTACCAGGGTGTACTGGTTTACTCACAAGGAGGTATGGGGATTTACTGTACTCATACGGCACAAGAAAAGGCTTCTAACTATGGTGGATTTAACCATTCAATGGTGAAACCTCAGCGGGTGGTGCTAGCTAGATCAGAGTGAGGTAAAGGTTTTTTGATAAATTATCTAGGTTTGATGCATTAGGAAGCATGTTGGCTATTAAGATGACTAATCTCTTGTGGGTAAAGTTATACAACCTCTGTATTGTGTAAAACTATTCGAATAGCCATGGCCACAGTCAAGGGAGGGCGAGGTGCACTTTCACATGGTAGATCTTTGGTTTTGGTTTTAAAGTAAAAGTTTTGGAAACTCGGGAGTGGATGAAACTCTCAGGAGTGTGTCATAGCAGATAGAGCCAGTGCGAATAGATGGAACCTGTAGCCATGAACCATGGAAGTTAGAGCCTATCTACTAGTGTTGGTGGTTGGAACCTTCACTAGAAAAATTATGATAGTTTCAATTATTGCAATTACTTTGTTAAATTGATGATTTCGAAAATATAAATTGTTATTTGAAATAAAATGCTTCTTTAGGCAAAAGAACCATTTTATCATTCCTTTATTAAGCCCTACATCTACTGCATTTTTTCCATGACCTGCAGAGTACTCTATGTACTCACATGCTACACTGAAAACAAATCTTAGAGGATTATGAAGCTCAAGAAGGAGATTACGACTACTTCGCGTGTCGATTGGACAAAAGCTTCTCGGAGTACTAGATTGCATTTCCCCAGTCAATTGTTGTGGTGTATTGATGGGTCATCATCAGAGTTTTATTCTGCTTTCGCTGTGTCTGTAAGTTTGAGAGGTCTTAAAACCTCAGTTGTAATAAAGTGGCCATAAGGATTATACTCTCTTTTATTGTAATAAAGCATTGTTGGTTATGCAATCATCACTGTTGACCATGTGCACTAGCTTTGATTTGGGACTAGTGCAGTAATACACAGAAGGTTCGGATTTGGAAATCCAGTCCTGATAGAGATGGAGGCTTTTGAGTGTTTTGTAAGTCTAAGAGGTCTTGAAACCTCAGTTATAATAAAGTGACCATAAGGCCTGTACTCTTTTTTGTTATAATAAAGCATTGTTAGTTATGCAATCATCACTATTTGACTGTATGCACTAGTTTTGATCTGGGACTAGTGTAGTAATACATAGAGGGTTCGGATATGCAAATGTGGTCCTGATAGAGATGAAGGCTTCTGACTGTCGTAGATTTAACCCTTCAGTAGTGAAACCTTAGTAGGTGGTGTCTAGCTAGATTGGAGTGAGATAAAGACTTTGTGATAAATTATCTGGATCTCATGCCTAAGGAAGCATGTTGGCTATTAAGATGATTTATCTCTTGTGGGTAAAGTTATAGAACCTCTACAGAGTGTAAAACTATTCGAATAGTCGTGCCCACTATTAAGGGCGGGCGAGATGCGCTTTCACATGGTAGATCTTTGGTTTCAGTTTCAAAGCAAAAGTTTTGGAAACTCGGGAGTGGATGGAACTCTCAGGATTGTGTCCTATCGGATGGAGCCAGTGCGAGTGGATGAAGCCCGTAGCCTTGAACCTTGGCGGTTAGAGCTTATCTACTAGTGTTGGTGGTTAGAACCTTCATTAGAAAAATTATGATAGTTTCAATTATTGCAATTACTTTGTTAAATTGATGCTTTCGAAAATATATATTGGTATTTGAAATAAAATACTGCTTTGCGCAAAAAAAACCATATTATCCTTCCTTTGTTAACCCCTGCATCTACTGCATTTTTTCCATGACTTGCGGAGTATTCTATGTACTCACATGCTATACTTAAAACAAATCTTAAAGGATTATGAAGCTCAGGAAGGAGATTACGACTACTTCGCATGTGGATTCGACAAAGGCTTCCTAGAGTACTAGGTTGCATTTCCTCAGTCAATTGCCTATGGCGTATTGATAGGTCATCGTCAGAGTTTTAATCTATTTTTGCTATGTTTTGTAAGTCTGAGAGGTCTTGAAACCTCAGTTGTAATAAAGTAGCCATAAGGCATGTACTCTCGTTTATTGTAATAAAGCATTGTTGGTTATGCAATCATCACTGTTTGATTGTGTGCACTAGTTTTGATATGAAACTAGTATAGTAATACATAGAAAGTTCGGATTTAGAAATTCGATCCTGACACTTTCACATGTCGTCCGCCTGGAAAGGTAAGTCACATAGCACGTGGGAGTGGAGACATGATGTGGATTCCCTTGGATAGAAAGCCATGTCATGTATACGGTGGTCACGTGCTATTGGTAGTGTATTAGCCGCATTCTAAATCTACAGTTTTTACCGACCACCAATTGTTGGTTATTGTGCTTCACATAGATTCTTTATTGCACATTTTAGCTTCCTCTCCACTGGTGGTGCTGTGTTTGGAGGTAGCCTTCCGATGATCACGTCATGTTCTCCATGACTCCTCCCTATGCCTAAAGGCTATCAAGTTCTTCAATTGTTGCTCATTAAGCTTGATACAATTTATTTCCTCATTGATCACCCATGCGTCATGCAAATTCTTTCCTATTTTTGCATGGGCAGAGCATGGTCTTATTTAGTTGTAGAGCATCAGGCCATCTTCTTCAATGGATGTGTCACAATTGGAAAGATTGGGAATATGATAACTATAATGTTCAGTAGCTGAGTTGTTTCAATTTTTTTAAAGAATAACTTCATACAGTAACAATTGCTTCATATATTTGCATAGGTTTGCATGCCCATGCTACTGGTGGACACATGAAACATAAGATGGCATTGGCTGTCATCTACCAATTTATTAGCAAAGATTCTTTGCTGCAACTAGGAGCAAAGAAGGCCACAAGGGAGGCATGAGACGCACTGAGAGCCATGCATCTTGGTGCGGCCCATGTTAAGGAGGTGAAAGCCCAATCCCTTATATAGGAATTTGAGGGGCTGTGCATGGGAGATGACGAGGCAGTGGATGACTACGCTACCAAGGTCTCTAAACTTGTCAAAAAGCTACGCAGCCTTCAAGAGAAAGTGGAGGAGTATGTTGTGAAGTAGATGTTGCATGCCGTGTCACCGAGGTTCATCCGGATTGCCTAGTTAATCGACGAATTTGGAGATATGAAGGCCAAGACCATGGGGGAGGTTATTGGGTCTCTGAAGGTGCATGAGGAATGCTACCACAGTTAAGGGAACAAGGTGGTGGAGGCACATGTGCTTATCACGTGGGCTGAATGGGAAGCCCATCGTCAATCAGGGAGCTCCAAGAACTTGTCCAAGGACCAAGGCAGTGCATGAGGGCGTTGGCATGGGTGTAGTCACTGGCGAGGCTGGGGTTGAGGAAAATGCTGTGGCAATTGCACGAGCAGCAACAATGGCATCAACAATACTTACAAGAAATTTGATAAGACCAAAGTGCGCTACTACAACTGCAATGACTATGGGCACTTCGCCTTAGGGTGCAAGTCACCAAAGACGGAGAAGTCATACTTAACTAAGACATGTGATGACAATAAACTAGTGCTGCTCATAGCAACAATGTGTGAAACTGTGCAGACCATGGCAAGCACACCAAAGCAGGTTATGCTTCATGAAGAATATGTGAAGCCCCGACTTGGCACTGAGGATGTAGAGTAGAGAGCAGTATTTGGTACCTAGACACTAGCGCAAGCAATCATATGATGGGATGCCAAAAGCTGTTCTCTGATTTGGACAAAGCTATGGTTGGCAGGGTGAAGTTGGGCGACGGGTCAGTGGTCGAGATAAAAGGCAGAGGCACAATCTTATTCCAATGCAAAAATTACATATTCTAGAACTGAAGATGGCCTATCCCATCTGTTTAATGGGGGCGATAAGTGAGGACAACTGGCTATGGCACAGTCACTATGGTCATCTGAATTTCTAGGCACTGAGATGGCTCACCAGGGAAGGCATGTTCAGAAGAATGCCCAATATCGACAAAGTGATGCAAGTATGTGATGGGTTTGTGTTGCCAAGTAGCACCGAACGTCATTCCCAAGTTCTTCAGCATACCGAGTAGAGAAGGTGATGGAACTAGTGCATGGAGACTTATGTGGACCTATGAAAGCGTCTAGGCCCCTAAAAATGGTTTTGGTAATTAATGAATTTATGTGAATATGGGACTAATGTGTTTAATGAGTATGTAAAGGTTAAGTCCAAAAGTGGTTGACAAGATGCAAGCCAAAGGATGAATGTGAAGATCAAAAATGGTTCAACGCAAAGGTATACTTAGAATAGGATCCCTTTTTATTTTTACCGATTTTAGGAGACAAGGTGGAAGATCGGATCATAGGATAAATAATCGTACCGTAAAGAGGGATCATGGCAAGTAGCTTGATAGCAAATTTTATGTGCCATTTGGATCAAATTAGAAGCATGCATTCAATAAAAATCAGCTTTAAAACCAAAACTGTGCTCTGTCTGAAAGAGCGGTAGTACCGCTGATTTCAACGTTGGAAGTGCTCTCAAGAAAAAAAGGCTCCGCTCAAATTGCATCACTTTGTCAGAAAGAGCGGTAGTTCCGTAGGTAAAATTGTTACTACCGGCGACGGGAAGCTCTAGAACCCGAGCGGAGCCTTTTTTTCTTGAGAGCACCCTCCGGATGCAATTTGAGATTTCGCGGATCGGAAGTACCGGCGATTTCAACACCAAAACTACCGCAGGGTGCGGTAGTTCCGCTATCCAGAGCGGTACTTCCGGAGTCCAGAAGCTTCGGAGGCAGAGCGGAGCCTTTTTTCCAGAGAGCGCCAAGTTTGGGACTTTTGGAAGTTTGGCTCAAGCGGTAGTACCGCGCTAACTTTGCGGAACTACTGCAGAGCGGTAGTACTGGAAGTTACAACGGCGGTAGTACTGCGCCGACTTTCCAACGGTCACTGCAGAGCCTCTGACATAGCCGTTCTGCCGCGCTAGATAGGGGAGCAGTACTACCGGCCTAAGACAGCGGTAGTTCCGCTCGCCCTGATTTTTCTGGAATTTGTTCCAAACGGCTAGTTTTGGTAGGTGAAAGGTATAAATACCCTTACCACTGCTCTAGGACAGGAAGAAGAGACCCATTGAACATTTCTTGAGCATAGAGCATTCACTCCACCCCTAATTTGCATATTGAGCATTAAATTTGAGGTGGTTGGGCAAATTAGTGCGTTGCATTCATTAGTTGATCCTTGGCACTCATTTGCAAGTCAATGGGGATCTTTTACTCTTGGTGCTTGCCGGCACCTGGACGATTTGGAGGAAGATTGATCGGTGATCTTCTCAAAGAAGATTGTGAGAAGACCTGGTATTCTTGTGAAGGTCGGAGCTCACCTACCCGGAGCGAGGAAGAGTTACCACTAGTAATCGAGGTGCTTCGGCTTAATTCATGGAGCCGGTCCGATTTGTTCGGGCTAACCTCAACGTGGATTAGAGGAAATCGGTAAGTTTCCGAACACCACGGTAAAATATCGATTGTGTACATCTCTCACTTGTTTCTTTCTAGCTCTTATTCATTGATATTATTGTGATCATTTGCTTGATTTAGAGCTAGTATTATTTGCTTATTGACTAGAATTGTGTAGGATTAAT
This sequence comes from Dendrocalamus sinicus, assembly GCA_036346575.1. Lineage (NCBI taxonomy): Eukaryota > Viridiplantae > Streptophyta > Magnoliopsida > Poales > Poaceae > Dendrocalamus > Dendrocalamus sinicus. Next base: position 20,570,192 of record CM070648.1, read on the forward strand.
TGCTTAACATTGTTGCTATTAAAATTGTAAAGAATTAATTAAGTAGGCAAGAAAAATTTTAAAACCTTCTATTCACCCCCTCTAGTCGATATCCTTGATCCTACAACCTATTACCCCAACAATAATTGGTTGCAAAAATATTTTCTACTTGTAGTGATGACTACAGCCGATACATGTGGCTGGAGACCATAAGAAGCAAGGTGAAGCATTGACCGCTTTCAAAAAGATAAAAGCTAGACCCTAGGAAGAAGCTAGTGATAGAATCTGAGCCTTGCACATGGATCCGGGGATGAGTTCATAAGTATTGTCTTCACAGAGTATTGTTAGAGCCTAGGCGTCAAAATGTACCTCATTGCACGACATTCTCCACAATAGAATGGAGTGGTCGAGAGAAGAAACAAAATAGTTGTGGCTATGGCGAGGAGCATGATGAAAAGCAAGAATGTGCTTGCCAATTTTTTTGGGGTGAAGCCATGTCAACTGCTGTCTACATTCTCAACTGGGCACCAACCCAAAGTGTAGGGGGTGCTACCCTCTACGAACGATGGACTGGACGGAAACCCAAGGCGGATCATATGAGGGTGTTTAGGAGCTTGGTGTATGTAAAGGTCATTGAGAAACATGTGAAGAAATTGGATGACAAAAGTAAGGCTATGATGTTTCTGGGGTATGAGCAAGGACACAAAGACCTGCAAACTATATGACCTTGTAGCAAAGAATTGAGAGTGAGCAGGGACATAGTATTTGATGAAAGCAGAGATTGGAATTGAGAGACTTGGGAAGCACCACATGCAACTTGTGAGCTAGGACACAAGATATTTTCACCATGCAATATGAAGTGGGCTATCATGGTGATGAACTAGCTCAGATGGAGATGCTGCTCCAACCCCAACAAACAGTCAGAGTGTGACACATCAAGATGGGACTGTTACACCACTGGCTCATCGCAGAAGTCTATGTCCAATGCCAATGTATCAATTTTAATGAAGTCTTTGCCCTAGTTTCAAGATTGGAAACAATACAACTATTAATTACATTAACTATGTAAAATCTGCATTCCTTAATGGTGATCTAGAAGAAGTGGTGTACATTGAGCAGTTGGTAGATTTTGTACAGAAAGGGCATGAGGAATACGTGCTGAGACTGAGGAAGGCATTGTATGGGCTGCGACAAGCACCAAGAGCCTAGAACGCCAAGCTTGACAACTATTTACAATCATTGGATATGCTCGATGCACTCTTGAGCATGCAGTATACATGAAGAAGCAAGGAGGGGCATTGCAAATTGTGGGTGTATATGTCAATGATTTGATCATCACAAGCTCCAATACAAAAGGGATTACTAATTTCAAAGAGTAGATGAAGGAGATGTTTGAAATAAGTGATCTCGGTATGTTGAGTTACCATCTTGGGATAGAAGTGAGGAAATACTCTTTTGTTATCACCTTGTCCCAAATAGGATATGCAATGAAGATCTTGGAGAAGGTTGGGATGATATAGTGCAAACCATGCCAGATTCCCATGGAGCCATGCATGAAGTTGAGCAAACTAAGTGCCAACCGTCTGGTTGATGTTTTTCTCTACCGAAGTATCATTGAGAGTCTGATATATCTTATTAATACAAGACCTGACATAGTTTACTCTGTGGGAGTTATGAGTTGCTACATGGAATGTTCGACAACAACCCATCTTGCTACTCTAAAATAGAAACTAAGGTATGTGTGAGGCACACTGAACCTTGGTTGTTGTTATATGAAGAGGAAAAGCTCAAAAGCAGGCTTGATTGGGTTTAGTGACAGCAACTTAGCAGGAGATATTGATGATCGGAAGAGTACGACAGGGGTGTTGTATTTCCTTGGATCCAGTTCAGTTACTTGGTTGTCCCAGAAGAGAAAATTGGTTGTGCTTTTGTCATGTGAGGCTAAGTATGTCGCAGCCACTGTAGGAGTATGCCAGGGGATTTGGTTAGGACACACATTGGGAGAAATGAGAGGTGAAGATCCTGCTAAAGCCGAGCTCATGATTGACAATAAATCTACCATTGCATTGACAAAGAATCTAGTGCATAATGAGGGAAGCAAGCACATCGACATGAAGTTTCATTTCATCTGGGATTATGTTCAAAGCAAGAAATCAAGATTGATTATGTGAGAATAGAAGTTCATCCTGCAGACATTGACACAAAGCCTCTAGGATGACAGAGATTTGTTGAACTATGTGAGAAGATTGGCATGAGGGATGTTAGGAAGCTGCAACAAGATTAAGGGGGTGATTGATGAGTTAATCTTATTGAGTCATGTTTGTTTTTGTGTTGCGTTGTTACTCTGTTACATGTAAGTACATGATACAGCTCACGTAGCTTTTATGCTTTCCATTCTTGCATGCAAGTCTGTTAGAGTTGGTTAGAGTGTTGAACACTTCTCTCGGAATTGTGGCATAGAATGCGGATCGAGGTAGCACTCACCGCATTTGTAGGAGCCACCACTTGCATTATGTTGTGTTTTCACTGTCAAATAAGAAAAAGAAATAGAAAAGATGCTAGCGTAGTAGTTGCAACATCGAAAATCAGAGTCTCATAGCTTCTCCTTCTATCTTGTTCTACTAGCAGTCTGTGTGTCCACAAAGAAAGCTTGAAGCCAGCAGAAAGTACCAGCAATAGGAGAAGGGAAGAAGGAAGGAAGAGAGAGAAAAGGAAGAAGGAAGCAAGGAAGAGAAAGGGGCAGCAGCACGGAAGGAGCAGGTTGCAGCAAGGGAGAATAGGGGGGCTATTGCAGCAAGGAAGGAAGGAGAAGGGAAAAGAAGAAGAGAAGGATAAGAAAGAGAAGGGCTTTGAGTTCATGCCAATTTTGTATTAGTGATATGCCCTAGAGACAATCATGAAGATGATTGTATCACTTCTATATTTATGATCTTTTAAATAAATATTATTATGTTCCTTGAATAAATTATTATTTATAATGGTTAGTAAGCATGTGACTTGTTGGTGAAGCCTTTTATTGTATGATGCCATTCTAAAAGATCCCTGATCGGATGTCACTAATCAGGACACTAGTGACTTATTGATCAGCACATGTATTGATTGATGACCATGCTTCACTGGTAATAGATATAGGGATATCAAATCAATAATGTGAATATATGTTAGAGAATATGGCGTTGGATTGACCGATCTTGACACACTGTTGAGATTATTATGTTTTTATATGTCATTAGTTGGTCTCAAACAATGATGATGTATAATCATTGTACCTAATATCAGCATAGTTTTCTACATGTGTAATAGCACACTTAGGGATTGTCAAATGCTACTCTATAACTAGGTAGTTATAAAAGTAGCTTTCGGGTATACTATGAAATATGTGGAGGAATATGACTAGTTGGATATGGGATTTACCCCTCCAACATAACAGGAGAGATATCTCTGGCCACTTGATGTGGTCAAATAAAGAAAGTACACGGCCATGCCACAAGTGGTCGAAGAGATGACTGCATAAAGTTATCCATCACTAGATCAGGAAAAGATTCAAAATTCCATGGATGACACATTTATCACCTAGAGATTGATTGGATATCGTGAGACAAAAGGAGAATACGCAAATAGGTTGATAGGTCTGACCGGTTACAAATTGGTCATATGAGTATACTGATTGGTCATGAGCTGATCAAACATATCACATATTAGTTTGCACACTGGTCATATGGGAGTACGGACTGGTCGTAAACAAATATGATCTGGTCGTAAGGAGTTATAAGCTGATTGTGAGTGACTAAAACCTAGTTGCGATCATATTGCATAAGGCTCGTCCAGATTGATCTTTGTGTATATTTTGGGGTCCATATGTCCTGCTAAGGACCACTACTGACTAGTGGTCAGAAAGACATTTCTGAGTTATAACCAAGTACACATGAACCTACAGGGTCATACACTTAATGGGTTGGAACAATAAGAGTTCGAATGTAGACTCTGAGTGGGATACGATCTCTACTCGTATTGGATAAGGATCGAGTCGAAGGCTCTTCGAGTTGGATAAGATCGCTAATCATATCGGATAAGGATTTGATAGGAAGCTATATATTAAGACTAGTGTGGGGCTGAGGGTTTGATAGAAGAGAAAACAAGGATCAGAGGAAATCCCAAGACACACCCATCTAAACGCTAGCCGCCACCTCTCAAAACCCCTGCTGTGCACGTTGGTGCTAGCACACCAGTGCACGATATTTCATCCCTAGATATGTGGACTTCAGTAGAGGTGCTACTACAGCTGCGGTGCTCATCGGTATGATATGAGGAGATGGTTGGTTCATGAAGATCGACTTCTGCTCATGGATGATCAATTACATTTACTACATTGATGCACGCAATGTTGAACCAAGCTGTCTCAACTCTATTTCTATTGCATTGCGCATCTAGTGGTTATGATCCAAGATCCCTTACTCGCTTGGCTTTCTAGTTTACGTGGTAAAAATGTTTAGTTTGCGCTAGTATAGCCTACCGCTATCCCAACATTTTGATGTTCAATTCTGATTCCTAGGGTAACGATATGAACATCTTCTCTTGGCTAGTTCAGCGTTTAGATGGAGTTTGTGGTGTATTGGAGTATGGAGGATGTGAGTAGTTGTGGTTAATCGTTGCCAAAACCTTAATTGCTAGATCGATTTCGTGATAGTGGATAGGCATGTTATATGGGTAATATGAGAATTTGATCTACTAGATAGTTTTAGATAATTTTGTTAGCTTCCCATATAGTACTTAAACACCTAATTTTGTGAAATAGGTTAAAAGTCATGAATTTTGCAAATCTATTGTCCGGTGAATCATTGCCAATTGGCAGTGTCGTGGTAAATTATAAATTAGAATTGTTAAATGCTTTAATTAGGATATTTCCTTTACATGAAAAGTGTAGATAATTGTTCAATCTTTCCATTGGGAATTAGAACATGAAAAGTGTAGATAATTATTTAATCTTTCCATTGGGAGTTAGAACTTAGGATTTGGGTAAGTGTTTTGGGAGTTATACTTCTGGCAAGGTTGCTATCCAAAAATCTATTATCATTGGTAGTAGTTGTGTTGATTGCCATATTACTTGCAGTAGATGGCTGTATTAAATTGTAGCCATAACCGTGAAAAGTTATATAGTTTTAGTGTTTAGTGTAATCTCTTATAACATTGACTGTTAATGTTACGTGGATTATCTTTTGTGAGTGGTATATCGAAAAAAGGTATTGCTGAAATATTGTAATAGTGGTATAATTTTAGAGTGAAAATAGATAGTAGTAGCATTTTAGGCTCAGTGTTGGGCTAGGGTGTTACATGAAATATATGATTACTTGAATTTTTGGTTTGCAAAGAAAAATGTCTCGAAACAAGTACACTAACATGGACTCAAGGCTTGTTTAGTTGGTGACATGGCCTCCATACCTGTCAAAAAGTAGTGCATGGATGTAGTTTGAAAATCAGATGATTTTTGTCTAACCAGGCAAGCATGAGGATATGATGTTTGTTTGGAGAGCTTGGCACGAGGAAAGCATAAAATAAAAAAATCACACTTTGGAAAGGAGAAAGCATGAAAAGAATGACATATGTTTTCATAAGTAACACTTAAATCAGTCTCATCCCCACTATTAGAGTACAAGACACATCTTCCTCACCACTAATCATGTGGAGGTGCAGTGCTCATGGCAGTAGCGGGATCCGGAGGCTAAGTTCGTGATAGTGCTGATGGGATCCAGAGTCTGAGGTCACGACAGTAGCGGGACCTAGAGGTTGAGGTGGTGGCAAGATGTTGGTGTGGTGACTCGATCATGGTAGAGCTCAGTGTTGGCGTGGTGGGAATCGCGGTTTGCACTCACTTGCCAGGTGCTTGATTTGTTTCACCTGGGCTTGGTGGGGGTTACTTGGAGCAAGGAGCTACCTAGGGTGGCAATCAAACACAAACTCTTCACATAATTGGCATTATAGCCACTTTTTTTTCAAATTTAGCTTGAATGTTCATTCTTGTAAATTTATCCCTCTCTATGGACCTACCGAGCTAGGGGAGCTCAGTAGATGACTTGCTGAGCTATAGTAGCTTAGGAGGCACCTACCAAGCTCCCTTAGCTCGACAGGCGACTTTCTGAGCCACCCTAGTGTGGCAGCAACAAAAGCATGTGACTGGGCTAATTAATTGATAACTAAGTTCGTATTAGTGCTAATTAATTGTGATTAGTACTTAATAAATGTGATTAACTCTAATGAAAGCTCTGCACAGTTGTCGGAACCCGGAGTAACGGCTCCTGGATCCTCTGTGTAAATCGCACTAGTCCAGGATCAGCTAGTGCACACAGTCACAACAAAGATAAATACCAAGCACAAATGACTGATTATATTAAATAAAAGATACGGCCTTATGGCCAAGTCTTACATCAATGCTCATTGGCAAAGTAAATAAAGGAATTAACTGCGGAAGCAAACTGATAAATAGCGAAGCCCAAGCACCTTACGAGCAAGCGGCGATGAAGCGCAGCCTATTCATCCAGATCTTCACCGTAGTTGACGTCTTCCTTCTCTGTGTGGAAAAAGCAACGTGAGTACAAACTTGTACTCCGCAAATCACCCGGGAAAATGCAACATAATGATAAAGGCTTCAATGGAAGGCTTATAGGGTTAGTTTGCATAAAACAGCATTTAAGAAATACAGTAAATAGATCAAAATTGCTGAATTTAATACAGTAAGTAAAACAATACTTGCAAAAAAATAATACCGTCAGTGTATGCTCCGACCATACACCAACCTATCCACGGGCATCCCACCCGGACCATCTTTTCCAAAAGACCACGTATGGATTCCATCCATCCACACGCTTTCACTGCGCAACTCTGATGAATTCCATCTATTCACCAGATTTCCATCTCTCACGGATTCCATCCATCTGCAAGGTTTTCATCACTCGTGGATTCCATCCATCCACAAGGTTTTCAAAAACATTTTTTTGAAAATCAAAATCTAATCCATGAAAAACTTTTACTCAGCATGCCCATGACCGTGGACACGGCTATCCAGGATAGGTTTTACACTCTGCAGAGGTTGTACAGCTTTACCCACAAGACACGATCATCCCATATTGCCACCGGGTTACACACTTCCTTAGGTGTGCGGCGAGGAGTCGTGACAAGGCCTTTACAATGCAAAGCCTTCAACACTGGTCGAGCCAACTCTAAGGTTTCACCCGATGAGAATCCACAGGCCAGGACCCCTCTTGAGCCTAAACGAGACTTCTCATGGCTTAACCACGCTCGCCCAAGTGAGACTTCACATGGCACCAACCACGCTCACTTTCAACCTACAACTCGGCTCAGGTTGGGACTTCACAAATTATTCAGCCAGGGCTGTCCCATACCAGCCATGTGGTAGTACGATTAGGGCTTTGCAATGATAGCTCACAGACCGGTCCTTAATCGACTCGAGCCCAACCACATACCCGTGCACGACAATCAACTCTGCGGCTCCAACCAACGGGGCATGCTGCACCCACCACTCTAACCAATTGCCTAAGTCTAAACCAGTTTTATAATTATTTTCAAAATAATTCATAAACCTCCTTGACTCACCAAAGTCAAGAGCATATCATTTTATGTAAACAGAGTTATCATTTTATGTGAAAGATATCCCAAAAACAAATAATATAACTTCGCAGGGCTAAGCATTTGAATAAACTCTCTAGCCAACACTAATGTATTAACTAGATTTTGAATCTAGGGTGACAAGGTATTGAGGAATTCAAATTCAATGGAGGGATTAACAAGTAGGCATTAACTAAATTTAAAACTGAATTGAAATACGTTGAATAAAAATATGCATGCAATATAATTTAAATCAAAATAATTTTATTTTGAAAACTGGGATCAACATGATCAAGGAGGGTGACTTGCCTTGCCCTTCGAATTGGCTTGAATCTTCGTCGAAGAAATTTCCCAAATCGTCGAAGTCTACACGTCAAAATAACCCATCAAATTCAAATAAACTCAAATTATATTCAAATTGAACTCAAATATTTGAATTGAGGCTATAAATGGATAGAGGGGAATTTTTGATGAATTTAGACATTTGAATGGGCCAAATCGGAGTTAAAACGAGGAAGAACGGACTCCGGGAAATTTGAAAAGAGGGAAAAAGGAAAAAGACTGATTTTTGGATTTATTTTTCTACTGAAAAAGGAATTTATGACGTCAGCCTTGCGTCAGCGAGGAATTTCCTTTTCGGCCGGAATTATTTTTCAAAGGAAAAATCGGATTAATGCGCCAGCATGACTCCAGCACTGGGGTGCTCCTGCTGACAAGTGGGCCCCCGGTCTATGGACCGAGTCCACGGGCCCAGGAGGAGGATGAGGTGGTGGGGGAGGAGGCTGGTGCGCACGTGGCGCTGACGGGGCGAGGGGAGCTGACGCGGCTGCCACCCCGCGGCCACGTGGCGTCCACGCGCTGCGGCGGCAGCCGGCCGGCGCGCACGGGGCCGGGACCTCGCCGGCGCAGCGGCGCGGCTGCCGACAGCGAGGCGAAGCGGGAGAGAGGCCGAGGGAGTTGGGCTCACCGTCTTTGCGGGCTCGGCGGGCACCGCGGCGGCGGCGGCGAGGAAGCGGCGGCGGCGCTCGGGTAGCGGCGGCGGCGGCCTTCCGGCGGGTTCGGACTCGGGGAGGGCCGCGGCACGCGGCGAGTGGGGAAGGCGGAGGCGTCGGGTGGCGAGTGGGGCGCAAATGGCCGGCGATTGCTCGCCGTAGCTAGCAGCGGCGGCGGAGGCAGAGGCGCACGCTACGGGGCCTCTAGAGCAGCGGAGAGGGGAAGCTGAGGGCGGGGGAAGGCGGAGTGAGGAATGGAGGAGCTCGGGCGGGGTTTAAATAGGAGAGGAGAGGGGTAGGGTAGCCGGGCGGCGTGCTTAACCACCTGCGAAAATGGCGGCGGCGGCGGTTGCGGTGTGAGAGGGGTGTGCGGGAGGAAGACGACCGGGGAGGAAGAAGGGCGGGGAGGGAGACGGACCTGACGTGTGGGCCCGGGCGGCAGTGAGAGGGAGAGGAGGCGGCTGACCGGGTGGGGTCGGTCAGCGAAACGGGAGAGAGAGGGCGCGGCAAAGCGAGGCGAGCGCAGAGAGAGAGAGGCGGGTGGAGGCTCGGATGGCCGGGCGCTGCGTGGCGAAAGGGGAAGGGAGGAAGGCGGGATGGGGGTGGGTGGCCGGGATGGGCCGGGGAAGGGGACGTGGGCGGTTATCGGCCGTCCACGTGGCAGCCGGATGAGGGGGTGAGGGATTTTGATTTTTATTTTTGATTTCTGGATTTTCAGAAAAGCCTAGAAATTCCATTAAGCCTCAGAAAAATACGAAACAACTTCAAAAAATTCCAGAAAAATTCAGAGAATCTCCTGGAAACTTTTTGGACTTAATAAAAATATTTCCAACTAATGTTGATATTTAATTTTCATACTTTAAAATACTTTTTAATTTCAAAAATACATTTTAAACTCCTGAAAACTCAGAAAACCAAATAAAATCCAAATAACTCCAAATTTTAATTTGACATAGAATTTTTATAGAAAATCAAAATATCATTTTATTTAATAATTTTAGGTTTTTTCTGAAAATGCTTTTCAAATCCAGCTTTTTAAAAAACAGAAATTCAGCGCAAATCCAAATTTAAAACTTAGGCACAAAAATACTTATTTTAATTTTTAATTTTTGTTTTACTTAATTTTATTATTTATTTATTTTTTTAGCAAAAATCCAGGATGTTACAACAGTGCCCCACCCGGCTTGCTACTGCACTTGGGGGCCTCGGCAGGTGACCTACCGAGCCCCCTAGATCGATAGGTTCATGTAGGGGGTTAGATTTACAAAATAGGTATTTAGAGGCTAATTTCTTTAAAAAAATAGCTATAGTACAGAATTGTGTAAACAATTTACCAAACACACCTTGGCAGCATCCTGGCAAGACAGGCGCGGCCTAGGACTTGAACTAAACACGCTACGCCCTCAATCCATGCGCCTGTTACTCGACTAGTATGCTTGGACCCCACAAAGACTAGTACTCACAGCTCCCTAGCTCAGTAGGTTCACGGAGATGGCTAGATTTCAAAAATGGGTGTCTAGAAGCTAAATTTTAAAAAATATCTACAATGCCCGGGGGTGGATTTGGGCCTTGGGGTAGGTAGGCTATAGCCCGAGGCCTAGAAAAAATAATAGTGCAAAATTTTCAATATAGACCCAAAAATTTAGAGTTTAGTAGGCCCAATTGGAGCCTTCGTAGCCTAGCCCAAGGCGCTAGCAGCCCAGCCCATGCAACATCATTCAACAGTGTTCCACTTACAAGTAGCCCACAGTGCCACCCTCATTCACCACCAGGTAACGCGCACGGTGTAGCGCCTCCCTCCACTCCTCCAGCGTTGCCCGCCTCCTTCCCAAATCTTAGCAGCTTGCCCCCTAAACCCTAGATTCCTATGGCCACAACTGCAGTGACGCCTAGCGTGGGCCACATCGTGGAGCGGTTATGCATGTGGTTGCACGAGGAGGCTGGGGAGGAAGTTGAGCTGGGCATGGTGTACGTGGTGCATGTGTACGGGGAGCTCCACACTGGGCTCACCTTCAATTGCAAGCCCAATAGACTATCATCACCGAGATCACCATTGTCGCAGGCAAGCATGTCGTGCTTGCTGCCAGGGGCATCACCCGTGCCATCTACACCCGTATCACCAAGGTCATTATTGCTACTCCTCCCTCCCTCCCTCCTTGGGTTTTAGGGAAAGGTTGCATTGTGTTTTGGGGAAGAAAAGCTTGGGATTTGAGGGTTAGGTTTGGGTTGGTCTCTTTGCCCGATGGATGCTTACTTAGCTGCTTGTGGATTTGTGTGGTTGCTCGGGTGTGGTGATGTACTTACTTGTGGTTTGTGTAGGCATTGTGGTTGCAAAATTTGGTTGCTACGATATGATAACTGTTGCTTTTGATAGGAAATGTAACATTCCAAAAGTTCACTTTCTTTTTTAAAAAATAATTTCAAATTAATTATTTAAAATTTTTGAGATTTTACTTGGATTTTCTTGAATTAATTAAAGCTTAATACAAATAAAAAGAAACTTCATTTGGCGAAATCCATCACTCTGCTGACCCTTGTGTGGCTCGCTTAATCCCTGGCAAAGCAGCACCAGCCACCCACACTTCTTTCTTCCTTTCTCATTTAGCTTTCTTCTTTCCTTCCTTTTATTCTTGAGGCCATAGTTAATATTCATTTTCTTCTACCTTGCACCTAGACCAACAAGCTCAAATCTCCAACTAGCAAAGGGCATTTCTCCCCATCGTCTTTACTTGGAAACTGAGAGACCATGTGGAGGTATCCCCGTGTTTGTGATGAGTAATTGACGGTTGGTTTAGAGAGTTTGAGTTTGTTTTGGGTATTCTAGGTTTGAGTACCTTTCAGTTATGCCATTATTGATATGCTATTTCGTGCGGTGCTATGTGACGGTTTGCTTGTCTATGTGACTGCAGGACTTCGGAGCTAGGTCATGGCGAGGCGAGGAGGACCGGGACTAGGCACAGGAGGTGTTGAGGTCCAGACGGTCAGTGATGCCGAAGATGATCGAGGCTGGTGAGGTGGTTGCGAGTCGGGAGACGAGGAACCGGAGCTGGAGCTACCGGTGATGGACACAACGGGTAACGACAAGTGAATCGGGACTAGGCTCAGGGAGAAGTCGGAGGTCCAGACGGTTGGAGGTCGGTTGCGGTCGTGCGCGACGGAACAAACGAACAGGGTATCGGACGTGAGAAGCTTCCAGGAAGCTGCTTGAGGGTAATTTGGTAAATTGACTCAAGCAAATGAGTGGAGTGGATGATTCTCCCTCCAAAATCTGGTTTGACCCTTTTTGCCTCATGTGGTTGTGAGGAGAGTGGGTGGAGGTGGTATGCCACTTCTTGAATTTCTTCTTTGGTGTGAGCCCTTGTCTTCATAAGTGGAGAGATGGAGGCAGGAGGAGGGTGTGCAGCCAAGTAGAAAGCAGCGACTATGACCAATGCACCAGGACAGCTGCTCCATATGGACACAGTTGGACTAGCTCGAGTACAGTCAGCAGGAGGGAAGTGGTATGTTCTTGTCGTGGTCGATGACTTCTCGAGGTTTTCTTGGGTGTTTTTCTTAGCCTCGAAGGATGAGACATTTACCCATTTTTGCGGTTTGTTTAGTAAGCTTTCTGTTGAGCTCCTGGGTGCCTTACGAGCGATCCGCAGTGACAATGGCACGGAGTTCAAGAATTCTTACTTAGAGAGGTTTTGCGGTGAGACAGGTGTAGAGCATCAGTTCTCTTCTCCATACGTTCCTCAGCAAAATGGCGTTGTGGAGAGGAAGAACCGTACCCTGGTCGAGATGGCCAGGACAATGCTTGATGAGTAATCTACACCGAGGAAGTTTTGGGTTGAGGCTATAGCCACCGCGTGCCATGTTTCGAATAGAGTTTTTTTCAGGGCACACTTGCACGCACCTCTTATGAGTTGCGATATGGGCGAAAGCCTAGTGTATCTCATGTTCGTGTGTTTGGTTGCAAGTGTTTCATTCTGTAGTCTGGGAACCTAGATAAGTTCGAGTCACGTTCTTGTGATGGTATCTTTCTAGGTTACTCGACTTCTTCACGGGCTTATAGGGTTTGGAACTGCGAAACTAGTGAAATGGTATAGACCTGCGAGGTGACTTTCGATGAGGCCAGTCCGGGGACTAGGCCCGATATCTCAGGTTCTTTAGAGCAGTCCGAGACCATCTTTATGGATGATGAGGAGGATGGAGATGAGGGTTGTCTACCCAATCCAGTTCCTCCACCCCTTGAGGTGCCTGCTTCCACCACTGCACCTCAAGGAGATTAGCCCATGCCTACTGCTACTTCTGGAGCTAGTGGCTCTGTTCCTACCTCATCAGCTCATGAGGTAGAGTCCACTTCTTCATCTCATCCAGGACCTCCCCGAAACATCCAAAAAGACAATCCTTCCGAGCAGATGATTGGAGACCTCTTTGAACGAGTCACTCGCTCAAAGTCTGGCATGTCACATTTCTGTCTCCACTCTGCCTTCGTTGCCACCTTTGAGCACAAGGATGTTAGTCATGCTCTTTCTGATGAGTCTTGGGTCAATGCCATGCATGAGGAGTTAGAAAACTTCGAGAGAAACAAGGTCTGGTCGCTTGTTGAGCCCCCTAGAGGTCATAATGTCATTGGTACCAAATGGGTGTTAAAGAACAAGCAGAGTGAGGATGGGGTAGTCATTTGAAACAAGGCTAGACTAGTAGCTCAGGGCTTCTCCCAGGTTGAGGGTCTAGATTTTGAGGAGACCTTTGCCCCTGTAGCTAGACTTGAGGCCATTAGAATTCTGCTTGCTTTCGCAGCTTCTAAGGGTTTCAAGCTTTACCAGATGGATGTCAAGAGTGCCTTCCTCAATGGGTTTATTGAGGAAGAAGTCTATGTGAGACAGCCTCCAGGTTTCGAGAACCCCAAATACCCAACCATGTCTACAAGCTTTCCAAAGCCTTCTATGGACTTAAGCAGGCCCTAGAGCTTGGTATGAAAGGCTTAAGTCCTATTTGTTGAGTCATGGGTTTGAGATGGGTAAGGTAGACAAGACCTTGTTCATTCGTAGGCATGGTAATGACCTTCTGCTCGTCCAAATTTATGTGGATGACATCATCTTTGGCGGCTCCTCTCATGCTCTTGTTTCATAGTTCTCAGATGTCATGAGCACCGATTTTGAGATGAGCATGATGGGCGAGTTGACTTTTTCCTTGGCTTCCAGATCAAGCAGACTCGGGAGGGTACTTTCTTGCATCAGGGCAAGTACGCTCGTGACCTCCTGAGACGCTTTGACATGAGTGATGGGAAGCCAGTGTTGACTCTCATGGCATCCACAACTTCACTTGACCCAGATGAGGATGGCGAGCCAGTCGATCAAAAAGAGTACAGAAGCATGATTAGCTCCCTTTTGTACCTCGCTGCCTTGAGACCGGACATACACTTTTCTGTGTGTCTTTGTGCCCGGTTTCAGGCCTCTCCTCGTGTATCTCACCGTCAGGCGGTGAAGCGCATTCTTCGGTACCTTCGAGCTACCATTGACTATGGTATCTGGTACTCTTCCTCTTCCTGTCTTTCCCTTAGAGCCTACTCGGATGCAGACTTTCTTTGGTGTAGGATAGATAGGAAGAGCACTTCTGGCACCTGCCAATTCATTGGCACTTCTCTTGTCTCTTGGTCTTCTAGGAAGTAGTCCAGTGTTGCACAGTCCACTGAAGAGGTCAAGTATGTTGCTGCAGCCAGTTGCTGCAGCCAGGAACTTTGGATGGCTTCGACCCTGCGGGACTTTGGGTTAGTTATAGACAGTATTCCACTCTTTTGTGATAACACTTCTACTATTAACATTGCTAAGAACCCAGTACAACACTCTCGGACCAAACATATTGATATTAGATATCACTTCCTTAGAGACCATGTGGAGAAGGGTGACATAGTGCTCCAGTTTGTGGAGAGTGACCACCAGTTGGCTGATATCTTTACCAAGCCTTTGGATAGCTCTAGGTTTTCAGCCTTGCGGGGAGAGCTTGGGGTGGTTTGTCCTTATGGACTGTAGTGAGGGGGAGCTTTGTGCTTTATTGATTTATCTTGTATATTATGCTCCTGTTCTCATTTTGTTGCATTGCATTTGGGTGCATTGGGTTAGTCCTCTTAGCATAGATTAGAGTGTTTCTCTTGTCTAGTTGCTTAGATGTCTTCCTCTCATCTTGTGATTTAGGATGCTGCTTATTAGCTGTTTCTCTTCTCACTAGGTCGAGCTCACTCACTTCTTATAGGTTCTAGCAAGGGTTGGGCCACCCTTGGGTAGACAGGGAATGTGTTTGCTCCTTAGTGTGTTAGATGGGCAGCTGATAGTTCTAGAGTCATATGGGGTAGATGAGAGTCAGTCTGAGCCTTAGTATCCTCTATATCTTGTCTATGCTTTAAGGACTGCCTTTTCTGCTTTTCTTTGCCAGCTTCTCAGTTTTAGCTTTGGTTCAGGGGGAATTCATTTGGGAGCTTCTGGAGCTTAATATTGACATAACTCAACACGAACTAAAAGTGCATTACATGTTGATGGGGAGCTGGATTTTCCTGCATTTTATCATTCTACATTGTAATTTAATTACATGGAGCCTTGACTATTATCCTTAGTTGACATGTTTACAATGCTTTACATCTTGCCATGATCTATGCTTACTTGCTAGATTTATCATAACTTCATATTTGTCGTCAAGCCTTTGTCATTGATAAGTTAATTAAAATTGCACAACTTGAATTAAAATATGCCATGTTAGTTCTTGAGACTAGTCTGTCTTTAGTTATCCTTTTATGATTCATGTCATGTCAAATAGGCTGAGTTGAGCTTTGAATCTTTATTGAGCTTTAGATTGAGCTATGCTAGTTCCTTGATAAATCATGAGTTAGTACAACTGTTTAAGAAAGCAAAAAGATCTCTTTTATGTGCGAAAGAACTGATCTCACCAATTCTTTCTCATGAGACTGCTTGCCATTGCACTAGGCATGAACTCAGGGGGAGTTTTGGATGACTAAGATCATATCCTTAAGCTTATTGCTTGGAGTGGTCGCATAAGGCTTGAGATCTACCACATGACAAAAATTTTGGTTGGAAACGACCATGAGTTTCAAAGAAAAACATGACCATTGTGCTAAATTTGCTTGATTACAAAAAGACTAAAGTGCTTGAACAAATGATTCATTCTTGAATTGGAGCACTCTAAATTGACTCAATACTAGCTTCTTGGTTCCACTTAGATTATTGACATGGCTTGCATCATCTTTGGATACCTTTAGCTAGACTATAATTTTGAATGGCTTGACATGCTAAGAAATTCCTCTAATTTTCAGATTGGTACTTATGTGGCTTGGCTTGATTATGCATATCTTGTCATGATCTTGATAGCTTTCATATGTGTTATGGCTTGGTGTAATACTTAATGGTCATTTTGGATAATCTTCATGGCTCTAATTGCTTAGATTGAATAAAATTCAGCCACACCCTGTTTTATTTTCCTCCAAAGAACCTTGATGATTTTATTGCCAAAAGGGGGAGAATATTTGAAGAAAAAGCCACATTTTGGGAGCTTTGGGAGCCTTTGTGGAAAACTTGCTCTTTCTTTTGCTCCTTTTTGTCAACATGGTCATTAGCTTCATTTTCTTCCTCTTGGACCATGTTTGACTTTCAAACAAACTCAATTCTATGCGCTTTTTCAGTGTTTGTCAATATACTAATCAAGGGGGAGATTGAGAGACCATGTGGAGGTATCCCCATGTTTGTGATGAGTAATTGACGGTTGGTTTAGAGAGTTTGAGTTTGTTTTGGGTATTCTAGGTTTGAGTATCTTTCAGTTATGCTATTATTGATATGTTGTTTCATGTGGTGCTATGTGACGGTTTGCTTGTCTGTGCGACTGCATGACTTCGGAGCTAGATCATGGTGAGGCGAGGAGGACCGGGACTAGGCACAGGAGGTGTTGAGGTCCAGACGGTCGGTGATGCCGAAGATGATCGAGGCTGGTGAGGTGGTTGCGAGTCGGGAGACGAGGAACAGGAGCTGGAGCTACCGGTGACGGACACGACGGGCAACGACGAGTGAACCGGGACTAGGCTCAGGGAGGAGTCGGAGGTCCAGACGGTTGGAGGTCGGTTGCAGTCGTGCGCGACGGAACAGATGAACATGGTACCGGACGCGGGAAGCTTCCAGGAAGCTGCTTGAGGGTAATTTGGTAAATTGACTCAAGTAAATGTGTGGAGTGGGTGATTCTCCCTCCAAAATCTGGTTTGACCCTTTTGCCTCATGTGGTTGTGAGGAGAGTGGGTGGAGGTGGTATGCCAGTTCTTGAATTTCTTCTTTGGTGTGAGCCCTTGTCTTCATAAGTGGAGAGATGGAGGCAGGAGGAGGGTGTGCAGCCAAGTAGAAAGCAACAGGAGAGTGTTAGGAGTGAGTCCCTATGTGTGTACGTGAATATCCATCTCAAGCATGTTGTGAGAAATGAGATGTACTCTTTGTAAGCATTCCTCTGTAAGCAATCATTCATGGGAATGAATTTATTTGAAAGTTCTAGTCTTGTTTCTCCCTTTAGGGCATGTACAACCCACAGACAGGCTGCCGTCTGCAAGTTCATTCCACCTCACACACAGACGACTGAACAAACAGCTTGTACAATGGACTGTCTGTTTAACTGTCTGCAAAGTGTTTAATGCATACATGCAGCCATGACTAAGTAAGAATAAGATCCTTGTATACCATTTTGTTGCTTCTGAATACAAAACAGATCAAGAATAAATAAGATAAATATAATTACAAAATTTTTGCAGCTATCAATTTAGTTCCACTTCACATGCAGGAAAAAAAAGGATCCAATTCTTTGGTTCAGCTAGTACAAACATACATGCATCCATGATCTCTGTTTGGAGTCAATCAAGAAACAGCATGCACAAAATAGGCAACGGTTACTTTGGCTGTTGGACAACAGAAATGACAAGAAGATAGCTGAGATCGGACCCAAAAATCGTTCTTGGAAAGTTTCTCAAGATTCTCACTGAAACAACACGTTTGTAGCTGCCATCCAGAGAAAGTCAAGTATCTGTTCACTGGGGACCTGATAAAGCAACAAGCAACTAGGATTCAGTCCAAGTATTAACCTACATATTTGCTCTGAACTAAAATTTTGAATATTTACTAAGCTGCAATTCTAAATTGTACGTAGTACTGCAATTCTAAATAGTAGGTCGATAATAGAACTAGTTATGGACTACACATCACATTAGACACTATGAATTGTAGTACTGCATGCTTATTTTGGCCGCTACAATAACTGACAATTTTTTCTATACTCTCACAAGCTAAGATAACCCAACTTCTATCAGTCTATGGAAGCTATAAACTCTGAAAACTCTGATAATTACAGCCTGAAACTCAGTTTTGGTCACTGAAGCTCTGAAACTAATGGCCTGAAACTCAGTTTTGGACACAAGCTCTGAAAATTTTGGCCTGAAAACAAAGCTGCGAGTGCGATTTGAGTAAACATTAAGTCATGAATCACGGACTACTTCACTTTGAACATGAATTAGGAAAACAGGGGCTGAGATAAACCTAGTTTTAATAGGGATTGAGTATACTTTGCCCGATTTGAGTTCGGTGAGTACGATGTCGGGAATACAGTAATCAAGGCAAAGTAGATAGATAATTCTCACTCAATTCGCAAGGCACATGAAAGGCCATTCCTGCAAGCGATTAAATTGATAAGAATGAAACAGAGAGAAAGCGGTGTCCTCACCGGCGCCGGAAAGCCACCTCGCGAGATCCATCATGGAGGAGCCGAGAGGCCGCCGTCACGCGCCCTTGCCAACACCGGCCGAGCAGCTTCGCGGCGAGGGTGCGCGCTAGCGCAGCCGCCTCCGCCGAGCGCATCCGCGACCGAGGGTGCGCGCCGCCGCAGCTGCCCCCTCCGTCGAGCCGCATCCGCGACCGAGGTTGCGGGCAGCTGCAGCCGAGCCGATTCCGCGACCAAGGGTTTGGGCCGCCATCGCCGCCGGTGACGTGCCCTTGCTCTTCCTAGCTGAGGCCACGTCCTTGCTCTTCCTAGCCGACGACGCGCTAGACATCTCGGGCGATGAGGGAGAACGGCGAAGGTGAGGACACCGGGGATATATGGGAAGATGGGGTGGATTCTGGCGCGCAACATCATCCCGCGCGCGTCCAAAACCAGAATCCGCACGCCCCCGCGCGGAATCCGTGTGCGCCGTCGAGATGAGAAGACGAGCCGTACAACGCTGCTGCTCGCGGTGCTTGGGCCTCGGAGCACGGGCCCTCGCCGTCGCCTCGCGAGGCGACGGGGCGACCGTCTCCAAGCCAAATCGAGGTGATTTTTGCAAAAAAGCGAAGACGGAGACGGGCCGAGACGACGCGTTGTACATGCCCTTATGTGATGGAGTTCAGCTTCTATTTGCTTTTCTGCTCTTTGTGTGGATTTCCATGTCATGTGTTTTAGAGTTTGATTCTTGTCAAGAAGTAGCAAAATGAGATGTTCTGTGATGGGGGAATACTAAAGGCCATTTGGCCATTCCATTCCTAAGAGCAATTGGAGGATTCAATAGTTTCTGTGATTTCTAAAGCCTTCGCCAAAATTCCTCTGTTCTGAAGATTCTAGGGTTTCTTGACAGAGCATGTGTGGATCTTTTTATTTCCTTCATAAGATGGCTTGGATTCTCAAGTCCTGAGTTCACGGCTGTTTGACCACCCAAAGCCTATCGACCACTATATAGCTTTTAGACTGGTCCAAACGTCTCCTAGTGCTGATATATTCCAAAGCCATCCAAAAAAAACTCCTTTTTTTCTTTTTTTAAAGTTTCAAACTTCTAGAAAGCTCGTACTCCTTCATCCTAGCTCCATTTACACTCGTTCAAAATTTTAAATTCATCTAAATTCAATATCTTCCTTCCAGTATATGTATATTTTGTATTTTTATAACTTTGTTTGTGTTTATTTATTTATTTGGGTTTCTCATTTTTGCGCATAAAACCCGACATTGTCGAAGAGTTTTCCGATCCGCAGCAACAAGGTCCAGATAACGTGCAAGAAGGTAAGTCTCGTTTGATCATTTTGTACCTATGTTTGCCAAAATCATTTTCATATTACAAATTTAATTGCATTGCTATGTTACATAAAATATTAATTTTGGTCTTAAGGTTATTATAATCGAATAATTATTATACCCTCATTTGATGTTGACAACCATGTACCTTTGTTGCCCTAGGTTTCCCCTATCTCAATATTGAAATTATATTACTGTTTGATAATTTTAGAATGATAGAAATGCTTAGACAAGCTATTCGGTCATTATAACCCTATGGGTGAGAATAATGTAATCAAATTTCTAAACGATTGTTTTACCAAGTGTTTGGCTATAGGTATTGCCATTATTTTTTAAAATAAAATAAAATGCTGAAAATTGGTTTTAGATTTGGGTGGATGATAAGATTGGGTTGATGTGGATTTAGCACGAGAACTTGTATTGTGAATGTACCACCCTAGTCATTTAAGGACCGACGTTTGTGATTGTCCAAACTAAACACTACCGTACAACCACAAGTCTAAATAGGTATGACCTAGCTGAATAACTCATAAAGGTTTAGTTTAGATATCACCAATGGCAAGTGGGTACCAGGGTTACAAGAGTTACTCACAGTGAGGCACAGGGATATACTGTACTCATACGTCGCAACTGGGGGTGTCTGACTGTAGTGGATTTAACCCTTCAGTGGTGAAACCTCAGCGGGTGGTGTCTAGCTAGATCAAAGTGAGGTAAAGGTTTTGTGATAAATTATTTGGATGTCATGCCTAAGAAAGCATATTGGCTATTAAAATGACTTATCTCTTGTGGGTAAAGTTGTACAATCTCTGTAGAGTGTAAAACTATTCAAATAGCCGTAATCAAGGGGCGGTAAGGTGCACTTTCACATGGTTGATCTTTGTTTTTGGTTTCAAAGTAAAAGTGTTGGGATCTCAGGAGTGGATGGAACTCTCAGGAGTGTGTGCTAGTGGATAGAGCTGGTGTGGGTGGATGGAACCCATAGTCTTAAACCTTGGTAGTTAGATCCTGTCTACTAGTGTTGGTGGTTGGAACCTTCACTGGATATGTTATCTAGTTTCAGTTACTACAATTACTTTATTAAATTGAGGCTTTCGAAAATATTTAATGATATTTGAAATAAAATGCTACTTTGTGCAAAAGAACCATATTATCCTTCCTTTGTTAAGCCCTGCATCTACTGCATTTTCCCCAAGACTTATGGAGTACTTATGTACTCACATACTAAACTCAAAACAAATCTCAGAGTTTTATGAAGATCAAAAAGGAGTCTATGACTACTTTGTATACGGATTCGATGAAGGCTTCCTGGAGTACTAGGTTGCGTTTTCCCAGTCAATTGCCTGTGGCATGTTGATGAGTCATCTCAGAGTTTCTTTTGCTTCGACTATATTCTGCAAGTTTGAGAGGTCTAGAAACCTTAGTTGTAATAAAGTGACCATAAGGCATGTACTATCTATTTGTAATAAAGCGTTGTTGGTTATATATTCATCCCTATTTGACTGTGTGCACTAATACACAGAGAGTTCGGATTCAGAAATTCGGTCCCGACAGGAAATTAGGAAGTTTTGAGAGGTTTAAGCTGAACTAATTGAATAGTGTAAATAATAGTTATGATGGTATATTGGTTTCTTGGAATACTTTGTAGATGTGATTTGATTTGTTAAGATTTTAGAGTTGTTTCCTTGGGGAAATAGGATTGCAACTTGAAGTGGAGTTGCATTCAAAAGGAGTTTAAAACTTTGGGCTTACTGGATTGGATACTTGGGCAGTATGAACCAATTAGCTATTGATGTTTGGCAACAGGCTAATAGTTTTGTTTTGCTGTTCTAAAGATGACAGTCTACAATTCTAAATGTCAATAATATGGGAACTAATCCTAAGAACGAAGTGTAAATTAACTAACAGAATAGCATGTAGTTTTCTTGTCATGTTTGTTGGTCGTATGGGACTGTTTAACTCAGATCTTCTCATCTGCATGCTTTCTATCAATTATCTCTATCCCTAATGTTCTTTTGCATGACAAGCGTCATTCTGCAATGTTTTTGCAGGTGCCAGTTGACCAGAAATTACCATCTTTGTATCTGCCAGATAGTACTGTGAAGAACATAGAAAGGGAATATTTAGGGCATTTTGCCACTAGGTTGCAGAAGGTATTTTGTGATGCATATAGGAAAGTTCATCCCAATCAGTATGCTGCAATGCGAGACCTCTTTGGTACCTGGTAAGTTAACTTTTTATAAATGTAAACTTCTTGTTGTTCATATTTATTTGTATATGTACTTGATTTACTCTCATATATTGTCTTTGTAGGTTTAGCTTCTTGTTCTACTATTGATGAAGAAATAGCGAGCTAGCATAAGAGCAAATCTTCATTATTTAGATACTCAAATTGCATCTCCACTATGCTAAATTGTTTATATTTTACTCTTTTTTTATTATATTTTGTGTTGAAGCATTGAGCTAAATTTGTATTTGCGACGTATCTTTATTATGCCGCGGCGTGGGTATATATTCACATTTGTTCTTAGTCTATTAGTCTAATTGAATTTAGTCCAAGACACGTTAAAATTTTAAATCCGTCACTAAAAGAACCCGTCATGTAAACAGTTCACCAAACACACTCCGGCAGCGTCACGGCCAGACGCGCGCTGCCTAGGACACGAACCAAACACAGACCAGCACGCTATGCCTTCAGCCCGTGCGCATGTTACTCGGCCAGTATGCTTGGACGGTGGACCCAACACAGACTAGTACTCGCGTGTGGGATTGGGCTACTTCCGCCGACTGCCTGCTATCCCAATCCCTACGTACAGATAGCCCGCCGTTTTGGGCTTGTGTATGGGGAGAAACCTGGGTCTGGGTCTGAGTCGGAAGCCTAAGTCTATGGTGTCTATTTCACCAATAGACTATAAATAGGGAGTTGTACTAACAAAATTTGTACTCATGCAATCAAAAAGCAATAAAGAAAAGATCAGACGTTCTTTCTACCTCTCTGTGTGTTTTCAATCTATTATCCTGTCTTCTGTGATTGATTCGTTTCATTCTAAGCAGAGGAATCGATCGGACTGGTCGTCAACGACGGTTCCTCAACAGTGTAAACGGCAAAAGTAACTTATGAACTGTGTCTTGTTCTTTGCGGTTCAGGAATCAGGACACACGGTCCTGAAATTCGGCTTTTTTCGATTTTTTTCCTCTCTCGCCCTGTCAGAAAAAAGTGGTACATAAAATGCTTTTGGGATTTTTTTTTTGACCAAGAGCAATACTTTATATTAATCAGCAGGATTACAATACAACCGAACAGCACTACCGGCAGTAAGAAGGCTGGCACTTGGCTCAGCCAAACAGAATTTAAAAGGCTCGGCGATGCTTAGCACAAAGGTGCGCAGCAAGATAAATCGAAGAGAATAAAAATTCCTGCTTACATCTTGGGTCTCGAGGAGGATCGGCATGATGCTTGCCCTATGCTCAAGACGTGAGCTCCAAAGGCTCACCGAGTCCTGGGATCTCTCGCCGCTAGGGCTTCCGCTTGCAAATAATTAGACAGCGAGGAATACACTGTATTGAGGCTCCCAGGAAGGATCCCGTCGCATCTCTTATGATCGCACCAGAAGCACCATTCATATCTTCTAAGTACAAAGCTCCATCAACCTTAAGTTTCAGCGTTCCTACCGCGGGGGCTGCCAACGCTGAGGGGGCTGGATCCTCCTCACATTCTGGTCAGGTTTCAGAGCACACGCTAGGTCCATGGCTGTATCACGAGCAGGAAAAACTTTTTCATTTAGAAATTTCTTTCGTTGGGTGGCGATTCGGTCAAAATTTGGATCAAACGGGCATTTGAATTTTGGTCGAATGTCAATCAAATTCCAATAAGTTTGAACAGAAGCACCAAAGGGGTGCGGTGACCAGAAAAATAGAATCTTGTAATCATGTGGAGACTAGTGGTGATGAGATGCGTACTGTACTGGCTAGCGACGGGAAGCGGCGACGACCATGGCGGGTGACCGTGGCGGTGTTCAACCCACAATTCTTTGGCTAAATTGACTTGGTGTTTGGATTAGGGAGTGGAGTTGGTGCTCCGAACCCAAGGAATTGCCCCCGATGCCTCATTGATGCGAAGAACAACGCGAAGGCTCGGTGGTTGGTTCGGACGAAAAAGATAATGGCGACGGCACTCCTGTGCTTGAACCCCGAAATTGGTTGAGGGAAAATGGCAAGGATACTGAGAGAAAGCCATGGCTCAAAGGAATTTGGATTTGGTTGACTCTTGGTGATGATTGGTAAACGAACTCGGTAGGATTTCAAATGGGGCCAAAATAATTTGAACGATTCTAATTTCTTTCGGTGTGTAGCAAAAGGAACAAAATTTTGAGGAAATTGTGAAATTCACGAGCCCTGTTGACTGCAATGGGAAGTTTCAGAGGCGACTCACCATGCCGTCGAGCATTCCGGTCCGTCCACAGTGACCACATACAACAGAGAATTATACAAGCATCCTGCTTGTTGCACAGCTTGCCATCCAGTAGATCACTTGCCAATGCAACCGGGTGTAGCCGAGAAAGCTTTGTTCCCATCAGATCCTTCATTGCCGACCAAAAAGCACAAGTGCCCGTATTTTTACGATTTTAGGCCAATTTTTTTGAAAATTTAAATTTGATTTGAAAATTTTGTGTTGAAATCGTCCTAAATTTTCTGATTGTCAGTGAAGTTGGTATAACCAGAACCCCAAAGAATTTCAAACCGGTTTTCCAAACCCTTATACCGGCATCTTCCACAGTAGCTTCCACACAGGGTCATTGATCATCAACAGTAGATGTCGCAGAGGCTCCTCGTCGATTTAATTCCAGGGGTCAAGCCTCCTCCATGAGCAGTGGTACGCCGACCTGACTAAGGGGTAGAAAACGGTAACAGATAATTCATTTTATCCGATATTTGTATCTGAGAAAACCTGAATGTGGTAAGCAAAATCCGTATTCGAAAATGTTCATATTCACATTCGAGAATATTCGTATCCGTATTTAAGAATATTCGTATTCGAGAATATCCGTATTTAAGAATATTCGTATTCGAGAATATCCGTATCCGTATCCGTATTCGATCTGTTTCTAGAACCCGTGAAAAATCTGTACGAATTTTGTGATTCAAAATTTGAATTTAGGTGGTTTAAAACCGGTAACCGGTCAAAAACCGGTGAAAAATCGGCAAAACCGCTAGGAATCCGGTTTATCCGATATTCGTATCCGAGAAATTCCGCATTCGAAAATATCTGTATTCGTATTCAAGAATGTTTGTATCCGTATTTGAGAATATTCAAATTCGTATTCATTTTAAAAATATGGATTCGTATTCGTATTTGAGACTATTCGATTGTATTCGATCCGTTTCCACCCCTAGACCTGACCGAGTACGACCGTGCTTCTCATAAGCCCAAGCCAGGTATCTTCAAATAGGTTTCGTCAGGTATTCAGAGCATTGGAATTTTTTTTAAATAATCGATTTTTTATTCTGAATTACAGTAATATTCTTGTGTTTTTATTTTACAGTAATACCCATCTGTCACTCCACTATTGAGCGACTTAAACTAGTCGCCCAACGGTCAAGCAACATGTGGCCAACTCGCTCAACAGTTGAGCAACTTGGCCCTACTCGCTCAACCGTTAATCAGAGACAAGCGAAGGAGAAGTGATCGGTTGTGATTGAGGGCGATCGGTTGTGATCGAAAGCTAGGAGGGAGATAAATAAAGAAAAAACGGAGTGCTTTGCTCCTAGGAAATGCAATTATGTTTGTGTATTGCGTTTCGAGTTGTTACTGTCATACTCGAAGACACTAGGACCAGAGGAGACTCGAGTACTTGAAGAGGCGGCAGATTGGTCATAGTGGTAAGTTGGAGTTGAGTGTGGTCGAAGGCACTACGTAGTCAAAGGCACTACATGGTCGAAGTCGCTGCGTGGTCGAAACATCCGAGTGCTATCGGTCGGAAGCTTTGCCAGTGGAGTGGCTGAAGACTTTCGAGCGTAGAGCAGTTGAAGACTCCGAGAGTGGAACGGTCGAACAGTCAGAGCAAAGAAGTAAAAGCGTTCAAGGGCTAATCAATTGAAGCTACGAGCACGTGTTAAAGTGGTCGTATCCATTAGACATTGAGTAGTTGTAACTTCTCATTGCATGAGCACGTACGCAACAGAGAAGGCGTGGTTGTTACGAGGACGTGTTGGTCGTAACAAGGCTACGAGTATGAGCTAATCGAGAAGACACAATCGTAAGCCAGAGTGGTTGTTACTCAGTTACGAATATATGCACAACAGCAAGGAGTGGTCGTAACCAGTTGAGTGATCGTGCGTGCACAGCAGCAAGGAGTGGTTGTAACCAGCTGAGTGATCGTAAACTATAATGTAGTTGTAAACGACTTGGAGTGGTCATTTTCTAACAGTTGAGTGGTCATTTTCCAACAGTGGTATCAGAGCTTCAGCACACCTATGACCTTGTGGTTCCCAATGATGGCGTTTTTCAGACAGCAAGTGGCAAGGGATGGCGGCGCGGTGCCACATCAATTCCCGATGTTGGCAGTGATGAATTATACCACACGGGCCATCAAGATGGAGTCGATTATGGATGCACAAGGAGTCTAGGAGGTAGTAGAACTTGCAGTCAGTGTGGCCATAGACGAGAAGAAGAACAAAGCGGCACATGCATTCATCTTCCAAGCTGTCCCAGAAGACGTCCTTCTGCAGATCGCAAAGAAGAAATCAATAAAGGAGGTATGGGATGGACTGAAGACTCGATATCTAGGCGTTGACCGACTGCAAACACTAAAGAGCAAATTCTACTCAAATCACATGAAGGAAGGAGAGATGATCAACGAGTTCACCGGGAAATTGGATGGTATGGAAGCCAAGTATAGCGCCATCGGCATTACCTTGGAGGACATCTCATTAGTCAAGAAGCTTCTTGACTCAGTGCATGATAAGTTTCTACAATTAGTGGCATCAATTGAGCCGTATTTAGATCTTGATGTGATGCAATCTGAGGAAGCAATAGGACAGCTAAAAGCATATAAAGAATGACTCAATCGATGAACTAATAACAATGCAGATGGGCAACTGATGTTCTCCCAAACTAAATGGGAAGCAAGGAACTCGAAGACAGAGAAAGGAGGGCATCACAAGCGATGGCGCAGGCGAGGCCGCCAAAGTGGTCGAGGCGGAAAAGATGGCCGTGGAGACAAGGCTAGACAAGGTGGTGGTGAAAGATCCCGTGACACATCACATGTTAAGTGCTTTGAATGTGGCGAATACAGACACTACACGTCATCGTGCTATAGCCACATAAAGTGTTTTAACTACGAGAAGTACAGGCACTACGCTTCAAATTGCCCAAATGTAGAGACCCGAATATGCAAATCCGGACTCTCCTGTGTATTCTACACTAGTCCAGGATCACGCTAGTGCACACAGTATAAACAAAGATGAAATATCGACCATATCACGATTTACTAGGAAAAGACTCAAATATTATTGATAATTATCAGAGTACGACCTTATGGCCAAGCTTACAATTAATAGCCTGAAAGGCTTAAAGAAGCTAGCAGCGGAAAACCAGAAATAAGCATAGTAGCCATTCGACATGCCCACAGGCAATCGACTGGGGAGCGAAGTCCTAATCTGTGAAGTCGTCGAAGTATCCTCCTTCTAGTAGCACCTGCTGATCTGGTCCTTCTTCCTCAACTGAGCAAATATGGATGAAGCCGTGAGTACATAGAGTACTCAGCAAGTCGTTTGTAACAAAGATGTAATATAGTATGCCAGGCTTACCAATGGATGGCTGAAAGGTTAATTTTGCATAAAGCAACAATTTAAAGTAAATACAATAAATAGATTGAAAAGCTAACTTTGAAAATGATATTAAATAAGTAACCAAAGGAATTGAGACAAACCCCAAGTAAACTGGCCATTTACTCCAATGAATCACCCACGAACCAAGATTCACATAATGAACCACCAGTGAACTACCCATTCACTTAACCCAACCAAAATTTTTATGAAAACTCTACCCCTCGTGTGAAATCACCGAGCTTTGTCCATGACCGGGGACACGGCTATTCGAATAGTTTTACGCTCTGCAGAGGTTGTACAACTTTACCCACAAGACATGATCATCCCATATTACCACCGGATTACACACTTCCTTAGGTGTGCGGCGAGGAGATCATGACAAGGCCTTTACAATGTTCAATTTCAACCCAGTTCCGCCTCGCTAAGGTTTCGCCTCACACCCCCTCTTGCGCCAATATGGATCCATGGCCACAGCCAAACCACACTCATCCCAATGACGAAACCGAAATTGAAACATCACAAATTAATCAGCCAGGTCCATCCCATACTGGACATGTGGTTGCACGATAAGGCTCAGATCAATGGCACACAAAGTTAAGTCCTTAAGTATTACCCAGGCGAAGCATCCACATCCCAATGTGCAACCTGCACCCCCTTTACTGCACGATCATTCGACCGAGTGAAAACCAATTTTGGTATAACCAACACCAATGACACCTCCCATGTCATGGTACCACATTTTAGCACTGTGGTTACCATCACGTTCAAGTATATCATTAAGTCAAGATTAATTATCCACATGTGATGGTAGACCCAACGTACTACAAGCATGGCTAAGCAATTCTAAGCGTACCACCCATGTGACAACTAGTATCGCATCACTAAATAATTTCCCATCCTATGGTGACAATGGAATCATGGTATTTAAATTATCAAGGAGGAAGTAATCAATTAGGTCATTAACTACCAATACAAGGGTTTTATTATAAAGTAGCAATGCATGATAATTTAAAACAAAATAATACATAATAGATTTGAAAACTGGGTTCAACATGATCAAAGGACACGACTTGTCTTGGCCTTGCTCAGTTAGGAATTCTTGATCTTCAAACCTTGCTTCAGCTCCTTCGAAAACGTGATCTAACGAGAGAGAAAACGAAACGAAACACAAAAATCAAATAAAACTCAAATAAACTCCAAAAACTTCAAAACTAGAACCAAAAGGTAGAGCTCAATTTTAGATGAATTTAGGAAGAAGAATCGGGTCAATCGGAGTTAGGACGAAGGAGAACGAGCGATCTAAAGTTTGCCGGGGTGAGAAAATGCTGGAAAATAGCAAAAGTTACTGTTCTTGGTGCTCGGTGAACGAAATCTAAAACCACTTAGAGGGTAGCTACCTGGGATGGTTTTGCACAATATGACGCGAACGGATTGGTGAAAACATCACCGGGTAGATGGGGGACACGAGATGCCATTGGCGGCCATGGCGAGGTTCGGAGGCGAAAATTTGTGGAGGCTTTTTGGGGAAACGGAAGGAAGCACAGCGTAGAACGCAGCGAGACAAGTCTAAGAAAAATTATGGCAAGGGTTAAAGATTACCGGAGGCGATGAATCGACGTCGGGAAGCGCTCTTGACCTAGATTAGGGAAAACTCGATTCCGGGAGATTGGCTACACCAAAACCAAATTAACTTGGTAAGAAGGTATATGGCACATGATGGCACAATGTGACGCGAAAGAATCACGGAAAAACTCACCGGATAGGTCGAGACGCGACGAGCAAATTCGGGACCGAAGGGCCTCGGTGCCAATGGTGTTCTGGGCTTTGAGGGGACTTGGCACGGCTTGGGATGGGTTTAGGGGAGTCTAGGGGTCGTATTTATAGGCTTCGAAGAGATAGAAACTGACTCCAATTCACGAATTTTAGTTTAGAGTCCGTTTCAGAAAATAGGAGATAAAAGGCAAACGGATGAACGAAACCGAAAGAGGCCAGTCGGGATGGATTCCTTACGTGATTTGGCACAACTTTCCTTTTAGGAAGACATTGAAATAAGATCCGGATTGGAAGTTATAAAGAGAGAGGGAAAAGGAAGGAAATGTGCACGTACACGAGAGATCGATCTCTCGTGTGCGCGCTGGAGAAGACGCTCCTCTCTCTGTTTTTTTTTTGGAAAATTTCAAATTGAGCTTAAACAAACTCCGAAAAATCCAAGAAAATACAGAAAAATTCCTTGTGACACAAGGAACACAATTAAAATATTTTTGATAAATATTAATGTTTAATTTAATCATATTAAATCTATTTAATTAATGAAAATTCCAATTAAGCTTTACTTATTTCCAGAAAAATCCAAATGGTGAATTTTATTTTAAAAGCTTCAAAAAGGCTCTGAAAATCAGGATGTTACACCAAACAAGAAAAAGGATGAGGAGGTGAACCTCACACGTGCTGAGGAGAATGTTGAGCCAGCACTACTTCTTTCCTTATATGTTGAAGAGACACCAGGCATGATGATGTTGAACGAGAAGAACGTAGTTCCTAAACTACGCATAGAGGAAGGCAGCATTGATCACACTGATTCCTGATACCTGGATAATGGAGCCTGCAATCACATGACGTGATATTGCTCCATGTTCCATGAGCTCGACGAGAAGATTTCGGGCAAAGTTAAGTTTGGTGATGGCTCCATGATGGAGATAAAAGGCAAAGGATCGATGTTGTTGCAATGCAAAAACGACTATCAGAAGTTGATATCTAAGATTTATTTTATACCGAGTATGTGTAGAAACATATACTGAGTCTTGGACAGATGACAGAAGAAATGTGCAGGGAGGTGCTGCAGGATGAGTTCTTGTGTGTCTACGATAAGAACGATGATCTCTTAATGAAGGTGAAAAGACTTTAGAACCAGTTGTACAAGAATTCCTTAAAAACTTATAAATCGGCTTGTCTGAAGAGTAGCCTGGAGGAGCCAGATGAAAGCAAAGAGCAAGCTCGAGAGGGTGGTCATTATGATGAATCCAAGGCCGACGCCGTCTGCGCCCTCGTCCGCCGCTACAGCTTCTCCAACGCAGGCATTGCCCGGGTGGCTCGCAGCGCCCCATTACTCCTCTCTGTCGACCCCGACCGGATCATTGGCCCCAAGCTCGACTTCTTCGCGCCCTTGGGCTTCAAGCCCCGCAAGCTCGCCTCCGCGTCCCTCCTCCTCATGTGCAGCCTGGACAAGCATATCGTCCCCTGCATCCAGTTCCTCCGCTGGACAGATATCTTGGGATTGAACAACCTCAACTATCAGTTATTCCATAACACACTGTTGTTCAGATCAGATTTTCCTAAGCGTGCTGTTGTTCAGATTATGATAATCTCGGATTGAGATTTTATGAACCCTTTTGTGTATCAGTGTAATTTCCGTGGCAGTAGCTTCTGATAGATAACTGAAAGTTCCATTTGCATGAATAACTATTAAGTATTTTTTTTGTCGAACTTTTCGTCAAACTGCAGGCATAAGGAGAATACAAGGACCAAGATGTGTCATTGAAGAAGCTAGACCACCTGGAGATGAAAACATATTTGAAAGTAATTCGGTAAATGGAGCAATTCTGAGCTCACCATTAGTTGAGTTCAGCACGCTTCTTTCAGGAACGAACAATTTCAGCAACAAGCTTGGTGGAGGTGGATTTGGTCCAGTTTACAAGGTAGGGTCACTCAAACATTTTATCCTGTCTTGGGAATATGATTGAACCTTGAATTCAATCTTGGAAATGTATTTGTTGAGGAACCGTCGCTGGTGACCAGTCCGAGCGATTCCTCTGCTTAGAACAAGAACGAATCAATCACAGAATAATATATTGAACACGAAAGGATAGAGAGAACTCCTGTATTCTTTATTGCTCTCAATTGCATCAGGTGTAGATCATGAGGGGGTATAGATCCCTATTTATAGCCTACGGTGGGGTGCCCATATTGGGCCCGGACTCTTGGTCCTGGGCCTAGTTTCTCAACACTCCCCCTTGGGCACTCACCCGACATACTCATGCCTCGTTAAAACTCCATAAAAACCCAGTGGGAAAAATTTGGAGAAAGAGTACATGATATATGTAATGCTGCGATGCACGAATTGCCTCATTAAAAACCTTGGTCGAGAAACTTTATGGAAAACTCGTCAAGGGAAAAAGAGTACAATTCACCCAATTTCATTTGGTCTTTAGGACTTTATTCTTTGGGTACTTAATCTTCATGATAAAGATTTACTAGCAGGCTTGTGAGAATTCTCCCCCTGAATTCTGCACTTCTCTAAGTCTCATCATTCCAATTCCACGCACACACCTTTCAAAGCTAGATGCGGGGAGTGATTTAGTGAATAAATATGCGAGATTTTCACATGACTTAGTATGCAGTACTTTAATCTTATCCATCTTTTGCAATTCATGTGTATAGAAGAACTTGGGGTTGATGTGCTTTGTGAGATGACTCTTCACATAGCCCGTTTGTACATGTGCAACGTAAGCAGCATTATCTTCATAGATAATTGTGGGGGTTTGCACAATGTTCATCCCACATGACTGCTGGATGTGATGAACCATTCGTCGGAGGCAAGCGCACTCTCGTGCGGCTTCATACAGTGCTACAATTTCTGAGTGGTTCGTCGAAGTAGCTACAAGGCTTTGCTTAGACGATTTCCATGAAATTGCAGTTCCACCACACAAGAATACATAGCCTGTTTGTGACATTGCGGTATGTGGGTCCGACAGGTACCCAGCATCTGCATAGCCAATCAAGTTCAGATCTTGATTCTTTCTGTAAAACAATCCAAGGTCCTTGCTTCCTTGGAGGTATCGGAAGATGTCCTTTATGCCCTGCCAATGCCTTTTGGGGGGCTCTGCACTGTACCTTGCCAACAGGTTCATGGCAAATGCAATATCCGGTCTAGTGCAGTTTGCTAAGTACATGAGTGCTCCGACTGCACTCAAGTATGAGAATTCCGGTCCCAGGACTTCCTCCCCCTCTTCCCTAGGTCGGAAAGGATCTTTTTCTTGTTGTAAAGACCTCCCGATCATCGGTACTTTCGAGGGAAATGCCTTCTCGAATCCAAACCTTTCAAGCACCTTCTGAGTGTAGGTTGACTGATGTACCAAGATTCCTTTAGGGACATGCTCAAGCTGCAGGCCTAAGCAAAACTTGGTCTTGCCCAAATCTTTCATTTCAAATTCTGACTCCAAGTAGGAGCTTGCTTCTTTTATGTCTTCGGCTGTCCCGATGATGTTCAGATCATCTACATACACAGATATTATATAGAATCCATTCTGGGATCGCCGTATAAATACACAAGGACAGTATTCATTGTTCGTGTAGCCTTTCTTGCAGAGAAAGTTGCTTAAGCGATTATACCACATTCTTCCAGATTGTTTCAGTACATACAATGACTTTCTGAGTTTAACACTGTACAGATTTCTATTTGCTCTTTTTTGATTCGAGAGAGGTATTCCTTTAGAGACTTTCATGTAAATCTCCGAATCCAAGTTACCGTAAAGGTATGCAGTCACAACATCCATCAATTTCATTTCTAAGTTCAAGTTCACTGCCATTGAGATCAAATATCTAAAGGTGATTTCACTCATGAATGGGGAGTAGGTTTCTTCATAATCAATTCCAGGACGTTGAGTGAAACCTTGTGCTACCAGCCTTGCTTTGTATCTCACTACTTCATTTCTTTCATTTCTCTTTAGAACAAATACCCACTTGTGCCCAACGGGGTGTACATGGGGAGGTGTACGGCATACGGGCCCAAACACCTCTCTTTTGTTCAGAGATAGCAATTCAGTTGCTATTGCCTTCTTCCAATCTTTCCAATATGATCTTTTCTTACATTCAGCGAGCGATGCAGGCTCGGGATCAAGATCGATGATTGTGGCAATTTTCTTTGCGAAGTAGATATCGATATTGGCTATTATCCTATTCAGGGACTCTCCCGTGTGCACATAATTTATAGCTATTTCTTCATGAGTTGCTTCTTTTGAAGCTTCTCCTTGCGCATCGCTTCTATCAATTGCGGTGGCAAGTCCCTTTAGTTTTTTGGCTCCGATGCGTGCGCACACATCTATGCCGAGGGGATATTCAGATCAGGTATGCCCTTTTCGGAAGGTGTCATACTTGTGCCAGGTCTCAACTGGCTTCCCTTCTCATTCAGGGGAACTTCAATGATCGGCTGTGGTAAATCCCTCTTATCATTTTTCGCCGGGCGTCCCCGGTTACTTTAGACTCGAGGAGCCGGAG
Organism: Dendrocalamus sinicus; assembly: GCA_036346575.1. Taxonomy (NCBI): domain Eukaryota; kingdom Viridiplantae; phylum Streptophyta; class Magnoliopsida; order Poales; family Poaceae; genus Dendrocalamus; species Dendrocalamus sinicus. The sequence goes on from CM070648.1 coordinate 20,603,941, forward strand.
TTCTCGTCCTTTTATTCTGAGGCCTCTAGATGGGATTAGGGATACCTTCAATTTTTTTTGGTATTTCAACCCTCTCCGGTGCATTGCGTGCAGGCACATGCGACTTAATCATGCTCTTCAAATCACTAAAGTGATCGGGCAGTTCGTTTACTAATGCTTGCAAGTCGATGATCTTCTGGATCACTTTTTCAGTTTCACTAGTGCACGGGTCATGTTCATGAATTCCCGTGGCTTCCCACGTAATTTTCCGATATTTTTCATCAATGGGTTGATTTCCTCCCCCTGATGACGGGAAATTATCCTCATCAAAATTGCAATCAGCGAAGCGGGCAGTATGCAAATCTCCCGACATGGGTTCCAAATACCTGATTATGGATGCAGTCTCATAACCAACGTATATCCCAGTCTTGCGGAGTGGGCCCATTGCAGTATGTTGCGGAGGTGGTATCAGTACATAAACATTGCATCCAAACATCCTAAGATGAGAAATTTTCGGTGGTGACCCTTGCGCTAGTTGCATAGGTGAATGGATGTTGTAGGCCGGAGGTCTAAGGTTGATGAGATTCGCTGCATGAAGGACTGCGTGTCCCCAACATGTAGCTGGCAAATTACTTTTATGCAAGAGGGGTCGGGCAATAAATTTAATTCTTTTAATTAAAGCCTCTGCCAAACCATTCTGGGTATGGACATGCAGTACCGAATGCTCAACTGCAATTCCCATCGCCATGCAATAATTATCAAATGCCTTTGAAGTAAATTCGCCGATGTTGTCCATTTTGATGGACTTGATATGATGATCAGGAAACACATTTCTGATGCGAATGATATGCGAGATCAATTTTGCAAAGGCGTGGTTTCTTGTGGACAACAATCCCACATGTGACCATTTCGAGGAAGCATCAATGAGCACCATGAAATACTTAAACGGCCTTGAGACGGGCTGAATAGGACCGCAAATGTCTCCCTGGATGTGTTCCAGGAATGCAGGGACTTCATCCTTCACTTTCAGAGTGGAGGGTCCAGTAATTAGTTTCCCGTTGGCACATGTAGGGCACACAAAATCTTCATGATTCAGAAAATTCTTCACATTAATATTATGCCCATGCGAGTTATTTATTATGTTTATCATCATCCTAAGACTTGGGTGGCCTAATCTGTCATGCCGAGAGATGTAAGAGTTCGTGAGCTTCTAAATCTGCTTTGAACACCATGACACTGCAAGCGCCTTAATGTTGGTATAATATAGCCCAGTTTCAAGTGAAGGAAGTTTTTCTAGTGCCCTTTTGCCATTCTCTTCGTGCTTCGTGATGAGCAGGTATTCTTTACCGTACTCTTCGTCAGTCTCAACGTGGAAACCATTGGCGCGAATATCTTTAAAACTTAGGAGAGTTCTAGTCGATTCTGGGTACAATAAGGCTTCTTCAATGACCAAATTTGTGCCCATGGGAAGTATAATTGTGCATCTTCCAGAACCGATTATACATGCATCGCTTCCGGCGATTGTCGTAAGGCTACCAGTGCTCTTACGAATCGACTGGAAATATTTAGTCTCTCTTAAGATGGTATTCGTTGTGCCACTATCGGCAAGGCATACTTCCTCCATAGGGCGCCACACGTGTTCTAATATAACATATTTATTTAACATGTATTAAAAGGCATTCAACACATAAATAAAATACGCCAATATTAGAACATATAATGCCATTATAAAATGAATAAATGAATGTTTTATTCCAAATCATCCAACCATAATGAGAAAGCAAAATCCTAAAGCACCAACCATGCAAGTTCTAAACTTGTCCATTAACACAAAATAAATGACAATTAACGTCTTATGCATTCTGTGCATCAGACGGAATCAACTAGAAAATCATCGACTTCTTCGGCTATCTTTTCAGGAGTGATGTTCTCCTCAAGAGAGATCATGCTGTGGCTACCTCTAAGTCATAGGAGGGTGCCGATGCTGGGATGGGTTCAACATCCATCAATTCAGGCAGCTGCTCAACATGCTCCCCCTCAACTGCTGCAAAGTGAGCGTCAGGCTGCCCTTTGCCATTCTTTTTTTGAGCTTGGTGGGCATCAATGACATGTTGCGGTTCTTTGCATATCCGCGACCAATGCCCCCATTTGCCACACTGTAGCAATCCTGGTTCTACTGGCCATAGATCTTGCCACTCTTCTTAGCCTTTCTGTTGTTTGGAGCATCTAACTTGCCTTTCTGGGTAATGATCTTACCCTTCTTTCCCCTTCTCTTCATCAAGGGCTTTCGCACCTTGTAGCTGCTAGCGTTGGCTTCACGGCCAGCGGAGCTGCCTGGTGGCTGCGAGACGTAATTCTTGCGGAGAAGTTTGTCCTGAGCCTCTGCCACCTGCATCATATCAATCAATTCGGCGTACTCCTTGTAGCCGTCTTGACGATAGTTGCGGCGCCCAGCATAAAGACCTTTGGGTGAAATGTGACGTGGTCTTCTCAATCTTCTGCTCATCTATGATCTCCTTGCCACAGAGTTGAAGATTAGTACAAATCCTGTGCAAGACATAATTGTACTCCCCGACCGTCTTATAGTCGGCAAACCTCAGTCTGATCCACTCCTGCTCTGCTTGAGGAAGGATGGTGTACTTGAGCCTCTCAAACCGCTTCTTGAGTGCGGTCCAGAGTGCTAGCGCGTTTCTTTCCGCCATATACTCATTCTTGAGAGTCGGGCAGAGGTGGTGCCTGAGAAAATGAAGTGCCTGAGCATTCTCCTCAGGTGTGGGTTGGGCGTCTTTCTGTCCTCTTAACCCAACAGCTGCGCTGAGCTTCTGGCCCCCAAGCACAATCTCGACATCGGATGCCCATGTCATATAGTTTTGGCCATGCTGGGCCAGCTCCACGAACTCCCGGTTCGAAATTCCAGTCATCTATATGTGTATGAACGAAATAATATAGGTTTACTTAAGGTAAACATGCATGGAAAATTTACTACATGTAAATAAAGTGGTACAATAGGTTCCCATAATGTTTCATAATTTTTTATGCATTTTCTATAATTTTACTGCTAATTTCAGTGATTAAAAGCAATTTTAACAATTAACTAAAACAGTAAATAAATACAGAAAATACATAAAACAGTAATGGCATAAATAAATAAGCTTCAAATGCTAAAAATAATTCAAAATTTGGATTCCCGAGGCACTTTTGTGCAAGAATATGAAATTTCAGCAAATTCTGCCATTCCAGAGGGTTTTTACGCAAAATTTCAATTCGAGAAAAATTCGCGCAAATTCCTGATTTATAAAGGGGTTTTCCGCAAACTTCTGGACCCATATGTGAATCTAAGGACCTATCGATAATTTTCAAAATTATCGAGGCCTCTCTGCAAAAATCAGGACTTAAATTGAATAATTAAGGGCCGAATAGTAATTCACCAAGAGCCGAAGGGCTTTTTCGCAAAATAGCCAGCGCCCCCCCACCGGCCGAGCCATTTCCCCCCTTTTTTTCTTCCGGCCCATTTTAGCCCGCACCCCCTGGCCTATAAGGCCCACACAGCCGGCAAAACAAGAGGAGGGGGAGATCTAGGGTTTCCCCTCCCCTCACGTGCAATTGCGGCGGTGGCGGGAGGTCAAGGCGCACCCGTGCGCGCGGTTCGGGAGGCGGCGGGCCGGGCGTGGCTGCTGGCCGGGACGGTGGGCGGGGCACGGCAGCTCAAGGCGACGGCGAGGCGGCGTGCAAGCGGCGGGAGGCGCATGATCTGCGGTGCGCGCGGCGGGAAGGCGACCGTGCGACTTCAGGCCACTGGCGTACATCGTGGAAGGTGAGCCGGCACACGTTCGGGCGCATCTCCGGCGGCGGCCGGTGCTTTGTGCGGTGGTGCGCGAAAATCGAAGGGGCGGCGCGCATACGGGCGCGGGTCAACACAGCTGCGGGCCGGCTGGCGGCTACTTCGGGCGACGCCGTACTGGGCACGCACCCGGAGCGAGGTTTAGGTCGGCGCATGCGGGGCCGGCCGCATGCAGGCGGCGAGCGGTGACCGGCAACAGGGCCGGCGACCCGAGGCGGCTTCAGGCTAGCGCTTGGAGTTTTTTTCGTGCAGTGCTCATGCAAAACCAAACAGAGAGTCATGCGAAATTTCCTTTCCTTTTTTTCATGCAATTACTGTGTAGAAAATGAATAGGAAAACAATGCATATAGTTTTCAATCTATGATGCAATCATCATCTACCCCTTTCCACAATCTACCGATCGACATTGTGCCGGCGATTTCAAATCTGCTCGCGGTAGATCAGGGCGGATTTGCATCGTTTCTAATCTACAGTGCAATCAACATCTACCCCGTTTCACAATCTACCGATCGACATTGTGTCGGCGACTTCATGTCGGCTCACGGTAGATTAGGGTGGATTTGCACCGTAGAGATTCAACCTAGAACGCGAAAAAGAAAATACAGATTCAAAAGCGATCTAGGAAATTCAATTTGTGCTTCGATGATTACCTCGTTCACCAGAGCGAAGTCGTGCTGATAACGTGTTGAGGAACCATCGCTGGCGACCAGTCCGAGCGATTCCTCTGCTTAGAACAAGAACGAATCAATCACAGAATAATATATTGAACACGAAAAGATAGAGAGAACTCATTGCTCTCAATTGCATCAGGTGTACATCATGAGGGGGTATAGGTCCCTATTTATAGCCTACGGTGGGGTGCCCATATTGGGCCCGGACTCTTGGTCCTGGGCCTAGTTTCTCAACAGTATTGAGATGAATACTGGGGCCAACATAGTTGATACTACTTCCAGGGGAGGCTACCGGATGGCCAAGAGATTGCTGTTAAGAAGCTATCGAACAGCTCCAGTCAGGGATTGGAAGAGTTCAAGTGTGAGGTGATGGTTCTAACCAAACTGCAACACCAAAACTTAGTTCGGCTTTTCGGTTGTTGTGTTCATGGAGAAGAGAAGATGTTGCTGTATGAATACATGCCTAACAAGAGCCTTGACTCCTTAATTTTTGGTAAGTTTCAGTGTGGTTATTGCAATTCTGACGGTGTGATTTTTTTAGCAGTAAGCCAGTAACTGAACTTGTCTGCTAACATCTTGATGCTTTCATGACAAATTTATCAGATGAAAGTAAGAGACTTGTATTGGGTTGGAAGTTGAGATACAAGATTATTTAGGGAATTAGGAGAGGGTTACTGTACCTTCATCAGCATTCCAGGATTAAAATTATCCATAGGGATCTCAAAGCGAGCAATGTTCTGCTTGATGCCGATTTCAATCACAAGATATCTGACTTCGGCATGGCAAGAATCTAGATGCAGGGATAATTATCCCTATGACATTGAAATATTGGCATGGAATATTTCCTCAAGTGAGAATATTTATCCTTCGGAGTGGAGTAAGGGTCCTTAGCGTTTATTTTTCTCCCTTAGGGTTTATTTGGAAGCTAGGAAAATAAATCCCTGACTGGAGCTGTCGGTAGCTTCTTAACAGCAATCTCTTGGCCATCCGGTAGCCTCCCCTGGAAGTAGTATCAACTATGTTGGCCCAAGTATTCATCTCAATACTTTCCCAAGATTGAATATTTATCCTCTGGAGTGGAGTGGGGGTCCTAGGGGATTTCATGTGCCCATAAAATCCTCCCTAAGGATTTATTTTCCTAGTTTCCAAATAAACCCTAAAGGAGAAAAATAAAAAACTAAGGATTAGTTAAAAAAAAATTCGGGCTAGACAGGGATTTGGCCAAGCATAACAGGAGTGGAGTGGGGGTCCTAGGGGATTTCATGTGCCCATAAAATCCTCCCTAAGGATTTATTTTCCTAGTTTCCAAATAAACCCTAAAGGATAAAAATAAAAACTAGGGATTAGTTAAAAAAATTCGCGCTAGACAGGGATTTGGCCAAGCATAACAGGACGAAAAGCCAATGTCGACTCCACTGGGGATCGAACCCAGAAGAATCTCTGGTTCCGTAGACCAGCGCCTTATCCATTGGGCCATGGAGTCGCTGCTAACTGTCGACATTAAAAGCTAATACTTCACATCTAACGTGCGACCCGTTGGTCTGCCTTCCATGAAGCTACTAATGACCTTTTCGGCTCTGGCTTTTGTTTTTTTAGGTAGCTACTTTTAAAACGAAATATCTTTTTAAAATAGAATTTATAAATCAATTGTATTAGATAGATACTATAGCGACTTTATCTAGATCGATCAAACTTATAAGCGAGTATCTCTCTTCGTACTTCTCTTGTGAATAGCTAAAAGCTAAAAAATTCAGCCAAGCATGAAATAACAGACACATACCTTCCAAGACTTATCATATTAACGTTTCATGGTGCCTTCTCACGAAATAATGCACATAGTTTAACAAATTTTCACTCTCTTAACTAAAAGGTGCCTAACCAAAGCATCTTTGCAATTATCAGATAGGTTTTTTTTTAATAAAAACCATCTGTGATAATTTACAAATGGTTCTAACTATCTATAATTATCACAAATGATTCGGATTAAAACCATCTGTGACGTTGCAATTCAAAACCATTTGAAAATTTAAATCCTCTTACCTTGCGAGTTGTTAAATCTCCTAAAATTCAAATTTGATGTAGCTGTTTTCTCAATTTTGTCGTGTAGAACTTCCCAAAAAGTATCTATCATCTCAAAAATTGAAAAGCATGCCAAATTTATGCTAAATCCAGTGAAAATTGGTGGATTCCTTCTACATATAGCCACAAACTTTCAAAAAATAAATTCAGTGAGTTTGGCCCACAGGATTGAAAGATATAGCTGTTTCAATTTGAACTTGAGACGAATTCGAGTCCAAGTAGAATTCCATTCCGAGACACCTTCTGTAAAACAGGCATATGCAATATGGTGTCCATTTTGACATTCTTATACTCGTTTGAAAGCTAACAACGAGGCCAATCCAAAAAAAACTAACTGGCTTCTTCTCCATCCTCACCTCTAATTCCATGCATTGTTGTTTTATTTAAACTGCGCAAAGGAGGAATCACATAAGCATCCGCACGAAGTAGGATATTCTTCTCTCTCCCATAACCGATTGCTTCTTTCTCTTTGCACAATTCAGCACTACTAAGCCTTGTAACTGCAGATTGCATAGATGAAGCACAAATCAATGTAGCATTCGCACTCTTGGCCACATGATCCCCTCTCCCTTCAAGCGAAACCGTCCTCGGTTTTATAGTAATCTTCACAAGCTCCTTGCCCTTGATGGAAATGTCAGAAATAATCTCTTCATCTCTCTTGGGCAACAAAGATTGAAATACACCTTTATGCAAAAAAGTGAAGCGTTGGCTCTCCCTTGGTGTGTAACATTGCGATCAAACTACCACGGACGCCCCAACATGATGTGACACATGTGCATAGTCACGATGTCACACTTCTCCTTGTCTTCATATCCATCAATTGAAAACGGTATGCGAATTTTATGAGTAACTTTCAGCTTACCAACATTGTGAAGCCATTGCATATAGTATGGCTTAGGATGACGCCATATAGTTAATGAGAGTGCATCAACCACATCCTTGCTGATCACACTATTGTAGCTTTCACCGTTTGCCTTTGATCATGCATTGGGTTTGAGAAACACCACGTTGCTGCCCCTTCTCAACAATCAGCTTATTGTCACCATCCACCTTATGAGTCATCAAAGTTGGACCAACCTCAGGATCACAATATACAACTCCTTGCGGAAAATCATTGAATTTTTCATCGTCATATTCAGATTCCTCGCTTTCGCCCTCCGTGGCATATCCCTCATGTGTGAGTAACACCTTCCTTACATTTGGGCAATCCCTCATCATGTGACCCCTGCCTTTACACTTGAAGCACTCAATTTGACTTGTTCTAGCGGTGGAGAACATGCTAGAATCAGATTTGGTTGCTTCTTTACCTCTGTTGCTTGCTTCCTTTGAAAGAGCCCCATTTGAACGGCTTGATGTCGCCACCTTGGAGTGTGAACCAACATCATCGTCTTGCTGTGATGGACGCCTCCGTGGGTTTGTTTGAGTGTTGGCATGTCTACCCTTGGATTGTTTGTGCTTCAATTGTTGTTCAGCACGTTCAGCTTGATGCACCAAGTCTTGGATGTTGTAGTAATGGACCATCTCCACCCTATCTTGCACATCCTCATTCAACCTATTAAATAAAACATGCCATAGTAGCCTCATCATGCTCCTCTGTTCCTGTATGGATTATCAACATCTCCATCTCTTTATAATATTCATCAACACTAGAATTATCTTGGTGTAGTTATTATAACCGGTTGTACAAGGTTCTAGTGTAGTGTGCTGGGACAAAACGCCGCCTTAAAATATTCTTCAATTGTACCCAAGTATCCGGACAAGCTCCTACGCGACACAATTGATTCCACCAAACAAGAGCATATCAGGTGAACTCAATTGTTGCCAAACGAATCTTCTTATCCTCAATATAGTGATGGCTATCAAAAATTTATTCGACACACATCTCCCACTCCAAGTACTCCTCCGGTTGAGCTTTACCATTAAATGATGGGATAGAAATTTTTATCCGCCCAATTCCATCATCCACGGCAACACACTGAGCAAACTCAACACCATCACGCATATCTCCACCATGGGCAGCACCTCTACCACACATGTCCCTACCACGGTCAGCACCACGGTAGTCCTGAGCATGGTGCGGTTGTGGAGCAAAGCCCGCTGCACCATCAAAAACCTCCTTGTGTTCATCGTCTTCGTACGGTGCACGCCATTCGGGATATTGAGGTCCCCGTTCAGCATGCTGAAATTGTGGTGGCTGGATGCGTATCGCCTGCGTCAACGCGTCAATTCGCGCCCCCAAATCATCAACCTTGCCTTCAAACTTTCGGCGACAACTCAAGAAGTAGTCACGTGTCGCTTCAAGTCCAATTCGTACCTCGTGCGCAAATACACCGCATATTGGGGCGTCTCCCCAATTGGCTCGGCATGATTGTGTCGCGCCTTGCCATCTTCAGTCTTCATAGAATCCGCCATTAAGAAAAATTTGATGCGAACCAACTAAGAATTAGTTGATGTGTAGGGATGGTCCGATCTTTCTCGGTATGATCAGCGATGTTTCTTCTCCTTGGATAGAGACTTCTCCTCATCTTGATGCAGCAAACAATAATGATAAAGGCAATTTGCACTAGTATGCAAGGCGCACACCAGAAGCAATCCGCCGAACTCCCCAAACCGTGAATTCATCAAGAAGACACGAATTAGAAGAGATGAACCTTGTATATTCAATGGGCAATCTCAAGAATCTCCTATTCTTACTTTGCACCAACTCAGCAAACTCCAAATGAGAAAACCTTGTAATCACGCAATCTGGCCGTCACCAACCATCATAGCGATTTTCTCCTTTATTTCACTAGTATAAAAACTTATCAAATCATAGCCTAAGTTACAATGGGTCTATGGCCCTGGCCTTATATTGGTGTACAATACACGGCCTTGACTAAAACTCACACACAACTTGGCATAAGGCCGAAACAAACTCCAATACGAACTAAAAAGGAAATATCTAAACTACTACCACCGGATTCTCTCTCAATTTTCGACATGACCATGTGGATTCTGTGGCTGGCACCTTGTCTATTGTATGGGGCTTCGAAATAGCTTTCCAACGAGTCTAAGAACACCCAAATCGGACTCCGTTTGTGAAAGTTATGGGCGTTTTAGTGTTGGACTTCCTGTCTGACCTGAACTGAATTCAAATCTTTATATGTTTTCTTTTCTTGTTCAAGGGCTTCCAAATCCGTTTGGAACCTGAAAAGGAATCCTTCTCAACCTTTGGAAAACCATGGTGTGGTCGGATTTTACCCTTATTTGCATTGCAATACTCGGACTCTTTATGTTTGGCAGGTCTCGCGCGTCTCTCTGGACAGCTCGTGCAATATCCAATGAAGTTGCTATAATTTTGTGTAGGAAGCTCCAAATCAAGCGCTGTTTGATTCATTGGAAAGTAGACTTCATTAGCTTTTCAAATATGTATTTTGTGTGCATTATAAACCTCAGAATTAGCGTTGAGAACTTCATGAACATTGTGGATAGAACTGCAATCACGAGAACTTGATTGATCTTATGTCTTCCTCTTTAGCCAAACTAAGTTTTTTTCTTCTCCATCCTCACCCCTAATTCCATGCATTGTTGTTTTATTTAAACTGCGCAAAGGAGGAATCACATAAGCATCCACACGAACTAGGATATTCTTCTCTCTCCCATAACCGATTGCTTCTTTCTCCTTGCGCAATTCAACACTACTAAGCCTTGTAACTTCAGATTGCATAGATGAAGCACAAATCAATGTAGCATTCACACTCTTGGCCACATCATTTAGCCCCGAATTTGCATCGCAAGTTTTTGGTCGTTGTTTTTGCCCTTTCTTTCAGTCTTCCCTTTGGAATTTGGTACTTGCCTCAATTGCAAAGTTGTAGATCTTGTCGAATCCTTTCAATTGAGTATATATAAGCCACATAAAACTTTATTATTTCATCTTTTGAGACTAGTTATTTACATTGCAATGATATACATTATCTTTGTGCTCTATATTGTGAGAACCATTTGTTTATCCCAGATGGTTTTTAATGAGATCTATCTGTGATAATTATGTCCCTGACCACTGGGCTCGTCGATCCTCCCAAACCCAATCCCAGCCAATAGAAATCCACCAACCCCTATCCCATGGATCGTAACTCCACCTCTCTGTCCCCGTGCCCTATTTCGCAAAAACATTTCCCACTCTCAGCTCTCCCTCCCCTATAAATACTCACCCAAACCCATCCTCTACCTACTGTGTTCAAAATCCCTCCAACCTCCTCACCGTCCTCCTCCTCAACTCCGATATCGATGGCCTTCACAAAGTACATGGCACCCTAGGCACAAAGGCCTCATCGACACAGTTAGATTTCTACTGTCTGCTAGGATCTTTACTTCTATGTTCTTGCCATGTTTAAGTGTTGGGTTCGTAAGATTAGGAGATGTGTTATTGCCATATTCTTGCTGTGTTAGATGGGTACCTGCTCATTATCTTGTAATACTGTAATGGTGGATTCTAATCCTAATGGAAATGGAATGTGCTACTATATTTGCTTGTTTTCAAAGGACATAGCTAACATTTCCTTAGGCTAGCCGAAAAACAGAAAAAAAATTGATGTATAGAATGAACTATCACATACGGTTTTGTGATATAAACTGTCTGTGAAGGACTATCATAGATGGCTTAAACCAAAAATCATCTGTGATACTCGCACATCACATACGAATTATCTACCAACTGTTTATAATAGGAAAGTATCATAGACAATTCTATAAACCAACCATCTGTGATGCTCGCCCATCACAGACGGTTGGTAGCTAGAACTGTCTGTAATGTGCAAGTATCAAAGACGATTTTTGGTTCGAGCCATCTATGATGGTCTCCTTCATAGACGATTCTTTGTACAAACTATCTGTGTTACAGCTTATCACAGACGGTTCACAAATCATCTGTGATAACCGCTTGTTATCACAGATGCATAAATTTAGATGGAACCGTCTGTGATGACGGTTTAGACCATTTATGTGGTAGTGCTTCTTCCTTAGTGGCAGACGACGTCACCAACTTCCATGACTTTATTTTTTCTTTTGCTTGTATTTATTTTTTTATTAATTAATTCAATTACTCTGTAGGAACTTCCCCTCTAGCTTGTGGTAAAAAAATCACTAACAGCTCTTTGCATGGCACTCCACATTGCCTCCTCCTCTAGCTTGAGCATCCTCGTCATTGGCTTCTACTCCAGCTTGAGTGTTTGCGACGCTCTCTCTCTCTCTGTGACTATAGGGGATGTTAGAGTACATGTCTTATACGGCAAGATTATTAAAGATAGGATAAAATCACTTAGGATTTGTATTCAATACTGTTTCTTTCATATTACTAGTATATTGACTTGATTTTTAAATTATCTTATACCTCTTTAGGCCCCACTCACGTTAGTTGCGAGCTACGCCTTTTGGCACTGTTCAGGCGCTATGCGGTACTGTAGTAGGTTTATTTTGATATTGTAGTTGTTGTAAGCTTTTTGGGTATAATTAAATTAAAAATACAAAAAAGGAAAAAAAAACTTACGTCATCACGGACAATGCAAAAGAATATGGGAAAAAAGAAAAGGCAAAAAATCCAAAAAACCAAAAACCAAAAAAGGCGAAATTAAGAAGGTAGAAACTAAAAGCTGAAGCTCAATAGAGTGGGTATGTAGGAAAGTCGGACTAAAGTATCAATACAGAAGCTTGAGAGCTGTTCTTGAATGGCTGACGCCGATCTCACATCAAGCTCGATTCATATATGTAACGAGTGACGATTGCCTAGCTAAAGAAAAAAAAGACGGTCGATCCAATGTAAGACATGCCCATGATCTTCCCTCCACTATAAGAACAGTTCGCCAAACTTGTTTGGCTTCTGTAATGATAGTGGCGGCAAAACTTTCTCAGTTTTTTTAAGCAATTAATTCGACCAGGAATGACAGCACGCTATTCTTTGTTCTTTTTCACTACAACAAAATGAACATATTAAGACGTTTTGTTTAAGACGCTTTGAATCATGTCTCTTTTTTTAGAACCACAATTGAAATAGAGACGCAGTTTAAGACGCTCTAAAGGGTTGCACGCTATTAAATTCTATTAAAACGGTTGCTGAGACGTTTTGGAGTACGTCTCATGTATAGAGACGAAATTTTAGATGTCTTATTTATCATTTGAGACGTCTTATCTATTATCTCCATATAAGAATATTAAAAAAAAACAAAATGGTGTAAGTAACGGTATATATATAAAACATAAAAAATATCAATCTCAAAGTTCGAACTCACAACCTAAGACTTTTCTTTCGCTTTTGTCCAGTGGCTGAAAACATAAAAATATCAATCCTGTGGTTCGAACTCTCAACCTAAGGTTTAGACTGCTCACGACAACAGGCGGAATTGGGCCCCGGGAAGGTGGGCTTTAACCCAGGGTATAAAAATATATGTAGTATATAGTTTAGGTAATTTGAGTCCAGCTCGAGATAATATTGGTAAGATTCAACCCAGGTCCGTAACGTATTTTACTGCTGACCGTCACTGTCTCCGCGACTCCGCGCGCTCGGCCCACGACCTATTATCTCCATATAAGAATATTAAAAAAAAACAAAATGGTGTAAGTAACGGTATATATATAAAACATAAAAAATATCAATCTCAAAGTTCGAACTCACAACCTAAGACTTTTCTTTCGCTTTTGTCCAGTGGCTGAAAACATAAAAAAATATCAATCCCAGGGTTCGAACTCTCAACCTAAGGTTTAGACTGCTCACGACAACAGGGCGAATTGGGCCCCGGGAAGGTGGGCTTTAACCTGTGGTATAAAAATATATGTAGTATATAGTTTAGGTAATTTGAGTCCAGCTCGAGATAATATTGGTAAGATTCAACCCAGGTCCGTAACGTATTTTATCGCTGACCGTCATCGTCTCGCGACTCGCGCGCCGCCCACGACTTCGATCTTCAATACGATTTATCGCATTGCTCGCTGCGCTCGATGCGCCCATTTCGCGCGACCGCGACTCGGCGAACCCGACAGCTCCATCTTCGGCTCCCGCCGCCCATTGCTTGTCGCTTGATCTCGGGCCGGCGCCGTCCGCGGCTCCCGCTGCCCCCTCGGCGCGCCCCCTCTGGCGTCGCCCGCCTCCTGATCCGCCGCTGCTGGGCGCGCCGCTCTGGCGTCGCCCGCCTCGAGTCCGCCCCTCTCGACCGGCCCCTCTGGCGTCGCGCCGCCTCGATCCGCCTGGGCTCGCGCGCCCGCCGGCGCGCCGCCGCCCCGCCCGGCGCTCCCCTCGGCGCCACCTCGCCCCGGCCAGCACCGCTGGCTCCGCTCTCGGCACACTCGCAGCGCTGCTGCCCACCTGCTGCTGCGCGCCACGCGCTCGCGCTGCCGCCGCAAACCCTAGCTGTGCAGCCGCACCGCCGCTGCGCCGCGCGCGAAGGCGACGCCGCACCGCCGCTCGTCGCCGCGCCGCTCGTCACCTCGCGGCTCCACCCTCCGCCTCGCGGGCGCCCGCCGCCTCGCCGCCTCCGCGGCTCGCCCTCGCCTCGTCGCCTCCGCCTCGCTCGCCGCCGCCCGCCTCGTCCGCGCCTCATCGCCTCCGCGTTCCGCTGTCCACCTGCGTCGGCGTCGGCGCCGCGTCGCCGCCGCCCTCCGCCTCGTCGCCGACCGCCGCCTGCCGCCTCCGTCTCAGATCTCCGCCGACTGCCGCCTCCGCCTCGGATCTCCGCCGACCAAATGAACCTCAATGCCCTTCTCAAGACCAAACTCATGTGTGGGGTTGTCGGAGGACTTGCTGATCAAACCGCAAGACATCCGATTGTTGTATAGGTGTGATTTGCAGCATGACACGTGATGGGAAATGCTTCTCTTGAGCCATATCCATGTTCCGACATGAGGGTCTCAGAGACCAAAGAGTCCACATCACACCGAGATGAATGCCATGGTAAGTGTTGTTCTTGGTTTTAGATAATTCACATATATGGTGGTTTTTTGGATTTTGCTTTGTATGCTTAGTCATAACATTGTGAAACAGTTCAATTTTTAGATTACAGATGCTTTTAAATTTCTAGACAGTTACCATGTGAAGTATTCAAATTGAGTTTTACTCTCTATAAGATCCATATGGTTAATGGGGAACATGTTACAAAAATATACACGATTGCTTTCTCAAGGCCAATGTTACCTTACCGTAGGCATCAACCAAATTTTCACTTGTCAAAGGATCTCACTTGCTAGTTAAACATTTAGTTTTGACACCAAACATATGCGGTGATGCTTTACATGTTCTTGTCAAATTTAATTGTTCTCCTTATCAAATTATTGCTACCTCAGAAAAGTAAAGAAATTCGGTTTTCCCCGAATTAATAAGGGTTTAAATGGTTTGTGTAAGAAAGCTAATCCAATCCTTTTATGTGAAAATTATCGACCTTATGTTATCCACCTTTACCTCAACATCATCCAGTTCTCCTTTCGATTGTTTTGTAGGCTAGCTGAATCACACCTTCGAGTTGCGAGATAAGTGAGTGAGAAGAGTAGGCGCTCATCCTGTGTTGCTACTGCAGGATCTTCCATGCCCATGGCAATAATCGGGCAGTCATGATTGGACCTTCAGAACCCACTCATTGAGCGAGCATATGAGAACAAGGCCGATGGCACCCCAAACGAGTGGTGTGAGGATTGCAGCTCAACAATCCAGCTTAGTCACCGCAAGATTCATTGTCCTCATCCATTGGTCCTCAAGGTTTGCCCGAGCATTTTGACAAGGGTCTTTGCAGCATCTCTGCACTTTGAGCCACCACTGGGTTCAAAGTGAGTCCAGCATCCACAAAGAAAGATCATGGGGAGCCTCATAGATGCAAACCAGAAGGCAAGGGACAGAAAACTATGTTGAACATGTTCTTGAAGTTGCCGTGAAGCTGTGCCCCGGGGAATCGAAAGGACAATTTGTTGTCAGGTCCATACCTCAGCACCCAGTTCACAATATCAACAAACAGCTGTATCATATCTTGTTCGTTTAGAGATTCCTGTGTCTTCGCTTTGTGGACTGGTTTTGACGTCCAGAGAGAAATCGCGCATGATGAGTTTGCAAAAATGGAGAAGGTGAGGTAGGATGCCGATGATGCACAATTTTGTCATGATTGCTCATATCTGATATTTTGTTGTTAATATTGCTATGTTTGCAGGATATGGAGGACTATGAAAAGAAATGCAGAGTGGAAGACCTGATACACAATTTTCTGATTGAAGAAATAGACCTGATGATTTATTATAGCAGTTTAAAAAAAGATGTGTGTCAAATTGGAGGGTGTTTTACCGACATGTGTTTATCGCATATTAGATTTTTATTTAGTTGTGAACTCTGTTGATTTAAATGGATGCTATAATTATTTGTAAACCTCTCTTATGTAAACTTCTTTGGGGTTTGGAGGGTGCAATGATGATAAATTTGTCAATTGCCAATGGTTTGCCCGGGGTGTGGCTTGGTTCCAGTTGTAGTTGGTTTGCTTATCTTATAACAAGATTACTATATCTCATTGTGCTATACCCATTCTTACCGTTGTGCTACACCCATTCCTTATATTTTATAAAATATGTACTCAATATTATGGTGCCGCCTATAAAATTATCATATATACATGTATATATAATAAATATATGGAATACTATATTCTCATACGGATACGTATTTGTGTGTATAGAAGAAAATATATACCAATCAAAATAAAAATACATACTACATAGGACATCTTGAGACGGCACATAACGTCTCAACGCACGTGCCTATATTAATTGAGACGTGGTGCAGCCGTTTTTATAAAAGCGTCTCTAACTTTATAGAGATACAGTGCAGATGTCTCTAATGAACGTCTCAAATAATATAGGCACGCTTTAGAGAGCGTCTCTATATTTTTGAGACGGTTCATGTAGAGACGTTTCTATGACGCTTTATAAAAGCGTCTCAGTTGTCTGTGGGAGACGAAACAGAACGTCTCTAACCTACAAATATGATGTCTCCCCACGGATGTTTTGTTGTAGTGTTTATTGACAGATAGAGGAGGCAGGCAGGCAGCCCTCCATTCAGTTTGGTGCTAACCGCACTACACACAAAGCACACAACTAATAATAAAGATAAGCATTATCAGAGACCATCTGCTAAATGTTAGTCAATATAATTTAGGATAAGTTTGATGGTTCTAAGTGATGTTGATATGCTCCCTCGCCCTTATGAGTTATGACACATGAATTTGGCATTTGGGAATTATTTTATAACTGATGTCAGGCGTACGATATTAAAAATGTACAAGATGATTAACATATGGATATGTTTATGATCACTTATTATTTCATTGAATATATTCATATACTACTCTTCGTTTCCTTTTATTTGACGTCCTATAAGGGGTGCAGCTAACATTTTAAATCTTTGACGTCCATTAATATGCACAAAAGTATTTAGGTTTATTACACGAAAGCGATATTAATATATTTGTTATTATTGGGGAGAGTGCCTGTGCTACCTCAGGCTCACGATCACCTTGGAGAGACGGCACTGGTTGGAGAGTCTACCCCGAGCCAAGTCCTAAAGTTAACCCCAACATGGTACGCGAAACCAACCCCAGAGGGGTCCGAGGCCAACCCCAAGTGAGGTGTGTAAGGCTAACCACGGTGGAGTGCGAGGCCAACCCCGGGCGAGGTACGCGAGGCCAACCCCAGAGGGGTCCGGAGCCAACCTCAGGTGAGGAGCGCGAGACCAACTCTAGAGAGGTCCGGGGTCGACCCTGGGCGACGTACACGAGTTCAATCCCGAATGGGTTTAGAGCCAACCCCGAGCGAGGTACACAAAACTATGTTAGTGATGTGCCCAAGAGGCAATCATAAACAATTCGATTTTATAGGCCAAAAGGGATATTGATCCATATGGGATTAGGGTTTTCTAATGGGCCTACATCGTGGAAGCCCATTAGCATGCTCTATAAATATGTGGAGGCGGGGCTGCAGGTGAAATAGACTAATGTGCTGAAAACCCTGGCCGCCACCTCCCCTCGGCCGTATCCCAAAACCCTAGCCGGGCGCGCGGTGCTAGCACACCGACGCACGGTGCTCCATCCCTGGACGTGTGGACTTCGGTAGAGGCGCTGCTGTGATTGCGGCGCTAAGCGGGACGATCACGAGGAGAAGACGGTTGGACGGAGAACGTTCGACTACTACTGCTGCATCGACGCGCGCTTCGTTGAATCGGCTGCATGAACGATACTTCCGCTGCACTGCGCGTCTAGTGGTAACGATCTATGATCTCTTACTTGCATGGCTTCCTGGTTTACGCGGTAGAAAATTTTATTCTACGCTAGTGTAGCGTACGCGTGTTCCTACAGACTAACCCCGGAGAGGTCTAGGGTCGACCCCTGGGGGAGCTATACGAGGCCAGCCCCGAAGGGATCTAGGGCCAACCCCAGATGAGATACGTAAGACCAACCCCGGAAGGGTCCAGGGCCAACCTCGGAGTCTTTGGACGTGGCGAGGCCCGTGTGAGGCAAAAGACACAAATACCCCTAGGAGTAAACTAGGCCCTGAGGGCAATCTTGTAACTCCACTTGCCTTCCACTCTCCCTTTGTAAATAGGATCCCATGTGGGAAGGGGAGGCTATTTTGTAACTCTAGACACCCATATTGAATATACGTGGTGATTGAGTGTTTCTCCTTGAGTCCCTTCGAATCCTTGGTGGTCTCCGTATTCGACTAGGGTGTTTTTAAGTTTACTGTCCGGATTTGCACCGATAATAGTTGGCACTATTTATGAGGATTTAAGTGAGAATCCATGTCACTTAGGGAGATAAAAGTATAGAAGGTCGTTGGGCGATTCCGTGTCGTCTGTGCGGAGGCACCCTGGCCGTGCTCTGTGCCTCTGTCCATGCGAAGGTCCTCCAAATGCTGCCCTGGACTTGTCTAGCGGAGGCACTTTGGACTCTGCCCCGGACTCCATGCACGTGGAGGTCCTCCAAACTTTGCCCCCGGGATTGTCCCGCGCCCGATCCATCTTGGGGTCTCCAGCACCGCGCTTGCGCCTAGGGCTCCTCCAAGCGCCATTCTGGGGTTTGACCTGCATGCTCATTGGGAAGTCAGATGCATGCCCATGCGTGTGTGCATGTTGGTTTCCGTGCTGTTAACTCTTGACAAATCGCCCAAGTGATTGAGGATGGAAGGAGCAGCATGTTGTCGAGGCATCCACCGCAGCAACCAGGCGCCTCATGACGCCTTGACATGCTTGCTGCTCCCGTTGTTTGAAGCCCAAAGTTGCTGGCTCACTGCACGCGATGACAATGCAGCCTATCGTTTTGAGCTAGTCTATGTTGGAATTTAGCCCATAGGATCAAACACACATGAGCATATGGACGCAACTTACACATACAAGCGTGAACAAATACAGAGACACGGAAAGAAATTTTGCTAACACGAACTCAACTTGCGTCACTTTTCTCTTATCTCTTTTTTCACACTCACTTCTTACACAAGAAATACATGACTTAAATAAACCTCACGCGCACACCCACTAACTCCACTAGCTAACAACTAGGACCTATTCTCATGGCACTGCCTAAGATTTTCTCCACGATCCGCGTGACTCGGCCAACATATTGACTTAAGTTACAACCGTTACTCGGACGCCTAGCCACGACTTACGATCACGATGTCTCGACCACGGCTACTCTACTATGGCATCTTGTCCACAACACCTCGACGCAACTCCAGTCATACCATGCACATAGAGCTGGTACTAACGGTCTTCGACCATGTAGGTCTTCTGAGCACCGACCAGATACTGTAGCTTAGGACTACTGACCAGGTACTCTACCTTACAACTACCGACCACTGCGCCATGACCACGGCACTTCGACCACCCTACTAATAAGCATTAAGATTAACTCTAACATTCTCCCCCTTAATCTTGATGCATTGATTCAGAAGACGAAGTTTGATCACTTGACGCGTCTCTAAAGAGTTTTGCCTTCTTCTTGTTGACCATGACGCTGGTGACACAACTTGCCGACGTCTTTTACTTCTTCATCACCAGTAACACACCTCCTCGATGACTTCGACCACTTCCTCAGCTCCAATTGTCTTTCGTCGGTGACACATCTTGACGGCGACAGAGACTCTCATTAGAGCTTACACACATGATAACTTGGACACAACTACAAGAACTCACACTCACATGCATCATGTATGGACTTACCTACGTGCACAACCATGACACAATTATGCTCACGTATGTAACACACCTCCTACATGCTCGAACAGATAAATGACACATGTAACGCTCCTACTGTGCCATCTCTCACACACTTCGACGATGCCACCGCTGTTTTAGACATCGTCGTGTTCGTGACATCTTACGCCATGACCTTGTTGATGGTGGAAGAACATTGTTTGCGGCCAACGCCGCTCGTGCCTTGTTGCCCACCTATGCTGCTCCAACCACCGCTACTCCACACATGGAGCCGCGTTGATATGCTACTGTTGTAGGGGTGGCCCCCACCTAAGCCCAGCAGGCCTGTTAAGAGAGTGTAAGGCCCAGAATGGGACATGCATAGTGACATAGGTACCCCTGAGGGAAGTACTCATGTGTAAGGGTATAATTGTAAAGGCACTCCCCATGTGGATGTATATATGTAGGAAATAGGCTATGGGGAAAGACCCTAAGCCATTTTCTACTCACCTAACTCCCCACTACCATACTCTCTCTGTTTGGTCTGTAGCCACAACAGTTGGCGCCGTCCGTGGGGAGGACAAGAGCAAGCCTCCAGGTATGAAGGAGGATGGCACCAAAGAAAGCTTCACCGCTGGTGGCGAAGAAGAAGAAGAAGGCGGAAGCGGCGAAGTCTCGCGTCAGCACTAGGGCTTCGGCTTTAGCAGCCGCAGGCACGAGCGGTGATGCAGGTGCGACCGCCAACCCCGCCACCGACGCAACGACCAACCCTGCCATCGACGCGACGACCAACCCCGTCAGCGACACAACGCCAGACCCCACTAGCACCGCCCCGACGACCAACCCTGACGACGGCAGCGCAGGCGCACCTATTTTTCCACCTGACGCAGAAGCGGTGAATGGCCCCAGCGACGACGTGAACCTCGTCACCGGCTCCAGGGTCCTCCAGGACAACGCGGCGGGCAGCCCAGGCGCGCAGGCCGTGGTCACCGCCGCACCGGCAGCACCGCCAAGCGCACCGACGGCCCCAGCCACGCCTGCGGTGGAGGCTGCCCTGCTAGCGGCCCTCAACGCGTTTCAGCGGGAGCTAACAGATCTCCGCGGAGCCGTGCGGGACATGCAAGAGGCTCAGAGCCAACACGCCCCCCCGGCGGTGGCATCCGAACCCGCTCCGGAGAGGGCGGATAGCTGTGACGCCCCTACGTCTAGTCGCGTCCCATTGCGGCGCGTAGACCCAGAGTCCCCGCTCTCCGCAGGCCTACAGCAGGCGGCATGGCCTGAAGATTTCAAGTTCCTGAGCATCATCGAGGCCTACAAAGGTGACTCTGACCCGCGAGAGTTCGTGCACGTGTATAAGACCGCTATCGAAGCCGCTGGCGGAGACGACACCACGAAGGCAAAAGGGCTCCCTCTCACGTTACAAGGTGTGGCGCTGTCCTGGTTCTTCACCATTGAACCATAGTCCATCTACGCGTGGGAACAGATCCGTGACCGACTCTACAACAACTTTCAGGGAAACTACGTCAAGCGTGTCAGTGCGGACCACCTCTTCGCAGTCAAGCAAAAACCCGAGGAAAGGCTCCGGGATTACTTCAAGCGCTTCAGAAAGTGCACTGCCAAGTCAAGGACGTCAACGAAACAACCGTCATCAACGCAGCAATATAAGGCCTCCGACCAGGACCGATGGCCGAATACAACGCGCGCAAGCCCATTAAGACGGTCGTGAAGCTCTTCGACAACATGGAAGAGTACGCCAGAGCGGAGGAGGATGTGCGGAGGCGACACGGGATGACTCCGACACCAACAACGCAGAGGGCTCGGCAAAGAGTGAAGGCTCGCCGAAGCAGGGCTCTTCGAAAGGTAAGCGCAAGCAAGAGCAGTCGAAGGGCGCCTTCGAACGTAAGGACCCCCAACACAATGACCCGCCAGGCGATAGGCCCAAGCGCGACCAACGCAAGTCCAGGAAAGCTCGTTACATCTTTGACATCGAGGGCGGCTCCGAAGACAACACCTCCGCAGGTCACGGAGGCAGAGGGCGCTGTGGCTGAGGACGGGGACGTGGCCGGGGTCACGACGACAGAACCCGCGAAGAGTACGGTGACCAACACCATGGGCAGTGGTGCGAAATCCATGGCCGACGTCCAACACCCCCAGGACCAAGGAATACAGCCCCAGGAAGGCCTCCTGCGAATTCAAGCACATGTGCAACAACCTCGGGAGGGCCTCCTACAGTTACAAGCCCCGGAAGGAGCCCAGCGCAGGATCATCAACGTCATTTCGGAGGCTCCTCGCTGGAGTTCGCCTCGGTGCGGCAACGGAAGGCTTACGCGAGGAGGCTGCACCACGTCGTGGCATACCCGGCGCAAGCCCGCCGGAATGGGCACAACACGAAGTCACATTCACGCCCGCTGACGCCGAGGGCGTGGAGTTCCCCCACCAAGACCCTTTGGTTGTCCGGGTCCTTGTAGCTGGATGCGAAGTCAGGCGCGTCCTAGTCGATGGAGGAAGCTCCACGAATATCCTATTCACCGCGGCCTTCGACCAAATGGGGATCCCGCGGAGCCGATTGGGCCCTTCAGGCATCCCGCTGCAAAGATTTGGAGGGCAGCCTTTGCGCGCTTTGGGCCAGATATGCCTCCAAGTCTCCTTCGGCCAAAACGACAACGTAAGGAGCGAAGATGCCATCTTCGACGTGGTCGACATTGCATACCCCTACAACGCCATATTAGGGCGGCCGCTCTTAAATACCCTCGGGGCAGTCCCGCATCACGGCTTCCTGTGCATGAAGCTTCCCGGACCGCGGGCCATCATCATCGTCCATGGCGACCAGGACATGGCTCGGCGCATAGAGCTTGGCGCCAGAGGTCCATGCCACGCGGCTCGCCAAGGCACCTAAGCCGGGTGTGCAGATGCGGAGCCCTCAGGTGCCCCTCGAGAGCGTTACGCGTTCCTCGAGCACAAGTTGCCCCGGCAGCAGCGGCTCATCAGCGGTCGCCCCGTCATAGCGGTTAGTGGTCGGTATCCCCCTTTTTTGTAATCGCTCACTCGCGCAAATGGGAATTTAATAAAGTCCATCGTTCATGCAAATTCTCTTGTTTTCATACCAAAAGCGCACGAAGGATCACCTTCATGTGCACTGTGCATGAGCATGAATAAAGACGCGTGGGGGGACGCCTCCGCGCACAGTCTACGGACTCTAAATAAGACGTAGCGTCGAGGTTCGCCTCCGCACGCAATTTCACCGCCCGCAACGCGCGCAGGCTCGCCTCCGCGCGCAGTCTACGGACTCTAAATAAGACGTAGCATCGAGGTCCGCCTCCGCATGCACTCTACGGAGTATAAATAAGACGTAGCGTCGAGGTTCACCTCCGACGCAATTTCACCGCCGCAACGCGCGAGGCTCACCTCCGCGCGATCTCACTGGACTCTAAATAAGACGTAGCGTCGAGGTCCGCCTCCGCATGCACTCTACGGAGTATAAATAAGACGTAGCATCGAGGTTCGCCTCCGCACGCAATTTCACCGCCCGCAACGCGCGGAGCCTCGCCTCCGCGCGCAGTCTACGGACTCTAAATAAGACGTAGCATCGAGGTCTGCCTCCGCATGCACTCTCCGGAGTACAAAAAGAAGACGCGGATGCTATCCCTGTGCACTCTATGGAGTATAAACAAGACGCGAACACCGCACACGCATGGGCGTTGCCCCAGTGCGTACTCTTTGGAGTATAAATAAGACGTGGATGCCGATCCCACGCACTCACCAGAGTATAAAAAAAGGAAGACGCGGATGCTATCCCCGCGCACTCTACGGAGTATAAACAAGATGCGAACACCGTGCACGCATGGGCGTTGCCCCAGTGCGTACTCTTTGGAGTATAAATAAGATGTGGATGCTGATCCCACGCACTCTCCGGAGTATAAAAAAGACGCGGATGCTTTCCCCGCGCGCTTACCCCCACGTACTTAGAGCACAGCTTACCCCGGTTAATTCTACGAAGTGCAAAGTGCACCACAGGGGCCCACTCCCACGCGCCGCCCGCGAAGTACCAAGGCGATGTGTCAGAGGCTAGTTCCCGCACGAGCACACCCGCGAGCGAGAAACACCAGAGGCTGTTCTTGCATAATCTTGGGAAGGAGTGCTCGCGCGTCTACCTCGACCAAGGCGCCAGCTCCGCTGCCACCGCTTCGAAGCGTAGGGGACGGAGTGCTCGCGCGCCTACTTCGACTAGGCGCCAGCACCGCTGCCACCGCTTCAAAGCGTAGGGGACAGAGTGCTCGCGCGCCTACTTCAACTAGGCGCCAGCTCCACTCGCATCTACTTCGACTAGGCGCCAGCTCCGCTGCCACCACTCCGAAGGATGGGGGACGGAGCGCTTGCGCGTCTGCCTCGACTAGGCGCCAGCTCCGCTGCCGCCGCTTCGAAGGGATATCGAACTGAGTGTTTGTGCGGTTATTGCAACCACGCGTCTACCTCGATCACACTGCCCTCGCAAGGCGCAAATCGTCGCATACAGGTGAGCGTAGTAACCCTCCGAGTTTACCATGGGACAGCGTAGCCGAAAAGGCAGAGATGCACTTCGCAGGATCTAATCAAGACTGTTCTTTGCATTCGCTAAGGACGCTTACAAAGGCGCACAAACACCTCCGGCGCACCAGGCTGCTACTCAGCAGGCTCATCCTTAACATGCGTCCGTGTCAAGGCTCCACTCGAAGACGCCCGACCTGCCCAGAAATCCAACGCTTCCTCGGCCCTTTGCCAGCGCCGAAGATGCCGTCGGGTTGCAAGCTCGGAGATTAGCAGCCGGCCCCGGCTGTGTAGCTGCTCGGGACAAGGGGGCAGGAATCAGAACAGTGGGGAAACAACTCCGTACTTTACCAAGAAAAAAATATACAACCCGGGCTTCGGTTACAATGCACACCAACACGCGACAACCTCCCATCACACCTGTAGGTTCGCGGTGTCCTCCGGGGCCGCAGCGCCATCCTCGTCACGCCGGGGGACCTCGTCCAGAAACCGGCCAAGGTTTCCCTCGCCGTGCAGGTTGTTCCGCAGCTCGACTATGGCTGCGGCCTCGTCGCAGTATTCCCATATCCGCTCATGGAAGAACTTCACGGCGCGACGTACAGCGTGCACGGCGCCGGACATTACCTCGCCCCCGGCGGGCATCTCTAGTTGAGGATCAACTAGCCCCGCAACATGTTCACGACCGTGGTGTCGCAGGAGTGCGCATGTTAGGCACGACGCCACGTAGGCGCAGTGATTGCTGAAGATCGCCGCAGCGCCGCGTGCAACGCCGGCCGCATCTCCAATCCACCGGAGTGACCTTGACAGGTCCTCGGGCCCGAAGGAGTGCACCGGCACTTTGGCGACAAGCCCCTTAAGGGTATCTTCCAGGGCCAGCATGGCGTCCCAGGCGGCTATCGAAGCGTCACCCAAGGCTCGATACTCTCTCTCTGTTTGGTCTGTAGCCACAACAGCTACCAATTGGAAGTATCTCCACACTTTATACCTCACTCTGATACCAAATGTTGAAATTTTGCCCGTAGGATCAAATACACACGAGCACATGCATGCAACTTACACACATAAGCATGAAAAAACACAGGGACACGGAGAGAAATTTTGCCAACGTGGACTCAAATTACATCGCTTTTCTCTTATTTCTTTTTTCACACTCATTTCTTACACAGTAAATACATGGCTTAAATAAGCCTCACGCACACACTCACTAACTCCATTAGCTAACAACTAGGACCTATTCTCGTGCCATTGTCCAGGATCTTTTCCATGATCCGCACGACTCGGCCAAACACATTGACTTAATTTACAACCGTTACTCGGACGCCCAGCCACGACTTGCGAGGATGACGTCTCGACCACACCTGCTCGACTATGGCACCTCAACACAACTCCGGTCGTACCGCTCATATAGAGCCGGTACTACCGGTCTTCGACCACATAGGTCTTCTGAGCACCGACCAGGTACTATAACTTATGACTACCGACCAGATATTGTAACTTATGACTACCAGCCATGATACCACGACCATGGGACTTGTACCACAATGCACGACCATGGCACTATAACCACGACACTTCGACCATCCTACTATCAAGTATCAAAATTAACTCTAATAGTCTACCAGTCAGCGAACATTGATTCCCTTAAAAGAATACAAGACCCAATGTGTTGTCGTGGCTGGCAATGACACCCCGCATGAGATGCCCATCCCCTCAAAGGCTTAGACCCACTGTGTGCATTTCTAGCAAGAAGCCAAGAACACCCCAGGTCCCATTCCCATAAAAGCATAACACCTTGTGTCCTACCCACAAGACCCCACTGTGTGCGTCCGGACCCCACAAGACCCCACTGTGCGTACTATGTGCGTCCTATGTGTGTCTTGCATTACAACCAACAAGCCAACACCCCAAGACTACATTGTGTGCGTCCTGCCCGTCCGGACCGGCGCCGCTCCGCCTGTCTGCGCATCTTCCTCCTAGAGGCCACTGCCATGGCCTACAACCAGGGCACCTCCGTGCGCGGGGCTGTCACCGTCCTCAACTTCCTTGTCGACCGCGTCCAGGAGTCACTCCTCACGCTCCCACTTAACGCCGTGGGGAGCCCGCCCGTCTTCGCACTCAAGCGCCACAGTCCATACCCAAGAGGTCGCCCAACAAGAAGAAGACTAACCACAAGCAGCAGCTTGCGGCCTTCAAGGAGCCCATGCCCATGCAGCAGCCGTCGTGCCCGGGCGTGGTGGAGCTGGAGGGCCTGGGCACGGATTACTTGGAGGAGCTCCTCCGGGTATCCGAGTCTGAGCTGTCGACCATGGATCATCACCACCTGCATGCAAATGGTGGCACCGTGGCGGCGATCTTCAATTCCCAAGCTCATTGCTAGCTTCCCAGCTAGCCTCATCGATCGTTGCCTACTGCATGTTGGTTATAATCTTGACATTAAGTAGTTCAGCAGTGTACGTTTGAGTGCTTGTAGTCGTAATCCAGTATTTGTGACCGTAAACGAGTATCCAGCACTCACGGTTGTGTGTGTGGTCATAGGTGCTAGTACTCATAGTCGTGTGTGTGGTCGTAAGTGGTTGTGGTCGAAAATCATGTATCCGGGTACTCGTGTCTAGTACTCATCTATAGCTAGTCAGTGTTGAGTGGTCGTGTTCGAGTCTGTAGTGGTCGAAGTCAAGCGTGTGGTCGTAAGATTATGTTTAGCAGTCATAGTTAGAAAAGTAGTTGACCGAGTGATGGTCGTAGTAGCGGTTATAGCCTGAGTCAATAAGTAGTTAAGAGGACCAAGTCATGAGGATCGTGGAGGAATTTCAGGACTTAAGGGCATGATTGTAGGTAGTGGGTGAGTGGTCTGCATGAGCGATCGGTTGTTTCTATTTAAAACGTCTCAATCTAATGTAATAACTGAATAATTTTCAATAGTCATTTGTCTCCTGAGAACTTGTTTTTGTTTCTTGAGAGAAATAGAAAATACAAGAGAGAGCGAGTAAGAAATCTCGAGAGATCTCTAACAGTTGGTATTAGAGCGTGCTACGATCCAAGATGATGCAGAAGATGATGTCGCATGGTGATGGCTCGCCAAGTGGTGCCACTAACGAGGATGAACTACGCGGCATGGGATACGAGATGAAGATCCTCATGAAAGCTCATGGCGTCTGGGATGCGATTGATCCCAAGAGCTCGACCAAGGTGGTCGATGAGAAGAAGGATCAGATGGCCTTGGCGTTTATCTCCTAGGGCCGCAATGATGAAACGTTGATGTACGTTGCAGAGAAGGACACCTCCCTTGAGGTCTAAACAGCGCTGAGTTCCATGCACATGGGCGCTGAGCACATCAAAGAGGCGAGGATCCAAACTCTACGATGGGAGTTTGAAAACCTCAACATGCGTGATGTGGATTTGGTGGCTGACTTCACTGTAAAGACCACGCTGCTTGTTGGCCAAATCTGAGAGCTTGAAGAGAAGATGGAAGAGAAGTACGTCATGAAGAAGCTGCTGCGAGTGACGTCCAACAAGTTCATCAATATTGCTTTGTCCATGAAGCTATTTGGTGAGATTAATAGCATGACCTTGGAAGAGGCCACCAGGTCCCTAAAGGCACATGAGGAGCACCTCAAGGGATATGAAACATGCATGGAAGAGCAGGTTTACATGGCAAGAGAAGGTGGCTCATCATGAGGGTGGGGCATCCCCGCAGCCGAGGACACAGAGAAGATGGGCGCAGAGATAAAAACAAGGTGTGTTACTTCGATTGTGAAGAATTTGGGCATTGCTTGTATGAGTGTCCTGCGAAAGAGAAGGAGAAGAGAGCACTTGTGTGTGAAGTATGAAGCGATGATGAACCAGCTCTTCACTGAAGACTTGTTGAGCAGGACGTGTCAACATTAGGGGGAAATTGTTGGCTATAATCTTGACATCTAAGTAGTTCAGCAGTTTGTGTTCAAGTGCTCATGGTCGTAATCGAGTACTCATGGACATAAATGAGTATCCACCACTTGTCATTGTGTGTGTGGTCATAGCTGTTAGTACTTGTAGTCATGTGTGTTGTCATAACTAGCTGTGATCGAAAAATTCATGTGTCCGAGTATTCGTGTCTAATACTCATCTATAGCTAGTCAGAGTTGAGTAGTCGTGTTCGAGTCTATAGTGGTCGGAGTCGAGCGTGTGGTCGTAAGACACTATGTGGTCGTAAGACTGTGTTTTAGCGGTCGTAGTCGGATAAGTAGTCGACTGAGTGATGGTCATAGTAGCGGTTGCAGCTTGAGTCAATAAGTAGTTAAGAGGACCAAGTCGTGAGGATCGCGGAGGAATTTCAGGACTTAAGCGCATGATCGTAGGTAGTGGGTTAGTGGTTTGTATGAGTGACCGGTTGTTTCTATTTAAAGCATTTCAATCAAATGTAATAACTGACTCATTTTCAGTAGTCATTTGTCTCTTGAGAACTTGTATTTGTTTCTTGAGCGAAATAGAAAATACAAGAGAGAGCGAGTGAGAAATCTCGAGAGATCTCCAACAATTGGTATCAGAGCATGCTCCGCATGGTGATGGCTCGTCAAGTGGTGCCGCTGACAAGGATGAACTATGCGGCATGGGCCACGAGGATGAAGATCCTCACGAAAGCTCATGGTGTATGGGATGCGGTCGATCCCAAGAGCTCGACCAAGGTGGTCGATGAGAAGAAGGATCAAATTTCCTTGGCAATAATCTCTCAGCGACTCAATGATGAGGCACTGATGTAGGTTGCAGAGAAGGACACCTCCCTTGAGGTTTGGACAGCGCTGCGTTCCATGCACATGGGCACTGAGCGTGTTAGGGAGGCGAGGATCCAAACTCTGCACTAGGAGGATGAAAACCTAAGCATGTGTGATGCAGATTCAGTGGCCAACTGTAATAGCCCAGGTGTTTATTTCAAAATTCTCAGTAAAAATTAAAAATTAATTTAATTTAAAATAAAATCAAGTGTTATTTGGTTGCTTGAATTTAGATATTTTATTTGCTTGTTTTAGTTTCAAAAAGGCTTTTGTCAAAAGTAATTTACATAAAAAAATTATTAAATACAGAGTAATTTGAATTTCTACAAAATCCTAGTTCAAATTAATGATTTTAAAGCATTTGGCTTTTATTTGGATTTTCTGTGATTTTCTAGGATTTTAAAATCAATTTCAAAGCTAAAAAGTTTTTTGTAAAAAGTTAAAAGCCAAATTTAAGTTGGAAATATTTTTATTAAGTCTAAAACATTTCCAGGAATTTTTGAGAATTTGTTTGGAATTTTTAGACTTTATTTACTATTTCCTATGTATTTTTGAACCTTTCCAGCATTTTTGAAAATTTAAAACAAAATTTAAATCCGAATTAATCTCAGGCTGACACGTGTCACTCCCAAATTAAATCCACCGCACCCCTGATCTAATCTTGGCTGTCTGCCACCACTTACCCCTTCGTTTCAACGGCCGAAATTCTCTTCCTTGCCACGTGTCCTCCATCCGACCGTCCATCTCTTCCTCTCCCCTCCTCTCTCACTGATGTGCGGGCCCCACTTGTCAGGCTTTTCTTCCACCTCCCCTTCTTCTACCTCTAGTCGTGCGCCATGGCCGCCCCGCTGAGCTCCGTTTTCTAGCCGGCCACACCTCCCAAGGTGTCGCCTTGGTTTTCCCCCTCGCCGTCGTACCTCGCACTGACAAATTAAGGCCTCTCCCCTCTTACGTTCGCACCGGCTGAACCGGTTTTTCCTGGGAACTCTAGTGAGCCGCTGTAACATCCCAAAAATTTGCTTTCTGAAAAATTTATATTCAAATTAATTATTTTAAAGTATTTGAGTTTTATTTGGATTTGCCTTGAATTTCTGTTTTTGAAAAAGCTAGATTTGAAAAGTATTTTAAGTAAAACCTAAAATTATTATTAAATAAAAAGATATTTTGATTTTATATGAAAATCCTAGTTCAAAATAATTATTTGGAGTTATTTGGCTTTTATCTGGTTTCCTGGATTTTCTGGAGTTTAAAAATGTATGTTTGAAATTAAAACGTATTTTAAGTATGAAAATTAAATACCAACATTAGTTGGAAGTATTTTTATTAAGTCCAAAATATCTCCAGGAGCTTCTATGAATTTTTCTGGAATTTTTGGAGGTATTTTCATATTTTTCTAAGGCCTAAATAATTTCCTAGCCTTTTCTGAAAATATAAATCAAATTCTAAAAATTAAAAATCCCATCTCCTCCCTCCAGCCGACATGTGGACGGCCCAGGACCGCCCACGTCGCCCCTCGGCCCAATCCGGCCGCTCTCTCCCTCTTCCTCTGCCAAGCGAGCCCGGCCCAGCCAGCCCCGCCTTCCCCTCCTCCTTGCCTGACGCGTGGACGACTTCGATGAGCCGTGTCCCCGCGCCCAGCCCATCTAACCGTCCCCTCACACTTAAACCGCCCCCGCCGCCCGATCCGCCTCCGGACCACGTGGCTGCAATCCGCACCATCCGCACCCCGCTCCTCTCCTCTCTCGACCCACGGCCCCTTGTCGATCCACCCGCGCCCGCTCGCGCCACGGGCCCGCTTTGTCGGTGTCGTCTTCCAGCGGCGCCACCTTCCATTCTGTCCTCCCCTTTCCTTTCTTGCGCCGGCGACCGAATCCCCCGCGGATCTGGCCTTGCCTTCCTCGGCCCTCCTTGGTTTTGGAAACCTCCGCGACCGAATCCCCTCTCCCCGCTCCTCTCTTTCCTTCCGCGCTCCCTCTTTCCTTCCCTCCCCGCTCCCTTCCTTTTTCCGGCCGACACTCCGGCGAGCAATTGTCGCACCCCTGCTCCCCCTCCGTCCCTATAAATAGCCCCCTCGGCTTCGCTTCTCCCCGCACAGCATCCCGCCGCACTCCACCTCCCTTCCCGAGCACCGTAGCGCCCCGCCGTTGTGCTCCCTCTCTCCCCGAGCTTCGCCGCACTCCGGCGAGCAATCCTCGCCGCCTCGGACCGTCCCGGAGCTCGCCACCGCCACCCCGAGCATCCCCGTGCGTCGGCGAACCTCCCCGGCACCTCGGCCGTCCCTCCCCGCCGCCGGAGCACCGTCGCACCGAAGGACCCATACTGCGCCACCGCCTTCCTCTTCGCCGGCCATCTCCGCTCGTCTCTGAGCCTTGCCGACCCCTCCAACCGAATCCCCTCCGCACCGAGATCGCATTTTGCGCATCACCCGACCCTCTCCGTCCTTCCCTCGCCGCAGTCCACTACTACCCGGCCCCTCCAGCAGGTACCCCTCAAGAGGGTTACCTACCCTTTATGGGTAGGCAACGCCTCCCCGCCCGACTGGTTACCAGCGCTACTCTTTCCCCCCCTTGGCTCCCTCGGCGCGCGTTCGAGCCCCGGCTCCGCACACTGAGGTCGAGCCATTTCTTTTAATCGCGCGCTGACATGCAGGCCCCGTTTGTTAGCTGCTCTCGTCTGTGGGCCGACTGATAGTTGGGCCCGCCGGTCGATACTCCCATCGACACAGGGCCCGAGCCAGAGGGGTCCCACCATCGAAGCGAGGGCTGTTGGTTCACTGTCAAGTGGGTCCCACCTGTCATAGACTCAAAATAAAAGCAATAAAATAAAGATTAAAAATTAAATCCAGCCAGTGGGCCCCACCTGTCAGAAATTTGGAAATTTCTGGATTTATTCAATCTGAGATTTTCAAATGAGCATAACTTTCTCATTTTAACTCCAATTGAGCCATTCAAATTTCTAAATTCTTCTAAAATCATAATCTATCCAAATATGGCCTCTATTTGAGTTTTTGAGTTTATTTGAATTTTTGTTTGTATTTATTTGTTTTGTTGCTCTGTCTTTTCTCGCGTAGAATCCAACGTTGTCGAAGACCTCTCCACTCCTCAGCAGGAAGACCCCGAGAGCGTGCAAGAAGGCAAGTCTCCTTTGATCATCTTGAACCTATAATTTTGAAATGTTTTAATTATTTTAAAGTTATGTGCATCGCTATTTCCATAGAATCTTAATTTTGTTTTACCAAGATAGTTAATCCAATCATTGCTATGCCCTCAATCGAAGTTGAATGCCATGTACCTTTGTAACCTTAGGATTTCTTTTGTCTCAATAATGAGAATTATATAATTCTTTGGTAATATTAGAACGGTAGTATAATGCTTAGTCATGCTATTTAATTCTTTTGTAATCTTGAAATGGGAAATTATGTTTCATTGCAATAATCTTTGTATTTAGAAATAAGTGGCGATTGGTGTTGCCGCTGTTCTTTTAAAAATAAATAAAATGTGAAAGTTGGTTTAGACTGGGGCGGATGGTTGGTTTGGGTTGGTGCGGCAAGCACGAGATCTTGTAAAGTGTCTGTTCCGCCCTAGTCGATTAAGGACCGACTCTTGTGTTTGTCCAGACTGAGCAATACCGTACAACCCCAAGTCTATATGGGTACGACCTAGCTGATTAACTTATGATAGTCTAGTTTAGGTGCCACCAGTGGAAAGTGGGTGCGAGGATTTCTTGGTTATTCACGGTGAGGACAGGATTTCTTGTACACATATGGCGCAAGAGGGGGCTTCGGACTGGGTGGATGGAACCCTTCTGCGGTGAAACCTCAGCGGGTGGTGTCTAGCTAGACCAGAGTGAGGTGAAGGCTTTGTGATAATTTATCTGTGTCTCATGCCAAAGGAAGCGTGGTGACTGTTAAGATAATTTGTCTCTTAGGGGTAAAGTTGTACAACCTCTGCAGTGTGTCAAACTATTCGAATAGCCGTGCCCACGGTCAAGGGTGGGCAAGGAATGCATTCACATGGTAGATTTCTGGTTTTGGTTTTAAAATCAAAGTTTTGGAATTCCGAGAGTGGAGGGAACTCTCAGAAGGGTATCCTGGCAGTTGGAGCCAGAGAGGGTGGATGGAACCCGCAGCTTTAAACTTGATCAATTGTAATTGGTTAGCTAGTGTTGGTAGATGGAACCTTCACTATAGAATTAATGATAGTTCTGTTAAAATAGTTACCTTGCCAAATTGATGCCTTCGAAAATAATTAGTAGTAATTAAAATTAAAATATTGCTTTGTGCAAAAGAACCATATAGCCTTCCTTTGTCAAGCCTTGCATCTATTGCATTTTCCCCAAGACTTGCGGAGTACTTTATGTACTCACATGCTGCACTCAAAAACAAATCTCAGAAGAATACAAAGCTCAAGAAGGTGACTATGACCACTTCGCGGGTGGATTCGACGAATGATTTCCGGAGTACTAGGTCGCGCTTCCCCAGTCAATTGCCTGTGGCGTATTGATGGGTCTCCGCTGAATTTATTTCTGCTTCCGCTGTGTTTCGTGTGTGCGAGGTCTTGAAACCTCATTTGTAATAATGAGACCTTTCGGTCAGTACTCTCTATTATGGTAATAAAGTGTTGTTGGTTATGTAATCATTTCTGTTTGACTGTGTGCACTAGCTTTGATCTAGGACTAGTGCTGTAATACACAGAGGGTCCGCTTCTCCCCGCACAGCATCCCGATGCACTCCACCTCCCTTCCCAAGCACCGTAGCGCCCCGCCGTTGTGCTCACTCTCTCCCCGAGCTTCGCCGCACTCCGGCGAGCAATCCTCGCCGCCTCGGACCATCCTGGAGCTCGCCACCGCCACCCCGAGCATCCCCGTGCGTCGGCGAACCTCCCCGGCACCTCGGCCGTCCCTCCCCGCCGCCGGAGCACCGTCGCACCGGAGGACCCGTACTGCGCCACCGCCTTCCTCGTCGCCGGCCATCTCCGCTCATCCCCGAGCCTCGCCGACCCCTCCAACCGAACCCCCTCTGCACCGAGATCGCATTTTGCGCATCACCCGACCCTCTCCGTCCTTCCCTCGCCGCCGGCACCGTCGCCGCCGTCCACTGCTGCCCGACCCCTCCTGCAGGTACCCCTCAAGAGGGTTACCTACCCTTTATGGGTAGGCAACGCCTCCCCGCCCGACTGGTTACCAGCGCTACTCTTTCCCCCCCCTTGGCTCCCTCGGCGCGTGTTCGAGCCCCAGCTCCGCACGCTAAGGTCGAGCCATTTCTTTTAATCGCGCGCTGACATGCGGGCCCCGTTTGTCAGCTGCTCTCATCTGTGGGCCGGCTAACAGTTGGGCCCCACCGGTCAGTACTCCCCACTGACACCTGGGCCCAGAGCCCAGAGGGGTCCCACCTGTCAGAAGCAGGGCCTATTGGTTTACTGTCAAGTGGGTCCCACCTGTCATAGACTCAAAATAAAAGCAATAAAATAAAGATTAAAAATTAAATCCTGCCAGTGGGCCCCACCTGTCAGAAATTTGGGAATTTCTGGATTTATTCAATCTGAGATTTTCAAATGAGCATAACTTTCTCATTTTAACTCCAAATTGAGCCATTCAAATTTCTAAATTCTTCTAAAATAATAATGTATCCAAATATGGCCTCTATTTGAGTTTATTTGAATTTTTGTTTGTATTTATTTGTTTTGTTGCTCTGTCTTTTCTCGCGTAGAATCCAACGTTGTCGAAGACCTCTCCACTCCTCAGCAGGAAGACCCCGAGAGCGTGCAAGAAGGCAAGTCTCCTTTGATCATCTTGAACCTATGATTTTGAAATGTTTTAATTATTTTAAATTATGTGCATTGCTATTTACATAAAACTTTAGTTCAAATCTTAAGGTATTAGTTAATCCCACTTTGTTATGCCCTCAATTGTGTTGAATGCCATGTACCCTTGTTACCCTAGAATTTCCTTTGTCTCAGTAATGAGAGTACTTTAATCATTTGTGAATAATAGAATGGTAGCATAATGCTTAGTCACGCTATTTAGTACCTTTGAAATCTTGAAAATGGGAAATTATGATTTGTTGTAATAACCTTGTGTTTATAAATTTAGTGGTAATTGGAGTTACCACTGTTCTTTTAAAATAAAATAAATTGTGGAAATTGGTTTAGATTAGGGTGGATGGTTGGTTTGGGTTGGTGCTGCAAGCACGAGATCTTGTAAAGTGTATGTTCCACCCTAGTCAATTAATGACCGACGCTTGTGTTTGTCCAGACTGAGCACTACCGTACAACCCTAAGTCTATATGGGTACAACCTAACTGAGTAACTCATGATAGTCTAGTTTAGGTGCCACCAGTGGAAAAGTGGATGCCAGGGATTTACTGGTTATTCACAGTGAGGGACAGGGATTTACTGTACTCATATGGCGCAAGAGAGGGCTTCGGATTGGGCAGATTTAACCTTTCTATGGTGAAACCTCAGCGGGTGGTGTCTAGCTAGTCTAGAGTGAGGTAAAGGCTTTGTGATAATCTATCTGTGTCTCATGCCAAAGGAAGCGTGGTGACTGTTAAGATAATTTGTCTCTAAGGGGTAAAGTTGTACAACCTCTGCAGAGTGTCAAACTATTCGAATAGCCGTGCCCACGGTCAAGGGCGGGCAAGGCATGCATTCACATGGTAGATTTCTGGTTTTGGTTTTAAAATCAAAGTTTTGGAATTCCGAGAGTGGAGAGAACTCTCAGAAGGGTATCCTGGCAGTTGGAGCCAGAGAGGGTGGATGGAACCCGCAGCTTTAAACTTGATCAATTGTAATTGGTTAGCTAGTGTTGGTAGATGGAACCTTCACTATAGAATTAATGATAGTTCTGTTAAAACAGTTACCTTGCCAAATTGATGCCTTCGAAAATAATTAGTAGTAATTGAAATTAAAATATTTCTTTGTGCAAAAGAACCATATAGCCTTCCTTTGTCAAGCCTTGCATCTATTGCATTTTCCCCAAGACTTACGGAGTACTTTATGTACTCACATGCTGCACTCAAAAACAAATCTCAGAAGAATACGAAGCTCAAGAAGGTGACTATGACCACTTCGCAGGTGGATTCGACGAATGATTTCCGGAGTACTAGGTCGCGCTTCCCCAGTCAATTGCCTGTGGCGTATTGATGGGTCTCCGCTGAATTTATTTCTGCTTCCGCTGTGTTTTGTGTGTGCGAGGTCTTGAAACCTCATTTGTAATAATGAGACCTTTCGGTCAGTACTCTCTATTATGGTAATAAAGCGTTGTTGGTTATGTAATCATTTCTGTGTGACTGTGTGCACTAGCTTTGATTTGGGACTAGTGCTGTAATATACAGAGGGTCCGGGTTCAGAAATCCGGAGTCCCGACAGGCACGCCACCTCTCTCCCCTATAAAACCGCCCTGAGCACCTTCCTTCAAACCTCCTCCCTCCGCTCTCCCTTTCCCCCCACCTTGGCCAGGCCAAAAAAGCCACCAAAGTGCCGCTTTGCCGAAGCCGTCTGTCGCCACCGCTCCTCTTCCGTCGTCGACCGCCTCCGGTCTTCCCCGAGCCCGGTGTAGGTGGGAACTGGACCCCCGTCACCTCCTCTCCCTCCTCCGCCCCTCGCTGGCCGGCCCGTGCCACATCAGCGGCAGGTGACGTGGCCACCACGTGGCAACCGATGTGGACGCCGTGTGGGAGCCACACCAGCCCTAACCGCCCACGTCAGCTCCACCGCCACTTCAACCTTTCACTTCGTCCGTGGACCTGGTCTATGGTACACCGGGCCCACTGTCAGCCTATTGCCCGAAAATCAAATCATGGTCGACGTCAGCATGACATCATAAACCTCATTTTTCTTTATAAAAATATTTTAGCCAAAAAATATATTCCCTGCTGACGTCATAAATATGTTTTTCAGTATAAAAATAATTCTAGAAAATCAGCCTTTTCCAATTTTGCTCTTTTTAAACTTCTGGAAACCTGTATTTCTTCATTTTAATTTCGATTTGACCCGTTCAAATTTCTAAATCCTTCTAAAATTCGATTTGAATTTTTGAATTTTGTTTGAATTTATTTGTTTTGGTTCTTTGTGCTTAGATTTCGATGATCTCGGAGAGCACAACTTCAACGACTCGCACCAGGACCTTGAGCAAGGCAAGTTATAACCTTGATCTTGTTGTTCCCACTAGTTTAAATTATTTATGTTGTTTTTAAATTATTATGCATGTGTACTTTTATTCAAATCTAGTTTAAATTCAGTTTCAATTCTAGTTATGCCTAAATCCTTTGTATAGCCAAACTTGACTTTGAACACAAGTAAGCCTTGTCACCCTAGATGAAAACCTAGTTAGTACATTAGTATTAACTAGAAATTTTATAGAATTGCTTAGCCATGCTTAGAATAATTATAGGTTGGGATAACTTTTCGCATAAAATGATAAACTTTTGAAGTATATTTATGAATGTTTATGAAATATTTTTCAAATAAAATATAAAAACTTGATTTAGAATTAGGCATTGGTATGGTTGTGGGTGCTTGCTGGCACGCATTGTTGTTTGATAACTCAATGTTGATTGTCAGGCACAAGGGGTATGTGGTTAGGCCTAAGTCAAGGACCGGTCTGTGAGCTACTATTACAAAGTCACACCGTACTACCACAAGTCTGGTATGGGACAGACTTGGCAAAATAATTTGTGAAGTTCCAACTTGATCTCGCTATAGGCTGAGTGTGAGCGTGGCGCAAGCCACGAGAAGTCTCACATAGCACAAGAGGGGGCTCCAATATGTGGATTCATGTTGTGGTGAAACCTTAATGGCAGCGTGATTAAGTTGACAACAGAACATTGTAAAGGCTTTGTCATGAACTCTCAGCCGTACACCTAAGGCAGTGTGTTAATCGCATGGCAATACGAGAGGACATGTCTTGTCGGTAAAGTTGTACATCTCTTGTGTTAAAACCTTGCTTCTATTTATTGTATCAAATGCAGTTTTTGAATCTACTTACCTTATTTATCTCAATTTCGCTTTATGCTCAACTAACCATATTAAGCCTTCCTTTGTCAATCTTTATGCATACATCAATTCTGTTAAACTCCTAGTGTAACTTGTGGAGTACTTTATGTGCTCACGTTGCGCAATTTATCATCTTTCTAGAGGAAGCCTTCGATGACTGTGGTGAGGATTGCAACGAATAGGCCACGTCTTACAGTCATTCACCTGTGGGAAGGCTGGATTGGCTACTACTCTATTTATCTTCCGCTGTTTACTTTTTGTTTTGGCTTCATGCCGTTATTATAAACTTTGGCCATAAGGCCCATACCTTGCTATATAATAAAGTGTGGTTGTTATGTGAGATGTACATCCCTGTTAACCCTGTGTGCACAAGCTTTTCTTGGGATAGTGCGATTTACACAGAAAGTCCTGGTGTTGCTGCTCCAGGATCCGACACCAACTTCCCTGTAAAGATGACACTACTTGTTGGCCAGATCGAAGAGCTTGGAGAGAAGATGGAAGGGAAGTACATCGTGAAGAAGCTGCTGCGAGCGGCGTCCAACAAGTTCATCAATATTGCTTCCTCCATGGAGCTATTTGGTGAGATTAATTGCATGGCCGTGGAAAAGGCCATTGGGTCCCTAAAGGCGCACGAGGAGCACCTCGAGGGACGTGAAACAAGCATGGAAGAGCAAGTTTTCATGGCAAGAGAAGGTGGCTTGTCACGAGGGTGAGGGCATGCCTGCAACCGAGGACACAACGAAGATGGCGCAGAGATAAAAACAAGGTGTGTTGCTTCGATTGTGAAGAGTTTGGGCATTACTCATATGAGTATCCTGCGAAAGAGAAGGAGAAGAAGGCACTTCTATGTGAAGCACGAAGTGATGATGATGACGAACTAGCTCTTCTCTGAAGACTTGTCGACCAGGATGTGTCAAGATTAGGGTGGAAATTGTTGGTTATAATCTTGACATATAAGTAGTTCAGTAGTGTGTGTTTGAGTGCTTATGGTCATAATCAAGTACTCATGGTCATAAACGTGTATGCTCAATTTCAGAATGGGTAAGTACTTGTAGTTCACTTCAATATATTCTCTTAGAATGGTTATTGTTGTAGGGGTGGCCCCCACCTAAGCCCAGCAGGCCTGTTAGAAGGTTGTAAGGCCCAAAATGGGACATGTATAATGACAAAAGTGCCCCTGAGGGAATAGTCAAATGTAAGGGTACTATTGTAAAAACACTCCCCATGTGGGTATATATACAATACCGGCCATGGGGGAAACCCTAAGCACTTGCTCACCTAACTCTCCACTACCATACTCTCTCTCTCTGTTTGGTCTATAGCCACAACAGTTATATTCATGAATACGTGGCTAGCTAGCTACCTACGTAATATATATAGATGTCATGTGTAAGTATAGCTAGGTAGTCTGATTTACTATATAGTAGCGCTAATAATCATTTTTGACACTCATTTTGTTACATGTGTAGCGTGGATGGATTGAAGCTGGATGTACATTGAGAACCATGTGAGTGGAGAGTACATTAGTGGCGTGTCTGCTTTTAGAAGAGTGGCCGAGCTGGATATGTTGAAGAAGGGGATGGAATATATGTACTGTCCATGGATTGATTGTGATAATCTAAAGATGTTTAGCAACTCAGCGCAGATCGAAGCTCACTTGATTCGAAGGGGTTTCAGAAAGGGATACAAATATTGGACCAATCACGGTGAAGAGAAGAGTACACAAAAAGGTAGTTATGACATCGTCGAGGGATACAACGATATGCCGGTTGTGGACTGTGCTTTTGATCATGAGGATAGGTCGCCGGATGACAATATGGATCAGATGCTACATGACGTAGAAGGGAATTATAGTGAGAGAGTTTGGTAAATTCGAGGGCTTGATAGAGGACTCAAAGAAACCTTTGTTCCCGGGCTGCAAGCCGCAATACGCGAAGTTGTCATCAGTTCTAGAACTGCTAAAATTGAAGGCAAGCAATGGTTGGTCTAATAAGAGTTTCTCAGCATTGTTAGGTCTCCTAGCGGACATGCTTCCAAAGGGAAATGTGTTGCAGAGAACCATATACCAAGCCAAAAAAGATTCTTTGCCCATTGGGAATGGAAGTAGAAAGAATACATGCATGTCCGAATGATTGTATCCTATATCGTAAAGAGTATGCTAGCTTACATGTTTGTCTGGTGTGCAAAGCATCCCGATACAAGCTTAAAAATGACTCCGGTGATGGGAAGGGCATTGAGGTGAAGCAAGGACCTCCTGCTAAAGTGTTGTGGTATTTTCATGTAATTCCCCGTTTGAAGCGTTTATTTGCAAACCGCAAGGATGCAAGATTGATGCGTTGGCACTGGGAGCAACGTAAGAAAGACAGAATGATAAGACACGTTGCTGATTCTGCCCAGTGGAGGAACATCGATAGGATGTTTGTAGTTTTCGGTGTGGAATGAAGGGGTACATGTATGATATGCGGACAAACGAGAGAACTTCACTCTACATGTCATTTTATTCTGCACCATTAATGATTTTGCTACCCTTTGTAACCTATCAGGGTTGAGTACAAAAGGAGCCAAAGCCTGTCCGCACTGCTTAGATTAACCAAGAGTGTGTGGTTGAACAACCGCGCAAAACTATGTACATGTGTTACCGTAGATTCCTTCCAAAGTATCACCCATACCGCAAGATGAAGAAATAATTTGACCTAAAAAAGAAGATGACTCAGTATCAAGGCCTTTTAGTGAGAAAGAGGTGTATAATGTGGTCAAGGATATAGACATTGTGCTTGGAAAGGGACATAAATTGAGGACCTGTCGAAAAAATATGTGGAAGAAGAGGTCAATATTTTGGGACTTGCCTTATTGGGAGCACTTAAAAGTTCACAATTGCATCGATGTCATGCATGTAGAGAAGAATTTATGTGACAGTTTGATTGGTCTCTTACTGAACATTCCTGATAAAACAAAGGATGGTGTCAACACAAGGCATGATTTGGTCGCTATGAACATCAGGACCGAGTTAGCACTGATAGAGACCGATAAAGGCCGGACGTACCTTCCTCCAGCTTACTACACTCTGTCTAAGTCCAAGAGAACTCAACTGTGCTAGTCCTTATATGGTGTGAACGTTCCGTCCAGTCACTCCACCAGCATGAAGAAACTTGTTTCCATGGAACATTTGAAATTAATTAGCATGAAGTCTCATGACTGTCATGTGCTAATGACACAAATGCTATCTATTGCAATTAGAAGTATTTTGCCGAACAAGAGTCGAGTGACAATCATAAGGCTATGTTATTTCTTTAACGCAATTGCTCAGAAGATCATTGATCCCGATGGACTATATGCTCTGCAGACCAAGGTGGTGACAATTCTATGTCATCTAGAGATGTATTTTCCTCCATTATTTTTTGATGTCATGGTCCATCTCATTGTTCACCTTGTGAAAGAGATAAAGATATGCGGCCCTATATTTCTACGTCATATGTACCCATTCGAGAGGTACATGAGAATTCTCAAGTCATATGTACGCAATCGATCTCGACCGGAGGGTAGCATCATCAAAGGTTATACTACAGAAAAGGTCATTGAATTATGCATCGGCTACATGGCTCAGGTCGAGCCGATAGGTGTACCTCTATCTCGTCACGAGGGGAGGCTAGAAGGTATTGGGACTATCGGAAGGAAAGCAATAACTTCGGATCAAAATACATATGCTCAAGCCCATTTCATGGTTTTACAACACATGACTGAAGTGACCCTATATATTGAAGAGCACAAGGACATGCTACGCTAAGAGAATGCAGGCCAGTCAGAAGTTTGGATCACGAGACAACACAACCGTCAGTTCAACGAATGGTTGAAGGTGCGATTGACTAGGAGGTCATCAAGTGAAACACTACAATGGTTGATAAAAGGGCCAAAATTTACAATTGTGACATGGCAAGGATACGACATTAATGGCTACACATTTTATACAATAGATCAGGATAGAAAGAGCACAGTGTAGAACTCAAGTGTCCGCAGAGATGCCTATGATGCGTACGTCGGTACCGCTGGCTAAAGCTTGTACTACAGGCTTGTAGAGGAGATTTGGGAGCTTGACTACGTAATTTTCAAGATTCCTCTATTTCGGTGCCATTGGGTCCAACTCCCACGGGATGTAAAGGTCGACAAGTATGGCCTCACTATCGTGGACCTCGAATGTGTAGGGTACGAAGACGAACCATTCGTACTAGCGAGGCAAGTTGTTCAAGTATTTTATGTAACCGACCCGGCAAATAAGAAACTCCATGTAGTTCTTCAGGGAAAAAGAAGGATTGTCGGAGTTGAGAATGTTGTGGATGAGGAAGAGTACAATCAATTTGATGAGTTGCCTCCGTTCAGAGATGGCATCAGGCTCGAGGAAGAACAAGGCAATGAAGCAAGCTATATGTGTGTTGATCATTGTGAAGGGCTTTATTTAAAAGGAAATAGCTAGCCAAGTGTAATAAATGATCCCACAAATCCAACACCTATTTGGAAATTGTTGCAATGTAATCATAATTAGGAAACTCGGCATGTAATTATGGAACTATATTCCATTGTAATTGTAAATGACTCAAGAACTAAGAAACAGTTATATTTATTATTATGCTTGTGTTTTAATAATATTGCATGGCCAGCATTATTACTAGATGTAGTGAACTATCACAGGCGGTTTATCAGAAGAAACCATCTGTGATGATACATCATAGACGGTTCTTTTATAGAACTGCTTATGATATTCTACATATCATAGACGGTTCTATAAAAGAACCGTCTGTGATGTATCATGACAGATGGTTCCATAAAAGAACCGTCTATGATAGTTTCCCTATAAATATTCGCAATTGGTTATGCTCGCAGAGTCCTCACTCACTCTCTCCGTCTCCACCGCCACTACTAGGTTTTGCTAGATCTGACTGCTCACTTGCGCGCAACGCCACCACTCCATCCTGACGCCGGCTGCCACTCCCTCCCGTCATCATCTGCCACTCCCTCCCGACGCCGGCCGCCACTCCTTGCCGACGCCGGTCGCCACTCCCTCCCGACGCCGGCCGTCGCTCCCTCCCAATGCCGGCCGCCTCAACCTCATGCCACCGCCGCTCCTTCCCGACACCGTTCGCCTCTGTCTCAATAGTTGGCTAATTTGTTTTCTTATCTTCAGTAGATGGCTAAATTGTTTTATGACCTTTAGTACTTTATGATATATGCTTCACTTGTTAGCTGCAAGATCTAATACTAAAATTGAATATTCAAATTTTTACTATTACTTTCATTTGTCAATCTTGTGCTCTGTCTCAATAGTTGGCAAAATTGTTTTATGACCTTTAGAACTTCATGACATATGCTGCACTTGTTAGCTACAAGATCTATTTGGAATGGCATGTTACTGTTCCAAAGGGACCTTGTAGTAATAATATATGCCACATAGACCTTCAAAGGGCATGAAGCAAGTGACACACTCCAGTGTATCCGGTTCAATGAACTTGATACACTGGTTTGTGTCACTTGCTTCATAGAACTTTGTTTAGGCCCATAGCTTACTGAAGTTAGTTTTTTCTTAGAAAAGAGATGGCGTCCACACAGTCGTCGTCCAAAATTTTTTACTATTATTGTCATTTATCAATCCTGTGCTCTGTCTCAATAGTTGGCTAAATTATTTTATGACCTTTAGAACTTCATGATATATGTTGCACTTGTTAGTTACAAGATCTATTTTGAATGGCATGTTACTGTTCCAAAAGGACATTGTAGTAATAATATATGCCACATAGACCTTCAAAGGGCATAAAGCAAGTGACACACTCCAGTATATCCGGTTCAATGAACTTGATACACTGGTTTGTGTCACTTGCTTAATAGAACTTTGTTTAGGCCCATAGCTCACTACAGTTAGTTTTCTCATAGAAGAGAGATGGCGTTCACACAGTCGCATCATCTTCATCTGGGTCTCACACTTCGAAGATTGGGATAACTAAGCATGACTGAGGAGTATTGAAAAGGCCAGAGGGCCGAATAACCATCACAGTGATCTCTCCGGATGGGGTCCCTCTGGAACCAAAGAAAGCAGCGACATCATTTTACATTACCTGTGGGATAATTGGAAGGCAACGGGTCCCCATCACCCTAGCAAGCTTGAACGATTTGGCAAAGGATCAGAAAGATCAGTTGTGGGAGGAAAATACAAATTCGATTGATATCCCAGCAGAAGTACAGGGACTCGTGCAATGGCAGGCGCTCCTCGCAGTGGGGAAAGCATGGAAGAATTTTAAGAGCACTCTTGTCACGCAATACATGGCCAAGGATCTCACGCCCTTCTCAAGGTATCCTTTCATATCGCCGGAAACATGGGAAGCCTTTGTGCAGATGAAGATAACGACCGAATTTGAACAACAAAGTGCAGCGCACAAAGCTCTCCAGTTACAAAACACTCACCCTCATAGACTCGGTACTACTGGGTACGCGGGTAAAATCCTGCAGTGGAGGATGCAAGACGAGGTCACAATCCAATCGAAGGCCACCCCGCCATTTGCTGGTATCGCAAATGAGCGCGCTCGAAATTGGTTAAGAGCGAGGTCATCAACCACGTCTTCGGGTGTCTCTTTTAGAAACCCCGCAGACGAGGAAGTGTCCCAACGCCTGGTAAAGATATGTTAAACTACAT
The DNA here is from genome assembly GCA_036346575.1 of Dendrocalamus sinicus. Classification (NCBI taxonomy): domain Eukaryota; kingdom Viridiplantae; phylum Streptophyta; class Magnoliopsida; order Poales; family Poaceae; genus Dendrocalamus; species Dendrocalamus sinicus. Next base: position 20,648,632 of record CM070648.1, read on the forward strand.
AGTTGTTAATACCTCTTGAACTTCATGGGTTCAAAAATAACATGATTGCCTCCTGCAACAATCATTGACTACCGAATCTTCTCGAGGATCCTTTCAAGAATACAGGGAGAGAGATGTAATACCACAGGCCTTGGGAAACAAGGAGCACCCGGGTAGCACACGAGGCTTGCGGGTTTACGTATCTTGGAGGCACGGATTTTCATATGACTCTGAGACATATAGGAGTAGGAAGAGATCCAAGGCCTACCGCAACGAACAAATAAAACAGGAGCTTCGTGCTCAACTTTAGAAACAACTATCTGCCTCACTTCAAGAGTAGACTACCTCACTTTGAGGAGAGATAGATTCATTGAGGAAAGAACTGAGACAAGTCCGCAACTCACCCCTGTTACTGCGGTACCCAGTCCCCCTCAACATCGCAGTAGCTGCGCGTCCACACCAATTACTGAATATAACGACGCCCACTTACCTATCGATGACATCCAGGTAATGTACCTCTTTAGAATGCTACATAGATCTCTCTGGTAGATGCCTTAGCTCATCTTGTATCGTTGTGTAGGAGCCCACACCTTGCATCCTCAGAGTCAGACTTGTTGGCTCTATTTCCGTTGACGCTGGGCGGAGGATGGCATATCCATGTCTGTCAAGGACGCTGGTGCATGGTGTACAAGTAGAGACCGATTTCATAAAGGTTCAAGTAGACATGATTAATGATGTTTTTAAGACTGTCCCTCTTGAGAAGCCCTCAAACGAAGAGATTACGACATTAGGGGATGCCGTCCATACATTCATTCAGTGGCCCAAGAGGGACATTGCTCTCGACTCGTCTGTGCCACGATCTCCATATCTAGTGGCCCAAGAGGGACATCACCCTAGACCTGTCACATCAGCTCCAGTGGCTCCACCTCCAGCTCCGGTTCCGAAGCCTGTTGCATCGGCTCCTATGCAGACGCCGCTGAAAAGGTATCATAAGCGAGGCTCTAAGACTCAAGCAATGAAAATTAAGGCACATCCCGAGCCATGAAAGTTCATTCTAGGAGTGTCGTTGGTCCCCGAGTCACAATTACCCCCCGCTTGGTATGGTGTGCAATACATTGCATACCTGGTACATGCAGAGGTCCAACATGAAGCCAAACTGGCATAGTGGATTCGCTATGAGATATAAGGAGGTGCATTTCCTCCACGCATTTCCTTCATCATGACATTCAAAGACTTATTCTTACTATTCAATCTCGACGAACTCAACGCCTCACTTCTACGATGTTGGACACTATAAGTGTACTATACAATGAAATTCTACATTCACGTCATTCCAATAAATGTCATTACTCTTTCCTTATGTATAGATACATGATCCAACAAGTCCAGCAACGGTGACAACCGGTGGGTTTCCTCGACCCACATTTGGTCTCGGAGCAATCTATCAACGGGAATGCATCCTTCGTGCAAGATTACATAACGAGGGAATTGATTGCTTACAACGACAAGGAGTACATCATGGTACCCTTCAACCAAGGTTAAGTGCTTCACTAGTTGCCACACAAGTTTCATTTGTACTTTATATGCAACATGAACTTAGGATTAATCACTATAGCGACACTCATACTAGGTCTCACTGGATTTTGATTGTGATTGTACCAAAGTGGAGCAAGGTAATATATCTTGATTCCCTACTTAGGAGCAACCACAACTTCAGTCGTGTGCAAGAAGTAATTAACAGGTAAACTCATTTCCTCTATACATAACTCTATTGTAATCTTTCCTTCATTTGCAATGGCCGAGGCTAACTTTTTTGGAATCACGTAGGTCGTTTACCGCTTGTGTTGCCATAGGAGGGAGACATAACGAGTCCAGTGAGACGCTGCGACACAGGATGCGATTTTCGGTACCCGCTACAACACAACAATCCTATGTCACACTTTGTTATAATACCTTTAGAATTGACAATACCTATGTATGTAATTCTATATATTTTGCAGTGCCACCAGCAACTACAGAGCAACGTATGTGGATTCTACGTTTGCCGCCATATGAAAGAAATCATGGACACTAAGATGAATGATCTAGAGGTTTGTCAACCTTCCAATAATTATTATTATCTGATTATATATATGTATATATACACATACATGCTAATTAATGACTTAACATTTCTCCTAGCGACAGCGGATGGACTTCGACGAAAGTGCATATGATCACCTCTCCCAATTCTTGCTAGCAGAAGTCATACACAAGACTGGAGAGTTCCACCCCGGCAATGATGATAATTAGATGTTGAAACATTGGATTCATTTGTACAAATCACTCAATTGTGCTTAATCAAACAATTCATTCAATTTAATTCATTTGTGAGATCTGTGTAACGATTGTCATGCTATATATATGTGTGACCTGCTGGTGTTGTTTTATTCATCTGTGTGATTTATGTAATGATTGTCCTGTGCTATATATGTGATCTTGCTTGTTTTTAGAGGGCATGGCTAGCATATACTGAGGCTAGCCGAAAAACGGTAAATAAAATCGCTGCTGAAATAGCTATCACAGACGTTTCGGTGTTCCAAACTGTCTGTGATAAATATCCCAGACGGTTTCAAACACTGAACTGTTTGTGATATGAATGATATCACAGATGGTTAATAACAAAAACCGTCCATTATAGTCCACTATCAAAGACGGTTTTTTATAAAAACTGTCTATGATATTCGAGTATCACAGACGGTTTTTATAAAAAAATCGTCTGTGATAGTGTTTTTCTGAAAAACCATCTATATTGTAAGTTATCACAGACGGCGTAGGTGCCGTCTGTGATAACCACCTATTATCACTGACACATAAACACAGATGGTTCAGGAACCATCTGTGATGACGGTTCTGAACCGTCTGTGATAACACTATCTGTAGTAGTCAATGACCTTCACCTAAATCCGACTAATATCTGTTGTACTCAATGGCAGAAACATATGGAATCTTACTCATCCAGTATCGCTCATTTGGTGCCGAATGACACTAAGTCTTGCTAAGGCATAGGCAATAAACACTTCTTAGAATCCTGCATGTCGACCGCTTTAACACTTTATCAATATATGTATCTTGGCTTAATCCAATTAGCCTTTTAGTTGTATCTCTATAGATCTTTGTGTCCAAAATATATGCTATCTCTCCTAAATCTTTAATAGAGATATTATTTTTAGTGAAGACTTGACAGATTAAAGCATAGGAATATCATTTCCGATCAATAATATATCATCAACGTATAGAACCAGAAAAATAAGTGCACTTCCACTAGCCTTTTTGTAAACACAAGTCTCTTTTTCATTCATGATGAAACCAAACCCTTTGACTATCTCATCAAACTGAATGTTCCAACTCCGATAGGCTTTCTTCGGTCCATAGATAGATGTTTGAAGCTTGAATATCTTTCTAGCATTTTTGGGATCGACAAAACCCTCAGGTTGTGTTATGTACACACCCTCACTTAGGTTTCTATCTAGGAAAGCTGTTTTGACATCCATCTACTATATCTCATAATAGAAATATGCAACAATAGCTAGAATAATCTGGACAGATTTATGTGTAGCAACGATGAGAAGGTTTCATCATAGTCAATACCTTGAATTAGTTTGAAACCCTTCGCCACCAATTGTGCCTTACATATATGAACATTTCTATCTATGTCTATCTTTTTCTAAAAAATCCACTTACATTCAATGGTTTTTATACCATCGGGTAGATCAACCAAGTTCCAACTTGATTATCATACATTGATTGAATTTCGGACCTCATGGCTCCAGGCCATTTCGCAGTGTCTGAGCCCATCATCTCTTCCTCATATATCTTAGGCTCATCATTGTCTAACAATAAAATATCATGTCGATACCTTATCGGCAATTGACATGGCCTTTCAAACATTCATGGGGTTGGTGTCTTGTCCACAAGTTCTACAACATCTTATACACTCTGTAGAGGTTCAATAGGAGTTAAAACATTTTTTCATCTCTCTCGAATTTCTTCGAGTCTCACTGGGCTCCCATTAACTCCTTTTGTGAGAAACTCTTTTCCCAAAAAGACACCATTTCAGGTAACAAACACTTTATTCTCATCCCTTTTATAAAGGTAATATCCTTTGGTTTCCTTAGGATAACCCATGAAGAAGCATTTATCAGATTTAGTGTGATTTTATCATACGTCAAACATTTTACATATACTTCACAGGACGCTTCCCAGTCCATATCTCATATGGTGTTATCTCTATGGCTTTTGATAGAACCGTATTTAAAGTGAATGCAGGTGTTTCTATAGCATACCTCTGAAAAGACAATAGCATATCAGATTGGCTCATCATAGACTGAACCATGTCTAACAAAGTTCGATTCCATCATTCAGACACCCCATTCCATTGAGGTGTTCCCAGTGGAGTTAGATGTGGAATAATTCTAAATTATTTTAGATGATCACCAAACTCATGCTCAAGTATTCACCTCCACGATCTGATCGGAAGGCTTTAATTGTCTTGCCAAATTGATTTGTACCTCATTCTGAAATTTCTTGAATTTTTCAAATGATTCAGACGTATACCTTGTAGGATCGAAAACGGCAACAGAGTGGGGGTGAATGGTGCCTTAAAAACCACCCCAAGTATTCTCATAATTTTCTTTTCCGATAGCAGAAGCTATGAAGAAAGAAGAGATTCGCTCACTGGAAGCCGAAAACATTTTTGCCGATTGACCGAAAAGACTTAAGTTTTGCCGAATGACCGAAGAAATTCACAGAATAAGCAAAACCAGACCAATTATAATTTTCTCTGAAGAACAGAAAAAAATGAGCTTCACTAACAAAGCAAAGAAACAGACTAGAGTATGCGCGAACTAATTGACTGAAACCTGAAAATGGAGCTGGCCTGACTACAGTTGGGAAGCGGTCTGACCGTAGATGAGGCTTCGGTCTGACCTGGCACAGCGAAGCAAATGTTTACCCAACAGCAGACTAAAACAAGGAAGTCACAACCGACAGCAGAAACACTTAGAGGGACATATTTGGCCAAACACACACTAAGGCAAGGATGAAACCGAAAACACAGATGGCCAAAAGTTACAGACTCACATGACCAAAAGCTAAAAGATCAAAAGCCTCCAAAATAGAGAGAGCAAACCGAGAAAAAAGAAAACAGAAAGCAAAAGACTGAAGGCTGCCGCTACAGTAAATACAGACAAAGAATTGAAAAACAGAGAGGTTGCCGAAGGATCTCTGCCCCTTTCAGACCAAGGAAAACAACAATTCAAACAGAATGGCCAAGCAATTTCAAGAAGTGAAAACACAACTTGAAAGAGCAGAAATAGCGTTTGACTGCAAGAACTAACACCTATGAAATTTGAACTGAAAACTGAGAGGCATACTCTCGGCTGAGAACAAAAACTGAAGAAGAACTGAAAAAACCGAAAACTGAAAATAAGGCAGTGAAAACTACAGCAGCTGCCAACAACAGTGAGACCAAAGGAGCAGCCGAGAAACTGAACTAGAATGTGCTGGCCGAGAAGAAACTGCAGGCTGATGACTGCCCCAACTGAAAACCAACAGATAGGAGAACCGAAAAAGATTCAGCAAAGTAAAAACTGAAGATGAAACAAGAAGCAGAGAAATTGACTGCAGATTTGCTGTTTTTTTTTCAGGTCAGTTGATCGTGACAACAAACAGCAAATTGACCTCTAGAAAAGAAAATGCATGCAGCAAGCAATTTCAAGGAACAAGCAGTAGCAAGGAAGGAATTTGATTGAGTATCTGGAAACCGAAATGCCACACAGAAAATGTGACCAACATCCACATAACTTGGGATTCTTTTATCAAAAGACTTTGAAGCACACAGAGAAATGCCCCAGGTTTAAGATAGTACAAAGCTAACACAGATTTGCTGCCGAGACACCCAGAACACAAATCCTCTGCTCACGGGTAACAGTAAGCCCTAGTTTTTGAAAAACAGAGGAAATGTTCAGCGGTCCATTTCTTGAAAGAAACTGCTCATGAAACTTTGCTCTCTTAGGAATATGATTTAACCAAGGGGCTTTGAGAGAGTTCCTAGCTCAAAGCAAAGAGATTATGCATCTATCCCTACAAGAAATCAACTCAAAAACCAAAAGACACAAAGAAGAACTTAGAACTGAGAAAAGAACAGAACTGAGCCAAATACCCAGAGAAAACAGGGAATGAGAACAGCTCAACAACAATCCTTCTCATATTGATACAGAGAGATGAATGATTATATAGAGCTTGTGCTACATCCATCTCCTACCCATACTCCATCCTGGGGAACACATACACCAACTCACGCAGAGAAGGAAAACAAGAGCACAGGCCGACAATGAGCCAAGAGGTTGCTCTACCCAACTACTCACACACCAAAGAAGAAAATCAAGAATGCTCAGCCAACTCACACTACATGATTCACATATAAATGAGGCAAGATCCAAACCACAAGAAAGGAGGGAACCAGGACTTGCACTCCAAACCCTAAACCTCTCCTTTTATAGCCTCCACAACCGGGTCTCATTTGCTTCACCCGTTAGCACTTTACCCATCAGCCACACCTGAATCCGCTTCCATTTTGCAGCCTTGCGCATTTTACCGAAATGCCCTTGTTGCACCTTCCTGGAAACTTCCTCTTGTCTTGCTATCAACGCCTCGCAACCACTTCGAGTCCTCGCTATATTCGGCATCTCCCGACCGCTTTGACCTCAGCACCGCCCTGCCTAGTTTGGCCATCCATGCCTCGCCACGACCAAGCCTCAAAGTTCTGCAGCCATCACAGACAAGAAAACATCACATAACACCGCTCGAAACAGTATAAACATACGTTAGCATTAGTGAAAGGTACTCACGCATGAAATACCCGAAACAAATTCAAACTCTCTAACTCAAGCGTCAATTACTTATCACAAACATGGGGATACCTCCACATGGTCTCTCAATCTCCCCCTTGATGAGTATATTGACAAATACAGAAAAAGTGCTTAACGTTGAGTTTATTTGAAATAGAAAAAGAGTCACACATGGCCTAAAAGGAATGGTAAGGAAACTTATGACCATGTTGACAAAGGAGCAAAAGAAAGAGCAAGTTTTCCTCAAAAGCTCCAGAAAGTTCCCTTGAAATGGCTTTTTCTCTGTTATTCTCCCCCTTTTGGAAAAAAATATCAAGAGGCAAGGAGGAAAATAGATCATGATGCTGGATGGAATGGCTGAAGATTGTTTATTTTAAGCATTCGGAGCCATGAAGATTATCCAAAATGACCATTTGAGTATTACACCAAGCCATAATATATAAGAATGCTATCAAGATCATGACAATGCATGTATAGACAAGTCAAACCAAATAAATCATAATCTAAAAATTAGATGAATTTCGTAGCTTGTCAAGTCTTTCAAGATTATAGTCTAGCTAAAGGCATCCAAAGATGATGCAAACCATGTCAATAACCTAAGTGGAGCCAAGACGCTAGTATTGAGTCATTTTAGAGTGCTATAAGTTCAAGAATGAATCATTTGTTCAAGTACTTGGTCTTTTTGTAATTAAGCAATTTTAGTACAATTGACATGTTTTTCTTTATAAAATCTCATGGTTGTTTTCAACCAGATTTTTGTTTAGTCATGTGCTAGATCTCAAGCCTTATGCGACCACTCCAAGTTAGAAGCTTAAGAAGATGATCTTGGTCAACCAAAACTCCCCATGACTTCATGCCTAGTGCAATGGTAAGCAGTCTCATGAGAAAGAATTGGTGGGATCAGTTCTTTCGCACAAATGAGATCTTTTTGCTTTCGCTGAATTTAGCTCAAGAGCAAGGAGTTAATAATAATAACTCATGCTTCACATAGGAACTAGCAAAGCTCATTCTAAAGCTCAATAAAGATTCAAGACTCAACTCAGCCTATTTGACATGGCAGGAATCATAAGTTGATAACTAAAGACAGACTAGTCTCAAGAGCTAACATGACATGATTTAATTCAAGTTGTGCATTTTTAATCAACTTATCATGGCAAAGGCTAAACTACACATATAAAGTCATGATAAATCTAGTAATTAAGTACAGATCATGGCAAGATGTAAAGCATTGTAAACATGTCATAAAAAGATAATAATCAAGGCTCCATGTAGTTATATTACAATGCAGAATGCTGAAATGAAATGCAAGGAAATCCAGCTCCCAGTCAACATGTGATACACTTTAGTTCAAGTTGAGTTATGTCAGCATTAGAGACTCCCAAATGAACTCCTCCTGAACAAAAGCAATAAAAACGAGAAGCTGGCAAGAAAATTAGAAAAGACAGTCCTTAAAGCATAGATAAGATATAGAGGATAGTATGGCTCAGACTGACTCTCATCTACCCCATATGATAATAGGACTATTAGCTGGTCTTCTAACACACTAAGGAGTAAACACGTTTCCTGTCTACCCAAGGGTGGCCCAACCCTTGCTAGCACTTATAAGAAGTGAGTGAACTCAACCTAGTAAGAAGAGAGACAGCTAATAAGCAACATCCTAGAATCACAAGATGAGAGGAACACAAATGCACTAGACAAGAAAACCACTCTAATCTATGTAGAAGGACTGTAGGACCGAAATGACGACAGAGGGGGTGAATGTCGACTTTAAAATTTGCTCCCCCAAAATACTCACGAAACGATTCCTCTCCAATAGCTACAAAGCTATCAAGAAGGAGCAACTAGAACTGAGCAAAAAGACTGCAAACAGTAGCTACTTGTTGGCCGCAAACCGCATGACATTAAATAGCAGAGCTGCACCCAAAAAACTGGCTTTTGACTGCTGAAAACTGCACTAAAAATGCTGAATTTGACTGCTGAAAACTGCACTAAAGTTGCTGATTTTGACTGCTGAAAACTGCAGCAAATAGATGATGAAAACAGCAGCAATTTCAGCTGAAAACTGCAGCTGGAAGGGGCTGAAAACAGCACTGCAGTTTGCTGAAAACAGCACTGCAGTTTGGCTGAAAATGATGCTGAAAAACAGCAAGCAGTAAGAACTATAGACCACCAATCAAACTGAGAATTTGATGAATTTTAGCTGTTCTCCTAAGCCCTAAAGACCAAGAATATGTCCTAAATAGCAAGGGGAGACCAAGAAAACAAAGAACTCAGTTAAAGATCAAGAAAACAAGAAATTCAGACTTGCAACCAAACACACGAAAATGAGAGACGCTGGGCTTTCGCCCGTATCTCAACTCATAAGAAGTGCGGTGCAAGTGTGCCCTAAGAAAGCACTTGGGAAGAGTACCAGATACCATAGTCAATGGTAGCTCGAAGGTACCGAAAGATGCGCTTCACCGCCTGGTGGTGAGATACGCGAGGAGAAGCCTGAAAACGAGCACACAGACACACTGAGAAGTGTATGTCTGGTCTCGAGGCAGTGAGGTAAAGAAGGGAGCCAATCATACTTCTGTATTCTTTCTGATCAACTGGCTCGCCATCCTCATCTGGGTCAAGATAGGCTGTAGAAGCCATCGGAGTTGACACCGGCTTACCATCACTCATGTCGAAGCGTCTCAGGAGGTCACGAGTGTACTTGCCTTGATGCAAGAAGGTACCCTCCTGAGTCTGCTTGATTTGGAAGCCAAGGAAGAAGGTCAACTCGCCCATCATGCTCATCTCAAACTCGGTGCTCATGACATCCGAGAACTGTGAAACCAGAGCATGGGAAGAATCGCCAAAGATGATGTCATCGACATAGATTTGGACGAGCAGAAGGTCATTACCAAGCCTACGGATAAACAAGGTCTTATCTACTTTACCCATTTCAAACCCATGACTCAATAAGTAGGACTTAAGCCTCTCATACCAAGCTCTGGGAGCCTGCTTAAGTCCATACAGCGCTTTTGAAAGCTTGAAGACATGGTTAGGGTATTTGGTTAAAACCTTGAACCTTGGCTTATGAAAGTTCTCATCAAACCTTGAACCTTGGCTTATGAAACTTTGAGAATGACTAGTAGATAGCCTTAGGGTTCTCCATGCCAAGTTTCATGCCAACTTGCAACGGGAATCAAGATTTTCCCAAAACCCTAGAAATGTAAGAACAGGAACAGAGGAGGTCCAAATGGAAAATCTGTGATTAAATGGAGTTGGCTCTTGGGAGACTTGATCAAATGATCTTGGGGCATCATCCCAACCTAGAGCAACCCATTTTTGGGCAATCCCAGCAAGCAAGAACTCGAAAATCAAAAAGTCAAGAAATCACATAAATGAGTATCGAAGGAAAATGAACGAACAGGAGACAAAAACTTCAGATTCTCATTCATTGAAGTAATAGGAGTACAGAGAAATCACCATACGCATGGACATTAGAACTATGGATGATAACAATTAATTTACCACTCAATCCTCTCCTCTCCCTCTCAATCTCTCAACCATACATGCTTGGAGGGGGGAAGAACTCACTCAGGAAAGCTACGAAGGGGACAAGCAGGGAGCACACCTCTGCCTCCACCAACAAACCTCAACCACTAAAGCCTAAAGCCAAAACAACCACTAAAGACTCTTTTGACTCTAGCAAACCCTAATTCCCTTTCAAGTGCTCAAGTGGGCATGCAGCCCCTCCTCTCCTTTTATAGCGCTTGGCTAACGGGTCTCCACCCAGTTACGCCCGCTACGTCCAACGGAGCCCGCTCCCGCTTGTGCAGCCTTGCGAATTTCCCGGTCGCCTCCCGCACCTTCCGGGAAGCTTCCGCGCTCCTTGTCTCGCACGCCTCGCAACCACCTCGAGTCCACGTCGTCTTCGACACCTCCTGACTGTTCTGACCTCAGCGCCACCTGCGCCTAGTCTAGTCCTCCGTGTCTCGCCACGACTTCGTCTTGACGTCCTGCAGTCACACAGACAAGAAACACATCAAATAGCACCGCTCGATGCATCAAAGCATAAATACCATCATACTTACCATAACGAAGTCCAAACCTGTCGAATCATCAGAATATGCAACCTAATCCCATACGACCAAGTTTGACCAAAAGTCCGACCGAGCCCGTTGCAGCACGCAACGTCAAGGTCCAAACCACCCAAACCAAACTCGACTTAGCTAAACCTATGTCAATTACTCATCATACACATGGGATGACCTCCACATGGTCTCTCAAGGACTAACCCAAATACACCCTTATGCAATGCAACAAAGAGAGACAGAAGCATGTAAACAGGATAAAACATAAAGCACAAATCTCCCCCTCACAACAATCCATATGGATAGACCACCCCAAGCTCTCCCCGCAGAGCTGAAAACCTAGAGCTATCCAAAGGCTTGGTAAATTTATCGGCTAACTGGTGGTCACTCTCCACAAACTGGAGCACTATGTTACCCTTCTCCACATGGTCACTAAGGAAGTGATATTTGATATCAATGTGCTTGGTCTGGGAGTACTGCATGGGTTCTTGGCAATGCTGATTGCAGAAGTGTTATCACAAAAGAGTGGAACACTGTCTACAACTAACCCAAAGTCCTGCAAGGTTGAGACCATCCAAAGTACCTGGCTGCAGCAACTGGCGGCAGCAACGTACTCGACCTCTGCGGTGGACTGTGCAACACCGGACTGCTTCATAGAAGACCAAGAAACAAGAGAAGTGCCAATGAATTGGCAGGTGCCAGAAGTGCTCTTCCTATCTATCCTACAACCAGCAAAGTCTGCGTCGGAGTAGGCTCTGAGACAGACAGGTTGAGGAAGAGTACCATATACCATAGTCTATGGTAGTTCGAAGGTACCGAAAGATGCGCTTCACTGCCTGGCGGTGAGATACGCGAGGAGAAGCCTGAATCGAGCACATAGACACACAGAGAAGTGTATGTTCGGTCTCGAGGCAGTGAGGTACAAGAGGGAGCCAATCATACTTCTGTACTCTTTTTGATCAACTGGCTCGCCATCCTCATCTGGATCAAGTGAAGCTGTTGATGCCATCGGAGTTGACATCGGCTTGCCATCACTCATATCAAAGCGTCTCAAGAGGTCTCGAGTGTGCTTGCCCTGATGCAAGAAGGTACCCTCCCGAGTCTGCTTGATCTGGAATCCAAGGAAGAAGCTCAACTTGCCCATCATGCTCATCTCAAACTCTGTGCTCATGACATCGGAGAACTGTGAAACAAGAGCATGAGAGGAGCCACCAAAGATGATATTATCCACACAAATCTGGACGAGTAGAAGGTCATTGCCATGCCTGCGAATGAACAAGGTCTTATCTACCTTACCCATCTCAAACCCATGACTCAACAGATAGGATTTAAGCCTCTCATACCAAGCTCTAGGGGCTTGCTTAAGTCCATACAAGGCTTTGGAAAGCTTGTAGACATGGTTTGAGTATTTGGGGTTCTCAAAACCTGAAGGTTGCCTAACATAGACCTCTTCCCCAATAAACCCATTAAGGAAAGCACTCTTGACATCCATCTGGTAAAGCTTGAAGCCCTTAGACGCTGCGAATGCAAGCAAGATCCTAATGGCCTCTAGCCTAGCTATAGGGGCAAAGGTCTCCTCAAAATCTAGACCCTCAACCTGGGAGAAACCCTGAGCCACCAATCTAGCCTTGTTTCGAATGACAACCCCATCCTCACTCTGCTTGTTTTTGAACACCCACTTGGTACCTATGACATTATGACCTCTAGGGGGCTCAACAAGCGATGAGACCTTGTTTCTCTCAAAGTTTTCTAACTCCTCATGCATTGCATTGACCCAAGACTCATCAGAAAGAGCATGACTAACATCCTTGGGCTCGAAAGAGGCGATGAAAGCAGAATGGAGACAGAAATGAGACATGCCAGACTTTGAGCGTGCGACGCGCTCAAAGAGATCTCCTATCATCTGCTCTGAAGGATGATCTTTTTGGATATGATGGGGAGGTCCTGGATGAGTGGAAGAAGTGGCCTCTACCTCATGAACTGATGAGGTAGGAATAGAGCCACTAGCTCCAGAAGATGTGGAAGGAATGGGTTGATCTCCTCGAGGAGCGGTGGTAGAAGCAGGCACCTCAAGGGGAGGAGGAACTGGATCGGGTAGACAACCCTCATCTCCACCTCCTCATCATCCACAAAGATGGGCTCGGACTACTCTACTGAACCTAAGATATCGGGCCTAGTCTCCGGATTGGCCTCATCGAAAGTCACCTCACAGGTTTCTACCATTTTACTAGACTCGAAGTTCCAGACCCTATACACCCGCGAAGAAGTTGAGTAACCTAGAAAGATACCATCACAAGATCGTGACTCGAACTTATCTAGGTTCCCAGACTTCAGAATAAAACACTTGCAACCAAACACGCGAAAATGTGAGACGCTGGGTTTTCGCCCATATCTCAACTCATAAGAAGTGCGATGCAAGTGTGCCCTCAGAAAAACTCTGTTTGAAACATGGCACGCGGTAGCTATCGCCTCAGCCCAAAACTTCCTAGGTGTAGAGTACTCATCAAGCATCGTTCTGGCCATCTTGATCAAGGTACGGTTCTTCCTCTCTATGACGCCATTTTGCTATGGGACGTGTGGAGAAGAGAACTGGTGCTCTACACCTGTCTCATCGCAAAACCTCTCAAAGTAGGAATTCTTGAACTCTGTGCTATTGTAACTTTGGATCGCTCGTAAGGCACCCAGGTGCTCAACAGAAAGCCTACTAAAAAGACCCTAAAATAGGTAAATGTCTCATCCTTCGAGGCTAAGAAAAACATCCAAGAGTATCTCGAGAAGTCATCGACCACAATAAGAACATACCACTTCCCTCCTACTCAGTGCACTCCAGCTGGACCAACTGTGTCCATGTGGAGCAGCTGTCCTGGTGCATCGGTCATAGTCACTGTGACCAGAGGATGAGAAGCAGCAACCATCTTGCCATACCGGCAAGGAGCGCAAACTAGATCTTTGACCATCTTGAGTTTAGGCAGACCACGAATGAGATCGTGGCCGCTAACTCGAGTCAAATGGTCAAATCCAATATGACTAAGTCACCTATGCCAGAATGTAAGGTCACGGGACTCAGAAGCAACCAAACACCTGAGAGGATCACCAGAAGACTCAACAAAATCAGCACGAAAGACCCTCCCATATCTAGAAATCTCGCAAACCAGACTGCCCGAAGAATCAAGAATTTTGCAAACATTTTTCTTAAAACTCACCTTGAAACCGTCATCGGTAAGCTGGGGAACTAAAAGCATATTATATTGCAGCTTAGTCACTAAGGCAACATCTTTTAAAATAAAAGAATCATTAACACGCACAATACCTTTGGCGATGACACGCCCAGAGGAGGCATCTCCGAAGGTGATCGTCTCATCACCTAGAGCACGGGCTAGAGAAAAGAACCAACAAGAATCTCCGGTCATGTGTCGAGAACACCCGGAGTCCACAAGCCATACCTCTCCCTTCCCAGCCCGGCGAACCTGAGTCAACAGGAGAGAGATGGCTCAATACTGGGATAAATCAAAAGAGATTTTGGAACCCAATACTGAGTCACACGACGAGCAGAAGAAGTAGTCACACACGACTAACCTCTAACTACCCTACGCTCTCCGTCGCTCAGAAAGCCAGAATGTCTATGAGCAAACCTGAAGCTGTTGTTGGGCTCAACTGCTATGGAAGAGCGAGTTGAAACACCAACAACCTGCTAATCTCGCCGCGGGTAGCTATCTCGATGGGAAAAGCGAGACCTACCCTCATGACGGCAGATGTCATGACCAGAGGCAAATTGAGGACGAAAAGCAGAAAACTCAGAAAAACCAAGTCCTCGATGCTGCCCAAACACATCAAGTTGATTAACCCTAGACCTCGTGTTGGTCTTAGGTGCACTCAAGGTCTGGGGCTGACCCTGAATACGCCTAAGAGCCTGAACACGGTCTCTCCGCGCGATCTTGGTGTGCCTGAAGCATCTCTCGATCATGTGTCCATCCTTCTGACAGAAGGTACAATGATACTTTACCTTCTGAGAGGTAGAAGTAGCATGATAGGGCTTCACCTTTTGAGAGGTTGGAGCAATAGGTGTTACCACCTTACTGTCAGAAATCTCTTAGACAAAGCCTGCAGATTTGAACTCAACTTTCTTGATTCTGAGCTTGACCTTGATCACACCTGCTGCTATGGGTCTGACAACAGCAAGTGGATGCTTCCTAACATCCTCAAGAAAATCATATCCTAGACCTTGATTGAATTTGCAAATCTTGGACTGGTCTAGAATAAGATTCGGCTTCTTCTTGCCTCCAACAAATCTCTCAGGGGTGTTCATAAGATACTGACACTCCTGAAAGAGAGAGGTGCATGAAGAGCAGGGGGAAGAAGAGATAGCAGAAGGTAAGGGAGAAGAACCAACAGCAGAAGAACAAGTAGCATGTGCGGATTTCTCCTGATGCACAGCTGCCTCAACATTGAGGGCTTTGCGTTGGGAACAGTCCTACTACTAGACGTTTGGTTCTTGCCGCTAAGCGTCTCTACCATACCCTTAGGCTTCTCCCCCACCATAGCACACACAGCACAAGCAGATTGTGTCTTCTCTAGAAGGTCCTTAGTTAGCTTCACACATTTATCATCCAATGCAATCAACTCAGATTTTAGTTTTTCACAGTTATTACATGGTGAGCTAACAGGGTCCTTAGAAGCATACTGAGCCATTTTGTTGTTATGATCAATCATTTCTTGAAACTGTTTTGAGACAGATTCAAGTTCAGCAGTTAATTTGGGACAATTGGTGCAAGACACAATGGGCTCAAGCAAGGAAGCATGCAATTTAGCAATTTTATGATCTGCCTTCTTTAGGTTAATCTTTGAATTATTGCAACTTTCACAATTTTCAGGCAGATCAAGAAGCATAGTGTAAAGACCTCTAAAAGCATTGTCCTTAACCTCACATGAGGTGCAAGAAGTAGTCTCAACAGTAGTAGATGAAAGAGCAACAGTCCTAGTCATCTCTAATTCAACTAACAGACTAACATTCTCCACCTTAAGCAAGTCTAGCTCAGAAGTCACACTATCATAAGATGTCCTTAGCTTCTCCATATCTCCAAGCAAAGAAGTACACATATCACATTCGTCACGGGAGGGAGCAGGTACAAGTGAAGTAAACTCCCGTGACAATCTCTCTACTTCCTTCTCAAGATCAACAACCCTACCTCTAGATCTAGCATAAAATTTTTCTAGCTTCAGAAATGCATCATTGAGCTGGTCATAGGAGGGACATACCTTATCGGAGTCGCTGTAGAGCTAGCTGTCGCTGTTGTCGCCCTCATGGGCCATGAAGCACATGCCGATGAAGTCGTCGCCGTTCTTGCGATCTTGATCATCCTTCCCATCGTCGTCACTCCACCCCTCCACGTTGCTAAAGTCGATGTCGTCGAAGGCGGTGAGAACGCGGTGGAAGAGCTTCTTGCTTTGCCAAGGTTGCGGAACTTCTTCTCTTTGCCTTGGCCGTGAGCTAGGGGCTTCTTGTTGCGGTTCTTGTTGGTGTAGTCATTCTTGCTCACACCGCTTGGGGTAATTCGCTCGAATGTGGTTGGGGCAACTACACTCAAAGCGAATCACGGGCCCTCCTCTCTTTCTGTCCCTCACTCTCTTGTATGCATGAGAAAATTTTCTGGCTAAGAGGGCTAGTTGGTTTTCTAGGAGCTGCTCTAGTTGATCATCGTCAATTTCACACAGAGCAGCAAGAGAGAATCCAGAAACAGTGTCAGAAGAAGATACAGAAGCAGGAATGGGATCGGTGACCAATGCCATCGACTGTGACTTCAACTTGCGAGAGACAATGTCAATCTCGTGAGTCTTGAGGTGTGAATACAACGCATCAAGAGTCAAAGTCAAAAGATCTATCGTGTCCTCGATGGTGGTCACTTTCATCTCCCAAACTCGCAAATCCAAGGCTGCAAGCATCTATCGAGCGTTGTCCGAGTCGGGGTATGTGAGTTTTGACTTTTCGCCAAATCGCATAGCCCTGAGCCTGTATGTAAGATTCCATCCTACTCTTCTAGAAGGGATAGTCGATCCCATCGAAGATAGGGGGCTTGGTGGAATACTTGTCTGTCGCCATGGCTCAATAGACCGGTTAAGATCTACGAGGAAGAGCTAACCAACTCTGATACCAATTGCAGGATTGAAAATGGCAACAGAGGGGGGTGAATGGTGCCTTAAAAACTGCCCGAAGTATTCTCACAATTTTCTTCTCCGATAGCTATAGAAGCTATGAAGAAAGAAGATATTCGCTCACTGGAAGCTGAAAACATTTTTGCCAATTGACCGAAAAGACTTAAGTTTTGTCGAATGACCGAAGAAACTCACAGAAAAAGCAAAACCAGACCAATCATAATATTCTTTGAAGAACAGACAAAAATGAGCTTCACTGACAAAGCAAAGAAATAGACTAGAGTCTGTGCGAACTGATTGACTGAAACCTGAAAATGGAGCTGGTCTGACTACAGTTGGGAAGCGGTCTGACCGTAGATGAGGCTTCGGTCTGACCGAGCACAGGGAAGCAAATGTTTACCCAACAGCAGACTAAAACAAGGAAGTCACAACCGACAGCAGGAACACTTCGAGGGACATATTTGGCCAAACACAGACTAAGGCAAGGATGAAACCAAAAACACAGAAGGCCATAAGTTACATACTCACTTGACCAAAAGCTAAAAGATCAAAAGCCTCCAAAACAGAGACAACAAACCGAGAAAAAAGAAAACTGAAAGCAAAAGACTGAAGGTGTGCGCTCTGAGAATCTGAGATAAAGAATTGAAAAACAGAGAGGTTGCCGAAGGATCTCTGCCCCTTTCAGACCAAGGAAAACAACAATTTCAGGAAGCGAAAACACAGCTTGAAAGAGTAGACATAGCGTTTGACTGCAAGAACTAACACCTCTGAAATTTGAACCGAATACTGAGAGGCGTACTCTCGGCTCAGAGCAGAAAACTGAAGAAGAACTGAAAAAACCAAAAACTAAAAATAAGGCAGTGAAAACTGCAGAGCTGCCGACAATAGTGAGACCAAAGGAGCAGCCAAGAAACTGAACTGGAATGTGCTGGCCGAGAAGAAACTGCAGGCTGTTGACTGCCCTAACTGAAATCCAACAGATAGGAGAACCGAAAAAGATTCAGCACAATATAAACTGAAGATGAAACAAGAAGCAGAGAAATTGACTGCAGATTTGCTGTGTTTTTTTTCAGGTGAGTTGATCATGACAACAAACAGCAAATTGACCTCTAGAAAAGAAAATGCATGCAGCAAGCAATTTCAGGGAACAAGCAGTAGCAAGAAAGGCATTTGATTGAGTCTCTAGAAATTGAAATGCCACACAGAAAATGTGACCAACATCCACATAACTTGGGATTCTTTGATCAAAAGACTTTGAAGCACACAGAGAAATGCCCCAAGGTCAAGATAGTACAAAGCTACACAGATTCGCTGCCGAGACACCCAGAACACAAATCCTCTGCTCACGGGTAACAGTAAACCCTAGTTTTTGAAAAATAGAGGAAATGTGCAGCGGTCCATTTCTTGAAAGAAACTGCTCATGAAACTTTGCTCTCGGAAATATGCTTTAGCCAAGGGGCTTTGAGAGTGTTCCTAGTTCAAAGCAAAGAGATTCTGCATCTATTCCTCCAAGAAATCAACTCAAAAACCAAAAGACACAAAGAAAAACTTAGAACTGAGAAAAGAACAGAACTGAGCCAAACACCTAGAGAAAATAGGAAATGAGAACAGCCCAACAACAATCCTTCTAATATTGATACAGAGAGATGAATGATTACATAGAGTTTGTGCTACACCCATCTCCTACCCATACTCCATCCTGGGCAACACACATGTTGGAACCCGGAGCAACGACTCCTGGATCCTCTTTGTAAATCGCACTAGTCCAGGATCAGCTAGTGCACATAGTACAACAAAGATATATATGAAGCACAAATGACCAACTTCATTAAATAAAGGATATGGCCTTATGGCCAAGTCTTACATCAACGCCCATTAGCAAAGATAAATAAAACAAATAACTGCGGAAGCAACTGAAAAGAAGCGAAGCCCAAGCCTGCCCACAGGCAAATGACAGTAAGACGCGGCCTACTCGTCCTGATCTTCACCGTAGTCGATGTCATCTTCCTCTGTATGGAGATTGCAAGGTGAGTACAAACTTGTACTCCGCAAATCACACGGAGAAATGCAACATAATGATAAAGGCTTCAATGGAAGGCTTATAGGGTTAGTTTGCATAAAACTGCATTTAAAGAAATACAGTAAATAGATTGAAATTGCTGAATTTATTATAGTAGCAAAACAATACTTGTAATTGAAAATAATATCGTCAGTGCCGGCTCTGACCAAACACCAACCTATCCTCGGGCATCCCACCTGGACCATCTTCTCCAAACGTTCACATATGGATTCTGTTGTAGGGGTGGCCCAACCCCCCATGACTGGGCCGTGGAACCAGTCCAACATGTAATAGGCCCAATAGTGTAGAGGAATATAACAGTGTAAATATACCAATGTACCCTCATCCCTTGTAAGTACTAAGGGGTAGAATGGGAAATCCCCATATATATAAAACCCCCAGAAGGGGCAAAGGGGAGAGGATCCTCTCATTCTCACTAACCATCCACAGATCTGGCTCCCTCTTCCTCTTCTACTAGTCCCCTCCTTCTCTGTTTGGTTTGTAGCCACAACAGATGGCGTCGTCCGTGGGGACTGGGCTAGAAGTCACGAAAGGAAGAGTCACCACCGCGAGGAAGATTTGCTCCATGGTTAGGCTGGGATACATCCAGCCAAGAGCAAGAAAAGTCTGTGGATTCGCTGATGCCGTAGGGGACGTCGACGTCGCTCTTGGCAGACGCCAGCCATGCCGCTCGTCTGTCCGTGATGGTGGCAGTAGCCTCCCTCCCGGTCCCTCACGCCCCATGGGGGAGGCCACCCCGCCCATGGCATAGCCGAGGCACGGCGTTAGAAGCCCCGCCACCTGCTGGCAATTCGTCGCCGCGCCCTCCGCCGGCGCCGGAGCCGCCACCAGGAGAGACACCAGCACAGCTGCGGTCACCGCAACGCGGGCAGAGTAAGCCGTCCCGCGCCACGGCTTCCGCAAAGGCGAAGCCGTCTTCGAGCCAAGCCTTCGCGCCCCTCCTCCAGGCTCCACACGAACTCCGCATCGGTCTTCGCACCAGCCCCAGCTCCGTCTCCGCTAGTCCCCGCACGGCCGAACCAACCTCGACCTCGCCTCGCCTCCGAAGTCTCCGCGTCGTCGAGCGCCTCGGGAAGGCTCTGACCCCGCACGATGGACTTCGCAAGGGCGGCGTCGGCCTCGACTTCACGTGGCGGACTTCGCCTCAGTACTTGTCCAGGCTCCACGTCTTCGACCCTGGTGTGTCGCCTGGAGTGCCTCGCAGCGAGCATTCAAGTCGAGCCATCACCTCCAACGGAGGCGGAGACGACCTCCGCCCTCCGAGCCGGAGTCTTCGTGAAGGCGAGTCTCCGCGCGGTGAAGTTGGCTCAGCCTGCACCTACGGTCCGTGCTTCACCCACGCCGCGGCGATGACCTCCGCCAGGCATCATAGACTCCACAGGGACCTCGCTCCGACTTTGCTACGCCGGCTTTCGCCGTGGCAGACTCCGCACAGCCGAAGACGGGCGTGAAGGCGAGCAAAGACTGGAGCCCATCCTCGGCGACGCAAAGGCTAGAGGCGGCCGGAGCCCGTCCTCGTCGGCGCGAAGGCGGGCGAAGTTCGAAGCACATCCTCGGCGACGCAAAGGGGAGCGGCCTCAGTCTCCGCACTAGCGTCAACCCCATGCAGGAGATGGTCGCCTCAGCGAGGACTTCGACGAGGACAAAGCCGGTGTCTGGCACCATGTCCTGATGGCTGATGGGCTAGCGCGGCGTCGCGTCGGTAGACTTCGAGGAGGACGAAGCCGGTGTCGAGAGAGACCCTGCCGACCTCTCCGAAGCCGTTACCAAGACACCTAGCCCCGGCGTGGTCTCCGTGCCAGGACAAGCATGCTGCAGCAGAGCCTCCGCGAGTATGTACGCATGCATGAAGGCTTCATCTCCGAAGCACCATGATCTTCGCCTCTGGCTCGCGCTTGACTCTGCTGGCACAGAGAGCCCCCGGTGATGCACGAGCAGTCCGACGCGCCGCTGGCCCTGACGCTTGGCCGCGCGATCTCCGACTCGTCGACCCGCCCCCGCTCGAGGTCGTCATCACCCCGCGTGACGCTCCGCGGCCTCCGCGCTCGTGGACTCCGCCTCTGCCAGCCTCCGCGCATAATGGACATCGCCTTAACAGCGTCGACTTCGCCATGTACATGCATGCAGGCCAGGAGATGACATCGAACGCTTCGCCACCCATCAATGCATGCATGGCAACAAAGTCTTTGCGCGTCTGGAGAGATTCCACCACCCCCCATGCAGTCCTCGGTGGGGTGCATACATCGTGCCGGGGCCTTCGCATGTCCTCGGTGGCCTCCGCTCAGCCCCGCGACGATGTAAGTTCGCTTCGGCCATGGGCTCCGCTTCATTTGAAGACCTCGGTCAGGGACCCCGTGCAGACAAAGTCCGCGTCAACGAGGTCCGCCCAGTTGGTGGCTTCCGCTTCTGCGCCAACCAAGTCCGTCCAGGTGGGCAGGAGAGGTACTGTTCCTTGAAATCATTTCACGATGGCGCATATCCTATCAAGATTTGCTTTTGCAATTTTTTACTTGACTAGGCTTATCCCCTGCTTTCATTGCCATCGTTGCATGTTTACTGGCCTGGCCTCGAACTCTTTTATTGCTGTTGCGTCCTCTTTTGTGCAGCGGCGTTTAATCGGCTTTTGGCTTAAATCGCACGGTCGTCTCGAGCATCGGTGTACTCCACGGAGTATAAATAAGACGTAGCGTCGAGGTCCGCCTCCACACGCGCCAGTCTACGGACTTTAAAAAAGACGTAGCGTCGAGGTCCGCCTCCGCACGCGACAATCTACGGACTATAAATAAGACGTAGCTCGAGGTCCGCCTCCGCACGCGCCAGTCTACGGACTCTAAATAAGACGTAGCGTCGAGGTCCGCCTCCGCACGCGACAGTCTACGGACTATAAATAAGACGTAGCGTCGAGTTCCGCCTCCGCACGCGCCAGTCTATGGACTCTAAATAAGACGTAGCGTTGAGGTCCGCCTCCCCATGCGACAGTCTACGGACTATAAATAAGACGTAGCGTCAAGGTCCTCCTCCGCACGTGCCAGTCTACGGACTCTAAATAAGACTAGCGTCGAGGTCCGCCTCCGCACGCGACAGTCTACGGACTATAAATAAGACGTAGCGTCGAGTTCCGCCTCCGCACGCGCTAGTCTACGGACTCTAAATAAGACGTAGCGTCGAGGTCCGCCTCCGCACGCGACAGTCTACGGACTCTAAATAAGACGCAGCATCGAGCTCCGCCTCCGCACGCGCCAGTCTACATACTCTAAATAAGACGTAGCGTCGAGGTCCGCCTCCGCACGCGATAGTCTACGGACCATAAATAAGACGTAGCGTCGAGGTCCGCGTTCGCACGCGACAGTCTACGGACTATAAATAAGATGTAGCGTCGAGTTCCGCCTCCGCACGCGCCAGTCTACGGACTCTAAAAAAGACGTAGCGTCGAGGTCCGCCTCCGCACGCTACAGTCTACGGACTATAAATAAGACGTAGCGCCGAGGTCCGCCTCGCGACGCGCGATCCACGGACTCTAAAGAAGACGAGCGCCGAGGTCCGCCTCGCACGCCGGCGATCCACGGACTATAAATAAGACGTAGCGTCGAGGTCCGCCTCCGCACGTGCCAGTCTACGGACTCTAAATAAGACGTAGCGTCGAGGTCCACCTCCGCACGTGCCAGTCTACGGACTCTAATAAGACGCAACGGGGGGACGCCTCCGCGCGCACTCTACGGAGTATAAATAAGATGTAGCGTCGAGGTACGCCTCCGCACACACCAGTCTACGGACTCTACGTAAGACGTAGCGTCGAGGTCCGCCTCCGCACGCACTCTACGGAGTATAAATAAGATGCGGATGTTGTCCCTGCGCACTCTACTGAGTATAAACAAGACGTGGATGTCCCGCGCACGTGTGGGCGTCGCTCCCGCACGTACTCTCCGGAGTATAAATAAGAGTAGATGATGTTCCCACGCACTCTACGGAGTATAAAAATTGCGACAGGCCGAGACACAAGGGAGTGCCTCGCTTTAAGCGGCGCACCACTTGGATATCGCGCCCTCGCGCGTGTTGCACCAGGGAGTGCACCGCGACTTTTCGAAGGTAGAGGAACGGCAGTATCGCCTCCCTGCCTCTGTGTGCGTAGTGCCCACGGCCTACGCCGCAAGCGCCCGCTCTCTGCGGGCACTGTTTTCAAAGGTAGGGGAACGGCGCTCTCGCCTCCCTGCCTCTGTGTGCGTAGCGCCCACGGCCTACGCTGCAAGAGCCCGCCCTCCGCGGGCACTCTTTTCGAAGGTAGGGGAACGGCGGTATCGCCTCCCTGCCTCTGTGTGCATAGCGCCCTCGGCCTACGCCGCAAGCGCCCGCCCTCCGCGGGCACTCTTTTCAAGGTAGGGAAGGGCAGTATCACCTCCCGCCTGTGTGCTCGCCCTCGGCCACGCATAGCGCGCCGCCCCGCGGGCACTCTTTTCGAAGGTAGGGGAACGGTAGTATCGCCTCCCTGCCTCTGTGTGCGTAGCGCCCTCGGCCTACGCCGCAAGCGCCCGCCCTCCGCGGGCACACTTTTCGAAGGTAGGGGAACGGGAGTATCGCCTCCCTGCCTCTGTGTGCCTAGCACCCTCGGCCTACGCCACAAGCGCCCGCCCACCGCGGGCACTCTTTTCGAAGGTAGGGGAACGGCAGTATCGCCTCCCTGCCTGTGTGCGTACCGCCCTCAGCCTACGCCGCAAGCGCCCGCCCTCCGCGGGCTCTCTTTTCGAAGGTAGGGGAACGGCGCTCTCGCCTCCTTGCCCCGACGTGCGTAGCGCCCTCGGCCTACGCCGCAAGCGCCCGCCCTCCGTGGGCACTCTTTTCGAAGGTAGGGGAACGACAGTATCGCCTCCCTGCCTCTGTGTGCGTAGCGCCCTCGGCCTACGCCGCAAGCGCTCACCCTCCGCGGGCACTCTTTTCGAAGGTAGAGGAACGACAGTGTCGCCTCCCTGCCTCTGTGTGCGTAGCGCCCTCAGCCTACGCCGCAAGTGCCCGATCTCCGCGGGCACTCTTTTCAAAGGTAGGGGAACGGCAGTGTCGCCGTCCGCCTTGTAGGATCCGTGTGGTGGAGATGGTAGCGACACGGGCGCAATCTGGCCATCCACGTGGTGGCCGGAGGGGAGGGAAATTATTTTTTGATTTTAGTTTTTGATTTTCAGAAAACCATAAAAAATTCATTAAGCCTCAGAAAAATATGAAATTAACTCCAAAAATTCCAGAAAAATGCACAGAAGTTCTTGGAGACATTTTGGACTTAAAAAAATATTTCCAACTAATGTTGGTATTATATTTTCATACCTAAAGTACTTTTTCTTTTCAAAATAGATTTTAAACTCTAGAAAAACTCAAAAAACCAAATAAAATACAAATAATTAATTTAAATTAGGATTTTTATAGAAAATCAAAATATCATTTTATTTAATAATATATATATATATTTTTTTTGGTCTTACTTAAAAATATTTTTTTAAATCCAACCTTTTCAAAAACAGAAATTCAGGGCAAAACCAAAATAAAAATTTAGGCAACAAAAATACTTACTTAATTAAAATTTTTATTTTAATATTTTTTTAAAAAAAACATGGACTGTTACAATCGACCCCCCTTAAAAAGAATCTCGTCCTCGAGATTCGGGTTGGCTAGCAAGAATTGGGTTTGGATCTTACTCTGCTTGGCTTGAGATGATATCTGATTCAGGCATCCTTTGACGAACTCCTTTGGCCTTCTATTCGCTGCCTGTAGGTTGTTGGCAGTCGCTACTCCTGGGGTACCATTCTTCACTTGTTGCTTATTGGGGCAGTTGTTTGCATAATGTCCCACCTCTTGGCAGTTGAAGCAAGTGACTCTTGCTGCAGGGTTCTGGTCCTTCTTGTTTTCTTCAATATTCGGGGAGGGGTCCATGGGGACTAGCTCTCCTGTTGATGACGAAGGCTGGAATCTGTTGGCCTGAGGTGGAGCTCTTCTAGCTTTGGAGAAGCTTCCTGAGTTCACATGCTGAGCATGCATCCGTCTCTTACGATTCTCCATCTCTTGATGCTTGGACTCCTGGCGTATCGCCTTGCTGACAAGCTAGTGGAAATCAGCGTAATCACTGGAGAGAAGTTGAACCGATATGTCATCATTGAGTCCTTCCAGGAACCTTTCCTGTATGGCTTCATCGGTGGCGACGTCTTCAGGTGCATAGCGTGCCAACTGGTTGAACTTCTGTAAGTACTCATTCACAGTGCGGCTCCCTTGGCGTAGTGCTCGAAATTGCCTTTTCTTGAGAGTGATTGTGCCAGTGGGAACATGAGCTTTGCGGAAGTTCCGCACAAACTCATTCCAGGTGATAGCTTGAGCATTGGCATGGGCGGCAGTATAGGTGTCCAACCATTCTGATGTTGGTCCGTGCAGCTGATGTGAAGCAAACAAAACTCTTTCCCGATCACTGCATTGGGTAATGTCCAGCTTCTTTCCGATGGCTCTGAGGCAATCGTCTGCATCCATGGGTTCAGTACTACTGGAGAAGGCCGGGGGACGCAAGCGCATAAAATCCAATAGCCTTGATTGTGGAGCTTGAGCTGGTACCAATGGAGCTGGTTATGTAGTGCTGTTGATGGTCTGCGTTAGTAGTTGAATGAGCTGGTTCTATTTTGCCATCATCTAAGCCCAGTCAGGTTCATTTGCTCGAGGAGAAGTGGGGACGGACTGACTTCCGTGCACTCCATTCATGTTGCCGTTGCTGTTGTTCCTTGTGTTCACCATCTACTTGTTGCTTTTAAGAATTAGGAGAGAGGCGACTCAAGGCAAAGGAAGGTGTTGTGGTTACAGACCAAACATAGAGAGAGAGATGGTAGTGGAGAGTGAGGGAGATGAGTCCTGCCCTGACCCTTCCCCATGGCCTCTATATATATACATGGGGGTGTTTTTACAATTATACCCTTACATTTGAGTACCCCTTCCAGGGGCACTTATGTCCTTACACATGACCTATACTGGACCTTATAACCTCCTACTAGGCCTGCTGGGTTTAGGTGGGGGCCACCCCTACAATAGGAGCCTCTCATGGAGAAGGGCTTCACAGGGCCGAAGCCATGTTGCCGAGCCCTTTGGCCCCCTCCGTCCCTGCGGCCTGTGAACTTTTCCGAACTTGACCACGGGCTGAGGCCGTAACTGAGCCTTCGAACGGGTGGTAGCGTAGCTGGCGCGTAGCCGAAGTAGACGCGCGCACTCCGTCCCCTACCCTTCGAACGGGTGGCAGTGGAGCTGGCGCCTAGCCGAAGTAGATGCGCGCGCTCCGTCCCCTACCCCTCGAACGGGTGGCAGCAGAGCTGGCGCCTAGCCGAAGTAGATGCGCACCCTCCGTCCCCTACCCCTCGAACGGGTGGCAGCGGAGTGGCGCCAGTCGGCAGACGCGCGTGCTCCGCCCCTACCCCTCGAACGGGTGGCGGCGAGCCGGGCGCCAGTCGGCGCAGGCGCGCGCTCGTCCCCTACCGCCGAACGGGTGACAGCGAGCCTGGCGCTGGTCGAAGTAGGCGCGCGCGCGCCCCGCCCCTACCGAACGGGTGGCGGCGAGCCGGGCGCCAGTCGGAGAGACGCGCGCTCCGCCCCTACCGAACGAGGTGGTGGCGAGCGGGTGGCGCCAGTCGGTAGACGCGCGCGCTCCGCCCCTACTCGTTGAACGGGTGGCGGCGGAGCTAGCGCCTGGCGAAGCAGACGCGCGCACTCCGCCCCTACCGAGCGGGTGGCAGCGGAGCTGGCGTCGAGTCGGCGAGCGCGCTCCGCCCCTACCTTCGAACGGTGGCGGCGAGCTGGTGCCCAGCTGAAGTAGACGCGCGCGCTCCGTCCCCTACCCTTCGAACGGGTGGCAGCGGAGCTGGCGCCTAGTCGAAGTAGACGCGCGCGCTCCGTCCCCTACCCTTAGAGGCGTGCGCGTGCCGTTCTGCTCGGGCGTAGCCGGAGCTATCGTGGGCGACACGGTGGTGAAGGCGGATGTTGCGCCGCCGGCTTTCCCGCGCTTCACAGCTGCCACGGCCTCGCGGCTTGATAGTGCACTTTAAATGACGACTGGAATCATGCCGACGCCGCCTGCTGTCGGCGGCCGTCGCGTTATGCGATCGGCGTGGGTGGGGCACCCGGCGGCTTGCAACTGGCGCGTCGTGGGATGTGAGCGGTTGCGTGCTCGCGGTTATTCGCTGCTTCCCCAAGGAAGCGGGACGCGTGTCGACCGTGTGCTGGAGTAGTGCGCTGCCTAGCCACCTACCAGGCGCGCCCCGCCGGGTACCGACGGTTCTTCCTTTCAAGCCGTGCGCCGTCGAACCGCTGGGGTTCTGACCTAACTGCGCTTTCTGACCGCGGGGGAGGCGACCGGGCTTTATAAGGTGCCCTCACCGTGATGGGAGCGCTTTGCCCTGCTTGCTGCTTATTTCTGGTTTATTCCGTGCCAGTAGTAGCGCGGCTTCCTGCCTTGGTTTCTTTTGCCCTACCTTCAGAAGACGATGGCCAACCATGGCGACGCGTCTCGCCCTCCCGACAGTAGCTCCTCGTCCAGTTGGGACAAGCTGTCCTTCCCTTCTGGGGATTACAAGCTGGTGCTGCGAGGGCGCTCGCATGCCGACAGGCGATGGGACGCCATGGAATACTCGGGGGGCCGCTGTTCCCGTGTGTTGGGAAAGAGCCGGGTGACCGAGGAGACGCTGCAGCGGCTTGTTCGTGACGGGAAGATCGAGGATCAGGATGGTGCTCGCCTACCCCGCCGCAATGAAACGGAGCCGATGCCCCGGGAGACAGAGATGATCGCATGCCCTCAAAGATGTTTGTGGGCGAAGTCTTGCGGACCTATGGGTTGGAGTTAGCGCAGCTAACGCCAAGCGCAATAGTCCGCCTGGCTGTCTTCACATGGGCACGCGAACAGAAGGCCGGCATCCCAGCGCGAGCCTGTTCGCCACCCTGCATGATGCCTGCTGCCGCCCCAGGAAGGCTGGAGATGGAGTCATCTCCAATTTTGGCAGCGTGGACTTCGTGCTGTGATCGTCCTGCATGACGCTATTCCCTGCGCCGGCCGCTTTGGGGAAATGGGCGTCCGGCTGGACGCGGTGGTGGTTTTATTACCACGTGACCGGCCCGAGTGGCCTGGTATGCCGAGGCGGGCCCATCTCATTCAACACGTCACCAATCGTGAAGCCGGAGGCTGACGACGCGCAGAGACTCTGGAGGCTTACCGGCGTCACCCGCCGGCTAAGTATGCGTGACCTGGCCGAAGAGTTCACGATGTACGGGGTGGCGCCACTGTCCTCCCGGTGGAAATACCCGGGCCGGGGCAATGACCGGCGACAATATTCGCCCGCCATGTCCACCGCTTACGCCCTCCGCCCCTTGTAAGTTGTCTAGAGTGCAGAAGGCATCTCTTGGCGTATCCGCACTTGTTCTCACGTGATCGCCCTATCGTCTTTGGTGCAGTGGCTCGGCTAGAAGACGCGGAGCGCACGGTGAGGGGTTCCTTGGTCCCACACACCGAGGAGCACAAGCTATGCGAGGCCGCGACCCAAAGGGCAAAGCAAGGCGGGTGAACCGCATACGCGGTTTTGGGTATTGTTGTGCCGAACGCTCGATACCAGCGGAGACTCCGCGGGACTTGGTCATCAGCGGCGGCGGCGCGACAGACGCCTCATCTTCGCGGCGCGGGCTCGCTCCGAGGCTGCCCTACCCAGCCTGCCAGCCACCTCGGCAGCTGGCGCCGTTGGGGCGGGACGCCCGACCGGTGACGCGCCCGGTCGGACCAGTCCGGCGGGACGCGCCGCCTCGATTCCCCCGGCCGCACTATCCGCAGACGCTGCTGAGCGTACGGGCACGGCCTTCACTAGGCCGGCGCCCACCAACCCGGAAAGGAACGTTACGCCTGATGAGAGGGCGTGGCCGGAGGTGCTGCAGCTACGAGGACACGCCGACACGGCGGAGACCGAAGGTGGAGTAGAGCTGCAGCCGCTAACGCCACGGAGGAATCGCCTCGGATCCGCAGCTGAAACGTCCTCGGATGCAGTCTCCCCGCCTCCGAAGGGCTGCTACAACGTTGCAGGCCAAATGCTTGGAGTTGTGGCACCCGACGTCGCCGAGGGGGCCTCGCATCCGACCACCGAGGCGCTCACGCCCCGATCGGTGGCCGAACAGACGCCACCTCCTACCGCGGTGAGGAGTGTAGGAGGTAAGCGTGGCTCCCTCTCTCCGCTCGACTTCATGAAACTCTCTCCGATCTGCTCACTCATTCCGTCAGCATCAGGCGAGACGAGATCTCCCGGGCGTGGTGAAGGATCGAGCAACGAGGGAGTGCGCGAAGTCCAAAACCTTGTGGAGGGTGTCACGCCGGCATCTGCCACTGTCGAGGCGGCCGAAGCCTCCACAGCCCTCGACGCGGTGGGGTCCGAACCCGTCTTGACCGACTACCTCCCGCGGCTGGAGATACTCCGTGCTCTCACCGTGGCCGCAGAACGGGCCAGCGGCAGCCTTGACCGGCGGATGCTGTCATCATGCGAGGGAGACCACCTGGCGCTAGCGCTACGGGCCTCGGAAATAAGGGTGAGTGCGTGCGCCGCGTGTTTTGTATGGTGCTACCGGGCGGCTGGTGACTGTCATTGCTGCTTTCAGACGCTTGTCATCAGTGACACGCTAGACGAGGCCCGTGTCCGGGAGCGGAGGGCCCTAGAAGCCAGGCTTCGTGAAGCAGATGATGCTCACGCGAAAAAGGACGAAGAGCTCCGCGCGCTAGAGGGTGCCTTGGCAGCCATACAAGTCAAGGCCGAGGAAGCCAAACGCGCCGCCGCAGAGGAACGCGCCTCCTTCCTGCGGCAGATTGCCGCCTTGGAGGGGGAGAAGGCCCAGCTGGCTGAGACTCTTGCAGGGAAGACTCGTGTCTTGGACGATGCATCCGCGTTAGCCTGGGGGCAACGGAGTCTCTGAACCGGGCCCTCCGTGATCTGTGCGTTGATGTGCCCGACGCCACCCACGGGCCGGAGGACCTGATGGAGACGCTTGGGCTGATCGAGGAGGGGGCGGGCGTCGCGCTTCGCAGCGCCAAGACCTTTGGGGAGCACTGCGGCTATCTTGGCGCGTGCCTTGCCCTCGGCATGCTTCACACCCGTGGGTGTAGGCACATGCAGGAGCTGGCGAACCCTCACCTGGATCTTCCTGGCCGGCCGGAGGCGCTGCCGGACGCTATTCGCTCCATCGAGCCTAGCCTCCGGAACTTCCATCGGCGGATATGGAGTCGTGTCGGGGAGGATGCGGCGAGAGTTGCAGTACAGCAAACGCTGCGCGGGGGAGGGGACTTCCTCCGTTGGCTCGAAGAAGTTTCCCGAGGCCACGGCAGCAGCAGCGGCACGGGCCCCGCGGCGCCGCGCGAAGACTGAGGTGCTGATCACATCAGGCAGAGGGGGGGTTCGCACTTGCGCGCCCATACCTGTAGCCAGTTGACCTCATACTTTTGCAATGGGACGATGCTCTATTTATTCTTACTGTTGTAAGCTGTGTGTTGGGCCGATGACGCCTTTTTATAGTCCGTAGACTGTCGCGTGCAGAGGCGGACCTCGACGCCACGTCTTATTTAGAGTCCGTGGACTGGTGCGTGCGGAGGCGGACCCCGACGCTACGTCTTGTTTATAGTCCGTGGACTCTCACGTGCTGAGGCGGACCTCGACGCTATGTCTTATTTAGAGTCCGTGGATCGCGTGCGTGCGAGGCGACCTCGACGCTACCTATTATTTATAGTTCGTGGACTCGCGCGAGGCGGACCTCGACGCCACGCCTTATTTAGAGTCCGTCGATCGTGCGTGCGAGGCGACCTCGACGCCACGCCTTATTTATAGTCTGTGGACTCGCGTGAGGCGGACCTCGACGCTACGCCTTATTTAGAGTCCGAGTGGCGGTGCATGCGAGGCGGACCTCGATGCTACGTCTTATTTATAGTTCGTGGACTCTCACGTGCGGAGGCGGACCTCGACGCTACGTCTTATTTATAGTCCGTGGACTCTCGCGTGCGGAGGCGGACCTCGACGCTACGTCTTATTTAGAGTCCGTAGCGGAGTGCGTGCGAGGCGGACCTCGACGCCACGTCTTATTTATAGTCCGTGGACTCGCGCGCGAGGCGCACCTCGACGCCACGCCTTATTTATAGTCCGTGGACTCGCGTGCGAGGCGGACTCGACGCCACGCCTTATTTATAGTCCGTGGACTCGTGTGTGCGAGGCGACCTCAACGCTACGTCTTATTTAGAGTCCGAGATCGTGCGCACGAGGCGACCTCGACGCCACGTCTTATTTATAGTCCCTAGACTGGTGCGTGCGGAGGCGGACCTCGACGCTACGTCTTATTTATAGTCCGTGGACTCTCGCGTGCGGAGGCAGACCTCGATGCTACGTCTTATTTTGGGTCCGTAGACTGGTGCGTGCGGAGGCGGACCTCGACGCTACGTCTTATTTATAGTCCGTGGACTCTCGCGTGCGGAGGCGGACCTCGACGCTACATCTTATTTAGAGTCCGTAGACTCTGCATACTGCGGCCAGACCATGGTACTTTGTGCGAACAGCGTGTTCTATTGAACTCCCGTTTGCGCGGGCGAGCATCGTACAATAGGGGGCAAATGTCGCTATAACTTTTGTTCTGCCTCTAGGCGTAATATCGCCGTAGCTTGTCCGCGTTCCACGTGTGGCAAAGAGTCTGTCCCTCGAGCATGGCGAGGCGGTATGCTCCCTTCTGCAATGCCTCCGTCACGATGAATGGACCCTCCCACTTGGACTCCAGCTTGCCGACGGTCTCCGCATGGAGCGTCGTTCTGAGGATGAGATCTCCAGGCTTGAAGCCCCACGGGTATATGGACCGGTCCCGGGTACGCACTGTCTGCCGCACGTACTTTTCAACGTGTTGAGTTGCACTTGTCCGCGCTCCGTCGAGGAGATCCAAGGACACGCGGCAGTCCTCGTCAGGCGCCTGGACAAGGACCCTCCGCGAACCAGCCTTGATTTCCTCGGGCGTCACTGCTTCATCGCCGAAAAGAAGCTTGAAAGGCGTGAACCCCGTTGGACGTGTTATCATTGTGCGAAGGGACCAGAGGACGCTGTGAAGCTCGCCAGGCCACTTGCCCTTCGGCCCTCCGACCAGGCGCTTTTTTATGGCGGCGGAAATGGCGCCGTTCGCCCTCTCCACCGCTCCGTTGGACTGGGGGTGCCCGACTGAGGCGAACCGAAGTGTGATGCCCATGCCTTCGCAGAATTCTTTGAAGATGGTGGCGTCAAACTGCAGGCCGTTGTCCACGGTGAGCTCCCTGGGCACGCCGAAGCGACATATGATGTTTTGCCAGAGGAAACGCCGCAGGGCCGTCGAGGTTATTTTAGCCAGGGCCACTGCCTCTGGCCACCTGGAAAAATATTCCAGCGCGACTACCACAAATCGCAGGTCTCCTGGGGCTCGTGGAAGTGGTCCTACTATATCGACACCCCGCCAGCGCCGCCGCCACACCGGGAATGAGGTTGAGGGTCGTCGGGTGCGGATGATCCGTGCCATCCATCGGCACCCGACACCGACACACGAGGTCTGGCGTCCGTGATGGCGATCGGCGAGAGAAACCCTGCTGAACGCCTTGCCGACCAATGACCTCGGCGCGGATGGGACCGCACATGCCGCGTGGATCTCCACAAGGAGGTTCTTCCCTTCTTGGCCCGAGAGGCGCGCAGAGCGGCTGCGAGACCCCTTCTTGTAGAGTATCCTTGAACACCGGAAGGACTGGCGCGGTGTTGCAGGCGCCGGAGCTCTGTGGGATCCTCCGGCTCGGCGATGCCCTGCAGAAAGTTGAAGATGGGCTCTCGCCAGTCGCCCTGCTGGACGATGTGGTGAATGGGGGCGGCGTCTCGGTTGTCCTACGCGATGGCCGCCTGTGATAGTACTTCATAAAACGCTCCATCAGGGGGTGGCAGTTGTCGGCTGGCCACCTTTGCAAGGGCGTCGGCTTGCTCATTTTCCACGCGAGGAATGGCCCTGACTGTGATGCCCAAGAAGTGTCTTTCCCTTGCCCTAACCGCGGTGAGGTACTTGGCTAGCTCAGGATCCTTGGCTTGATAGGACTTGTCGACGTGGCCTGCCACCAAACGCGAGTCTGTACGGACGAGTACCCGCCGTGCGCCAACTACCTTGAGCTTTGCCAAGCCGAAGAGCAACGCCTCATATTCGGCTGTGTTATTGGTAGCTGGAAAGGCAAGGCACGCTGAGTATAGCAGGCGCTGCCCCTCGGGCGTGACGATTACCGCTCCTACGCCCGCGCCCGCGACACCGTAGGCTCCGTCGACGGTGAGTGTCCAAACCGGTCGTTATCTTCTTTGGGCGCCGTGGCCGACGAGTCCACTCCGCAAGGAAGTCGGCGAACTTGAGATTTGATTGCCGCCCGAGGCGTATGTCGTGAGAACGGGCGAGCTCGCGCCCACTTGCCAATACGCCTGTGGATTCTTTGTTGTGCAAAGATCTCCGCTTGGCAGGAATGAGGAAGGCACTGTGATTGGGTGGGCCAAAAAATAATGCCGGAGCTTCCTGGAGGCCATGACCAATGCGCAAGCAAGCTTTTCAAGCTCTGTATATCTCGTCTTGGCGCCTTGAAGGGCTTCGGAGACGAAGTATACAGGTTGATGTACGGCACCTTCCTCTAGGACGAGGACAGCACTGACCGCTGTGGCTGACGCGGCCAGATAGAGCAGGAGGGGAGCCTCTGGTGTTGGGGCGACCAGCGTGGGGAGACTCGCCAGGTGTTTCTTGAGCGCGTTGAAGGCCTCCGCACAATCACCATCCCAACGAAATCCGTTGCACCCGCAGAGTGTCTTAAAGAATGGCAAACCTCGCTCCGCCACCCTGGAAAGGAAGCGACTCAAGGCTGCCATGCGGCCCGCCAGCCTCTGGACTTCCCTTGTCGTCTTGGGCGGCTCCATACCCAAGATAGCGTCAACCTTATCAGGGTTCGCCTGGATGCCCCGCCCGGACACGAGGAAGCCCAGAAGTTTGCCCGCCTGCACGCCGAAGACGCACTTGTCGGGGTTGAGCTTGATGCCGGCTTTCCTGAGGTTGTCGAAGGTCTCCTGGAGGTCCCGGCCATGCAAAGCGAGCTACCGGGTTTTGACTACCACATCATCGACGTAGGCCTCGACATTCCTCCCGAGCTGGGCGGCCAGGGCAATGGCGATGAGGCGGGTAAAGGTAGCGCTCGCATTCTTCAGGCCAAAGGGCATCCTGATGAAGCAGAAGGTACCGACCGGTGTGATGAAGCTAGTCTTGCTCTCGTCGTCTTCCGCCATGTATACCTGATGATAGCCGGAGTAGGCATCTAAGAAACTCATTAGCTCGCACCCCGCGGTAGCATCAACCAATTGATCGATGCGCGGCAAAGGGTAATTGTCCTTTGGGCATGCCTTGTTGAGTGCTGTAAAGTCGATGCACATGCACCAGGCCCCACTAGCCTTCTTGACCAATACTGGGTTGGCGAGCCACTCTGGATGGTGGACCTCGCGGATGACCCCAGCTCAAAGAAGCTTTTTCACCTCCACCTTGGCTGCCTGCTGCCGATCCATGGACATACGGCGAAGCTTTTGCTTGACCGGCTTGGCGTCGGGGCGGACCGCCAAGCGGTGCTCGATTACTGCGTGGTCCACGCCCTTGATATCTTCCGGTGACCATGCAAAGATGTCGGTGTTGCTTTGAAGCACTTGGAGTAAATCTTGCTCGACCTCCGGGGGGAGCCCCTCACCGATAGAGACAAACTGCCCCTCCGCCTGGAGCGGCACCCTTTTGACTCCGCCCTCGGGCCGAGGCTTAGGCGTCCACCCCGGGGCGGAGGGCGCGTCACCAAGCACGTCCGGTAGGGCGTGCACCGGGCGATGCGGATCCTGGCTGCCGACTTCGATACGCCTGGCAAGGTCTTGGTCGTCGAAGACGGTGATGACACCCTCCGGGCCCAGGAGCTTATACATAAGAAGGCGTGGTGCGGGACCGCCTCGAAAGAGTTGATGGCGGGCCGCCCCAATATGACGTTGTAGGGGTGTGCGATGTCCGCAACGTCGAATATGACATGGTGGGTCCGGATGTTACTCTCCTAGCGGAGCGTAACGGGGAGGGACACATGCCCTATGGCCTGCAGCGGCTGACCTCCGATGCCCTGAAGCGGAGCTCCCGCCTGCTCCATGCGACTTCGGTGGGTGCCCATACGATCGAGGGCCCCTGCGAACAGGACGTTCGCAGAGCTCCCCCCGTCGACAAGGATGCGCCTGACGTCGCAACCCGCGATGTGGGCCTGGATGACCAGAGGATCTTGATGAGGGAACTCCACACCCCTGGCGTCATTCATGGTGAAGGTGATGTTGCGGGGCGTCAGCCATGATTGCGGCTGCTCGACGGGGGGCCCTGATAAGGAGCCTCCGGTGATGACGTTGACGGCGCGGCTCCGTGCGTCTTTCCTGGCTAAAGTTGGTGAGGGGCTGCCCCTCGGATGCCGCTCCTGGACCTCGGCAGGGAGCCGAAGGGGCGAGTCCCGAGATGCGGCCATCGCCCGTCACAACTCCACGACCGTGGTGCACGTCTTCATATGGTGATGACCATAACCATGCACTTCGCACCATTTGCCGTAATAGAGTTGCTCTTGCTCCGCTCGGGGTCGCTTATTGCTGCCGAGCTCGCCTTCGCGTCCTCGGAGGGCATTCTCGATGGCGGAGGTATGGCGAGCCTTTGGTGGTCTGCGCTGGTGACGTCGGGGCTTGCGTGCTCGCGTTGGAGAGCCTTCCGCTTCCGGTGCTGTTGTTCCTGTGGGGTCCTCGCCACGCCGCCGCTGCAGCGATACCACAAACGGGACTCGGATCAACGCGTCGCAGCGGCACACGGCTGGACGTGGGGGCGTCGCGGCTGTCCGCTCTTTCCGGCGCGGGCTCTGGCGTGGCCACTCGCGCGGCCTGCTGACTTCGAGCCTCTTGCATGTCACGGACAGCTCCGCGAAGGTCCCCTAGCTCCCGCTGGACCGCGCTGAGGGCCGCCAGTAGCGCACATTCTACTGCCGGCGCCGGCGGGACCGCTGGTGCACCCTGCGAGTGGGTCGACGCGGGTACGGTCACCTTGGGATTGGCTGCCGCAGTGCCGACGGCGGGGTTGGTCGTCGCGATGCCGATGACGGGGTCGGTCGTCGCGGTGCCGATGGCGGGGTCGGTCGTCGCGGTGCCGACGGCGGGGTTGGTCGTCGCGGTGCCGATGACCGGGTCGGTCATCGCGGCACGAACGTTGACGTCCTCGGCCGCCGCACCTGCGTCACCAGCTGCGAGGGTCAGAACGGCGGCTCAGCGGCCAGCGGCGAGGGTCGGAACGGGGAGAGTAGCGCGTAGGGAACACGGCAGTACCTGGCGCAGAGCCCGGTGACAAGGGGCAAGCGGCGACGGCCTTCCGGCGGCGGATGGGCGCGGCCGAGCGGTGGAGGTGTTTCGCATGGGCACGGTGAAGGCGGCGGTGGGACAGCGAGACGCGGCGTGGCTCGAGGCGGCGGCAGAGGCGGAATTCCTCGCCGAAGAGGGCGCAGGGGCGGCAGCGTTACGAGAGAAGGTGGGGAGAGTGGGGGGCGCGGAGAGAGGGGGAGTGGGCGCGCATCGTGCGGGAGAGGAGAGGTAGGTGGGCGGCGCACGCGGGAGAGCGGGGGAGGCCGGGAAGGGCGGGGCGGCGGTTGCGGCGGGGGTGGTTGCGGCTACGATGGGCGTGCGCGAGGAAGAAGGAGATGGGGAGGAAGAAGGAGGCAGGCTGACCGGTGGGGTCAGGTGGCAGTGAGAGAGGGGGAAGGGAGGCGTGGGCGGTGGGGATGAAGCCACGCAGCACGGAGTGGATCGGGCGGCCGAGGAGTCCAAGTGGGAAGGGACGGGTGGATGGGCCGTGCGCGCGGGGCGGGAGGATCCGGGCCGGCCACGTGTCAAGCGGAGGAGGGGGCTAGGCGGGATCCGTGCAGTGGAGGTGGCGGCGATGTGGGCGCAATCTGGCCGTCCACATGGCAGCCGGAGGGGAGAGGAGGGGAAATTATTTTCTGATTTTAGTTTTTGATTTTCAAAAAACCCTAGAAAATTCATGAAGCCTCGGAAAAATATGAAATTAACTCCAAAAATTCCAGAAAAATGCACAGAAGTTCCTAGAGACATTTTGGGCTTAAAAAAATCCAACTAATGTTGGTATTATATTTTCATACCTAAAATACTTTTTATTTTCAAAATAGATTTTATACTCCAGAAAACTCAGAAAACCAAATAAATCCAAATAATTAATTTAAATTAGGATTTTTATAGAAAATCAAAATATAATTTTTTAATAATATATATTTTTTATTTGTACTTAAAAATATTTTTTTAAATCCAACCTTTTGAAAAACAGAAATTTAGGGCAAAACTAAAATAAAAATTTAGGCAAAAAAAATACTTACTTAATTTAAATTTTTATTTTAATATTTTTTAATAAAAACCTGGGTTGTTACAACACACAACAACTCATGCAGAGAAGAAAAACAAGAGCACAGGCAGACAATGAGCCAAGAGGCTGCTCTACCCAACTGCTCACACACCAAAAAAATCAAGAATGCTCAGCCAACTCACACTGCATGATTCACATACAATGAGGCAAGAGCCAAACCACAAGAAAGGAGGGAACCAGAACTTGCACTCCAAACCCTAAACCTCTCCTTTTATAGCCTCCACAACCGGGTTTCATTTGCTTCACCCATTAGCACTTTACCCATCAGCCTCAACTGAATCCGCTTCCATTTGGCAGCCTTGCGCATTTTACCGAAATACCCCTGCTGCACCTTCTTGGAAGCTTCCTCTTGACTTGTTGTCAACGCCTCGTAACCACTTCGAGTTCTCGCCGTCTTCGGCATCTCCC
Organism: Dendrocalamus sinicus; assembly: GCA_036346575.1. NCBI lineage: Eukaryota > Viridiplantae > Streptophyta > Magnoliopsida > Poales > Poaceae > Dendrocalamus > Dendrocalamus sinicus. The sequence goes on from CM070648.1 coordinate 20,686,704, forward strand.
GACCGCTTTGACCTCAGCACCGCCCGTGCCTAGTCCGGCCATCCATGCCTCGCCACGACCTAGCCTCAAAGTCCTGCAGGCATCACAGACAAGAAAACATCACATAGCACCACTCGAAACAATATAAACATACATTAGCATTAGTGAAAGGTACTTACGCAAGAAATACCCAAAACAAACTCAAACTCTCTAACTCAAGCGTAATTACTCATCACAAACATGGAGATACCTCCACATGGTCTGTCAATCTCTCCCTTGATGAGTATATTGACAAATACAGAAAAAAAACGCATAACGTTAAGTTTGTTTGAAATAGAAAAAGATTCACACATGGCCTAAAAGGAATGACAAGGAAACTTATGACCATATTGACAAATGAGCAAACGAAAGAGCAAGTTTTCCTCAAAAGCTCCAGAAAGTTCCCTTGAAATGGCTTTTTCTCCGTTATTCTCCCCCTTTTGGCAATAAAATCATCAAGAGGCAAGGAGGAAAATAGATCATGATGCTGGATAGAATGGCTGAAGATTGTTTATTTTAAGCATTCGGAGCCCTGAAGATTATCCAAAATGATCATTTGAGTATTACACCAAGCCATAATATATAAGAATGCTATCAAGATCATGACAATGCATGTATAGACAAGTCAAACTAAAACAAATTGATAAAGCCATCTACTACCACTGAAACAAATTGATTTTATCAATTAGTACCTAAACCAATTCAGTAACATAAACCAATCTAAGCTATCATACATAGGCTGTAAAGCTACAAGACAAACCGTTTGGTCATAAGCATCAATCCTTCAGTATCCAACAATACAAGACAGCATTCAGTTCCGTCAAGACCAGTTCTCTTCAAAGGTGTGCTCCACATCCAAAGTCCCTTCGTGCAAGGTCGATATGGTGATGCAACTTGGAAACCACTGATTAGCCCTAGAAACTACATACAGACTCAGTGGCGGAGAGAGGGGGGGCCGGGGGGGGCCTGGCACCCCCCAACGATCACGCAGCCCCCCACGGCCACTGGATGCACATGCAGGCATGCTGCCATGCAGCCCAATTAGTCCAGACTCCCACTCCCAGTTAATGACGCTTCACATTTCATTTCAGGCCGAGCCGTCGAGGATGTGAAGCGACTAGCCGATACGTAACGTCACTACGGCGCTGCGCTGCGCATGCTCGCCAACCGGAGTGGGGACTGACGAGTCCGCGTCCGGCGTCCGCCCGCGCCAACCGCCGACCGGCCGACGCCGTCCCAGTCAGGCGTCAGGTAATCTCTAGTTCTCTACTCTATAGTCTATAGTTTATACGTTGATATGGCACTACGTTCATGTAAAGAAATATTGGTACGAGCTCGAACACATAGTTACAAATAAGGACATGAAAGAATTGATTCAAACGCGTGATGTGAAAAGAATTCCTGGAGTCGGCTTCCTTTATACAGAACTAGTGCAAGGTATCTCACCCATATTCCCCCACCTCATCGAGAAAATACCGTTTGTTCATTCAGTACTAGTGTTTGTTTCAATCAAACACTTGCCAGTCCCTCGTGTGGAGGCCTCGGAGCGCTTCCTGTTCAGAAGGGTCGACTCAAAAACTTCCCGGATGTTCGGGTGCGTGGCACGCTATGAAGATCGATTCAGTTCTCAAGCGACAGAGCTGTTGTTCATGTTGCCCCCCCTATATCTAATTCCTGGCTCCGCCCCTGCAGACGCCATATTTTATCATCTGATGGTGAAATATAGAAGAAAACTAGAAAAGACATGCAGCAAAGGAATATCATTTAGAAAAATATACACAAATGTACAACAATAATAAAATGAAGTTACAACTAAAGCCCAAAGTACACCCAACCATCCAAGAAAAAAACATATTAAGCTCGAAAGATTGCAGAGATAAATGAAACACTAGAAGAAATAAACACAGCCATGTGGCAATTCGTACTTGGTGGTTGTATTGCTAACCAAAAGAATGTTGATCAACCATGCATTCACTTCACATAAAATGGCAGTTGCAAAAAAATAATAAAGTGCCCATCCACAGAGACAAGATAATGGTCAAATTGTATCCAAGGCAGATACAGTAATACAGCTATTTTCTGTATCTAAATTTTAAGGGCCAAATTGCTCAATAATACTACAAATTTAAGGGCCAAATTGCACAGCCCAAACCGTAGCTCTGATTTGGGAACGGGGATTGTCAGGGAGGCAACAGGGAGGAGCTCGGCCCAAACCCTAGCGCCGATGGAAGGAGAGCCACCGGAGGGGAGGGGTAGGGGAGTCACCGATGGAGGAGGGGAGCCGCGGGAGGGGAGGGGAGGGGAAGACGCCGATGGAGAAGGGATGGGGGAGCAGCCGGAGGGAATGGGAAGGGGAGGCGCGGGTGGAGAGGAGCCGCCGGAGGGGAGAGGGAGGGGAGCCGCCGGAGGTGCTGGATGGGGAAGAGCAAAGGAGGTGGCGCTGCCAGGAATGGGGATGGATTTCAAGATGGGGAGGATTGAGTAGAGGATGGAAACGGAGGGTCAAAATGCAAATTTACATAAATGGAAAGGGGGAGCACTTGTCAGCGTCTCGTCCGTCGATTTTGGATCGAACTGCAGAGTTTGGGTATGTCCATATATGCACAGATAATGACTTGTTCACTAGATATGTTCTCATTTTTAATAGTTTCAACTATATTAAATTCATGCTAACTATTAAAAAAATCATGTCTCCATACGCTGTGAGACCCATCGAGTGGAGCACTTACCTAATTGATCAACAGGCCTTCTTCTTTAAGTATCAATGGCAGTGGCGTATATCGATTTACCAAAATATTTTAGTTAAACTATATCACCTTGTATCAGTTAACCTATATGCTACAGGTCAATGCCATGACAATATCAGCTGTACTATATCACCATGTAATGCACGAACATATACAGGCCCATCCTTACCGGCTTCGGCCAGCGGTTTCTGACTTTTAGTTGTTGACTTTTGACTAAAATTATATTACAGAGGCTACTAGTTTTTTAAATTATTCAATTAAAGAAAAACAAAAAATAAAAACACTGTTATATCTTCATAAACAATATAAAGAAAAAAAAAGGAAAAACCCCATAGCAAAAAAGCTAAAAATAAAGCCAAAATTAAGAAACAGATATATTCATTTTGACTTCTGGATTTTGGAAATCAGAAGTCCAAACCAATTGAAACAGGGTCACAACCCACCTGTATCAACTTTAATTATTTTTGGGACGGATACGACTCAGCCCAAAACATTGTGCATGAAACAAGTCCCCCAATGGATACAACAAAGTATGGATTTATCTGTGCAATAAATAGACATCCCTACTACAATAAAAATAAAAATATCGTTGCAACAAATTAAATACCCAACGGCAACACAAAAAAAAAAAAACGAACGGCAACACTTCGCAACATCTAAAAAGACAGATGCAACAAATTTTTTCACTTCTTGCAATAAACAGAGAAAGGTGTTGTACAAATTCAAAAAATGCCAGCACCCACCTACCATGGGAGGAGGACACATGGGTGGAGGCGAGTGTTGAGCTCATGCGAGGAGGATGCTGCGGCGAGGGCATGCGACTAACAGATTTTGCACAAGAATAAATGGATCTTGCACACAATGTGGCCTGATCAGATCAACCAAAATGTCAAGAAACGACCCAACTCAAGGCGAAAATTGACCTCGGCAGGATTAGGAAATGAGCAACAGCAACATCGATGCTAGATTCGCTCGCCGCTGCGTCCTGGTGGCAGCCCGATTTGGGTGTAGCGGAGCTCGAGAGGCAGCATCCCTCTTCTCCTCCCTTTTCGTTGCCACCACGCCTAAGTGCAACATCTTGCTAGAGGTGGGCGGCGCTGTTGGCTCTTCAGGCGGGGTGCAGCAGCGACGGATTGAGGAGAGAGAGAGAGACCAGAGAAGAGAGAAGGAGAAAACGAGGAAGTGGAAGTGGAAGGAAAGAGAAGGGATGAGCTCACTGACTGATCGCCTGCGTGGTCATTTTGCTGAGGTGGAGCCAAAACCGCTGCCGCGAAGGATGCAAACCAGGTCAGAATGTCCTGAGGGGTGTAAAATACCTGGTTTGATAGTCGAGGTTGGTTTCAGGACAAAAGCTCTAGGCAAATTGGTGTGAAGTGATTGGGCCATCCAAAATTTGAGAACAGGAGAGAGATTAGGGATTGATTATGAGAAAATTAAATTGTTTTGATGGGACATTATTGATTTCTAATTTCCAGCCAAATTCTTTTGGCACAAATCTCACAGCAGCAATGGAGGGTGGAGATAGTGGTGTAGATGAACATAGGTTCCTATCTGCCTTTCCGAGGCATTTCCCATTGTAAACAAGGTGGAATGAGAAAATAGATAAGATTCAAAAGCCTACAGCGGGAGCTAACAAATCAATTTCGGCTCCAGGCCATCAGCTCGCGGGCTTGCATTAACTAGGTCAAGCAAGTCTAGGAAAGGGGGAGAAAATTGATATTATGCCACTCCTTTGGAGTGGCTTCGATAAAATACCACTCTCTAAATGACAATTGTTAAAATACCATCCAATACATGATTAGCTCTATGATTTGCCATTTTTGGGGTTTTAGCTATTTCTTTTTCATTTTTTATTTTTTCCCCCAAAATTGCATAGGAAATGTCCATAATACCCTCTCCCTTGTAGCCCCTTCACAGTCCAGCCTGAGCGCCGCCGCCCTTGCCCATCCTTCCGCTGCCCCCTTGTCAAGCTGCGACTCGGCTTACCAATTCGGCGAACGCGCTCGTCTGCGACTCTCAAGTCATCGAGAAGCTTGTTGCCCTCGAGAAAGCCGGTGGGTCTTTCAGTGGAGCAGTGTCAAGATACATCCAGGGATTGAACATGTGCAAGAACGTCCAGTCTGCAGAGAGAGCAGTGATGAAGCAACATATTTTGAGGGAAGTGAGATCGGCAGTGAGAGGGCATAAGCTGGAGGCAAGTCTAGTTGCCTCTGTGGAGGCCTGCATTTCTGAAGGCACAAAAGGAGCCAGCGGTAGCAGGAGAAAAAAGTAGCATTTTGCCGCAAATTTCAGCGATTGAAACATATATAGATTATGATGGTGCCAATTACAGATTCAGAGGCTTACTCATCAATAATTCAATACCAATATTTCCATTCACATGTTTGGCATTCCAAGGGATGGATAATTCTTGATCCTTTGGTCTGGGAAGTTGGCGTACGCCTGAGTTGGATTTTGGCCATGACAATTCAAGAAACTGTAAACGAAACCAAACCAAATGACATCCGAAGAAGATTCAATATCCTATTGTTCGTGACCTAATCTGACACACATGATGCTGAAATATCCGTGATTAGTTTCATATATCTTGGCCATCATTCGTTGTGCACTGTGGCCATCATTCGCAGACGAGCGCGTTCGCCGGATTGGTGAGCCGAGTCGCAGCTTGACAAGGGGGCAGCGAAAGGATGGGCAAGGGCGGCGGCGCTCAGGCCGGACTGTGAAGGGGCTACAAGGGAGAGGGTATTATGGACATTTCCTATGCAATTTTGGGGGAAAAAAATAAAAAATGAAAAGGAAATGGCTAAAACCCCAAAAATGGCAAATCATAGAGTTAATCATGTATTGGATGTCATTTTAACAATTGCCATCTAGAGAGTGGCATTTTATCGAAGCCACTCCAAATGAGTGGCATAATATCAATTTTCTCATTTTTCTCAATAATTATTGTCAAACACATACATTTCATCACTATGCACACAAGATAGTTGAAACAGTAACAAATATAGCTCCAATCTCTTCATTCAATAGATTAAAACATCACAGCCACACATGCATGTTTAGGAGAAAATATATAGCATCTCGTTTGGTCTCCACATGGTCCTCCATCAGTTTACAAAAGTAACATTCAACTATGCATACAGTAGATAGTAAAATGCTCAATAATGTAGCTAGTCAGTGGGCGGTGGACACTTGTTTGAGCCATCAGTCGTATAGTTGCCATGGGCAAACAAAATATATCATCTATACAAAATTTGAGATAGTAAACTGCTCAAAAGGGTGGACAGTCACTGCTCATCATTGATGAGCCATATAGTAGCTATGGGCACATAATTTGTCATCTTTACAGAAGTTGTCGCCAATTTTGCATGGTTGTGCCTGTTGGCGCAAGAGAAACCCGACCACCTAGAATGTAAATTTATAAAATTCAGTTTAATGCTTCATACAAAGATATTAGGAACAAACAAAATAATCCAAAACATTTGGCTCAAGAAAGTAGATGCAACTGTTTGTACAGATCACAGGATGTTTCTTTTATATTCATAAACAACATAGTTCAATTCATGTTTCATTTCTATTCATAAACAACATAGTTCAGTTCATGTTTCATTTCTATTTATATTTTTGCCTACCTATTAGTTTCACTAAACAATTAGACAATAACTTGTCGTGCACTACAAACCGTACAGAGTCAGTGTCTCAGGCCTAAAGTAATTAGATGCAGATTCATGCAACATTAAGCTAGCAACCAGTTCAGCTCATCCATGAAAGCGGCAAGCTCTACACAGGAAATAGTAACTTTTGAATTGGCAAGGTGAAAACAGACGTAACATGGTGTAACTATCAATCCATGAAGAATTTAAACACACCAAATCAACATGAAGCAGACTAAACATGTGCCAATAGTGCTATTAGTAGCAATCAGCAAATCATCAGATTTGATTTTCCATTTCTGTCATGGTCTAATGACTGGGATCATGAGCCCATATTTGGTTGAATGGATCACATGATGATATAAATAATTTTTCCATACATGTCATACATAAGCACTAAATATTTTATACATACCCAACATAATGGCATAAGTACCTGTTTTTGTTACTTCACCATTCTGCCTTGGTGGTGGAACTTCTTCAACCTTAATTGTGAGCATTCATTTGACATGTTAGATTTTCTAGATAAACAAAGCAATACACATAAACAAGCTAAGAAAAAGACATACCAAGTGGATTGGCCAAGCAATCGAATGACCAATAGCATCCTTGATGTAATTCAGATTTTTGAAAGGCCGAAACAGTTCTGCATCCCCAAATATGGGACAGTCTACGACTACTTTGTAGCACTCATTTCCAAGAACTGTACCTCCAACCTTTTCTAATGGATCTTGGCTTTCGACAGTTGCTTTAGCAACACGATTATATGGTCGAACGATTCTTTTAAGAAATACATCATTTCCAACCTGTTTGACCATGTGGACACCTCATATTAGACTAGAAAGCATAATAGGTACTGTTGTTTTGCATAACAGATCCAAATGAACTAAGAAAAATTTCCCAAACCTGAATAGTTGTTGTTGCTGCCTTCTTAACCCTTGAGTGCTCACCTTTTCCCTTGTTGGCACCTCCAGTCCTGGCAGGCCTTCCGCTGTAATAATTAGCTACTTGCTTTTGTACCCCCATTGCATAATATAAATGTTGTTGACATTTTTTCAACCTCTTTTACTTGTATAAATCAATACACATGCATTTAGGTAAATAGTCATCCTAAATGACTTAAGATATATATACATATACCTCAACAATAACTGTAGTTGTTGTAGCTGGAACATCAGAGCATTTACTTGTGGCCTTATTACCTGTTCTTGCTTGTGAACAATTGTTTGCAATCCTTGGTGGCTTGGTACTATTGTGATTGCCCACATGTTCTTCTAACCCTTGTGCATAATATCTACCACCAACCCTTATCAACGAATCCTATAAGATTTAAACAATGTAAAAATCCGACTTAAAAAATATGGAGCAAAATCAATGCCATTCAACTTACCTTCTCCAACAGTTTGTTTTTGTTATGTTGCAATGCTCCAGCAGTTCTTGGTTGTACCTATATTCAGGAGAGAAGATTAGAAGCTTATAGTAGCTGCTAATAATACTAATGCAGTTGATTTATGCGAACTAAACTAACTTGTACATTATTAGAAGCCGATGGGATTTTAGGCCAATCAATCTTTTCTCTTCAACACGAACTTTATTTGATATGTTTGATGCATAACCATCTGGAAATTTAACATCTTTTAGAACTTGGCAGAATAATTTCTTCTCTTGAGCACTCAATGAGAAGGTTGATGGTGGCAAGTAAATTTTAGTTCCTTGCAAAACTGGGTGCAAATCATGTTTTATCCCTAAGCTTTGAAGGTCCAATCGGGAGTTGAGGTTATCCTTAGATCTGCGGTAACATTCAACAAAGTGTTCACTATGCTATCACAAATGTTCTTTTCAATGTGCATTACATCCAGATTGTGTCGAATTAACAGATGTTCCCAATATGGCAATATGAAAAAACAACTTCTCTTCTTCCAAATAACCACATTATCACCATCCTTCATATCATCGTCTCTACGTTTACGCTTCCTCTTCTCAACTTTCCCAAAAACAACATCCATGTCCTTTGTCTCTTCTAAAATATCATGTCCAGATGGTTGAATAGGTGCCTCTCTAAGCTCTATGGTTCCATCAAATGACTTTTTATCAAACCAGAAGTTGTGATTTTCTGGCAGAAACCTACGATGTCCCAAATAACAAGTTTTCCTACCCTTTTTCAAATACAGAGAACAAGTATTTAAGTGACAGTGATGGCAAGCAAATTTTCCTGATGTAGGATGGCCAGACACATATCCAAGCCCAGGGTAATATGTAATAGTGTAAAGAACAGCAGCTCGTAATTGAAACCACTCATCACTAGAGGCATCATATGTTTTTACACCTTCATTAAAAATCTCAACAAGCTCATCCACCAATGGTTCAAAATACACATCAATATCATTCCCTGGTTGTGTTGGCCCCGGAATAAGCAAAGATAATATAAGATTGTGTTGTTTCATGCACAACCATGGTGGGAGATTGTAAGGAATTAAAACAACAGGCCATGTGCTGTGACTAACACTCATATTTCCAAAAGGATTGAAGCCGTCTGTAGCTAACCCAAGTCTAATATTGTGACTATCAGCACCAAAAATTGGGAATTTATTATCTAAATTCTTCCAAGCAGGAGAATCTGCAGGATGTCGTAATAAACCATCCTTAGTGCGGCCCTCAGCATGCCAACGCATGTTAGAAGCTGTCTTTTCTGACATAAAAAATCTTTGCAGTCTTTTCTTCAATGGAAAGTAATGAAGAACTTTTTGAGGAATCTTATGAACTTGTTTTCCATCAATCCCCACTTTTTCTATCTTCCACCTAGACGTCTTACATTTTGGACAACTCTTGGCATTCTCATACTCTTTCCAAAACAATATGCAATCATTCAGACATGCATCAATGTTAATGCATCCCAAACCTAGTGAATTAACAAGTTTGCTAGCAGCATGAAAGTTTTCTGGCAATTGCACGTCCATAGGGAAAGCCTCTTTAAGAAGCACAAGGAGCTGATCAGAACTACTATTGCTCCACCCACCCAAAAATTTTAGGTGTAGAAGTTTTATGATAAATTGAAGTTTTGACATTTTGCATCCTGAATATAAATCTTGGCTAGCATCATTAGCTAACTTATAGAATTTTTCTGCATCTTCACTATATCTGTCTCCCATGTGTTCATCTTCTTCTAAACCATTAAAATAATTATATCCAAGTCCATCTATTAACATTGCATCGATGTCATCAGATTGTTCTTGACCTATTTCTAGCTCCATGCGAACATTAGTTCTAGCTGAAGATGAGCCCTCCCCATGAAAGAACCATTCACTATAGCCTCGCATAAATCCATCACATATTAGGTGTTCACGAATTAATTCAGCATGTAGCCAATGGCAGTTCATGCATTTCTTGCAAGGACAAAGAATCATGTTGTGTTTTGCCGAATGAGTGAAAGCAAACTGCAAAAATTGTTCCAATCCTTCTTCATATTCATCTGTCCACCTGTTATCGTTGTCATGTTACTTAAGTTACATATTATATAATATATGTGTTCACTCATGTAACATACTTAATACTCATAACCCCACATTTACCTAGGTTTTTCCAGCCAGCTTTTGTCCATGTTAGAAATGGGAGGCATTTAGCAATCTGCCCAAAAAGTGCATTCAATATATGTATCGAGATATCTATATGTTCTTTCCAACAATGCAATATCAAACAACAAACAATAAGCTTTTAGCAATCTATACAAGCATGGAAATAGAAGTGATGTTAAGAAATTACCTTACTAAGAATAACAAGCAAGTAAGTTTGTAGTAGGGAGCAGGCCAGCAAACAAGCACTCGATTTGACAGCACAATAGCTATGACAGATCGTCGGCTCTCTTGGTGCAGCAGAAATCTGAGTAACTAAATTATGGAAAAAATTAATATGCCACATACATGCTATCAAAAACAGTATGAATTAAACTACTGACAATACTCACTGAAATCACAAAAATTAGCCATACTCACTGACTAACACAGCCACACACCTCTACAGATCACAAACAAATTCTAGAAATTAAACTACTGACAATATGAACATTGAGCAAATCTGAAACAAATTAACAGAGCACAACCACATGCATACATCACAGTCAAAGATCACAAATCAACAGTTTAAAATTCACAGTTCATATAGTAATAGTAACTGAGAATAGAAGAGAAGGGATCAACCGAAGGGAGAACAAGTAGCAGAGGGAAGTTGAGGAGGAGGTGATGTCGGCCGGTGCAGAGGTGAAGGGGAAGCAGTGGAGCGGTCGCCGCACGGGAGTCGGTGGTGCTGTGAGTAGCGATGAGGACATGGTGGCGCGGTGGAGGAGAGGAAGCCAGCGGCGGTCGGCAAGAAGAAGAGAGGCAGAGAGATGGCTGTCGATGCCGGAGTTTGAGAGGGGAGAGAAAAGCCAAGGCGGCGGCGCAAGGAAGAGGAAGCAGGGAGAAGTGGATCTGGTGGAGGAGGAGAAGAGGATGCCGGCGCCAAGGTGCGTGGTGATGCGATGGAGGAGCTGCGGGTGGAGAAGGCAGAGACGGTAGGCGGCGCTTGGTGGCGATGGAGAGGGCGGTGGTGAGGTGGTTGGCCGCCGGTGGATCTGGTGCAAGAAGTGGAGCGGCGCTGTGGCGTGGAGATGGTGTGGAAGAGGTGGAGGAGAGGAAGCCAGTGGCGGTGAAGAAGAGACGGTGGCGGCCGAACTGAGGAGAGGAAGAGGCGGCAGAGAGAGATGGCACTGGGGGAAGAGCAAGAAGGGAGGTGGCGCACGGGTGGCACGCCGGAGAAGGCGGCGCGGGTGATGCAGAGGAAGAGCAAGGAGGAGAGGGTAGCGGTGCAGTGGATTGGTGAGGTGGAGAAGGGAGGCGACCGGCGAGGTAAGGCCCGGCCCTCGCCGGCGCCGGTGGAGAAGAAAGGGGATGAAGTTGGGGGTGACAGGAAGAAGAAAACCGGGCTTGGTTTGGATCTGGGCGGTGCTAGGGTTTTGTGGGGTTGGGTGTTTTTGGTGATTTGCGATTTAGCCCTTCTGATTTTTGGAAATTATAGTTAAGTCCTTCTCCAATGAGATTTCTTCTGTTCTGGCCCTTGGAAACTCCGATTTCATTGCGGTTTAGCGAGGCTTATATAATCTGCCTCAATTTTATAATTTGAGGCAAACATTGCTGCCTCAGAGCATATTTTGAGGCAATTATCTTTAGGATGCCTCAAAAGCTTGCCTTAGTTTAATGAGGCTTATATGGTCTGCCTCAATTTTATAATTTGAGGCAAACATTGCTGCCTCAGAGCATATTTTGAGACAATTATCTTTAGGATGCCTCAAAATCTTGCCTCAAATTCCCCACCGTCCTGTAGTGTGAGCTTACCCTAGATAAGCTTTACTCGAGGTTGAATACGCATGAGATTGACTTCATCTCGCATCTTCTTAAGATATAGTTGATGGCTCTTGTAATTGATCCTATTAAGAGTAGCTCTTTTAGTCCTATGGACTTTGGTTCTTTTGCTTCTGGGTTTTCATTGTTTGCTTTGCATTCCCTAAGAGATGAGCAGTTGGAGAGATTTCCTAAGGATAACTTAGCACTCCTATCCACCAAATTCATAAGAGCTTATCACAAGTTGTGGAGTAGAAAGAGAAGTGGTCTTGTCATTTGCTTTGAGTACGGTGAATCAAACCACATTTGAGTCAAGTGCCCCTAGCTGAAGGGTAAGGAGAAGGATTATCGAAGTTGTCCTCAAGCTTGTGATACCAAGAAGTCAAACTACCTCAAGTTCATCTGCCGAGCCCTTACCACTCTTGAGAATGTCAACATGAGCAATGCAGACTCAGGGATGGAGAATGACAAGGACAACTCCTAGAGCAAGAAGAAAAATCAGGACTTTACCAGCATATGTTTCATAGCTAAGGGTAGCATCACCGACAATGATGCTTCTGATGATGATGAGCCATACGATGATCCCGATGACCCTACTACAGAGAAGGTCATACTGGAAGCCTCATCACAAACGATTCTACAGAATCCGTTAGTGTTAAGTTGCAACGTAGTTATCTTAGACGGTTTTACTAGCATGACCATCTATGTTGCAACTAATGGTAAGAACTGTAAGTGATGATCTACTTATCATAGACGGTTTGTAATAAAAATTATCTGTGACGTATGGACTTATCATAAATGGTTTTTTATGAAAAGTGACCAGTGATACATTACTGACTATGTTTTTGTATTAACCATCTGTGATATGTTGGATATCACAGACGATTATTTTTAAAACCATCTGTGTTGTGACTTATCACAGATGGCTCAATTTGGGAGCTGTATATGATAATATTCTTCTATATATGCATACACCTAGGGCAAAAATCTAACTCACTACTCCTACGCTCACTTAGGTTTTCCTCATCACACCCACGCATTCTCAGCTTCCTTCACCACCGGATCTGGACCTACTCAACTTCCTCCATTGCCTCCAACCTTCCTCCAGCTCTCTCCGTCATCTTTGGATTAGTCTACCGCCTCCCTCCATCTCTCTATGTCATCTCTAGGTTAGTAAGCCTCCTCCCTCTAGATTTCTTCGCTACCTCTAGCCTCCATAATGGCACGGGTCATCACATTTATGTACTCTCATGTTGTAGCTTAATCCATGAATTTATCCCTACACTGTACACATATGTTGTTGTGGTAAAATCCTATTATCCTTTTGCAATTTAGTCTAGTATTTATGTTCAAAATAATAAGTGTTTAGATAGATCGTTGAGTTTATTCACTAAGCATACCAATCTATTTGCCTTTTTAGTTTTATTATTATTCCTTAGAACTATGTGTAGTTCATAGGTTCGATCTAGGTTGTATGCTCTCTTATGCCATGTTTGGTACTGAGCTTTAATTAATAGAGATTAAGATATATCATAGTGGAGCACTGATATCACCTAAAAGTTGCAAAATAAACACTTACTAACATTGAACCAAACTAGATGACAAACAATATTTTCTACAACATTTCAATGGTCCCAAGACTACGCCACTATCAATAATAATGCTACTTCAAAGTTCAAAAAAAATAATGATGTTGAGGTGGCCTTGTTTGTCACAAATAGTCTTTAGATCAATCATGTTGAGATAGCCTTATTATGATAATAGAGTGTAGTCAACACCTGAGAACAATAAAATTTTATCTATGATATTTAGTTTGTGTTTTATATACTCCATACTGAAATGCAATTTGAATGCTTCAAGAAACTAAGTGAGATGGCGTCCACACAGTCTTCTAGCTTAGTTTTGTTGACGGCGTTCGATGACCAAACCAAAGAAGCAACTAAGCAAGAGAGCTGAGGCACATCAAAAATGCTTGAGAGCCAAATGACCATCATGGAGGTCAGTCTAGTTGGGGTCCCTATACATCCCAAGAAAGCAGCGACCTCCCCATCACCACACCAAGTTGGAAGTTTCTGATGAGTGAAGATAAAGAGCAGCTTTGGAGGAAGTCTCAAGATCCTTCGAGATCAGAGAAGAAGTCCAGGGCCTCGTACGACAGTAGGCATTCTAGCATTGGGCAAGGCATGGAAGAACTTCAATAGTACACTTATCATGAAGTATGTGAACAAGGATAGGATGTCATTCACAAAGTATTCTTTCCTCGATCTGGATATATGGGACACCTTTGTGGGTATGAAGATGACCACTGAATTTTAGGAAGAAAGCATGGCACACAAGGCAATCTAGGCCAGGAACACTCACCCCACAAACTCAGCACCATTGCGTACGTGGGTAAATTCTCGCAGTGGAGGAGGAAGGATGAGGAGGCAATCCTGTTGGAGGCCTCCTTGCCATTTGTTGGGATCACAAATGAACGCATCCGAAACTAGTTAAGAGCGAGGACATCTACCATGTCTTCAGGTGCCATATCCTGCAAGAACCCAACAGACCAGGAAGTGTCAAAATGCTTAGTAAGATATTGAACTACCTAGCTGGTAATATGTCCATAACTTTTATGGGAACTGAAATAACATGTTGGCCTCTTACAGGAAATGTTAACTGTGGAATCCTAAGGCAAATTTTAGGCCATCAGGGAGAGGGACATATTATCCATGGCCTTGGAAAATAATGAGCACTCGGGTCACATATGAGGCCTTGGGGTTTATGTCCCCTGGAGGTTGAGATTCCCAGACGACTCTGACTCGTACAGGAGTCAGAAGAGATTGAAGACCGAGCGCATGGAGCACATAAAAGAGGAGATTCGTGCAAAGTTTTTGGGAAGATAGCACATTTGGAGGAAAGGCTAGAAAAAGTGGATAGCCAGTCGCAGGCCACCCCCATTACTGTGGAAGCTAGTCTACATCACCGTTGGAGTAGCTATCCACACACCAACTAACAAAAGCGACGCCTGACTTCTGATCGACGAAATCTAGATAATGTATATTTCTAGAATGCTCCAAAGATAGACCTGTAGGATACCTTAGTTAATTGTGCATCATTTTATAGAAGCCCACACCCTTCAACCTCCAAGTGAGGATGGTTGGTCCATTCCAATTGATACTACACGGGGGATGGCATTTCCATACTAGGAAGGGACAGTGTTGCACGCCAAGGTCTAGGTGGACATGGTACATGCCCATTTCATGGTCGTCCCACTAGAGAATTTCCCGAACGAAGACATCATAACACTAAAGGATAATGTGCGTACTTTTGTCCAATGGCACAAGGGGGACATGCACTAGACCCTATAGTGCCACGATCTCCACACGACCATGCCTCTTCAACAGAACCCTTGATGACTCCACCTCAACCTCTGCTTCAGAAGTCCGCCATATCGGCTCCGGTGGAGATGATGCTTGTTGCAAGACCATGAAATGGGCTTGAGTGTACATATCTGATTGGGAGTTATTGCTTTCCTTCTGATGGTCCCCATATGCTCTAGCCTCCCCTCGTGGCGAGATAGGGGCACACCTATCAGTTCAATCTAAGCCATGTAATCGATGCAGAACTCAATACCTCTTTGGTTGCATAACCTTCGATGATGCTGCCCTCCGACCAAGATCAATTGTATACATAGGACTTGAGAATTGCCATGTACTTCTCGAATAGGTACATATGACGTAGAAACACAGGACCATATATCTTTATCTCTTTCACAAGGTGGACAATGAGATGGACCATGATATCAAAAAATTGTTAGTGATATGCCCTAGAGGCAACATGGAGATGTTATATATATATATATATCACATACTATGTTTATGATACATTACTTTGTTTCTTGAAATAGACATTATCATTATTGATTAATGAGTATGTGACTTATTCATGAGACTCTTAATGCTGAAATGTTGCTATTTCTAAATGATCCCTGATCATATATCATATGAGGAACAAATATGATTCAAAGATCAGCATATGTATTGATTGATGATCATGTCTCATGGATCATGGTATGGTGATACCAAATCAATAATATGGACATGTGTTAGTAAACATATGTTGGATAGACCTGCCATGAGACACTGCAGAGATTCCATGTGTCATCAGTTGGTCTCAAGTAGTGTTTATGTAGAATCCTTAGACTTGAGATCATCATGGTTCCCAACATGCGTAGTAGCTTATTTTGGGACTACTAAACACTACTCCGTAACTGGGTAGTTATAAAAGTAGTCTTCGGGTTTGCCATGAAACATGTAGTGGGATGTGAATGGTCAAGATAGAATTTGCCCCTCCTTATGGGAGAGATATCGCTGGGCCCCTCGATGTAATGGATTATGATAGTGCATGGCTATGCCAAGGTGATTGAGGAGTCAATCACAAGTTTATAATCCATCACGGAATCGAGAGAGTGATTGAGCTATTAAGAGGATGACATAGGTCTCGCCTTGAGCTCAATCTATATCGTCAGGCAAAGGGATTCGTACATGAGAACATTACAAGTTCAGCCGATATGATCTTTACGTATACTTTGGGGGTTAATATGTCTTACTAGAGGCCGCTATTAATAGGGTGACCGGAAAGGCGTTTTCGGGTCGTGACCAAGTATACGTGAACCTACAGGGCGCACACTTAACGGGTTGGAACACTAATTCGAATATGATTCGGATGTGGGCTCAATTCGGATATAGATCCGAATAGACTCCTATTGGGCCTCGGTCTACAAGGCCCAAGTGAGGAGGTCTATATATATATGGTGGCAAGGGGCTGAGGTTGATACACGCTTCTGTTAACCTCTAGAAAAACCCTAGCCGCCACCTCCCGAGCCAAACCCTAGCCGCTCACGAGTGCTAGTACACTCGTGATCGGCGTTCCAGCCCCGGACGTGTGGATACCGGTGGAGGCGCTGCTCGTTGCGGTGTTGATCGGCATCAACAACTTACAGATTGGATTTGCTCGTGGTGTGGTTGATCGCGTGGAGGAGACGACCTGTTCAGGACGATCGGCTAATTCCACTACTACCTCGACGCACGTGGTTGGATCGGCTTCTCCATCTCTTCTTCCGCTGCGCTGCGCGTCTAGTGGTAATGATCCATGATCCCTCCTTAAGCATGATGTCCTTGTGTGCGCGGTAGAAAAGTTTTGTTTTCTGCTTTCGTAGCCTACGCGCATTCCTTTAAAAATGACATAGGGAAATACATCTCAAGATGACATAAAGTCGTCACCACCTCAGTCCATTGAGCATCTAGTTTATCGGGATCGATGACCTTATGAGTAATTGCACTAAAGAAATAACTCAGCCTCATGATTGTCACTCAAACCTTGTGACAAATATTCAGTAAGAGACCAATGAAGCTATCACATACATTCTTTTCTATGTGCATGACATCGATGCTATCACATAAGGTAAGTCTCAAAATACTGGCCTCTTCTTCCACATATTCTTCTAATGGGTCCTCAACTTAAATCCCTTTCTAGGCACAACATCAATAACCATTTATCGGGACCCCACTGGCAAGGCATTTAATAACGTGGTGTATCCTAGACACGTCCAACCACAAATTGTCTGTGATACATAATTATCACAGGCAGTTCTCATTAATAACCATTTATGCTAATGGGAGATTTTATAGACGGTTATTATTATGAAACGTTTGTGATAATTAATTATCATAGACAATTTGTATTAATAATTATCTATGAATACACATCACAAATAGTTCTAAAGTAGAACCGTCTATGATAGATAAGGTTCTAAATTCATTCTCATATACATAAATGCAAATTCAGTAATGACTCAGGAGTAAATATGTATTACTTAGTTGTTTTTTACCGGTCAGTAATGTTGTCATGTCCTTATAGTGAGACCGTTTACTTATATAAAAGACAGTAAATACAAATTCAACTACTTGATTTTACATATGGCCAAATAGCGTGGCCAGTCGCTTCTTACAAAAGATAATAAAAAAGTAGAAACCTAACTGTTTCAAAGTTTTTTCTAGTGGCAGAGGTACCATGCTATCTCTGTGTTTAAAACTTTCTAGGTGACGTGGTCGGCATCGGATGGTTCAGGATCATCAGTGAACGAAGCCCGAAATGCATCCACCCACTAACGCGATTGTTCGAATGTCTCTGATGTGCATCATATTTGTAGTAAATTGTCATATCAGTATCCTATTGTTAGTAGCTTAAATTGACCATAAATTCATTAATTAAATACATTTTGCCATCCTTTTGGACTGTTTACAGTGTTTTGTAAATCCCTTTCAGGTCAACGCGAACCAGGCGCATAATTCATAGAAAATCAGCACTGGAAGAGGAGCTAGGGTTGCAAAACAAAAAAAGGGGGAGGACCAAAATGCAATTGCGCAGCAACCCTAGCTGTGCCCCCACGCCTAACTGGAAACCCTAGAGGGCGTCGCTGGTATAAAAGGGGCGAGCGCATCTTCAACAAAAAAAAGGGCTGGTCACCACAAGCACCCCAAGTCACAAACACCTTCCCTGTAACCTCATCCCCCCTGTCGGTTCGCCTCCCATGTCCCAAAAGCCGCACGCCTGGAAACTCCACGGTCTGCTCATCTCCCCTTTCCAAAATGCCTCCACCAGCTGCTCATCTCTCCCCATGGCCGTCGTCGGAGACCGGCCTCCACCGGCGACGAGCTCCACCCGCCACTCCTACTCTATCTAGCCCTCTACATCCCCCATCAAACTGCACTTTTGCTCAATCCCCCACTGCCGAATCTTGGAGAGTGAGGAGGAAGAAGCCCAGAGTCGGATCTACCCCTTCCACGGCCGGATCTGCTATCACTGCACCCGGATCTACAACTTCTTCGACTTGGATCTACGTCCTCTCCACGTTTGCTGCATCCCTGCTTCTTCATCTGGCCGGATCTGCTTCCCTCTACCTGCTTCCCCTATGGATCATCGTCATCAACTTCATCTGCTCTTAATCTTGGTTGTATTATCTCATGATCTTTGTCTTAGTAATGCTTATGCCTTTCTTGAGCTAGTTACTTTGCCAGATCTGTGATGTGCGAGTGATGCTTTGCCTGGACTCGTCTCCGCGGGACGAGCCCGCCCTCGGCTCCGACCTCACGCACGTGGGGTGGACCTGCCCCGCGCTTTTTGGACAACATGTCCGCAAGATGAGCCTGACCTCACCTCGTTTTTGACTCAGCGAGGCGGCTCCGCCAGCAACTTCGACTCTGCGGCTGAGTACTTCGTGGTCGAAGACGGCTTCAGCAGTCAGTTCGACTCCGTATCCTCGGTGCGAGGCTGGGCTGTGCCGGCAAATGTATTTCTGCCCAAGATCACAGAATGTCACAGGCCGCAGGGACGGAGGGGGCCAAATGGCTCAGCAACATAGCTTCGGCCCGTGAAGCCCTTCACCATGAGAGGGTCCTATTGTAGGGGTGGCCCCCATCTAAGTCCAGCCGGCCTGTTAGAAGGTTGTAAAGCCAAAAATGGGACATGTACAATGACATAAATGCCCTTGAGAGGGATACTTGGGTGTAAGGACATAATTGTAAAATACTCCCCATGTGAATATATATAAAGCCATCCAGGCCATGGGGAAGCCCCCAAGCATTGCTCATCTAACATCTCCACTACCATACTGATCATATGAGGGCTCAATTTTATCATTCTTCAAGGAAGTAAATGTCATCGATCCGTCGTTCTTCTTGATCATTATCATTATAACAATATGTCTGAGTAAAGCCATCTTTAATTTCGGAGGAAAAATAGCTTTTGCACCATAAACGAGAAAGAAAGGTGTTTTTCCAGTCACACGACTGATTATGGTCTGAACAGACCATAATACAAAAGGAAGCTCTATTACCCAAGCTCCTAACTATTGTATTAACTGGTCGAGCACTCGATGTTTGATCCCTTGTATTAGTATACCTGTGGATTTTCTACTAAGGTGTGACACACCTTAATACCTAGATTCTCTGATAATTCCTGAAAATTTCAGCTCGAAAACTAGGTACCATTGTCTGTGATTATACAACTGAGAACACCAAATCGTGTAATCATGCTATTTGTTATGAATTTCTTGGCAGCTTCAATTGTTATTTTAACAACTAGCCTAGCTTTGACGCATTTTTTGAATGTATCCATCATTACAAAAAGGACTCAAAGCCCTCAAGTGCTCTTGGGAAAGGTCCTAGAATATCTAAACTCCATGTTGTGAAAGGCCAAGAAAGCGGTATAGTTTGCAAATTTTGCGCATGTTGATGTACTTGTCAATTATGGAACTAACATTGTACACACTTTGAAACAGATTCTTTTACATCATGGAGGGTAGTTGGCCAATAGTATCCTTGTCAGAAGGCTTTGCTGACTATTGTTATGCAAGAAAAATGTGCTCTATAGATTTCTCCATATATTTTGGATAGTAAATTATAACATCCTGGTTTTGAATACCTTTTTAATGTTTTTAAAATAAAAATAACCATTTAGATTTTTCTAAATTAACTAAAGCTTAATTTGAATTTTCTAAATTAAAAAGATTTAATATTAATAAAGTAAACTTCAATTAAATCAAAACCTATTTTATGTGGGTTTCTTGTGTTGCAAGGAATTTTTCTGTATTTTATTGGATTTTTTTGGAGTTTATTTGCTATTTATTGGAGCTCAATTTGAATTATCCAAATTTCTAAAAATAAGAAATCCCAAAAATATCCAAACAGTACTGGCCAACAGTCGGATGAATAGTACTACATGTAGTATTCATCTCCACCCACTAGAAGTCCAAACCATGCAAAATACTGTCACGATCTCCAAATCAAACAACTTCTACCTCATACTATAAAAACGCAGGCCATCCATGTCATAGTACTCACCTCGATCTCATCTTCCAAAACCCAGGGCTTCTTTCCCGATTCCGCTACCATCTCACCAAATTGAGCTTGAGAACTTGAGCATCGCCAAAGGTCTTTCTCACTGAGTTTTGTCGCCATTGGTGAGCTTTAGCCTGTGCGATTACCACTACATGATTTGCCTCGTCATGTTATATGTGGTGGTCCCCTCACTTTCCCCAGAAACCTACCACAAATTTCTCACCTCCGACGCCTAGCCATGGCCATCTTGGACATCTCGTGTTCCCATCTACTAGTGAGATTCTCCTAAATTATTCTGCGTCAAAATGTATTCTACCTTCCCATATAGCTATCCTCCAAGTAGATTTGGTTTTCCATTACTAAGCACTGAGATCCTGAGATTTTCCTTTTTCCATGTTGTCAACATTCAATCATCGATTGTGTCATCTCTGGTGGGTCTCTAGCTTAGTCGGCCACTCCCCTAGTTTCACCGCGCTATGTTCTAGCCCGTGCTCATGCTCACCATCGTTGGCCGCCACTAGAGCGCCGCCGCCCTGCAGCCCACCCATGGCCTCTGCTCCTTGCCATGGCCCATGCGCCATCGTGCTTCGTTTGCCGTGATGCCACCTCTCATGTGTTCCGTGGGTCACTGGCAACACATTTTGTCTGTTGGCTTTGCCTTCCATGCCTTCCCTCACTGGTGTCAGAGCCAATCTCGAGAGCCTTTGGAACTCCTCTACTGCCTAGAGAGCTGCTCTATTGCCTACTCTTCAATTTCTCTCTCTTACAAGTAAGGCCCACAAGTTAGCATTCCTATTTTTCTTTAGTTCAACCTGAATGTAATATTGCATGGAATATTCTCCCCTATCTAAATTTCAGCATTTTTCTTTCCATCCAATCTTCCAAGAGCCCGTTCTCCTCGTTTGAACTCTGATTGACCCAATTCTTCTTCCTAAATTCATCTAAAATTAGCTTAATATTTTAATTCTAGTCTTGTTGTTTTTGAATTTTATTTGAATTTTATTTATATTTTGTTCACTCTCTCTTGTTAGATAACATCTTCGAAGGAGCGGTAGGACTTGAAGTTCAAGAGTTAGTAACTAAGCAAAGCCAAGGCAAGTTGTGACCTTCAGTTATGTTGAACCTATTATGCCAAATATATTTATTTATTATTATTTTTAAATTATCATGCATTGCTAATTTAATACAAACCTTTGTGCTTGGTAGTTAATATCCAATTGTTCAAATAATCCCTCTTTGATAATTTGAATGCCATGATTACACTGTATCATAGGATGGGTAATTATCTAGTGATGCAATATTATTATGTACTTGGGTTGCACATCTAGTACACATAGCCATGCTTACTTGGTATGTCGGGCTCATAATCTCATGTTGATCAATTAATTAATTTTGACTAAGGAGATATTGAGTCATGGTTGTAGCCACAATTATAAAATTTGTGAAGTATGACATGGTCGTGTCATTGGTGTTGGGTAAACAAAATGGTTTTCACTTAGGTGAATGATCGAGCAGTAAAGTGGGTGCTATTAGTATATTGGGATGTGAATGCCTCACTTGGGTATTAATTAAGGACTTAACATTGTGTGCCATTTATCTGAGCCATAACATGCAACCACAACTTTGTGTGCCATTTATCTGAGCCATAACATGCAACCACATGTCTAGTATGGGATAGACCTGGCTGACTAATTTATGATTTTCAATTTTGATTCCGCCATTGAGATGAATGTGGGTGTGGTCGCAGCCATTGTCTCACATTGGTGCAAGAGGGGCTATTACCGACTAGATCGAAGCCTACTCAGCAGTGAAACCTTAGTAGGCATAATTAGATTGAGGTTGAGCATTGTAAAGGCCTCATTATGATCATCTTGGTCAGCATGCCTAAGGAAGCATGTTGTTGCATATAGACATTGCAAGATCATATCATGTGGGTGAAGTTGTGCAACCTCTATAGAGTGTAAAACTATTTAAATAGCCATCTCCTCGGTTATGGATAATGCTCGGTGATTTCACACGTGATGTAGAATTTGATAAAACCTTGGTTGTGTTTGATTGGGAAGTGAATGGTAGTTCACTTGTGGTTTACTCAATTCCATTGAATTATTTATTTAATAATCAATTTCAAAGTATATAATCTATTTTTTGTATTTACTCTAAATTATTGCTTTGTGCAAAATAACCACTTAGCCATCATTTGGTAAGCCTTGCATCATTATACGTTGCATCTTGTTACAAACGACTTTGTGAGTACTCTATGTACTCATAACTATATCCATTGTTGCTCAGTTGCTCAGGAAGAACCATATCATCCAGAGGTATTTGAGGAAGGATTCTTCGATGACTTCGGGGATTAGGATTTTGCTCCCTAATCAAATGACTATGGGCGGAATGGTCACTATGTTTATCTTTATTTTCCACTGCTAGATTTTGCCAAGCCTTTCAGGCTAGTATCTGTAAGCTTGGTCATAAGGTTGTTACTCTGATAATTAATAATATTTATATCTTTCTTAGTTAATCATGATCATGGTCGATCTTTCATCTATATTTCCACTGTGTGCACTAGCGTGATCCTGTACTAGTGTAGAATATACAGAAGAGTCCATATTTGCATATTCAGGTCTCGACAGAGATGGTATCATAGCCATATCGACTGTAGGACGAAGCCCTAGTTAGTGTGGTTGATTAGTGATAATTCTAAAATCTATTTCTAAATAAAACCAACAAATAAATGTCTAGTAATTCTCTATTCTTTCCTCATTCTTTGGATCTTATTCCTTATATTTCTGAAACATTGTTTTATACCTTAAATTGACTTCTTATCCCCATAATATCCATGATATCTTGAGTTTCCCATAATCAAAGTGGAGATTGACTTGGAAAGTTTTGAGATTTGCTACAAAGGTTTTGATCAAGGAAGCATGCAATATATTTCAAGACAAGATTGAATATTATCGTGACGATTGGGAGCCATCAGAAATAGAACCCTATTATAGTTTTTAGCACCATGTTGATCATTTTGTTTTTCCTTAGCAATTGTGTGTGATGTGAGCTACAGATTTGCTTCTAGCATCAAGTTGCAATCAGATTAAAAAAATCTTTATTTGTAGAGTTTGATACTTCTTCTGCTAGCATTTTTAGCTAGGTGAGTGTTTTTAGTTTAGGTTTGCCCTTAGTCTTATTCCCCTTAGACGAGTTTACCTCTTACCTTTGCTTTTCTCTCTTTCCTTTGTAACATGTGGTGCCAACTTAGTAGATGGTTGATACTCAGCATTCAGGTGGTCACAGTCAGATGCACTTATATCCTAGTAGTAGTGTGACAAATCTTTTAGCCTAGGGTCAGCAAATAGCTCTAATCGGTTTGGATTCAACTATGAGTTAATTCATAGCAGCCCAAACCCAGCTTATGAATACAATGATGTAGAATCTGAACAATATGATGAACCAGTAGAATTAGGAAGTCGCTGCACCTTAGCCAACTCATCCACCATCAAGATTTGCCGAATTCATGAGGACTAGATAGCCTACTTATTCTAGTTCATTTGAGCCTTTGGAAACAAATGATTGGCTTCGTTCTATGGAGAAGAAGCTAAATCTCGCTCAGTGCACAGATCAAGAGAAAGTTCTTTATGCTGCTCACTAGCTTGAGGGTATTGCATCAGAATGGTGAGAGAACTATTGTGTCACAAATGAAGATCAGCAGAACATCACTTGGATAGAGTTCACCATACCTTTTTGCCATAGCCATATCTTGGATGGGTTGGTTGAAATGAGAAAGGAAGAGTTCTGTGAGATGCAGCAAGGGAACATGTTAGTGGGTAAATATCTCAATAATTTCACTCAGTTAGCTTGCTATGCTTCAGAGAACATTGCCATGATGATGCACATCAGAAGCGCTTCAAGAAAGACATCAATCCCATATTGAAGGTTCAAGTTGTTGCCAATAACTATGCTAATTTCCAAAATATGGTGGATAAGGCTATACTTAAGGAGCAATCTCGCCATGAGATGGAAGAGTCTCACAAGAGCAAGAGGATTCAACAAGGAGCTCAGTTGCACTAGTCACAGAGAGCCAGATTCAACACACACTAGCCTAATCATGTACCACAGTATGTAGATTTCAGGACTCCAGCTCCAATGCCTCGTCAGGATATTTTGGGACCGTGCCCTATCAACGTCAGCAATAAGCCTCAGAGGAATGTGAGCCCTACAACTTCACCTACTAGTTTCAAGTGCTAAGAGCCAGGTCATTTCACTCACAAATGTCCACAGAAGCGTCAAGCACTCACTCCAATTCCATTCAACCTTGGAAATACCCCTGCCAAAACATTTTCCCAGGAGCAAGCTGTGGAAAACTATGAGTGCAAGGCAGCCAAATATCACTAAGCATTGTAAGAGGAAGCCTAAACCATGTCATCTCCAACGTCGCACCGGATAACCTATTCCTTTAATGAGCCTAAATCTCAGGGTCAAGATTCTGTTTAAGGGGGGAGATTTGTAACATCCTAGTTTTCAATGCTTTTGAATGTTTTTAAAATAAAAATAACTGTTCAGGTTTTTCTTGAATTAATTAAAGCTTAATTTGAATTTTCTAAAATTAAAAATTTAATATGAATAAAATAAGCTTCAATTAATTCAAAACCTATTTTATTTGGGTTTCTTGTGTTGCAAGGAATTTTTCTATATTTTCTTGGATTTTTTGAAGTTTATTTGCTATTTATTGGAGCTCAATTTGAATAATCCAAATTTCTAAAAATCAAAATCCAAAAATATCCAAACAATATTGGCCACCTGTCGGATGAACAATACTATGTGTAATGTCATCCTCAACCTCTAGAAGTCCAAACAATGAAAACATTGTCACCATCTCCAAATCAAACAACTTCCACCTCGCAATATAAAAACGCAAGTTGTCCGCGTAAAAAATACTCGCCTTGATTTCCTCTTCAAAACCTCCAGGGCTTCATTTCCGATTCTGCTGCCATCTTGCCAAATTGAGTCTGAGAAGCTAAACACCACTGAAGGTCTTCTTCACCGAGTTTCACCGATATTTGTAAGCTTTAGCCTGGGCCATTACCACTAGAAGATTTGCCTTATCGCCTTCTACACAGTGCTCCCCTTGCTTTCCCTGGAAACCTGTCGCAAATTTGTTGCCTCTGATACCTAGCCATGACTGCCTAGGACACCTTGTGTTCCCATCTATCCAGTGAGATTCTCTTCAATTCTTCCACATCAAAACATGTTCTACCTTCCCATATAGCTATCCTCCAAGTAGATTTGGTTTTCCATCACCGAGCACTAAGATCCTGATTTTCCTCTTTTTCTTGCTGTCACCTTTCAATCATCGATTGTGTCATCACTAGTGAGTCTCCAGCTTAGCTGACCACTCTCCTAGCTTCACCGTGCCACGTTCTATCCCATGCTCATGCTCGCCACTGCCGCCGCCACCGAAGCATTGCCGCCCTACCGCCCACCCATGGTCACCGCTCCTTACCACCTCCCATGTCACCATCGTGATCCGTTTGCTGGGCCACCACCTCCCATGTGTTCCTTAGATCGCTAACAACTCATTTTGCTGGTTGGCTCCACCTTACACGCCTTCCCTCACTGGTGTCAAAGCCAATCCCGAGTGTCTCTAGAGGTCCTATGTTGCTTGGAGAGCTACTCTGTTGCCTTCTCTTCAATCTCTCTCTCTCTCTCTCTCTTACAAGCAAGGCCCACAAGTCAGCATTCCTATTTTTCTGTTGTCCAACCTGAATGGAATATTCTGGAAATATTCTCAATTTCAACATTTTTCTTTCCGTTCACTCATCCGAGATCCTGTTCTCCTCCGTTTGAACTCTGATTGACCTGATTCTTCTTTCTAAATTCATCTAAAATTGAGTCTATCTATTGGTTATATTTTTATTATTTTTGTATTTTATTTAAATTTTTTTGTTTTTCATTCGCTTTCTCTCGTTAGATAACATCTTCGAAGGAGCAGAGGTAGGACCTGAAATTCAAGAGTTGGTAACTGAGTAAAGCCAAGGAAAGTCATGACCTTTGATTATATTGAACCTATTATTTTAAATCTATTTATTTACTATTTTCTTTTAAATTATCATGGATTGCTAATTTAATACAAACCTTTGTACTTGGTAGTTAATACCCAATTGTTCAAATAATCCCTCGTTGATAATTTGAATGCCATGATTCCATTATCATCATAGGATGGGTAATTATCTAGTGATACAATATTAGTATCCACTTAGGTTGCACGTCAATATGCTTAGCCATGCTTATTGGTACTTTGGGCTCATCATCACATGTTGATCAGTTAATTAGTTTTGACATAATGGGATATTGAATCATGGTTGTAGCCACAGTTATAAAATTTATGAACCATGACATGGTCGTGGCATTGGTGTTGGTTAAACAAAATAGTTTTCACTTGGGTGAATGATAATGCAGTACAGTGGGTGCTACTAGCACATTGGGATGTGGATAACTCGCCTGGGTATTGATTGAGGACTTAAGTTTGTGCATCATGGATCTGAGCCTTACCGTGGAACCACATGTTTAGTATGGGATGAACTTGACTAACCAATTTATGATATTTCAACTTTGGTTCCGTCATTGAGATTAATGTGGGTCACAGCCATTATCTCACATTGGTGCAAGAGGAGGCTTTTACCAATTAAGTCAAAGCCTGCATGACAATGAAATCTTTGCAGGCAGTATTGGGTTGATGTTGAGCACTATAAAGGCCTTGTTGTTATCTTCTTGGGCAGCACACCTAAGGAAGCGTGTTGTTGTACAGACATTGCAAGTTGATCATATCATGTGGGTAAAGTTTTGCAACCTTTGTAGAGTGTAAAACAATTCGAATAGCTATGCCCTAGTTATGGACAATGCATGGTGATTTTACACGAGGGGTAGAATTTCATAAAACCTTAGCTGTGTTTGGTTGGGCAGTGAATGGCAGTTCACTTGTGGTTTACTCAATTTATTTGAATTATTTATTTAATAATCAATTTCAAAGTGCATTTTAATCTATTTATTATATTTACTCTAAATTGTTGCTCTGTGCAAAATAACCACTAGTCATCATTTGGTATGTCTTGCATCATTATATATTGTATCTTGTTACAACGACTTGCTAAGTACTCTTTATACTCATAGCTATATCCATTATTGCTCAGTTGCTGAGGAAATACCATATCATCTAGAGGTATTTGAGGAAGAATTTCTCAATGAGTTAGTGGATTAGGACTTCTCTCCCAAATCAATTGCCTATGGGGCCTATCGAATGGCCATTGTGTTTCTTTATTTTCCACTGCTAGATTTTGCTAAGCACTTCAGGCTAATATATGTAAGTTTGGCCATAAGGTTGCTACTTTGATAATTAATAATATTTGTGTCTTTATTAGTTAATCATGATCATAGTCGATATTTCATATATGTTTTCACTATGCACACTAGCACGACCCTGTACTAGTGTAGAATACATAGGAAAGACCGGATTTACATATTTAGGTCTTGACATAAATGTAAACCATCTTCTTAATATGTACATCTCATCATCAATCTATGAGTTCCTTATTTGTAAAGGGTACTTTTGATTAGAGTGTATGATTTGATCTTTTGAGCTATACGATCGGTCTCTACATCGTCTTCAAGAAGTGTGCCATGCTGAAAATATTCATATATTGCTACTATTGAATCATTATTGGGGTCGATTTGAGCAACCTCCATGGAGTTTCTTCAGAATGCTCGACTATCGAGGGTTTGATGAGTTTCTCAAGAAAAACTTAGGGTGGGGCGGGTGATCTTGAAGAAGCCATCCATGCCAACTAATCTGCTAGAAAGTTTTCCTTTCTAGGAATGTATTAGACTTCAAAACTAAAGAAATGCTTTTCTAATTTCCTCACTTTTGTGAGATAAGATGACATAATTGTAGTTGAACATTTATACTCTTTTCCTATTTGATTTTCTACTAGTTGAGAATTGCCTTTTACTAGTAATCTACGAATCCTATGGCTTTTGCTACTCTGAGTCCTACCAGTAAACCTTTTATACTTTACCACATTATTTGTAGTGGGAAATTTTGAGTGGATGGCATATTTTATGTTTTCTTTGGTAGGAGAAACCAAGACAACTACGGCCCCCGAGCCCCTTATCATCAAGGACCAGTCAAAGTACATAGTCCACTGGTCATGGCTTTTGTACTCAGGCCCTTTGATAGTTTCAGGGTTTGTCCACTCGGCAATAAATTATGCTAAAGTCTGGGACTTGATGCCTATACATGAAATAAAATGGAGATCGAACTCCCTATGCTCGATTGCCCATTTTGCTATTTGTCCTGATGATCTCCTATTTTGGAGAACCTAAACTAGAGGATATCTAGTCAGCTCCATGATTTTATGCGCCTAAAAGTAATGTCTTAGCTTTCTTGAAATCATAAGGAGGGCATATAATAACTTTTACATTTCTGAATATCTTTCTTTTGATCCATGTAAGACTTTGCTTACATAATATATCAATCATTGGGTATTGTCACATTCAACGATAAGTACTGCATTGATTGCTTGGGCGTAGCAGCCAAGTAATTCTCCTAGTTCTGTAGAGACTAAAACTGAGGTACTTGTTAAATATTCCTTGACTTTTTCACAGGCATTATTGGCTTCTTTAGTCCACTCAAAATTTCCATGTATTCGAACAAGTTTGAAGAAAGGAAACCCTTTTTCTCCCAACTGTGTTATGAAACAACTTAGCACTGCCATACAACCTGTTAGTTTTTGTACTTCTTTCTTTGTAGTCAGAGAATGCATCTATTCAATGGCTGCTATCTTCTCTGAATTTGCTCCTATACCTCTAGCCAAAACTAGAAAACTAAGAAACTATATTCTCTGGATTTAACTTAAGATTATGTCTTCTTAAGATAGAGAAAGTTTCATGTAAGTCAGAGATATGATCTCCAATGTTGACACTTTTCACAACCAAGTCATCAGCATTGGCTTTTAAGTTCCTACCAATCTGTGGAATAACGTTTTCTTGCATTAACCTTTGAAAAGTGGCGTCAGTATTTTTTTTGGACCAAATGGTATTTTCACATAACAGAAAGTTTCGTATGCAGTGATGAAGGAAGTCTTCTCTTCATCTTCTTTACTCATACTAATCTGGTGATATCCGGGATATGCATCTAAAAAGCTTAATAATTCAAAAGCTTAATAATTCACTACCTGAAGTAGAATCAACAAGCTGATCAATGCGAGGAAGCGGAAAGTCATCCTTTAGACAAGCTTTATTAAGATCTGTAAAATCTACACACATTTTCCATTTTCCATTACTTTTCCTAACCATTATAGGATTAGCGAGCCACTCTAGGTGGTCGACTTCATGAATAAACCTAGCCTTGGGGAGCTTATTAACATTTGACTAGATTGCTTTCTTCTAATCAAGTGCAAAACATTGTAGATTTTGCTTAACTAGTTTTTTGTCAGTGTGAAGTGCTATCCTGAGCTCGATCACCTCCTAGGGGACTTCGGGCATGTCGGATGCTTGCCATGCGAATACATCCAAGTTTGCTCAGAGGAACAATATATAGGATGGAGTCCTACCCTAACCAACAACATTTGAAAAGTTGTACTTGCATTCTCAAGTCCAAGCGGTGCTTTCATAGTTCTTGACAAACTATCCTTGTCGTGAGGTACCTCCTTGACCTGGTCAAATGGTTTTGGAGCAACCTTTGGCCTTGAGTGTTTTACCTATACAGGAGTTGGGTTAGTATTCCTGGTCAGCAACTCATCAACTAGTTTGAGGGACTTATGGTCACAAGTGTAAGCCATTTTTCTATCTCCTCAAACTGTAATGACACCTCTTAGTTCGGGCATCTTGAGACTTTGATAACCATAATTTGTGGCTATAAGGAATTTGGCTAAATCCAATCAACCAAGGATCCCATTGTAAGCAGTTTCAAAATCTACCACATCAAGTGAGATTATTTTCATTCAAAAGTTATCTGGACTTCTCAATGTAACAGGTAGGGAGGTGTGCCCTAACAGTTTGGCCGAAGATCTTGGTTCTATGCCATGAAAGGCATACTTCACAGGTTTCACTTTTGACTTAGGAACTTGCATTTCTTCTAAAGCTCCCATAAATAAAATGTTTAGAGAACTACCTCTATCTACTAAAACTTGATTAACTCTACAGTTATTTATGGTAGGTTTTATAATGATAGGGAACCTACCTAGTTGAGTTAAAGGGATAGGATAGTCTTCTTGGATGAACGAGATGGTTGTCTCCGGCCACCTAGATGGCTTGGCAGCAAACAATGCTTTAGTGAGGTTCACCTCACATTCCATAGTCTTCATTTGCCGTGTGGACTTGTAGAAGGAGGACTCATCGAATATTGTGTCAACGGTGTGTTGTGGCTCCTGACAACCAATCTCTTCTTCATCATCCTTGTCCTTTTTGGAGCTTGGCTCACCAATCTCCTTTCTGGAAGGGAGAGGACCCTTACTCGAGTAATAATCTTCCAACTTCTTTTGCCAAGCATGACAATTGTGTAGATCATGCCTTGCCATTTGGTGGAGCGAACACCACCTTTTATTCTTCCTGGATTTATTGGTTGGAGCTTTTTGCCTTTTTCTGAGCAAAATAATCCTTTTTTATCTTTGTGTACTTCTCTAGAATCGCAAGGACTTCTTTGGTGTTGGGCTCATGATTCTTCTTACCATTAGAAGACTTCTTGGCCTTCTTCTCTTCTTCTCTAGGCTAGGTTAAGGAATAATCTTTTTCGCTCTTTGTGTACTTCTCTAGAATCGCAGGGTCTTCTTTGGTGTTGGGCTCCCAAGTGCAATATCCTACTGGTTGGTTAAAT
The DNA here is from genome assembly GCA_036346575.1 of Dendrocalamus sinicus. Lineage (NCBI taxonomy): Eukaryota > Viridiplantae > Streptophyta > Magnoliopsida > Poales > Poaceae > Dendrocalamus > Dendrocalamus sinicus. Next base: position 20,718,237 of record CM070648.1, read on the forward strand.
AACCATGACCAGACAGAACACTCAAGGACTGTTGGCAAATAATTTTCCATCATGTTGTCATCACCTTCCACAACCCTAATAGCAGTTGTATAAATCTATAGAAATTCTAATGAATTTTGCTTTCATTGAATTTCTCAAGATTCATTGGTCAAAACCTTTTCGGCTAGCGCACCATTTGAAGGCTTGCTGAGAAAGCCCAATAGCTTGTGATTAGGTCATGGCGCCTTCTCTGGAAAGGAGCCAGATTGTAATTGGTCGGAGACCTATTTATCTTGTATTCATCATGGGGAATTGGTGCTCCTATCCAGTCATGGACACTTACATTGTGACTCTGACCAGATACATGGTTCAGATGATGTCGTAGATCATCTGGACCATATCCTTGATGGCATATTTCTTGACGAGGGGGAGAAGTTTCTTCATTCTTAAAGAGTCTTCTCCCCTCATGACCTCCTTGTTGAAATCTTTGAGATGGTCTTGGGCCTGCTGATGGATTATTGTCAACCCAACCATGCTAGCTTCGATCATGCGCGGAGTCCGCAGAAGAAGCCAACATCTAGCTCTAGGGTCTCTGTCTGCTGCAGCTCTGTCTGATGCATGGTCTATTGTAGAATCTCCCATACCTGTCCTGCAATGTAAGCATATCCTAGAGTCTCTATGAAAGCAAGATCTGGGTTTTTCAAAAATCATGAACTCATTGGCCTGCCGAAAGAATGGGTATGACGACTCAAGCTTTGCTCTAAGTTCCCTGCTCACTCCACGTAACCTAATATGCATGGAGGGGTAGAAATAGGTGGATTAGATGGTTGATGTCCACCAGTTCCATTGTTTCCATTCCCTCTAGGTGATCCAGGAGTGTTCACGCCATTCCGACTAGTGGCTCGTGGGGGAGTTTGCTGTGAAGAGCCTTGCATGAGATTCACATCGGTATCTCCAATTATGTTAACTCTGTGCTTCTAGCAGGAATGTCTCGATGAACTCCCATCAAAACTAAGGAAGATCCTTCCATCGTTTCGACTAGTAGCTTCCACAATGGGGAACAATTTGAGACCACAATCTTTGGAGGGTAGTGAGGTGGACTCAACCTGATCCTTCGGATTGTGGATCGAATGGTGAGTGACCTTTCCCTAGCTTCTCATCAGAGGCAACTTCATCAACACCATGACTAGGTGTCATTTGGCTCGTGCTATACGAGGAGCCATTGGCGAATAGCTAGGGGTGTCAATCAGATCTAGATTATCTATTTTATCCAGTATTTGTATTCAGACTATTTGATTCATATTCGTACATTAAGACTCAAAGAGTATCAATCATACTTTTATTATCCATTTTATTTGGCATCCGTATCTAGACTATTCGATGCACATTCAATCTGTTGACACCCCTACGAATAGCGATTGCCCATGACCACATTAAGAGTACTCTAACCCTCATATCGTGGTGATGTGCTCTTGTTGCCATGTTTTTCGGTTAGAAGTACCAGGCTTGCTACATTACCTGGCCATTCGAATGAGGTTAGAATGACCAGTTCCCCGGGTAATGCTGGTAACGATGGTGGCGTGTCTTCTTCCATCCTATTGATCGACCAACCATGGGATGGAGGATGATAATGAAGAAGTGTCATGTTCCATGGCATGGATGCATGCGTCCATGTTGAGATCAGCATAGTCGGTTAGATCAAACAAGTTCTCCTTGTCTTATGTTCGTGCCATGACCGTATGGATGATCTTTCATAGAAAACAGGAGAGGATGATATTTGCTGATGAAGAAGACTTCAAGGAATCAGTGCCTTCTTCCCCATGGACAGCAGAGGTTGTTGATGATGGAGCCATCGATATTATGAATAATATTCGAAAGATGGCTAGATTCCTAGGAATGGGTCAACAAGAGAAAGGGGATTATCTTTATTACTGTGAACTGGTTACAAAAAAAGGCTTACAGAAAGGGACTTAACTAGCCCTAATCTATGTTCTTCCCGCTACTTAGAGGATTCTAGTTGCCTTGACTTGTTCTTTGGACTTGGGATTGTGAATTGTGCATTGATTGGTTGATTGATCGTACTTTTATCTTTTCTTGTCAACCCTTAAATACCATTGAAGAGGCACCAGTTATCCATCTGAGGAGACATCTCATGGAATAACTCGTCCAACCGAAGGGGTGATTGCTATCAAAGAGAGATATCTAATGATAACTGATCTTGAATTGGTGTTAATGGAGATAATCGTGTAGCACAACTGCATGGTAGCTGTTGTTAGAGATACAGGGCCAAAACATCATGTTATTTGGGATGAATAAAGCATGTGTCTTATCTATCACGCGAGAGGAGTCTACTAGAATGGGTCCTCATACTAGTTCATGAACCTCGAGCATCTGCTGGTCGGGGAGAGTGAATAGTAGTCCTCCGACCACGGTACTCGGGGAGTAGCTTTAGAATGCTTATGACCATGGGGGTCCTAGGGCCTTAATTAATTATTAAAACCATATTTAAGAGATTATTTAATCCTCATCACTACTCCAATGTCTACTTCTATTGTGCTAGATCTTGATGAGAATAATGAGCCTATAGACCAGAAGGAGTACCACTTTGATGTGTGTCTGTGTGCTCGATTTTAAGCTTCCTCTCATGCCTCTCATCATCAAGCAGTGTATTATATTTTCAGGTATCTTCAGAACACTCTTGATTTTGGACTCTGGTATTCTTCTGGTTCTACACTCTCTCTTTGCACTTTCTCTGATGCTGATTTTGCCAGGTGAAGGATAGGTAGAAAGAGTATCTCAGGAACTTAACATTTCTTAGGCACATATGTTGTCTCTTAGTCATCTAGGAAGTAGTTATCCGTCGCATAGTCTACTATAGAAGTAGAGTATGTAATTGCTACTAGTAGTTGCTCTCTGGATCTTATTTACTCTGTGGAATTGTGGGTTAGCTTTGGCTAGTGCTCCTCTCTTGTGTGATAATACTAGTGCCATCAATATTGCCAAAACCCAGTGCAACACTCTAGGACCAAACACATTGATATTAGATACCATTTCCTTAGAAACCATATTAAGAAGGGCGATGTTGTGGTTTAATTTGTAGAGTCAGAGCAACAGGTTGTAGATATTTTCACTAAGCCTCTTAATTCTTCTTATTTTGCTTATTTGCAGGGAGATATAGGGATTATTAGTTCTTATGACCTACTTTGAGGGGAGTTTGACTCTTTTGTATCTATTATATCATATTGCATATTTAAATTTCAGCAAAGTGCATTGTGAAATATAAATGGATCTTTCACTATTATCCCTGTGTGACATGATATCTTGCTGTACATTTTGCCATGTCTTATGATAGATTTGCTAGATTAATCATGTCTATCTATGTGTAGCTTAGCTTTTGCCATGCAAGCTTGTTTAAATATAAAAACTTGAACTAAAATTGTCGATGTTTGATCTTATGACTAGTTTTGCTATAGTGATCATTTTATGATTCAAGCCATGTCAAATAGACTAAGTTCAGTCTAGAATTTAAATTGAGTTTTAGATTGAGCTATGCTAGGTCTTTATTGAAGCATGAGTTGGCTTACGGACTCAGGAGTAGCTCGCTATGGGTCCCACCAACCAGTGCCACCTCTAGCCATCTCTTCCACGAGACTGTGGGGTTTCATTTTGCCCCTTGGCCAGCCTCCCTTGGCTCTTCCTCACGTGCACAATCCATGCTAAAACCATGCTCTGCAACCTCCTTTGTAACACCCCAGGACCCACATTACCCTGAGATGCCACTAAACCACTCTACAGCCAGCCAAATTTACAAGATAATTTGAACCGACAACAATTTTCAACCATGACGAACTAAGTGGAAACATAATCAACTAAGGAAGACCAAGATAATAATATCAAATTCAACAATTAAAACATCCTCTAACAGTTTAACCAAAAGAATAGTCCACAAGTTCAACATTATTAAATAAAAATGAACATCCACGGATAGCTAGTCAATTGGCTAGAATCCTCTCGACTTTATTACAACATGAATTGATGAACCAAGTGCATTATTGTGGTGCTGCTCTACCCATCCCATGTATGCTCAAGAATCACCTGTAGGGGGGAACAACAAGAGTGGGATAAAATCTCAGCAAGTAAATTGTTTAACAGGTTATCCAAACAACAAACAAAGCTACATCAACATTTATGTTATTATATGACTACAACCACATTCTACTTCCTCGTTCATTAAACCACAAGGACTACCACGAGTCCTGCCTTATATGATTTTAAAACCATTGGCATATGAATGCAATTCCTCCTTCCACAATTAAATGCATATGCATGCTATGCTCCACTGCACACTTACCCAACAAGGTAAGCGTGTGCATCGTACTACGGCAATGTACGATGTTGTACCGGTACGGTCGTGGCTATAAGCGGTGACATCCACAATGCAAATGTTATGACATGTTATGAATGATATGATAACCATAAACCACAAGATCTCCAACCTCAAAGGGCATCAACATGATTAACATGAATTTAACCTCAAGGAAACATCAACATACCCACCATGAATTTATATCCATGTTCCACATTTGGCACATATAGCAACTATCACATGACTACAAGAAAGTCATCCAAAACATAGCAATCAATTCTTATTTTGCCACTACAACCTCATTTATAAATCAAGCAACCATGGCATATTACTTCAAAATACGAGAATCATGTAGATTGCAAGCAGTAAGAATAACAAATTAAACCGTAGCACAACCGCTACAATTACTTGCCTCTACCAGCGAAGCGAAGAAATCACGCGCGTTCAAGAGCAAAACCACCTGTCCAAAAGGTACCTCTCAGCACAATGCTACAACATAGAAAACGTGACTTAAGAAGTAAAGCTATCGCTAACCCCCAAAACACCACAACATCCCTCTCCGCTTAACGGTTCTACATTCTACCCACTGCAGCAACGCTTCTTAACTATTTTGTATCTTTAAGATTATTAAACCTTTACAGAGAGAGATATATGTCTAGTTTCTTCACTTAAATACCTTCACTTTTCATGTAGATCACATATTTTTATTTTGTTCCTAACAAGGTGTAACTTAATGCACAAAACAGAGGACGTTCTCTGTTGTGGCAATCTGGGCAGCCAGATTCTAATGCATCCCAACCAAAGCGACAGGCTCTAAAAATTGTGATTTTTATACAGTAGTTAGATTACTGAATTTCCTACATTTTTCTCGATTGTGACCAAAGACATAAAAATCATCTACTACCCCTAATTCACACCTGAACAGCAATCTGCCCTAGTCTGCACCCCTGACGGACAGCGGGGTTCCCGACCAATTCTTAGGCTAAGAACCCTAATTACAGAAAGATCAGAGGGATTTGGGATGAGGGAGAGTTACCTAGGGGATCCCCTTAGGATCACCTCTCTTCTTCCTCTTCTTCTCCTTGCTTGCTTTCTTCTCCTTCCTTCCTTCCTTGTTTTCTCCTAGCACCAAGGGACAGCAATGGAGGAGGGGGAGAAAGTGGCGCACAAGGGGGGAAGAAAGGGGGTGGCGGCTGTGGGAAAGAGGGAGAAGGGGGGTGCGGCCAGGGTAAGGGGAGGGGCGGCTAGGGTAAGTGGGAGGGGGTGTGGCCACCCCCTTGGGCCCTTTGGCCCAAGGTGGCAATCCCTCTCTCCCTAAAATGTGTTTTATTTTTTTAATTATAAACATTTCCATTCATTTTTTTATTTAATGTATCCCACAATTTATTTATTTTTTGTTCCTTCCCGCGCTTTACCGAAACCCCAGGCGACTCCGCGATTATTTTTAAAACCCACGCCGAAACGACGTTCAGGATACTACATCCTCGTGTGGCAATATGACTTGATCATGTCTTGTCGATAAAGTTGTACGACCTCTGTAGAGTGTATAAACTATTCTGGATAGCCATGCCCATGGTCATGGGCATGCTGAGTAAAGTTTCTCATAAATTAGACTTTGTTTTTTAAAATGGTTTATCAAAGGCTTATGGATGGATGTGAGATCTTTTGAAAAAGATGGTCCAGGTGAGATACCCGTGGTTAAGTTAGTGTTAGGCCGATGCCTTCTTAACGATATTATTTTGCTTAAATTACTATCTTTATTTACTGTATTAAATTCAGCAATTTCTAATCTATTTATAGTGTTTATTTAAATTTTGTTTTACACGCAATATGAGTTGATCATGTCTTGTGGGTAAAGTTGCTTAGAGTGTATAAACTATCCTGGATAGCCGTGCCCACGGTCATGGGCATGCTAAGTAAAGTTTTTCACACATTAGACTTTGTTTTTCAAAATGGTTTATCAAAGGCTTATGGATGGATGGAATCCATATGAGATCTTTTGGAAAAGATGGTCTGGGTGGGATACCCGTGGCTAGGTTAGTGTCAGGTTGGTGCCTGCATTAACGATATTATTTTGCTTAAATTACTGTCTTTACTTACTATATTAAATTCAGCAATTTTTAATCTATTTATAGTATTTATTTAAATTCTAATTTATTCTCAATTAACGTAATATGCCTTCACTTGTCAGCCTTGCATATTGCATTTTTCATGTAACTTGTGGAGTACAATTTTATACTCATTCTTGCTATCTCTACTCAGAGGACTACTTTGACTTCGGTGAGGACTACGACACGTAGGCCGCGTCTTACCGTCGTTTGCCTATGGATAGGCTTTGGGCTTCTTCCGCTTTGGCTTTTTCTTCTGCTGCCATTATTTAAATTTGGCCTATGAGACATGGATGTAAACTTTGGCTATCAGGCCTAGTTAATCAATAAATGTCATTATTGTGATATTTATCTTTGTGTGTTTACTATGTGCATTAGCTGATCCTGGACTGGTGCGATTAACACAAAGGATCTAAGAGTTGTTGCTCTGAGGTCTGGCAAGATGGCTTGCCATTCCACTGGGCATGAACTCAGGGGAAAGTTTTGTATGACTATGGTCATACTATTAATCTCATTGTTTGGGTTGCTCGACAAAGGCTTGAAATCTAGCACATGCCTAAGAAAGCAAAAATTATGAAAAATAGTTGAAGCTTAGGAGGCCGTTTGATGTGACGATGGCCCGATCTTCCGAGAGGTACTGATAAGTCGATTGTGGAGAACTCGACGTTGATGATCCAAAGGCTCCGACCAAAACAGATCGAACCCCTCGCAATCACTACACCACTGCTCCGTTGGTTATCAACCGTGCCGAACACGGTTGACCTCGCCAAGTAGGCTATCTCCTGCAAGCGAATCGAGAACACAAGTAAGAGAGTTTAAGATGCAATCTGAAATTGTATTGTAGATAAAGATTAAGTTCACAAATTGGGATTCCTCAACCGAACAATACGGTGAAACTGCTAAGCAGACTAATCTCTTAAGAAAAATCCAAGGAAAACTAAAGGGGTGCGACCTCCTTAAATAGGGGAGGGGGAAGCCCCACTTATCTAATGAAAAGGGATATAGTATTATTCATAGTTACTATTCATGCGGCCGTGGTACTGTTTCACGTGAACAGTACCGGCCCAAATAGCCCAAGTTACAAGGCCCTCGGTACACTTTAACTTGGACTGGAAAAGTGACATGACTTGTTTCACAGTTTCTGATCTGCTCGAGTGGATTTTGGAGGTGATACCAAATCCATCGGAAAGTAGACTCCAAGAGATTTCCAACGAGTACTCACGGGCCCCGAGAAGCCTTCTGGATCAAAAGTTGTGGCCGTTTGAAGTTGACCTGTCAGGCTGAATCCGAATTGATCTGGAGGCCGAATTGGATTCCAAAACTTGTCCAACTTGAACCCTTGCTTCAATTGGTTCCAAAGCAATGTGGTGCTACAAATATATATATTTTCATCATTAGGTAGCATCATATTCTCATTTAAAATGTGTTGAAGTGGAAGAAACGAATTCACCTTTAGTTCAATCTTGATATTGGCTGCTATGGTCGTACGTGTTGGTGACGTGGTCACATCATCCTCCCCTTCTTGACAGAAAATCGTCCTCGGTTTTAACATAGGTGTAGCGTCACGTATTGCATAATCTTGATCATAAATCTTGGTACATGATAACGAACGCAACAAACTCTCATTATGTAATATCATAAGTTCTTTATCAAATAATGTAAAATCTCTTTGAAACGAGCTCACCTCATAATTTAAGTGATGCGTAGGAGCTCTTGTAATTGGAACAACAGGTATAGCAAATATGGTTGTATCCATAGGGTACATGTTCTTATCATCCTCCCCTTTTTGCAAACAAAGCCGTCCTCGGCTTTTGATAAGCTGAAAATATGGTAACAAAGAAGCCAAGGTGTATGCATGGTATATGTATATATCATCCGTTTTAACAGTTCTTCGTTGTTGCACACTTAATGTAATAAAACAGCAATGATCATAAAAGTTCATTGTATTATTAACCCCAAGAGTAATCATATATGTTAATGAGCAATTCGAAATTTCTCACACAGTTTTTATTGCAACTTGTTTTGCAAATGTAAGTGTAGCAGTTATGCAATTCAAATCGTTGAATTTGTAAACTTGTAGTGGTGGTACATATGGGCAAAATTACAACTTTTGGAATCAAGCAAAGTTCATCCATATAATCATATCTCAATCGAACAATAGCAAATTTATCTAACAAGGGTGAAGAGATTTGCATGTTCTGCCATAATTCATCATCTTTATTCAGATTGTTCATACTAGATGGTGCAAAAAGAGATGAACACATAGGCATTGGATGAGTACTAAATTTTACTTACCTCTCACATTGAACATGATTCAGCATACAAGAATTGTTGTCCCAAACAGCAAGTTTCAATTCATCTATGTGATCGCAAGTTATGCATATTCGATATACAAGAAATTGATTTTCCACACCATAATCTCCAATCAAATTAAACATATATCCAGAGGTGTAGGTACTAAATAAGAATTTCGAACATGCAAGTTCAGAAACTTTCTCCAAAGCATGTTACAATTTCATAGGTAGATCCAACATGGTGTAACACAATGAATTAGCAGGAGAAATTCTAGTCAAAACTTCTTTATGTGTTATTAATTCGACATGTGCAAAATTATGAGAATTTAGATCAGCACATGGTTCATTTAAGTCAACACAAGGAATATCAAAAGATTGCACTACAGCAGGTATATACTCACAAGGTTGCTCTATGTCTTGTTGTAGCACCAAATCAGTACCGTGAGCGATGATAGCACCATGTTCTTTACCTTTTTGGCTCTCCTCAGATGATGTAAGTGCATCCATCTCCTTATCTTCATTCTCAACCAATGGGGTCAGTGATTCAATCAGCTCATGCTCCTCTTTGGCAGGGTATTTCTTCTTCTTCAGGGTAATGGTGCCAGATGGAATATGAGCCTTGCGGAAACTCTGAACAAACTCATCCCATGCGATGGCCTGAGGGTTGGCATGAGAAGCAATCAAGGTATCCCGCCACTCGGACGCAGGTCCATTAAGCTGGTGAGAAGCAAACAAGACCCTTTCTCGATCAGTGCATTGCAGAATATCTAACTTCTTGCCTATCGCGCGGAGCCAATCATCAGCATCCATTGGCTCGGCACTGCTTGAGAAGGTTGGAGGCCTTATCCTCAAAAATTCTGACATCCGGTTTTGAGGAGCTTGAGCTGGTGGCTGAGGAGCTTGTTGAGCAGGGTTGTTGATAGCTTGAGCTAACAGTTGAATCAACTGATTTTGATTTGCCATCATTTGAGCCCAGTCGGGTCCAGCTGCTGGCGGAGGAGGAGGGATGGGGACAGACTGACTTCCTTGCGCTCCGGTGTTGTTGGCGTTGTCATTGACATTCCTCCTTGTGTTCACCATCTGCCAGATTCTTCTAGATTTAGAGGAAAGAAAGAGAGAGAACTAGGAGAAGGTCTATGTAACATTCCCACCACGAAACAAGAAACACAACAAAACTCAAGGAACAACCAACCATATTATTTTATTGAATATAACCTTGAGGCTGTTGACAAAGGAATAACAGCTCACAAGTATCGTTCTATAACTTTAAACTTAAACTATGGTTTCTATGGGCTGGTGCTACTACTAGTAGGCTGGATTTTAATTTTCTTTGGGGGTGGTCCTGTAACAGAAGAACCCTCATCTTCCAAGCGGTACTTAGCTAATTCTTCTTCTGCTGCTGGAGTCGCATGCCATGAGGCTCAACTCCTTCAAGGTGTTTTGGTACACATAGTCCAAGGACTTGGTGTACTGCACCTGCTGAATGAGCCGAGGATTACTCTCAAATTCTGTCGAGGAGAAGACGCTGCTGGAGCTGGCAGGGTACTTGCTGGGGAAGTATCGGAATGTGGTGCGTTGAAGCTCTTGGGCGTAGATGTCCCTCATCCGCCGAATTGCTTCACGAGCTGCATCTTGGATTCCGTTGAAGAAGGTGTCCCGGGGTAGAGGAGCATCAAAGGTGTGACATGCTTCTTCATCTCCCACGTTGGCGTAGATCAGCACTTCGACTCTCCAACGTTCTTGATCTCCATAGGTTCCCGAATATCCTTGGTACACGGGGCGTGCCGTAACACCCAACTCTTGAAGGAGATCCCAAAGGCAGTCGGCTAGGTGTCCAGCTAGGATTCCCTGGCTGGCTGTGGTAGGACGATCAGCCATCTACAATTTTGAAAAAGAAAAGGAGTTAGTCACCAATTATGCATATTATTTATATATATATATATATACATATTTTTTTAAAAGAATAGACGAGTGAAGGAATGAAGGAGGTAAGAGGTAGAAGGATTTTCAAAATGTTCTTATTATATATATATATATATTTGAAAATAAATCCTTAAGGTCATCCATTCTATTCTACCTACGGTCACGTCTTAGGGTCAACATGCTCTGATACCATCTCTGTCGGGACCCGGAGCAACAACTCCAGAACCCTCTGTGTTATTCGCACTATCCCAGGAAAAGCTAGTGCACACAGATTGAACAGTGATACATATCATGCATGATAACCAAACTTTATTATAAAGCAAAAGTACGGGCCTTATGGCCAAGATTACAATAAGGTGGCTTCATGGCCAAACATGAAATAAACAATGGAAGGTAAATAAGAGGAGCAGCCCATCCCGCCTTCCCACAAGGCGAATTGATCTGTAAGACGTGGCCTATTCGTCGCGATCCTCAACATAGTTGACATCGTCGTCCTCTGGCAACATTGTTTATAGCAAGGTGAGCACATAAAGTACTCCACAAGTTGCACCAGGAGATATAACAGATTTGATGCATGCATAAGGGGTTACAAAGAAAGGCGTAATGTGGTTCATTTGCATAAACAGCATTATTGAATTAAATACAATAACGTAAGTGCAAAAGCTGAAGTTGATACAATATATAAAAACAAGATTTAACAAAATAATAACGTTAGTGCAGGCAACAACCTAACACTAACCTAACCACGGGTATCCCACCCGGACCATCTTTCCAAAAGTTTCACAAATTTCCATAAACCAAATTTTATTAAAACCAAAATCTAATCTGTGAAAAACCATACTAAGCATGTCCTTGACCGTGGACACGGCTATCCAGGATAGTTTGTTACTCTGCAGAGGTGTACAACTTTACCCACAAGACATGTTCTCTGCTTTGCCACCGGATTACACACTTCCTTAGGTGTGCGGCCGAGAGATCATGATAAGGCTGTTCCAATGTTCCATTACCAAATTAGCTACGCCGCCACTAAGGTTTCACCACAACATGAATCCACATGTTGGAGCCCCTCTTGTGCCATGTGAGACTTCTCATGGCCTACGCCACGCTCACATTCAGCCTATAGCGAAACTAAAATGGAACTTCACAAATTACTTAGCGGATCTGTCCCATACCGGACTTGTGGTAGTACGGTGTGACTTTGTAATAGTAGTTCACAGTCGGTCCTTAATTTGACTTAGGCCTACCGCATGCCCCTTGTGCTGGCGGTCAACATCGAGTCAACAAACTACGACGCATGCCGCCAAGCACCCACCAAAGATACCAATGCCTAAGTCTAAAACAGGTTTTATCCATTTTATTTTATCAAAATTTTATAGACCTTCTTGACTCACCAAAGTCAAGAATAGATTTTATAAACCAACATTTCGTGTGAAACCAATCTTCCCACCTAAATTAATCTAAGCATGGCTAAGCAATTCTATAAAATGTTCTAGTTAATACTAATGTACCAACTAGGCTTTCATCTATGGTGACAAGGTATGTTCGTTCAAATTCGAGATTGGCCATACAAAGGGAATTGGGTGTAACTAAAGTTTTAAGCACATTTGAACTAATTTGAATAAAAGTATGCACGCATATTAATTTAAAAACAACATAAATAATTTAAATTACTGGGATCAACATGGTCAAAGGTGTAACTTGCCTTGCTCGAAGTCTTGCTGCGATTCGTCGAAGAAATACTCTCCGGATTCGTCGTAATCTATACGCAAAGAACCAAAAGAAAATCAAACAAAATTCAAATAAAATCCAAAAATTCAAAAAGAGTCCAGAAATGGATAGTTTAGGATTTTAGAAAAATTTAGAAATTTGAACGAGTTAAATCGGAGTTAAAATGAAGAAGTTATGGCCTTCGGAAGTTCTCACGACCATGGCAAACGTGATCGGGCGGAGCTACGACCACGGCAAATGCGATCGGGCGGAGCTACGACCACGTAGTCGACTTACGACCACATGGGAGGTTTATGACCACGCAGTCGACATACGACCACACGGAAGGTTTACGACTACTCAGGGAAAATTACGACTACGGCCACAGACCAGTCTACGACTACGACTACACTGAGAACCTACGACTTCGACTACCAGAGAACTTACGACTTCGACTACACAGAGAACTTACGACTTCGACAACACAGAGAACTTACGACTATGACTACACAGAAAACCTACGACTTCGACTACACAGAAAACCTACGACTTCGACTACACAGAAAACCTACGACTTCGACTACACAGAAAACCTACGACTTCGACTACACAGAGAACCTACGACTTTGACTACACAGAAAACCTACGACTTCGACTACACAGAAAACCTACGACTTCGACTACACAGAGAACCTACGACTTCGACTACCAGAGAACTTACAACTTCGACTACACAGAGAACTTACGACTACGACTACACAGAAAACTTACGACTTCGAGGCCGAATACGACCACTCAAACAGGTTAACGGCTACCTAGTCATTTACGACCACATAGTCGCTACGACTACTCAGGCAGCTACGGCTACAGCTAAGACTTACGACTACACGGATCTACGACCACACGGAAGGGTGTTACCTTCGGAAACTGGTTGGCCGCGGGGTGGTCGGAGGGAATCAGGCAGAGTGGCCGGAGACGACGGATGGTCGTAGAGGTTCGGTTACGAGTGGAGACGGTCGGTCGACGAGAAGAAGCGGCGGCGCTCGAGTCTTCGGCAACAACGGGCTCCGGTGGCGGCGTCGCTCGGCGGAGAGGGGAATGGTGGTCGCCGGCGCTTGGGGATCACGAAGGCGTCGTCGGCGAGGCGCGGAAGAGACCAGGGCGGCGCCAATTCCTCGCCGGAGCTCGCACGGCGGCGGACGAGGAAGCACGGGTCGGGGCCGATTCGGTTCAGGGCGGAGGGGGAAAGAGGTGGCGGCGCACAGGAAGGCGAAGGAGGGGATAACGGGCTCGGGAAGGAGCTTTATAGGGCAGGGACGGAGGTAAAGGGCTCGCCGGAGTTAAGGACTTTAGAAACAGTCGCATAACGGCGAGAGGCTTTAAGCCGACAGAAAACGGACGGAGGTGGGGCGGTTACTAGCGCGCGAGCTTAAGGGCCAATAATGGCTTCGGTTGCCGGCCGAGGGAAGGAGTAACCGAAGCTTTTAAAGCTCGGATGGGGTGTTAATGGAGGCCGGCCGGTTGGGGAAGAAGGGAAGAAGGAAACTTCTAAATTTCTTTTTTTTTAATTTCCAGAAGTAAATTCTCAAGAGTTAAACAAAACTTAGGGAGGGTTAAGAAAAGAAAAGAAAAAATAAAATAAACTTTTTTTTGCTTTAATAAAATATTTTAAATACATTTTCTTGCTTTAGATTTTTAAATAAAATCCAGATAAATCCAAATAAACTCCAGAAAATCAATAGAAGGCAAAAAAAATTTGGGATGTTACAAACTGTCATCTCCCAATCTAGATAAGTTTCAGCATCATAAGTACCCGCAAAAGATGGTATGGTAAATTTGACTTTAGCAAATGGGTCATCATTAGCACGATCATTGTAGTGCTGAAAATTATTACCTCCCATACCGTGACGGTTGTGATGTAGGCGGTGTCGTGGGTGTGCATCTTCAGCAGCAAATGAACCACTGGCGTTGCAGTTTTGTCTCTCATTATCATATCCCTCCTCACGATTGTGGTCCGCATCGTGATCATACTCGCGTCTATTGTTTGGTGGCCGATTGACTATTCTTTCAATGCGTGCAGTGAGTGTTGCAATACTCTTATTGATAGAGCGCTGCAATGTATCCAGCTTTCTATCAATGCGTGGTTCATCCAAGAGCTTCATGAACTCTCCCTTTAAAACACACTTTTAATCATCAGACGACTCACCTGTCATGGTTAGTAGAAAACAAAAGACAAAACAAAGGTATTATCCCTATCAACTACTAGGTGGTGGAAGGTGAAATCACACATTTTCAAGTATCTTACCACACTCTTACAAGTGTTCTTACCAATGCAGCAGGTGGTACAACCGGTGGCTGGTTCATGACACCATGTCAAGCGTGGGTACGATTGCAAGAGGGGATCTGTTCTGATCAAGAGTATGTGGAGCTTGGAAGGCACAATATGTAGGAATGGAGAACAATCAATTAATTTCAGAAATTGCACATAATTGAATTATAGTTCGTATCTAGCATTTAGCCTATGTTGCTGATCAACCAAGAATGGAAGAAGGCTAAAACACAAGTGTATGGCAATGTGTAGGAGAGGTAAATACAAGATAATTCAATCCAATGCAATTTGGAATTGAAGAACACAAGGATTGATCCAAAACTGAAAACTGAAGATTTCTGTCCACTGAACAGCACGTCGGTATTTTGGCCGTAACTTTTTTTCAGATGCCTCTTTTTCACTTATTCTTTTTTCTTATTCTTTTTTCTCTGTTTTCTAATGGCTTTTTCTACAAATTTTCGTTTGGGGCCAACTTCTGAAACCCGACACAGAAATTCTCACAAAAATCACAACTGCTGACTGTTGCAGATTCAAAACAGATAATTGGGTCAACTTTCGCCGTATATATCTCTTAACTGACTTTCTGGAATGATGTGAAATTTTACAGATAGATGGATAAGGAATTTTTGAATCTAATGGCGGTGATCTCACTCAAACATAATCTCGGAATCAAAAGTTATGACGTTTTTGGTGGCGGCTGCAGAGGAAGGAAAACTCAGTCGAATTTGGAAATTAGGGTTTGGGGTGGGGAATTTTCCTTTTGTTTGGATTTTTAATGGAACAAAGATATGACCAGCAACTAGACAATGCTATGACGGACACAAATTCAATTTAGCAAACCAAAACTAACAGATTGAAAGGCACAACGGGGTTTGGACAGCGGAAATTAACTCTTTTTGTGGGGCAATTTTTTTTGTGGACTATAAGAAATAAAAACCAATCTACTAACTAGGGATACAAGAATTACCTTACGGGCAACCGTTGCTCTGATACCAACCGATGTGACGATGGCCCGATCTTCTGAGAGGTACTGATAAGTCGATTGTGGAGAACTCGACGTTGATGATCCAAAGGCTCTGACCAAAACAGATCGAACCCCTCGCAATCACTACACCACTGCTCCGTTGGTTATCAACCGTGCCGAACACGGTTGACCACGCCAAGAAGGCTATCTCCTGCAAGCGAATCGAGAACACAAGCAAGAGAGTTTAAGATGCAATATGAAATTGTATTGCGGATAAAGACGCGGTTCACAAATTGGGGTTTCTCAACCAAACAATACGGTGAAACAGCTAAGCAGAATAATCTCTTAAGAAAAACCCAAGGAAAACTAAAGGGGTGCGACCTCCTTAAAAAGGGGAGGGGGAAGCCCCACTTATCTAATGAAAAGGGATGTGGTACTATTCATGATTACTGTTCATGCAGTCATGGTACTGTTCATGTAAACAGTATCGGCCCAAATAGCCCAAGTTACAAGGCCCTCGGCCTACTTTGACTCGGACTAGAAAAATAACGTGACTTATTTTACAGTTTTTGATTTGCGCAAGTGGAGTTTGGAGGTGAGACTAGATCCATCTGAAAGTAGACTCCAAGAGCTTTCCAACGAGTACTCACGGGCCCCGAGAAGCCTTCTAGAGCAAAAGTTATGGCCGTTTGAAGTTGACCTATCAAGCTGAATCCGAATTGATCTGGAGGCCGAATTGGATTCCAAAACCTGTCCAACTTGAACCCTTACTTCAATTGGTTCCAAAGTGATGTGGTGCTACAAATATATATATTTTCATCATTAGGTAACATCATATTCTCATTTAAAATGTGTTGAAGTTGAAGAAACGAATTCACCTTTTGTTCAATCTTGATATTGGCCGCTATGGTCGTACGTGTTGGTGACGTGGTCACATCACAGTTGTGGATGACTCATAGTTCAAGACTTGCTTTACTAAGATAAAATCAAAATTGAATTTTAGCAAGTGATAAATATGCTATTTGTGCTCAATTCTAAGTTCTTAAACATAATTATTCAATTTAATTTTGAATTTGTAGCTCCTTAAATTGACTCACATGTAGCCTCTTGGTTCCATTTAGTTTCTTGACATGGCTTTGCTAATTGTTGGATACCTTTGGTTAAACTATGACCTTGACAACTTGACATGCTAGAATTCATGTAATTTTAGTTTCTTGCTCAATTGGCTTAGCTTTGCTATATATGGTTTGCCATGATTTAGATAGCTACTTCGCATAAGATGGGTTATTGAAATACTTGTAAAGTCACTTTGGATAATTTTCATGGCTCCTAATTAAGGTAAAAATGAATAAAATGTAACCACTCTATTTTATTCATTCTCTATCTTTTTCCTTACATCTTGATAATTCCATTGTCAAAGGGGAGAAATATTGGTAAAAATACTTACCTAGAGCATGATTTGGAGTTTTTGGTAAAAATGCTTATCTAGAGCATGATTTAGAGTTTTGTGCATTTTCAAAGTAAGTTGGGGCTTCTGTAACCTTCTGTGATTCTTGTGATCTTTTGATCCCCTCTCACCATGACTAGGGTCAAATAGAATAATTGTTCTTTTATGTGGACCTAAAGTGAGATTTCATAATTCTTTATTGATTTGAAACCTTTTGTGGAAAACTTGCTCTATTCAGTGGCTTTACTCCATTTTTGGCTCATATGGTCATTTTCAATCTTTCCAATCCTTATGTGACAATTTTTAGCTTCTCTTTCTAAAATTCCCTCCTTATTTCTGATACCACCTCTAATTTTCATTTTTGAGAAATTACCCAAGGGTTCATCAAGGAAGAGATTAAGAGACCATGTGAGAAGGTCTATATTATTGTGTGATGAACCATTACCATGTTTGTGGAGTGAAATTTAAATTTTGCAAAGTTTGAATTTCTTAAGTGGAAATCGATCAGACTGGCCTAGTCATGCGGTCAAACCACTTGGGGCTACTAGTCAGACTAGCAGAGGGAGTGGTCAGACCGCTAGTGTATCATTGGTCATATCGGCCAGGGCAAGCGATTAGACCGCCGAGTGGTATGATCAGGGTTTAGATACTGCTTGCATTTTTCCAATGAGGGTCGTTTGCACTGTGCTTGACCTGTTTGACCAGCATCTAGTTGACGATCAGACTAGCCCTGAGGTTTGCCTCTTGGGTGGATTGTGATTTTGGGAAATAGGTCATGGAATGATTTGAATTGTGTTTGGTCAGTGCATAAATGTTGATGAAGCAATTTTGGCTAACGTCGGTCAAGTTGTGAAGAACTTGTACCTGATAATGATTTCTTTGTCTTAGATATGCAGGAGGCCTGGAATTAACTATGGTCAATGATGAGGATTGGGGCTATGCTCATGGAGGATCCGAGTCCCAGAATGATCAAGGATGCCAAGTGAGATGGTTGAGCTCAAGAATGGTACAAGGAAGATGGGAAATATTGAAGGAAAGGTTTGAGCGATAGGTTGCACCAAGTGGTTGGTCGGTCCAAGTGAGTCATGGTCTAGTTGAACTGAAATGGGAGAGACTTACCGACGCGTGGCAAGCCATTGGTGTACCTATGCGTGGCAAGCATAGTGATTGCTTGCAAGGAAGATGAAGACTAAGTCAATGCGAGTGTATTTTGTTAGTTTTCCAAATACTAGAAACTTCTTTGGATCAAAACAGTGGTGCTTGGGGGAGCGGTTTAGGTCAATGAGATGCTGAAAAGATCAGGTGGATCAAAGACTAACGACTTAGCGCATTCAAGCTCATGTGCTTTGAAAAAGCGTGCATGAGTTAAGTGTGTGAGTAAAACTCGTATTGTGTGGGATTAACGGTTCCTCCAAATATGCTAATGGATAGTATCTATTAGGGTTAGGGGTGTTGGTGCCTCATCTATTTAACGGGTTGGGGATGGAAGCTTGCAAGCCAACCATCCCAACCATTTTATCCTTGTGTTCTAGGGTTAGGATTAGAGGAGTAAGTATTATGGTGTGATTTCTTGTCCTCAAGGTAGAGTGTCTGTAAAATCTTCCTCATCAATAGTAATAGAATCAACCTTGTTCATCTCTCATAGAGTCACCTTGTTTTGGTTGATTTGCTATTGATCTTGTTGCTTTTGACTCCTCTCTCCCCACCTTGATCTTACTGCGTGCCAAGGATGTGTAAGAGATGGACAAGTCTCATGGTAATCTGAGTTTTATAAGATTTACAAGTTGCCCAGTTTTGCTTGGATTTGGCCGCATCTTGAGTTTTCTTTATCCCAAGGTTTTTGCTTTCAATCTTTGAGTAAAATATCTTATTGTGACATGTGGACTCATCTAGAGCCATCTTAGCTATCCTCTATCCACGAACCAATCATATCTAAAGATTTTCATTTTGCCCGGTTTTAGTGCAATCATGCTTGTTTTGGAAAAGGTTGAAACTTTGACTAAGATCTTTGCAATCTCTTTTGGTTGAGAAATTTGGGAGTGGAACCATTCTTGATCTTAGCTCAGGCTGAGTTACTATTTTGAAAATAGGGGAGCGGTTAGACCACTTCCAAGTTTGGTCCAACCGGCCACCGGTCAGACGGTGTGATCAAGCTGGTCAGATCACTAGCTGTGTGCCAGTTCAACCGCACTCCTTGTGGCAATTAGATCGGTGAGGAGCCCAAGCTCACCCTCTTAGGTATTCGAGTTTGTTGCTTTGCATCTTGGCTTTCAATTCTGATCTCCATAGCTCTGTAGCTACTAGAGTGAAGAAGTTGTGAATACTTGAGAGAAAATTTTTGAGGCATCATTCTCCCCCTCCCCCCTCTGTTGCCACAACTGGTCCTACAGAAACAAATCTGATAAGCTATGGCCGATTTCAATACCACGACGAGCTCCGCGCCCTGCATCCCCAGACCTACCGATGGGTCCATTTGTGTTCACTCCAGCCCTATCAGCTCTCTAATACTACGAGAGCATTCGTATTGCCTTTTGCTGATGGTTTTTGGCTGTAGCTTATGACTTTTGGTTGAAAATAATAGTAATAGTTGAAAGAAGTGACTTTTAGAAGGAAGGGATAAGCGGTGGAAAAAGTGAGAGAGATACGTGCGCATTACGGGAGCGAGTGGAGTAGGGTGCGTAATATACCCGTGATCCCCTACTTTATTTTGTGCGAGACAGTAGCGAGAGAAGTGGAGAAGCCGCTTCAAGAAACCAGATATTCATAGGTCTGTTCTTTGCGGCTTCTAAAAACGACTTTTGGCTTTTGTTACAGTATCTAACTTTCAAACGCGGTATTTTTTCAAGACGGGGTTTACATGTTAATTGTAGTATATGTTAAAAGCCCAACATATGTAACAGTCAAAATAGCAAGCGAGTATCTCTCCGTAATCTCTGTCGTGAACAACCAAAAATTCAAAAATTTCAACCAAAAGCCAAAAGCCACAACCATAAGCCAAAAAAAAAAGAACAGACCCCATATTGGCTTTTGGCTTTTCTAAACAGATGCTAATACAAATATGCACAAACCGCTCTTCACCATTAAGAATTTGGATCACAAGTCAAGAAAAGTGCATGGAAAGTGGAGGCTTTTGCTTAGGGCGCCGATTGATGTGAGAAATGTGGCTGAGCAAGCACTTATTGGTTCTTTCCAGTTTCTAAAAGCTGCTTTTTGACTTTTCTACTGTAACTAACTTTTAAACGGAGTATCTTTTCAATATAGGGTCTACTAGCTAATTATAGTATATACTGTGCCGACTTTATTTATATCGACAAAAATTGCACGTGAGTTTCTGTTATTCTGTAATCTCTCGCACAAACAGCCCGAGAGCCACAAACCATAACCAAAAATCATAACCTTCAGCCAAAAAAAACAAGCCTGCGTTTCTGTAGGCGTGGTTTGCACTAGCAAGTTATGTGTTTTACATCACAGTGGTAGTATGTGATGACTTGCAAGTCTACTACCTATCAAACGAAGCGAAGTGATCGAAAACCTATACGACGGCAAAGCGTTCACGACTTGGGTGCTGCTATATAGAATAGAATTTTACATCAGGAGTGCTAAATATATACCTACGGTTTTATAAAGATCTCTCTTGAAATATCCATATCTCACGTTTCCACGTAAGTGTGATTAATCATCTCCATCTAGCATACTAGTACAATGTTAACGATAGCCCGGAGCAATGTATCGATTGAACCTGTACGTTGTTGTGTATGTACTCCTATAATGCATTTTGCAATTTAGTGGAAAAAATGTATTATCAAGTTTCATTCTCTAGAAATGTGGTTCCAAATGTACGATCTGTAGAGTACCATGTACTAGCTATGTTCTAGATGTATCGTATCGTGTATCTTTGTTTTGGGGGTAGGGGCTGTTTATATTTGTGTTTGTCAGAGATTGGAAACGGACGACAGGGGAGAATGCATATGTTGATGTGGCGCTTCCTCGTGCTTTGCTCTGCATTACTTTTAATAGAGATAAAGGTATATCAGAAATGACGTAATTGTAACCAGATTCATGTTTTAATTTTCCTTAAAAAAGGAAAGCAAAAGACAAATGTTTTCATCAAATGTTTTCATTTTGCACATCACAGCCGTAGAGTGCGTTCTTTTTTACTATACCTAATGACTTATGACTGTGGCTAATAGCTTTTCTCTCTAAAACGGACGTTTGTATGAATGAACTAAATACCGATAAACCGTTTTAAAAAACTTGCCCCGATGAACCACTTCTAAACGGCAATGTAGAAATCGTCACGTTTATTTGTTCGGAAGAAACTATAAGTCATAAGACAAAAGGTATAAACTGAAAAGAACATGCCTTAGAGCATGTACAATGGTGTGACATCAGCTATCTGTAAAATTACTATATAAAACACGAGATGATGTGAAGGAAAGAGGGAGCATAGAGAATTAGGTTATCTCTCATGTAATAGTTGACTATAACATAAGAAACGAAACACATTATGTCATGAAGAAACTATCTATATATATAAATGATAACTTATTATAGAAGATATATTTAGTATCATCTATTGATGACATAGAAAATGTTATAGATATTAGTTGTCTATATCATTGTACATCTTATCTATAGTTTGTCTATGGTGGTCCATAGGGGTGCAAATGGAGCAGATATTTCTCGACCGTCCGTTTTAATTTGGATACAATTCGGAGCAAATTTTCGGATATCCAAACGTTTTGTCGGATACAGAAACCGAGTCGGATATTTTTTGTTGGATACGGAAATGGATTCGGAAAAAGCATTATCCGACGGATACGGAATTATCCGGATATTTTTCGGATAGTTACCGGATACGGAAACGGAGTCGGATACCTAGCCTCTCCGGATACCGGATACTAGATACGAAGGCCTTGTGGAATCAATTGATAAATATAATGAAGTTAAATGAACTAATGATGTACTTGACTACTTGGCTATGGGCAATTCATATTTTTGAACCATGTGACATGTAGCTAGTTAACTACTACTTATTTAACTAACCTCTATTATTTACTTGCTACTTTGCTAGCTAGAATTTACTAGTTGCTTAATTTGTCTCTGTCACCATGTGAAATTTGCTTTTGCGTATTATCCGATTAAATATTCTGACCGAAACTAACCATATTCGGAGCGGCATGTATTCGCTCCGTATTCATGACCAAGAATATCCGCATTCGTATTCGTATCTGGTACTATCTGTATTCGACTCCGTCTCTGACAAAAAAAATATGAAAAATGATACAGGATAAGTAATATTCGCCCGTATTTTTGCACCCTAGGTCCAGCGCATGGAACATACGTGTCGGACTAGGCATATGCGTCATCCCTGCGCCTAGCTACATAGATCGATGCAATTAAAATGCATTCTCAAAGAGTAACAAACAAGCTATAGCTAGTAGATACCAAGATAGGTACTGAAAAAAAGTCACTTCGTACGCGTGCAGGATTCGCCGGCTTCCGGCTGCACGCACGCCATGCACGACATTTCTTCGTGTGTGCTCAGATAAGACGGCGGAGTGCGCAGCTCCTGACAAAACGACAGCGACGCGCGGTCGAGGATGAGGAGAATAACGGCGACGCCGGCGGCCAGCGACGACGACCAACTTGCGCGCATGTCCTGGCCGGGAAAGGCATATGAGCGCGTGCATGCATGCCAACTAGTCTCGATATGATCGGTCTCCATCAACGACTTACGAAATATCTACATGGCCATTTGATGCATGCAAGAGCTTTTCCTTCGCGCCGTGCGTACGTACGTACGTCCTGCCTTCCTTTGGTCGTCGCTCGAGGCCGCGCAGTTCTCTTCGGCTCTTGTGGCCCATTGGAAGAGGTTAGTGTGTGAGTCTGACAAGTCGGAGCAACAACCCAGCATTGAGAAAGCGACTCTGTTTGATTTACTTGTTGATATAATCCGGCCGTGACGCAACAGAAGAAAGTTTTTATTTCTTGGAGGAAGTAGAAGCACATGACATTACAAAGTGTTTTTGTACAGCATGGTGCTAAGTTGCTAATTATCATTCTAATTAACCATTTCAACTAAGGCATTACATAGAAAATTTCTGGACGTAAGTAGCACTTGCAGTTACTGTCATCTACAGTCGTACAAGATGTTACTTTGAAACTTAATTACGCTATAGAAATGAAAAAAGAATTATTGAAAAAATTATAAATAAAAGGAAAAGGAAAAAGGTACTCGGATCCAAATATTTCTTGACGGTTAAAAACCATCAAGAAATTGCAGAAATCATCAGAGAGATATTAATCGCTGGCAGTGGGTTGTGGACCCGTCAAGAAAATTCTTAAATTAAAGATCATCAGGTTTTTAGTAGCGTGGTTGACATCAAATTTCTCTTTTGTTCTTAGAGCACAAGCAGACTTGGAGAGCTACTTACTGAATTTTCTAAGTTGATTTAGTGCCTAGCTAGACTGAAAAAGGTTAGTACGTTAGCACTATTTTAACGGTTAGCACTGCAAACATAACCTACAAAATTTATATAGGTTTGAAGCAAAGAGTCTAAAACGAACTGAAAAACTATCATTTGGCCGAGACACAAAATTAATTTGACTTGAATATATGTAGGGACGTACGGTAGGTGAGATAATAGACACCCTAGCAACCAATATTCTCTGGACTCGTAATTGTTGGAAGTTTACGTGGCTTTCTACATTTATTCGATCGTTAATTGTTTCATATATAGACACTCAACATGGAAAAATGCTACACCAAAACTTATTGTAGGAATAAGTGATACTTAGTGAGGAAAACATTATAAGCTGAACTAATTTTTATTCATCAATGTCTCTAATGTGCCATGGAAAACGTTAAATGCAAAACTAATTGCTATTCATCAATGTTTCTAATTAATGTTGCACGTAACGGAACTGGACTAAAGCTGGAATTAACTCGAGGAAATTAGATACAACTCGGCGTGTAACATCCCAATTTTCGTGTTTTAAGAAATATTTTAAATTAAGTGTTTGAAATATTTGGAGTTTAATTGAAGTTATTGTGTTACCTAGATCCTGAAATTCAAATTCTAATTGAACCTCTCCGAATCAAATCTCAATTTCAACTTCAAATGCAAATTCAAGTTTCCTGAGCCGAGGTCCATTCTTCCTTTTCCCTGAACCGAGCCCAATCCAGCCTAGCCGGCCCAATTCCCCTCCCTCCCTCTGCCTCTGCCTCTGCCTCTGCCTACTCTACACCGAGCACCCACGCGCTTGCGCGCCCACACCGTCCTCACCTACGCCACCTACGCTATGCCGCCTGAGCCGAGTTGTCACACGTCGCCTTGTTTGGAAACCAGTGCATTCAAGCCGCCATCACCATGAGCATTCAATTGCTTTCTGTTTTGTTAGTTTCCATGTAGGATCATATGTCACAATCAGAGGGGGTGAATGATTGCCTCTACTGTTACCACCTGAAAATAAAACACAGGGAAACAAATGGGGAGCAATCTGGATTACCGAACAGAGACAATATTGCAACTGCTGCTCGTACGTAGTCATAAGCCTCTGCTGCCCGACTACTCTGAATTACCAAACGACCGCAGCTGCTTATACGTGGTCATAAAGCTTCTGTCGCCTGATTGCTCGTTACGACCAGACGTTAGACCGCTCGTCCCAAACGCTTGTTACGACCACCTGATTATGACCGTTCGCTTACAACCACTCAGATCGATTGTTCGCTCATTCCGATCACTCAACACAACAACAGCTTGATCATCTGCTCGCTCCAATTGCTTGGTTGGACAATGGATCGACAGCCTGCTTGTTCTGATTGCTTGGTATGACAATGATGCACGAAGTCGTGATCTCCTTCCACCTGAAATCCCCAGCTGTTTGACCACTACCCAAACGAGTACACGTCGAAGACAAAATAGAGCACGGAAAACAAAGAGCAAAAACGATGCTCTAGAAGTCATCGGAGATGAAAAATCTGATCTATTATTTCATCATCAAGCTTTTTGGCTACAAAGCACCTCACGGCACTCCTAAAAATCTTCTCCACGAAAACTCTAAAACCTCGTACTCTAGCCTACAGCTGCCCCTGCTTTTATAGGCCAGTGCATAAGACGTTTTCAACCCGAACACCTCAAAACCATATCCTTAACCACCTGGACATGAGATCTTATCTCTTCCTTATCAAGGGACCCGAAACCCTTCCTAACACGGGTTTTAACCAACTCGCATAGGTCATGGACTCCATCCACAACTTGATACGACACACATAACAAAGCCTCTAGGATATCCCCTCCTGGATCTCCATTGTGCACCATCATCGTGTGCTCTCGCATGAGCCCGATCACCTCACGTGACCACCTGTAACAACCCAGCTGTTTATTTCAGAATTTTCAGCAAAAAAATAAATTTTAATTTAATTTAAAATAAAATAAAATCAAGTGTTCTTTGGTTACCTGAATTTTGGAGATTTTATTTGTCTATGTTCAATTTTTAAAAAGGCTTTTCTTAAAACTACTTTAACTAAAAACATAAAAATATTTTTAAGTAAAAGATATTTTGGATTTCTATTAAAATCCTATTTAAAATTAATTATTTTAAAAGCATTTGGCTTTTATCTAGATTTTTTGTACTTTTTTGGCTTTTAAAAAATTAATTTCAAAGCTAAAACAATATTTTTGTAAAAATTAAAAGACTAACTTTAAGTTGGAAATATTTTTCCGAAGTCTAAAACATCTCCAGGAATTTCTATGAATTTTGTTTGGAATTTTTAGGCTTTATTTGCTATTTTCTAAGTGTGTTTTGAAACTTCCTGGAAATCTAAATCGAAATTTAAACCCTCTCTCTTCTCGAGCTGACAAGTGTCACGCTCAGATCCAGTCTTCCACGCTCGATTTGATCTCTACCGCACACTCTCACTTACCCCTTCGTTCCTTAGCCAATGGCCTAGATTTAATCCTCTGCCTCCCAATCTAATGTCAGCCGTCCACCTTCACTTATTCCCCCTTTCCTTTCATCCGACGCCCTAGATCTATTCCCTGGCCACGTGCCTTCAATCTGGCCACCCACTCTTTCCTCTCTCTTCTCTCTCACCGATAGCTCGACCCCGTCTATCAGGCTCTCCTTCTTCCTCCTTTCTTCTTCCTCCCGCCGCCCGCCATTGCCGCTCGTGCCCGAGCTCCGTTTCTTCACCTCCGTCCGTTACTCCTTACCATTAATGGCCATTGAGTGCCCCTCCTCCACTCTCCATCAACCTCCATCGTTTCCCCTCTTCCTTAAAGCCCCATTCCGCCGTTATGTGCCATTCATGGCCGCCTTTACTCCGTTGAGTAACCACCGGCCATCTCCCTTCCCACGCCCTATAAAAACCCCTCCCTAAGAGTCTCCTGTCCTGCCACTCTACACCCCTCTTCCAATTTCCCTCACTAGTGGCCGAGAGCCCTTCGCACTATGCCTCTTTGGTTCGAGTCACAAGTGAAGCTCCGGCGAGCAATCGCCACCTCCTTGGTCTGTCTCGTGCCACGCTGATGTTGTCTATGCCTTCCTCATCGCATGCGCACATCCTTCGCCTCTCCGCTGAGCGAAGCCGCCGCCAGAACACCCTCGCCATCGACATCCTCACTCCGCCACCTCTGCCTGTTCGTTGCCAGCCCATCTCTAAGCCTCTTGGACTCCACGCCAAGGTGAGCTCACCTCCCTGCCTCCCCTTCTTGCTGTTGCGCCCCTCGACCACCGCCGCCTAGTGTTAGAGCGCCGGCAGACCCTCGGGCCCCGAGCGCCACCGCTCGCTGGTGTCGCCACATCAGTTGCTTCGGTGATGTGGCAGCATACTGGCAGCCACCCGTGCACCACCTCAACGGTCGTGAGCCATGCAAGCGCCATGCCACCTCCTTACCACCTCAGCCACCTCCCTGGTCCATGAACCTAGTCCACCATAAACCCAGTCCCACCTGTTATTGACTAAAACCCTTTTTCTGTTGAAAAATAATTCGGCCAAAAATTAATTCCTTGCTGATGTCATAATCTTCCTTTTTCAGTATAAAAATAATTCCAGAAAATCTAATTTATTTTTTTTCTCTCATTTCGAACTTTCGAGAGCCCGTTTTCTTTCATTTTAACTCTGTTGGACCCATTCAAATTTCTAAATTCTTCAACAATTCTAGTCTATCCATTTCTACCATCATTTTAAATATTTGAAGTTTATTTGGTATTCCAAAATTTTAAATTTTAAATTCTAAAACCTAGTTCATTTTCAAGGCCTTAGTTCCATTCAAAATTTTCTATGCACTTCCAAAATTCAAATTCAAATCTTGCAAAAATTTCCATGAAATCCATTCTATTTTTCTGGGTCCAAATATTTTTCTTAGTCCTTCTCTTTTTCTAAAAATAAAAAGAAATAATGAGATTTCCCCCTCCCCTAGGCCAAAGTGTTTTTTGTTCAAGCATGCTTAACTCTAAAGTTCTCGCCACATTCAGTGCCATAGATTCTTTTCAGGTGTTTGGACTATTCCCTTTTTATCCTAATATTTCTTCTTCCTTCCTTTGTTGTTCATCTCCACGCATCTGACCAACAAACACTCTGTTCTTTAGCTAAAGCCACCGTGAGCCATACATACAAGCAAGCAAAATCAATTCCTTCTACCAAATTAATTGGCATGCAACAAGCACACCTTTATTCATTGCCAAACATCAATTCCTTTTCAATTTTTAGTCATTAAAATGTTAGTTTTTCAGTTTCTTGTATTCAAGCATTGAAAACCGACATTTCTTTTATTCCGACAATTACTTCGTCATTCAATTATGGCCATTCCTTTGCTCCTCTTCACCTATAAATTGAACCACCTCCCCTCCTCATTCCACACTTGTGTTGCACTCTAGCACACTAGAAATCCAGCCAAAAAGGTCTCAAGGAGTATT
Source organism: Dendrocalamus sinicus (assembly GCA_036346575.1). Taxonomy (NCBI): domain Eukaryota; kingdom Viridiplantae; phylum Streptophyta; class Magnoliopsida; order Poales; family Poaceae; genus Dendrocalamus; species Dendrocalamus sinicus. Next base: position 20,746,277 of record CM070648.1, read on the forward strand.
CCCTCAGTTGGTATTTTCAACAATTTCCTTTCCAACCGATCTTCGGATCGCTCATTCTCAGTCGTCCGAACTCCTAATCCGGCGATTCAAATTCCTAAATTGATCTAAATTAATAATATATCTTCAAGTATATGTATTTTATAATTTTTGGATTTTATTTCGATTTGGTTGTTTGCTTGTATAGATTATGACTATTCCAGATAGTACGATTTCGACGACTCGCAATAGGACTTCGAGCAAGGCAAGTTACACCTTTGATCATATTGTTTCTAGTAATTTAAATTATTTATGTTGTTTTTAAATTATTATGCATGCATACTTTTATTCAAATTAGTTCAAATCTCATTCAAACTTTAGTTACACCAAATTCCTTTTGTATATGGCCAAATTTGACATTGAACATCAACATGCCTTGTCACCTTAGATAAAACTCTACTTAATACACTAGTATGGACTAGAGAAATTTTGTATCAAATGCTTAGACCTGCCTAGACATAATTTTTGTTTTGGGATACCTTTTTCACATAAAATGATAAGTTTTTCAAATGTACTCTTGACTTTGGTGAGTCAAGAAAGGCTATGAATTATTTCAAAACAAAATATAAAAATTTGTTTTAGACTTAAGCAAATGGTTAGGTCATGGGTGCTTACTAGCATGCATTGTTGTTTGGAGATACAATGTTAATTGCCAGGCATAAGGGGTATGTGGTTGGTGCCTAAGTCAAATTAAGGACCGGTCTATGAGCTACTGCTATGAAGCCTTTTCGTATTACCACAAGGCTGGTATGAGATAGTCCTAGCTGATTAGTTTACAAGTCCCAACCTGAGTCTCGCTGTAGGTTGAAAGTGAGCGTGGCGTAGGCCATGAGAAGTCTCACTCGACTCAAGAGGGGGTCCCACTCTGGTGGATTCCTTACTAGGGTGAAACCTTAGTGTTGGCTTGGCCAGGTTGAAGACTTTGCATTGTAAAGGACTTGTCATAATCTCCTCACCGCACACCAAAGGAAGCGTGCTTATCCGGTGGCAATATAGGATGATCATGTCTTGTGGGTAAAGCTGTATAATCTATCCTGGATAGCCGTGCCCACGGTCATGGGCACGTTGAATAAAGCTTTTCATAGATTAGACTTTGTTTTTCAAAATACTTTATGAAAACCTTATAGATGGATGGAATCCATGAGAGATTAAAAATCATATGGATGGATGGAATCTATACGAGATCTTTTTGAAAAAAGATAGTTTGGGTGGGATGCCCGTGGATAGGTTCTTGTTTGGTCGGAGCCTGCACTAACGATATTATTTTGTTAAAATCTTGTTTCTATTTATTGTATCAAATTTAGCTTTTGAATCTACTTACAGTATTTACTTCAAATTTCGCTTTATGCTCAATTAACCAGACTATGCCTTCCTTTGTCAATCCTTATGCATGCATTAACTCTGTTAAACATCTTGGTGTAACTTGTGGAGAGCTTTATGTGCTCATGTTGCTAAATTCATCATTTTTTAGAGTACGACTTTGACTTCAGTGAGGATCATGACGTATAGGCCATGTCTTACTGTCATTTGCCTGTGGGCATGCTAAGTGAGCTTCTTTTGGTTCGGTTTTATCTTTCGCTAATTATATTTTATTTTGGCTTACGTGCCGTGGATGTAAACTTTGGCCATCAGGCCAACATTCAAATAAATAAAGTTGGTCATTACGCATAATATTTGTCTTTGTTATCCACTGTGTGCACTAGCTGATTCTGGACTAATGCGAATAAAACAGAGGGTTTCGAAGTTGTTGCACTAGGATCCGACACCACCCGACCGCAGATTACCCCCTCCTAGTCCCGATCCTCCTTGTTACCCACCGTGGTCGTCTCCACACCTCCACGGAGCATCCACCTTTGACCTCCATGTGCTCCAGCATGTGCTCGACCACCTCACGTGACATCCTAACTGCCTAGACCTCAGATTACCCCTCCTAGTCCCAGTCATCCTTGTCACCGACCATGGCCGCCTCCATGCTCACCTGCACATGGAAGGACCAAAGAAACCATCTTTCGATACAACACATTAGTAAAACACACCCTTGTCTACCCCCAGACAAGGACCAAACACCTACGACCATCTCCCAGGTCATTTATGACTACACAGAGTCTATCGCTAGCTAGAACAGACCCTCAGACCACTCCATTCGACTGCTACCATAGAGTGCTCATAACCCACAAGTACCCAAAAAGCATGCCGACTATCGAGTATCAACTATCAAGTATCGATCAGAAAACACAGCTGCAACATGTACTCGAAGCCTATGAGTACAAACAAACCTCTGACACCCGACCCTTACCATGATCGTAAAACTACTTCTACCGAGTACTGAGTCCTCCGCCTATGAGTACCTCAAGCAATGACCATCCATCATCGACCACTACACACCGACCAGTCAACCACTAGCCCAACATGAGTACTTGACATACTTGAAGATCTCAAGAGTGAAGCACTCGTATCGACCATGAAAGTCTACGAGTACCAACCGTGAAGCCTACGGCAACCGCTCGCTAAGCCTCCGACTACGGAAGGCAAAACAGCAGACTGTGAAGTTTACGAGTATTGACAAGACTGCGAAAGCTACGACCAACGAGTACTATAGCTAAGACCATGAAAGTAGTTTGCAAAACCTATGACCATAAAGGCAGTCTGCAAAACTATGACCATAAAGGCAGCCTACAAAACCTACAACCATGAAGGCAGTCTGCAAAACCTATGACCAATGACCACAAAGCCTTCGACTATCAACCAGTAAAACCTTCGACTATCGAGTATGACCAGTAAAGTCTACGACTATGAGTACTGTAGCTACAACCATGAAGGAGTACTGTAGCTACGATTACCTGCCGTGGTCGTCAAACTGAAGTCATACTATTGTGGTCGAAAGGTCGAAGTCGTACTGCCATGATCGAGGTCTACCATAGTCGAAAGCTGCTGTGGTCAAAAACTGATGTGGTCGTAACCCAGACGTAGTCAACAACTGCCGTGGTTGAATGCTAGACATGGTGAAAAACTGCCATGGTCAAAGCCAGCCGTAGTCATAGTCGTATTCATGCCGTGGTTGTAAGAGTGTCTAAAGTGTTGTGGTTGAAGTCTGTCATGGTCGTAATAGTGTATGAAGTGTTGTGGTCGAAGTCTGCTGTGGTCGTAAGAGTGACTGAAGTGCTGTGATCACTCGTAACTAAGCAAAATCAATCGAAAGCAAAGACATCAATAGCAAATGACCAAGTCTTTTATAAATGCAAAATCCAAAGCAAAGCAAATATCAATTATTCATCATCTCTTTATTTATGACCATCCACATGGTCTAACAATCTCCCCCTTGATGAATACATTGACAACACTTTGAAAATTTGGAAATTCTCAAATGATTTGCATTTTGAAAGTGAAGCAAAAAAATCTTCCAATTCAAAATCTCCCTAAATATCTCTCCCTGACTTCAATTTCTCTCCTTTTGGCAATGTAATCATCAAGACTTTCAGAGATAGAAGGAGCAACGAGGGTAAAGATCAAGAAGCTTTGAAGATTATACAAGTTAATTTGTATTAATATTTTGACCAACCTATCAGTGCGAGTAGAGCTTCGTAGATCATATAAAGTCATAGATCATATAGCTAGATCGAAAACTAGTCTTTTAGCACAATTAGACAATTTAGATCAATGACATGATAAAGCAAGCTCTACTACTCATTTGATTTCAATGACTCAATCGTCATGAATTATATGACAGGTATAACAACCAAAGCTCCTGACATCACTTCAAGACGACAAACTCCCCCTTAGAACAATCCCATCTCACTATGAAAAAGATCAAATTGAGAAGAAGCAGGAAGCTTTGAGAGAAAATGAGAAAACCAGAAAGGATTTTAGAGACCACTTGTAAAACACTATTTGTAATAGACCACTTGCAAAATAACATTACCTTTCCACATGGTCTAACCTGAAAGTGAAGTATCATGGAACCTCCTAAAGAAGGTGAAGAACCATCCAGTATTCCAATCAAGCAATGATGCAAAAGATTAGTACTAAATCAAGTACCTGTTCTCCAACCCTTGTTTACTGGTCTTAAATCATAGTATATGTCGGTCTCACTGTACTGGGGTTAGTCAAATAAGCTTTAGGAATCCAGTATTGTGATCCTCGAAAAAGGATCAGCAGCAAGCAATGATAAACCTTTAAGTGAAGAGTTAGCCTTTGTCAAGTTCTGGTCTGACCGCTGTTGAAGACCTAGTTTGTACGCCGACCTGTCTGAGCACCTCTGGTCAGCTGGTTGAAACACTGGTCTGACCACGTTGTAACAACCATGTACAGCTAGTCGAAACTCTGGCTTGACCACGTTGTAATGACCACGAGAAGACGCTGATCTAAACTCTGGTCTGATCACTCTGTTGCAACCACAATGACCTGCTGACCAACAACTCGGTTCGACCACGCTTGTTCGACCATGAAGAATAGCTGGTCGATATCCTAGTCTAGTCATGGAATGTTCGATAACGGAACTCTATTCGACCACGCTAGTTCAACCATGAAGAGCGACTAGTCAAAGCCCTAGTCTGATTGTGGGATGTCCGACCACGTAGTGCCCGACAACGCAGCCGACTGGTCTGATCGTGGGACATCCGACCATGGAGTGCTCGACCACACTGTAGATTGGTCTAGCCACTGACTGACCTTTACAACCAGGTTTAGTTGCTGAACTACCCAGAGCTGCAGAGAACAAATTAGATGGAGCCGAACCTGCAGATGATTGGTTAGCTCGTGCAAAGAGATAATTTGGTCCTAAGTCTACAGCGAAGTAATTAGAGGAGGCAAGTCAATAGTTGGGAGCTTGCACAATCTCCACTTGGGAACATTTTTTAGCATGTCTTTCTTCTCCTAGGTTTCCGAAAACATAACTGAACCACATGACCCTCTCTACCACACTGAGTGCATTAATACTTATTTGTTGACTTCACAACACCCACTTTGTAGAGGATTCTTTTGCAACACCAGCAGATTTAAATAGAATCTATTTAGGTTCAGATTCTACTTCAAATTTCCTGGGTTCAAAAAACATGACAATCTTAGGAGGATTATTTTTAGCATGCTCAATGAAATTAAATCCTAGACCGTGTTTCTTCACACTTGTTTTTGATGAGAAATTTCGATATTTGACACTGAATACGTGCGCCTCTCAACTTTTAACCCCCAATTCCCACGCCTTTGAAAATTTAACCCTGTCACTGCGAATTCTTTTGATTCAAGGGATTCTCCTCATTTTCTCTCCTTTTCTATTTTGACACTTGTCACTGCGAAAATGAAGAGAATCCCTTGAATCAAAAGAATTCGCAGTGACAGGATTAAATTTCGAAAGGCGTGCAAATTGGGGGTTAAAAGTTGAGAGGCGCACGTATTCAGTGTCAAATATCGAAATTTCTCGTTTTTGATTGATCTACAAGCATGTTCAAATTCTTTTTGCCAAACGAGAACCTCTCTAAAGTGCCTTTTAGATACTCATTCCGAGAGACTATGTGGAGGTGTCCCCATGTTTGTGATGAGTAATTGACTCGTGTTCTGGAAAGTTTGAGTTTGGTTTGGTCGGTTTGCGCCAAGTCGATCCATTTTCTTATTATGATCAACCATTTCTTGAAATTGTTTGGAGACATATTCAGGCTCAAAGGTTAATTTAGGACAGTTGGTACAAGAAACAATGGGCTCAAGTAATGAAGCTTGTAATTCAGCAATTTTATGATGTACCTTCTTTAGGTTCATCTTCAAATTAATACAGCTTTCACATGATTCAAGCAGATCGAGAAGCATGGTATAAAGACCTCTAAAAACATTGTCCTTATCCTCACATGAGGTGCAAGAAATCATCTCAACAGTAGTAGATGAAAGAGCAGCTACCCTACTCATCTCAGTAGTAGATGTAAGAGCAGCTACCCTACTCATCTCTAGTTCAGCAAGAAGACTAACATTCTCCATCTTAAGCATGTCAAGCTCAGAAATCACACTATCATGAGAGGTCATTAATTTCTCCATATCACCAAGCAAAGAGGAGCATACATCACATTCGTCACGGGAGGGAGCAGATATAAGTGAAGTAAGCTCCCGTGATAATCTCTCTACTTCCTTCTCCAACTCGCTACACCTAGCTCTAGATCTAGCATGAAATTTTCCTAACTTAAGAAAAGCATCATTGAGCTGATCATAAGAAGGATATATCTCATCGGAGTCAGAGTAGAGCTTGCTATCGCCAATGTCGCCCTCAAGGGCTATGAAGCACATGCCGGTGAAGTCGTCGCCTTCCTTGGATTCTTGATCATCCTTCCCATCGTCATCACTCCACCCCTCCACCTCGCTGAGGTCGATGTCGTCGAAGGCGGTGAGGACGCGGTGGAAGAGCTTCTTGGCTTTGCCAAGGTCGCGGAACTTCTTCCCGTTGCCTGGGGGCTTCTTGTTGCGGTTCTTGTTGATGTAGTCGTTCTTACTTGGACCGCTGTAGTTGTTCTTTCCCTTCTCCAACTTGGGATAGTTAGCCCGAATGTGGTTGGGGCCACCACACTCGAAGCAAATCACGGGCCCACCTCTCTTTCTGTCTCTCACCCTCTTGTATGCATGGGAGAATTTTCTGGCTAGGAGGGCTAATTGGTTTTCTGGGAGTTGGTCTAATTGATCATCATCTAACTCACAAAGAGCGGCAAGAGAAAATCCAGAAACCACATCAGAAGAGGATCCAGAAGCAGGACTGGGATCGGTGACCAAAGCCATCGACTGTGACTTCGACTTGCAAGAGACAATGTCAATCTCATGAGTCTTGAGGCGTGAGGACAACGCATCAAGAGTCAAAGTCGAAAGATCCGTCGTGTCCTTGATGGTGGTCACTTTCATCTCCCAAACACGCAAATCCAAAGCCGAAAGCATTTGACGAGCGTTTCCGAGTCGGGGTATGTGAGACTGACCGCTCGGAGGTTACTCAAAATCTTGTGGAATCTCGCAAAGCACTCATCCAGGGACTCCCAGTGAGCATTTCAAACTTGTTGTAATCTTGCTTGAACTGGTCATGTCGTACCATCTTAATTTGGGTGGTGCCCTCATGGTAAGCATCGAGGGTCACCCAAATATCAAAAGCCGACGAAAGATGAGAAATGCGATCGAACTCGTTTCGGCTCAAGCCTTGGATGATGATGTTCCTTGCCTTAGCATTCGCCTCAACATCGGGCATGTTTGCCACATTGATGTTCTCATCGGCAGGAACAACAAAACGCGTCCGGTTCGGTTGGACTTGGTCGATTGCGGTCGGGAGTGCTTAGGACACTTGTTTTCCTTCTCGATCGGTCGATTTGGGTATTTCATGCTTGAGTACCTTTTTGTTAATGATAATGTTGTTTATACTGTTTCGTGCAATGCTATGTGACAGTTTGCTTGTCTGTGTGGCTACAGGACTTCAGAGCTAGGTCATGGTGACGTGTGGAGGACTGGGACTAGGCACAGGAGGTGTTGAGGTCCAGACAGTTGGGTACGCCGAGAATGATCGAGGCTGGTGAGTCGTGTATAGCGGAGCGGACCGGGACTAGACTCAGGGAGGAGTTGAGGTCCAGACGGTCAAGGTATCGGTTGCGGGAAGCTTCCGGGAAGGTGCTTGAGGGAAAATTGGAGATTTGACTCAAGAGGGTGATTTCCCTCCATTTCCTGGAAAGGGTTTGACCCTTGCTTCATTTGGATGTGGAGCATGGAGTATCTTATGGACACTCTTGAGAGGTTTGTAGGAGGCAAGAAGAAGTTGAATCTTATTCTAGACCAGTCCAAGATTTGCAAATTCAATCAAGGTATAGGATATGATTTTCTTGAGGATGTTAAGAAGCATCCACCTGCTGTTCTTAGACCCATACCAGCAGGTGTGATCGAGGTCAAGCCTAGAAACAAAAAGGTTGAGTTCAAATCTGCGGGCTTTGTCCAAGGGATTTCTGACAGTAAGGTGATTCCACCTGTTGCTTCGACCTCTCAGAAAGGCAAAGCCCCATCATGCTACTTCTACCTCTTAGAAGGTGAAGTATCATTGTACCTTCTGTCAGAAGTATAGACACTTGATCGAGAGATGCTTCAGGCGCGCCGAAATCATGCGGAGAGACCATATTCAGGCTCTTAGGCACATTCAGGGTCAGCCCCAGACCTTGAGTGCACCTAAGACCAATACGAGGTCTAGAGTTGCTTCTGTTGATGGGTTTGGGCAGCATCGAGGACTTGGATTTTCTGAGTTTTCTGGTTTTTGTCCTCGATATGTCTCTGGTCGTGACTTCCACCGTCTTGAGGGTAGATCTTGTTTCTCCTGTCGAGATAGCTACCCGCGGCGAGATCAGCGTGTTGTTGGTGCTCTGACTTGCTCTCCCATAGCAGTCGAACCCAACAACAGCTTCAAGTCTGCTCGTAGACCTTCTGACTTTTTGAGCGACAGAGAGCGTAGGGTAGTTAGAGGTCAGTCGTGTGTGACTACTTCTTCTGCTCGTCGTGTGACTCAGTATTGGGTGCCAAAATCTCTTTTGATTTATCCTAGTACTGAGCCATCTCTCTCTGTTTGACTCAGGTTCGCCGGGCTGGGAAGGGAGAGATTTGGCTTGTGGACTCTGGTTGTTCTCATCATATAACCGGAGATTCTCGTTGGTTCTCTTCTCTAGCCCGAGCTCCAGGTGATGAGACTATCACCTTTGGAGACGCTTCGTCTGGGCGCATCATCGCGAAAGGTACTGTGCGCATTAATGATTAATTTATTTTAAAAGATGTTGCCTTAGTGAGTAAGCTGCAGTACAATTTGCATTCTGTTTCGCAGCTTACCGACGATAGTTTCGAGGTGAGCTTTAAGAAAAATGCTTGCAAAATTCTTAATTCTTCGGGGAGTCTAGTTTGCAGGATTTCTAGATATGGGAGGATCTTTCGTGCTGATTTTGTTGAGTCTTCTGATGATCCTCTCAGGTGTTTAGATGCTTCTGAGTCCCGTGACCTTACTTTCTGGCAAAGGAGACTTGGTCATATTGGATTTGACCATTTGACTCGAGTTAGCAGCCACGATCTCATTCGTGGTCTGCCCCAACTCAAGATGGTCAAAGATCTAGTTTGTGCTCCTTGCCGGCACGGCAAGATGGTTGCCGCTTCTCATCCTCCGGTCACAGTGACTATGACCGATGCACCAGGACAGCTGCTCCATATGGACATATTTGGACCAGCTAGAGTGCAGTCAGCAGGAGGGAAGTGGTATGTTCTTATCGTGGTCGATGACTTCTCGAGGTACTCTTGGGTGTTTTTTCTTAGCCTCGAAGGATGAGACATTTATCCATTTTCGGAGTCTTTTTAGTAGGCTTTCTGTTGAGCTCCCGGGTGCCTTACGAGCGATCCACAGTGACAATGGCACGGAGTTCAAGAATTCCTATTTTGAGAGGTTTTGCGATGAGACAGGTGTAGAGCACCAATTCTCTTCTCCATACGTCCCCCAGCAAAATGGCGTTGTGGAGAGGAAGAACCGTACCTTGGTCGAGATGGCCAGGACGATGCTTGATGAGTACTCTACACCGAGGAAGTTTTGGGTTGAGGCTATAGCTACCACGTGCCATGTTTCGAACAGAGTTTTTCTCAGGGCATACTTGCATCGCACCTCTTGATGTGACGATGGCCCGGTCTTCCGAGAGGTACTGATAAGTCGATTGTGGAGATCTCGACGTTGATGATCCAAAGGCTCCGACCAAAACAGATCGAACCCCATGCAATCACTGCACCACTGCTCCGTTGGTTATCAACCGTGCCGAACACGGTTGACCTCGCCAAGAAGGCTATCTCCTACAAGCGAATCGAGAACACGAGCAAGAGAGTTTAAGATGCAATCTGAAATTGCGAATAATGTTTAAGTTCACAAGTTGGGGTTCCTCAACCGTACATGCGGTCAAACTGCTAAGCAGAATAATCTCTTAAGAAAAACCCAAGGAAAACTAAAGGGGTGTGACCTCCTTAAATAGGGGAGGGGGAAGCCACACTTATCTAATGAAAAGGGATATGGTACTACTCCTGGTTACTGTTCACACGGCCATGGTACTGTTCACATGAACAGTACCATCCCATATAGCCTAAGTTACAAGGCCCTCGGCCCAATTTGACTCGGACTGGAAAAGTGATGTGACTTGTTTCACAGTTTCTGATCTGCTCGGATGGACTTTGGAGGTGAGACTAGATCCATCTGAAAGTAGATTTCAAGAGCTTTCTAACGAGTACTCACGGGCCCCGAGAAGCCTTCTGGATCAAAAGTTATGGCTATTTGAAGTTGGCCTATCAGGCTAAATCCGAATTGATCTGGAGGCCGAATTGGATTCCAAAACCTGTCCAACTTGAACCCTTGCTTCAATTGGTTCCAAAGTGATGTGGGGCTACAAATATATATATTTTCATCATTATGTAGCATCATATTCTCATTTAAAATGTGTTGAAGTTGAAGAAACGAATTCACCTTTAGTTCAATCTTGATATTGGTCGCTATGGTCGTATGTGTTGGTGGCGTGGTCACATCATCCTCCCCTTCTTGACAGAAAACCATCCTCGGTTTTAACCTAGGTGCAGTGTCACGTATTGCATGATCTTGCTCATAAATCTTGGTACATGATAACAAACACAACAAACTCTCATTATATAATATCATAAGTTCTTTATCAAATGAAATAAAATCTCTTTGAAATGTGCTCACCTCATAATTTAAGTGATACGTAGGAGCTCTTGTAATTGGAACAACAAGTATAGCAAATATGGTTGTATCCATAGTGTACATGTTCTTATCATCCTGCCCTTCTTGCAAACAAAACTATCCTTGGCTTTTGATAAGCTGAAAATATGGTAACAAAGAAGCCAAGGTGTATGCATGGTATATGTATATGTCATCCGTTTTAACAGTTCTTCGTTGTTGCACAATTAATGTTATAAAACAGCAATGATCGTAAAAGCTCATTGTATTATTAACCCAAGAGTAATCATATATGTTAATGAGCAATTCAAAATTTCTCACACAATAATTATTGCAACTTGTTTTGCAAATGTAAGTGAAGCATTTATACAACTCAAATATTTGAATTTGTAAACTTGTAGTGGTGGCACATATGGGCAAAACTACAACTTTTGGAATCAAGCAAAGTTCATCCATATAATCATATCTCAATCGAACAATAGCAAATTCATCTAGCCAGGGTGAAGAGATTTGTATGTTCTGCCATAATTCATCATCTTTATTCAGATTGTCCATACTAGATGGTGCAAAAAGAGTTGAACACATAGGCATTGGATGAGTACTAAATTTTAATTTCTTCTCACATTGAACATGATTCAACATACAAGAATTGTTGTCCCAAACAGCAAGTTTCAATTCATCCGTGTGATCGCAAGTTATGCATATTCGATATACAAGAAATTGATTTCCACACCATAATTTCCAATCAAATTAAACTTATATCCACATGTGTAGGTACTAAATAATAATTTTGAACATGCAAATTCAGAAACTTTCTCCATAGCATGTGACAATTTCATAGGTAGATCCAACATGATGTAACACAATTAATTAGCACGAGAAATTCTAGTCAAAACTTCTTTATGTGTTATTAATTCGACATGTACAAAATTATGAGAATTTAGATCAGCACATGGTTTATTTAAGTCAACACAAGGAATATCAAAAGATTGCACTACAGCAGGTATATACTCACAAGGTTGCTCTATGTCTTGTTGTAGCACCAAATCAGTACCGTGAGTGATGATAGAACCATGTTCTTTACCTTTTTGGCTCTCCTCAGATGATGTAAGTGCATCCATCTCCTTATCTTCATTCTCAACCAATGGGGTCAGTGATTCAATCAGCTCATGCTCCTCTTCGGTATGGTTCTCAACTACCTGCAAGTTGTTAGTCACAGAAAAGTGCACAAACACAGGTTTGTTCTCATGATCATCACCATTACCTACAAGGTTAGCTGCAAGAGCATATTCATCCTCAATATCACTAGCACTTACATAACAGCCATATTCTGTCGTAATGTACGCCCGCTGACTTGGGCAATCTCTCATGACGTGGCCCATCCCTTTACAACGGTGGCACACAATGCCCGTCGTACGGCCCGTGGAAGCAACCGATGAAGAGCTCTTTGCTGGTGCTTGCACACTAGTAGATTTGCTCGTCTCGGGTGCGCGTGATGGTGGCGGCGGTGCTGCTGAACGCGCCCTACTCACAGAGGGGGCAGCAGCTCGAAAAATAGGAGGTGGGGCTGTCTTGCCTTGCCCAGGCGTCGATCTCGATGTAGACATACCTCCAAAGTTGCTCCTTGTCCTTTGTTGCCTACCCTGCAATTCTTTCTCTGCCAAACAAGCAAGCTGGAATAATCTATTGATATCATTATACTCTTTGTAATCAATTATGTCCTGAATTTCACGCCTTAAGCCCCCATAAAAACGAGCCATCTTATCCTCATCATCCTCTACAACATTACAACGCAGCATGCCTATTTGCAGTTCTTGATAATATTCCTCGACAGATCTATTACCTTGGTCTAAGCGCTGCAATTTCTTACGCATTTCATCTTTAAAAGCAGGAGGAACAAATCTAGCACGCATAGTTTCCTTCAATCTATTCCATGTATCAGGTCTTAAACCAGAATTAACTACTTGAGTCCACCAAATGATAGCAAAATCTTTAAATTCACTAGTGACTTGTCTGACTCTATGCATTTCAGGAACTAGATGGGCATTAAATTTTTGTTCAACTGTCATCTCCCAATCTAGATAAGTTTCAGCATCATAAGTACCCGCAAAAGATGGTATGGTAAATTGACTTTATCAAATGGGTCATCATGAGCACGAGCATTGTGGTGCTGAAAATTATTACCTCCCATACCATGACAGTTTTGATGTAGGCGGTGTCGTTGGCGTGCATCTTGGGCAGCAAATGCAGCGCCGGCGCCACGGTCTTGTCTCTCATTATCATCTCCCTCTTCGAGATCTTGGCCTGCATAGTGATCATACTCATGTCCATTGTTTGGCAGTCGATTCACCATTCTTTCAAGGTGTGCAGTGAGTGCTGCAATGCTCTCATTGATGGAACGCTGCATTGTATCCATCTTCCTATCAATGTCCTCAGTAATGGTAGTGCGTTGTTCATCCAAAAGCGTCATGAACTCTCCCTTTAAAACACACTCTTGCGCATCAGACGTCTCACCTGCCATGGTTAGTAGCAAACAAAAGACAACACAAAGGTATTATCCCTATCAACTACTAGGTGGCGGGAAGTGGAATCACACACTCTCAAGCATCTTACCACACTCTTACCAGTGTTCTTACCAATGCAGCAGATGGTACAACCGGTGGCTGGATCGTGACACCGTGTCGAGTGTGGGTACGATTGCAAGAGGGGACCTATTCTGATCAAGAGTATATGGAGCTTGGAAGGCACAATATGGTAGCAAAAAGGATCAACAATAATCAGTTCAGTAAATGCAAGTTGAAAGATTGTTCAAAATACTCGTGAAAGGTTGCTGATCCTAGCCTAATCACAGCTAGCAAAATCAAGCCCTATGCAAGGAAGTGTATGTACGCACACGCAACGATCAATGTGACTTGATGTAAGCAAAGGAGAACCTCACAACAAGTACTAGGAGAGACGCTAGCTCACTACTCAAACTTCTTTCTAAGGGCACAAGATTATTCGCGCGATGTAGAGCACAAAACAGCGATATCGATAAATCACGAACAGCCCTCCAGATTGAGCAGATACAACAGCTAGTCTCAAATGGTGAAAAGGCAGAGTTTTATATGGCTTTATATATACTCGTTTGAAAGGTTTCAATGAGATCTACAACTTTTTCAACTGGACAAAACCCAAATTCCGAAGGGAAGACCAAACAAATCGCCAAAGACTGAAAAGTGAAATCTTGCGACGCGATTTTGGGGCTAAAGATGGCCGATTTTGAGGGTCTTGGAGGATTTTCAGATGCGCATCGTACAAGAACGTCGAAAATGGACACCGTATGCAAAAGTTATGCCCATTTTACTGAAGGTGTGTCGGAAACGGACTCGAATTCGTTTTGGTCTCAATTGAAACTGCAATAACTTTTGCTTCTGTGGCCGAAATTGCTCAAATTTTTTTGGAGGCTTTTGGATGTATGAAGAACAGCTCCACCAATTTTCACTATTTTTGGCTATGGTTTGATGCACTTTCTAAATTTCGGCAATGAGGGACTCTCTCTCTCTCCAAATTTCCAAATTTCTGAAGGCTTTCCTCTTTTTTCCTCTCTTTTTTTTCCTTTTTCTCTCTCTTTTTTTTCTTTTTTTAACAACCGAAATTAACTCTCTCTCTCTCTCTTTTTTGAGTCCGAAACCCTTTTTTTTGCACAAGTGGGAGGCATGGCAGAGGATGGAAACGCCTGGGGGGTCGCGGCTAGGGTTGGCAGTGGATGGAAGGCCGTAGCAAGGGTGGCGGCACGGCAAGGGGGTCACGGCTAGGGTTGGCAGCGGATGGTAGCAAGGATGGCGGCGTGGAAAGGATGGGGGATCAGGGGCGGCAAGGAACAAGAACACACAACGACGAAGCTACGCAAAAGAACACGAGATGCAACAGGACAATGACGAACTAAACTCTGACTAGACTAGCAATCAGCAACTTGAACAGGATAATGCAACCAAAAATTCAACAAGCAATACCAAAAAGAAAATTGCAAAGGCACAAGGGGTGTTGGGACAGCGGAAGAACACTACAAATTGTTTTTTGGCTAATTTTCTGGAGTTTATGGGACGATACGATGAATATAAACTAATCTAAAAGGGACGAATTACCTCACGGGCAACCGTTGCTCTGATACCAACTGATGTGACGATGGCCCGATCTTCCGAGAGGTACTGATAAGTCGATTGTGGAGATCTCGACGTTGATGATCCAAAGGCTCCGACCAAAACAGATCGAACCCCATGCAATCACTACACCACTGCTCCGTTGGTTATCAACTGTGCCGAACACGGTTGACCTCGCCAAGAAGGCTATCTCCTACAAGCGAATCGAGAACACGAGCAAGAGAGTTTAAGATGCAATCTGAAATTGCGAATAATGTTTAAGTTCACAAGTTGGGGTTCATCAACCGAACATGCGGTGAAACTGCTAAGCAGAATAACCTCTTAAGAAAAACCCAAGGAAAACTAAAGGGGTGTGACCTCCTTAAATAGGGGAGGGGGAAGCCACACTTATCTAATGAAAAGGGATATGGTACTACTCCTGATTACTGTTCACATGGCCATGGTACTGTTCATATGAACAGTATCAGCCCAAATAGCCTAAGTTACAAGGCCCTCGGCCCACTTTGACTCAGATTGGAAAAGTGATGTGACTTGTTTTGCAGTTTTTGATCTGCTCGAATGGAGTTTGGAGGTGAGACTAGATCCATCTGAAAGTATATTTCACGATCTTTCCAACGAGTACTCACGGGCCCCGAGAAGCCTTCTGGATCAAAAGTTATGGCTATTTGAAGTTGGCATGTTAGGCTGAATCCGAATTGATCTGGGGGCCGAATTTGATTCCAAAACCTGCCCAACTTGAACCCTTGCTTCAATTGGTTCGAAAGTGATGTGGTGCTACAAATATATATATATATATATATATATATATATATATATATATATATATATATTCATCATTAGGTAGCATCATATTCTCATTTAAAATGTGTTGAAGTTGAAGAAACAAATTCACCTTTAGTTCAATCTTGATATTGGCCGCTATGGTCGTATGTGTTGGTGGCGTGGTCACATCATCCTCCCCTTCTTGACAGAAAACCGTCCTCGGTTTTAACATAGGTGTAGTGTCACGTATTGCATGATCTTGATCATCAATCTTGGTACATGATAACAAACGCAACAAACTCTCATTATGTAATATCATAAGTTCTTTATCAAATGAAATAAAATCTCTTTGAAACGAGCTCACCTCATAATTTAAGTGATGCGTAGGAGCTCATGTAATTGGAACAACAAGTATAGCAAATATGGTTGTATCCATTGGGTACATGTTCTTAGCACCTCTTATGAGTTGAGATATGGGCGAAAACCCAATGTATCTCGCTTTCGCGTGTTTGGTTGCAAGTGCTTTATTTTGAAGTCTGGGAACCTAGATAAGTTTGAGTCACGCTCTTGTGATGGGATCTTTCTAGGTTACTCGACTTCTTCGCAGGCGTATAGGGTCTGGAACTGCGAGTCTAGTAAAATGGTAGAGACCTGTGAGGTGTCCTTCGATGAGGCCAGTCCGGGGACTAGGCCCGATATCTTAGGTTCAGTAAAGCAGTCCGAGCCCATCTTTGTGGGTGATGAGGAGGATGGAGATGAGGGTCGTCTACTCGATCCAGTTCCTCCTACCCTTGAGGTGCCTGCTTCTTCCACTGCACCTCGAGGAGATCAGCCCATGCCTTCCACATCTTCTGGAGCTAGTGGCTCTGTTCCTACCTCGTCAGTTCATGAGGTAGAGGCCACTTCTTCCTCTCATCCAGGACCTCCCCATCATATCCAGAAAGACCAACCTTCAGAGCAGATGATTGGAGACCTCTTTGAGCGAGTCACACGCTCAAAGTTTGCCATGTCCCACTTCTGTCTCCATTCTGCCTTTGTTGCCTCTTTCGAGCCCAAGGATGTTGATCATGCACTTTCTGATGAGTCTTGGGTCAATGCCATGCATAAGGAGTTAGAAAACTTTGAAAGAAACAAGGTCTGATCGCTTGTTGAGCCCCCTAGAGGTCATAATGTCATTGGTACTAAGTGGGTGTTCAAAAACATGTAGAGTGAGGATGGGGTAGTAATTCGAAGCAAGGCTAGATTGGTAGCTCAGGGTTTCTCCCAGGTTGAGGGTCTAGATTTTGAGGAGACCTTTGCCCTGTAGCTAGGCTAGAGGCCATTAGGATTCTGCTTGCTTTCGTAGCATCTAAGGGCTTCAAGCTTTACCAGATAGATGTCAAGAGTGCCTTCCTCAATGGTTTTATTGAGGAAGAGGTTTATGTTAGACAACCTCCAGGTTTCGATAATCCCAAATACCCAAACCATGTCTACAAGCTTTCCAAAGCCTTGTATGGACTTAAGCAAGCCCCTAGAGCTTGGTATGAGACTTAAGTCCTATCTATTGAGAAATGGGTTTAAGATGGGTAAAGTGGACAAGACCTTGTTCATTCACAGGCATGACAATGACATTCTACTCGTCCAGGTTTATGTGGATGATATCATCTTTGGTGGCTCTTCTCATGCTCTTATTTCACAGTTCTCGGATATCATGAGCACCGAATTTGAGATGAGCATGATGGGCGAGTTGACCTTCTTCCTTGGCTTCCAGATCAAGCAGACTCGGGAAGGTACTTTCTTGCATCAGGGCAAGTACACTCGTGACCTCCTAAGACGCTTTGATATGAGTGATGGCAAGCTGGTGTCAACTCCAATGGCATCCACAACTTCACTTGACCCAGATGAGGATGGCGAGCCAATTGGTCAAAAAGAGTACAGAAGCATGATTGGCTCTCTCTTGTACCTCATGGCCTCGAGACCAGACATACACTTCTCAGTGTGTCTATGTGCTTGATTTCAGACTTCTCCTCGCGTATCTCACCGCCAGGCGGTGAAGCGCATCCTTCGGTACCTTCGAGCTACCATTGATTATGGTATCTGGTACTCTTCCTCGTCCTGTCTTTCCCTCAGAGCCTACTCAGACGCAGACTTTGCTAGCTGTAGGATAGATAGGAAGAGCACTTTTGGCACTTGCCAATTTATTGGTACTTCTCTTATTTCCTGGTCTTCTAGGAAGAAGTCCGGTGTTGCACAGTCCACCATAGAGGTCGAGTACTTTGCTGCCGCCAGTTGCTGCAGCTAGGTACTTTGGATGGCTTCGACCCTGCGTGACTTTGGGTTAGTTATAGACAGTATTCCACTCTTTTGTGATAACACTTCTGCTATTAACATTGCCAAAAATCCAGTGCAGCATTCCCGGACCAAGCACATTGATATCCGATATCACTTCCTTAGAGACCATTGGAGAAGGGTGACATAATGCTCCAGTTTGTGGAGAGTGACCACCAGTTGGCTGATATCTTTACCAAGCCTTTGGATAGCTCTAGGTTTTCAGCTCTGCGGGGAGAGCTTGAGGTGGTTTGTCCTTATGGACTGTAGTGAGGGGAGCTCTGTGCTTTACTTTCTTATCTTGCTTATATGCTCCTGTTCTCATTTTGTTGCATTGCATTTGGGTGCTTTTGGGTTAGTCCTCCTAGCATAGATTAGAGTGTTTCTCTCGTCTAGTTGCTTAGACTTCTTCCTCTCATCTTGTGGTTCTAGGATGCTGCTTACTAATTGTCTCTCTTCTCACTAGGTTGAGCTCACTCACTTCTTATAGGTTCTAGTAATGGTTGGGCCACCCTTGGGTAGACAGGGAACGTGTTTGCTCATTAATGTGTTAGACGAGCAGTTGATAGTCCTAGTGTCATATGGGGTAGATGAGAGTCCGTCTGAGCATAGTATCCTTTGTATCTTATATATGTTTTAAGGACTGCCCTTTCTATTTTTCTTTGCCAGCTTCTCGTTTTATAGTTTTGGTTCAAGGGGTGTTCATTTGGGAGCTGGATTTTTGTGCATTTCAGCATTCTGCATTGTAATATAACTATATGGAGCCTTGATTATTATCCTTAGTTGACATGTTTACAATGTTTTACATCTTGCCATGATTTGTGCCAACTTGCTAGATTTATCATGACTTTATATGAGTCGTCAAGCCTTTGCCATCAATAGGTTGATTAACATTGCACAACTTGAATTAAGACATGTCATGTTAGCTCTTGAGACTAGTCTGTCTTTAGTTATCCTTTTATGATTCATGCCATATCAAAAAGTCTAAGTTGAGCCTTGAATCTTTATTGAGCTTTAGATTGAGCTATGTTAGTTCTTTATAACTTCTTATTCTTGAACTATATTCAGCAAAAGCAAAAAGATCTCTTTTGTGCGAAAAAACTGATCTCACCAATTCTTTCTCACGAGACTGCTTGCCATTGCACTAGGCATGAACTCAGGGGGAGTTTTGGATGACCAAGATCATCTCCTTAAGCTTCTTGCTTAGAGTGGTCGCATAAGGCTTGAGATCTAGCACATGACTAAAAGTTTTGGTTGGAAACGACCATGAGTTTCAAAAGAAAAACATGTCTATTGTAGGGGTGGCCCCCACCTAAGCCCAGCTGGCCTGCCAAGAGAGTTATAGGGCCCAAAATGGGATATGTGTAATGACATAAATGCCCCTGAGAGGGATACTCAAATGTAAGGGCATTGCTGTAACAACACTCCTATGTGGATATATATATATATATATATATATATATATATATATATATATATATATATATATATATATATATATATATATATATATATATATATATATATATATATATATATATATATATATATATCATACCAAACCATGGGGAAACCCTAAGCACTTGCTCACCTAACTCTCCACTACCGTACTCTCTCTCTGTTTGGTCTGTAGCCACAACAATTTCAATTGTGCTAAATTTGCTTCATTACAAAATGACTAAAGTACTTGAACAAATGAGTCATTCTTGAACTTGTAGCACTCTAAATCGACTCAATTCTAGCTTCTTGGTTCCACTTAGATTATTGACATGTCTTGCATCATCTTTGGATACCTTTAGCTAGACTGTACTCTTGAATGGCTTGACATGCTAACAAATTCATCTAATTTTCAGATTGTTACTCATGTGGCTTGGCTTGATTATGCATATCTTGTCATAATCTAGATAGCATTCTTATGTAGTATGGCTTGGTGTAATACTTCATGGTCATTTTGGATAATCTTCATGGCTCTAATTGCTTAGATTGAATAAAATTTCAGCCATTTCATTCATATCATGATTTATTTTTCTCCAAGCGTCTTGATGATTTTATTGCCAAAAGGGGGAGAATATTGGAGAAAAAGCCACTTTTTGGGAGCTTTGGGAGCTTTTGAGGAAAACTTGCTCTTTCTTTTGCTCTTTTGTCGACATGGTCTTGCATTTCTTTACTTTTGTTTTAAATCATGTATGACTTTCAAACAAACTCAACTTTATGCGCTTTTTCTGTGTTTGTCAATATACTCATCAAGGGGGACATTGAGAGACCATGTGGAGGTGTCTCCATGTTTGTGATGAGTAATTGACTCGTGTTCTGGAAAGTTTGAGTTTGGTTTGGAGATGAGGAACCGGAGTTGGAGCTACCGGTGGTGGACACGACGGGCAACGACGAGCGAACCAAGACTAGGCTCAGGGAGGAGTCGGAGGTCCAGACGGTTGGATGTCGGTTGCGGTCGTGTACGATGGAACAGACCAGGAATAGACTCAGGTGGAGTCGGAGGTCTTGGTCGGAGTCAAGTGGACACGATAGGCAGGGGCGAGGTAGATCGGGACTAGGCTCAGGGTGGAGCTGAGGTCCAGACGGTCAGGATGCCGAGTGCGGTCGTGTACAGTGGAGCGGACTGGGACTAGAGTCAGGGAGGAGTTGAAGTCCAGACGGTCAAGGTACCAGTTGCGGGAAGCTTCCGGGAAGGTGCTTGAGGGCAAATTGGAGATTTGATTCAAGAGGGTGATTTCCCTCCATTTCCTGGAAGGGTTTGACCCTTGCTTCATTTGGATGTGGAGCATGGAGTAAAGAATGGCCTGCATTTCTTGTTTTGCTGTTTGAGGAGGTGAGGTCTTCCTATTTAGCAAAGGGAATGGGCAAGCCTGTAAGTCAAGCAAGTAGAGAGCTGAGCTGAGGGAGTGTGTTTGAGCTCCTGCGTGAGTTCTTCCAGTAGTGAAGCTGTAGTGAGTGGTAGACACCTCTTGTTATCTCAAGTGCGTATGGGACCATAGTTGAATCTTTGTAAAAACATCATGTAATCATTCCTCTCAATGCAAACCATTCATGTCTTCTCAATCTTTGAGTTGGTATTATGAGTTGAGATGATTCTGCTCTTGTTCTCTTTGCTATTTTCTTGTCGTTTCTTTTCTATGATGAGTTTGTGATTAATTTGAGGCAAGATTATTTGGCTCTGTGATGGGAGAATCCTCAAAGCCATTTGGCTAGTCATTCCCGAGAGCAATAAATTCAAGAAACTGATTTTTCCCAAAGAAATGAAGCAAAGCAATTTCCTCTGTTTTATCCCCTGTATAGGGTTTACTGTTCATCGTGAGCAGAGCATCTCTGTGGTCTTGATTTCTCAGCAAAAAGTTGGTTCAAGCCTTGTGCTCTCTGGTTGTGAGATTGTTTCCGGCTGAGATTCAAAGTTTCATGGTGAAAAGGTTCAAGAATCAATAGCTATTTGGATTTCAGTCCTACTTTGTTCAGCATCTCAGTTTTTCAGCTTTAATCATTTTCATGCTTCCCTGTTTTGTCAATACCTCTGCTGAACTGTCCTATATGTCTTTCTCCTGAGTTTGGTCAGTTTTTTGGCTTGATTTTACAATTTATTTGGTCTGAGTGGAGCTGCATCCGATTTGCATTTTCTTTGCTCTTCAAGTCTGATTTGTATTTACTATTTCTGCCTTGTTTTCGTCTGCAGTTTGTGATCCTTTTGGCTGTCTTCTGTCTGTGCTGCATCTGGCCAAAAGACAGCATTTAGTTCGGACAAAAGAGAGCATTTAGTCCGGCCAAATGCTGCAGTTAGTCCGGCAAAAAAAATATGTTCGGTCTCTCTGATTTTAGCTGTGTTCTTTTGTGTTTTCGGTTCAGAATCTGCTGTTTTTCTGCTGCCCTGTCTTCTGCTTTCAGCTCGGTTCGGCAGTAGTTCCGGCCAGCTCTCTGCTGTACAGATTTCATATGAGTACTCCTCTCAAGTGCAGAAATCAGCTAAGTGTTTCTCTGTCTGCTCTCGGCTGGAAATATGTCATTTAATCTAGGTCTGCATTCCTCCTGTTTTGGCTACTCTAAATTTCTGCTTTCAGCCTTTAATCTTGGTGCAGTGTATTTACGTCTTCGGCAGCAAGCATATTTTCTTTTGTCCCTTTCGGTCTGTAGCCTGCTCGTTTCCTGTTTTTAGTTTTCGGGCAATAGAAGTATTTACTGTTGTGACTGTTTTTCGGTCTCTCTACAGTGTGCTCTCAACCAAGCTTATAGATCAATGGAGTTGGAAATTGAGCTCAAAAATCCTAATCTGATTTGTGCGATTTCTATTTGCAGCATTTGGCCTTTTTAGTTTAGGCAAGTTGGTTATGATCTTTTGTTAACCGAGTTTGATGTCTCTACTCCTCAGAGAAGATTCTTTTGGTTTGGCCTTGCTTCTTTTGTGAGTTTCTTTCATCTTTCGGCAAAAAATGTTTTCGGCTTCCAGTGAGCGAATTTCTTCCTTCATAGCTTCCATAGCTATTGGAGAAGAAATATGTGGATACTTTGGGGTGATTTTTGAAGGCACCATTCACCCCCTCTGTTGCCATATCCGATCCTACACATTCTCTTTAGCCAAAGTAGGATAGGTTGTACATTTAACATAATCACTTGCAAGACTTTTAGACATAGTAGACTGAGCTAATCTTTCCTTTTTAGCAAAATCGTTGAGTTGACTAGTCAAGGCTTCTATTTCAGTGTTAAGCTTGGGACAATTTGAGCAAGACAGAGTCTCATGATAGAGCATTTGTTGGATTGACTCCTGAGATAAATTAAGCCTAGCCTGAAGCAAGTCACACTTAGAGCAAGCCTTAGATTGAGCAGGAGAACTAGATTTAAGCCTTTCAATTTCATCATTAGCAAATTTTAACTTTTCATCATAAGAGTCATGTGCCAATCTTAACTCATCAAGTTTAGCAGTTACATCACTAAGTTGAGCCGAGTTTGATATATTAATTGTTCTAGCGATCTCTAACTCAGAATGTAAAACTTGGCAAGACTCACAAGATTCATTATCAGAAATAGAAACTCTAAGTCTATTAATTTCAGAATTTAAGCTCTCAACAATAAAATCATGATTTTTAATTTTCTTTTTATCCTTTTTGAGCTCCTCTGTCAATCTAAGCATAGCACAAGATAAATCAGCATAAAAAGGTTTTACCTCATCAAGATCACTGTAAAGATCATCATCACTGAGCTCCTCACTGTTGGCCATAAAACACATCCTGTGAAGTCCTCCTCCTTTGCCTTCTTGCCTTTATCCTCATCATCACTCGTAGAATCAATATCACTCAATTTAATCTCCTTAAGTGCTGCAAGTACTTTGTTGACCGCCCTGCGATAGTTGTGCTTCTTACTTGGGCCAATCTTGAATTGAGTGCGATGAGTTGCAGTCTTGTCATCCTTAACCTACTTGCTCCTCAATTTGGGGCAGTCCATCTTAATGTGACCTGGCTCGCCACACTCATAGCATCTGATCAGACCTGACACGCCACCTCGCTTCCTCATCCTAACATTTTTGAGTGCCTTGTATGCTCGTGAGGAGATCAACACCAAGTTCTCTTCAGGGACCTGCTATAATTGTTTCTCTGAAATAAAGACAAGACAGACAAAGAAACACAAGACAAAGCACTTGACAAAGCAACCTGCACGCGGTTAGTCACAAGTGCTAAAGGTGAAGATTTATCATCTTGCATGACAAAGCTTCCATCTCATAGGTTTTCAATCTCGAATAAAGATCATCCATGGTTAAAGTATCTAGATCGATAGTTTGATTAAAAGTTGTGATAGCCATCAACCACTCAAAACCTAAAGATCTCAAGGTTTTAGTTGCATTATCTTCATCAGCAAGAATAACACCAACACCGCGCAAATCACTCAATATTTTTTAAAACGAGCAAAGATATTATCAATGGATTCACCAGGCTTCATAGCAAAATTAGAATATTCTTTTTGATAAAGATTTTTACACACTTTCTTGATTTTAGTGGTTCCTTCATGATAATCACAAAGAGTTTTCCATATTAAGCGGGCAGAATTAATATGAGCTACACAATCAAACTCTTTATGAGAAATTCCTTGAAATAGCAAGTTACGAGCTTGAGCACTTAAATCAACGTTAGCTTTATTTAAATTAGTAACAGCAACAGGAACATCATATGGTGTAGCGACTTTATTCCAAACATCACTACCTTGCGCCTCAATGTAAACTTGCATCCGACACTTCTAAAAAGCAAAATCAGTACCAACGAGCATGGGGGATGATTCATATACTTCTCTAAAGCCATAGTAACTGGCTCTGATACCACTTGTAGGATCGTATGGCATAATCAGAGGGGGTGAATGATTGTCTCCGCTTTTACCACCTAAAAACAAAACACGGAGAAACAAATGGGAAGCAATCTGGATTACTGAATAGAGACAATGATTGCAGCTGCTACTCATACGTGGTCGTAAGCCTTTGTTGCCCAACTGCTCTAAATTACCAAACGACCACAACTACTTGTACGTGGTTGTAAAGCTTCTGTCGCCTGACTGCTTGTTACAACCAGACATTATGACCACTCGTCCTGAACGGTTGTTACGACCACCTAATTACAACCGCTCACTTACGACCACTCGAATCGATCGTCCGCTCATTCCGATCACTCGGCACAACAATAAATTGACCATCTGCTCATTCAGATTGCTTGGTACGACAATGGATCGATAGCCTACTTGTTTTGATTGCTTGGTACGACAATGATGCACGAAGTCGTGATCTCATTCCGCCTGAAATCCCCAAACATCCGACCACCGCCCGAACGAGTACACGCCCAAGACAAAACAGAGCATGGAAAACAGAGAGAAAAGAGTGATGCTCTGGAAGTCACCTGAGATGTAAAATCTGATCTATTATTTCATCATCCAGCTTTTTAGCTATAAAGCTCCTCACGGCACTGCTAAAAACCTTCTCCACGAAAGCCCTAAAATCTTGTACTCTAGCCTACAACCACCACTGCTTTTATAGGCCAGTGCACAAGACGTGTTCAACCTGAACAGCTCAAAATTGTGTCCTTAACCACTTGGACACGAGATCTTATCTCTTCTTCAAATCAAGGGACCCGAAACCCTTCCTAACATGGGTTTTAACCAACTCGTACATGTCATGGACTCCATACATAACTCCATATGACACACACGACAAAGCCTCTAGGATATCCCCTCCTGGATCTCCATCATGCACCATCATCGCATGCTCTCGTGTGAGCCCGATCACCTCGTGTGACCACCGGACCGCCTAGACCTCAGATTGCCCCCTCCAAGTCCCGGTCCTCCTTGTCACCGACTGTGATCGTCTCCACGCCTCCACGCAGCATCCATCTTTGACCTCCACGTGCTCCAGCATGAGCTCGACCACCTCGCGTGGCATCCTGACTGCGTGACCTCAGGTTACCCCCTTCTAGTCTCGATCCTCCTCGTCACCGACCATGGTCGCCTCCATGCTCACCTACACATGCAAAGACCAAAGAAGCCATCTTCCAGTACAACACATCAGTAAAATGCACCCTTGTCTACCCCTAGACAAGGACCAAACACCTACGGTCATCACCCAGGTCATTTATGACTACACAGAGTCTATCAGTAGCTGGAACAGACCCTCAGACCACTCCATTCGACCGCTACCACAGAGTACTTGTAACCCACAAGTACCCGGAAACCATACCGACTATCGAGTATTGACTATCATGTATCGATTAGAAAACATAGCTGCAACATGTACTTGAAGCCTACGAGTATAGACAAACCTCCAATACCCAACCACTTACCGTGATTGTAAAACTACTTCTACCGAGTACCGAGTTCTCTGACTACGAGTACCTCAAGCAACGACCATCCATCATCGACCACTACACACTGACCAGTCAACCACTAGCCCAACACAAGTACTTGACATACTCAAAGATCTCAAGAGTGAAGCACTCGTATCGACCATGAAAGTCTATGAGTACCGGCCATGAAGCATACATCAACTGATCGCTAAGCATCTAACTACTGAAGGTAGAACAGCAGACTGTGAAGTCTACGAGTATCGACAAGATTTCCAAGCTATGACCATCGAGTACTGTAGCTACGACTATGAAAGTAGTCTGCAACACCTACGACCATGAAGGCAGTCTGCAAAACCTACAACTGCAAAGCCTTCGACTATCGACCAGTAAAACCTTCAACTATCGAGTACAACCAATAAAGTCTACGACTATCGAGTACTATAGCTACAACCATGAAGGAGTATTGTAGCTACGATTACCTGCCGTGGTCGTAAAACTAAAGTTGAAAGGTCGAAGTTGTACTACCATGGTCAAAGTCTGCCATAGTCGAAAGCTGTTGTGGTTGAAAACTACTGTGGTCGTAAGCCAGACATAGTCGACACTGCCTTGGTCAAAGCTAGCCATAGTCGTAGTCGTATTCATGCCGTGGTCGTAAGAGTGCCTGAAGTGTTGTGGTCGAAGTTTGTTATGGTCGTAATAGTATCTGTAGTGTTGTAATCGAAGTCTGCCGTGGTCGTCAGAATGTCTGAAGTATTGTGATCACTTGTAACTGAGTAAAATCACTCAAAAGCAAATACATCAACAGCAAACAACTAAGTCTTTCACAAACGCAAAATCGAAAGCAAACCAAATGTCAATTATTCATAATCTCTTTATTTACGACCATCCACATGGTCTAACATTCCAAAAGTTGAAGCCAGCACCATCGGTGATCCCATCAAGCCCCTATCGCTTCCCTTGCCTCTCTTCTGATAAATCGAAGCATCGTGACCCCACTCAATCCCTCCACGAACTCCTCAAACTCCCACCATCTCTTGTGCCCTATCGCCGTGTCGTGAAGTTGTCCACCTGTCATTGCTCACACCCGACTGCTGCTCCACCACCCTGATCTCTCTCTCTAGTAAATTTCTTGCAATTATTTCAGTGTCATCTTGTGTTCCCGAGCACCTTGAGTCTTCATCTCAGATTAATTGGATTTTCTCATTGAAAATCATCGAAAATCAAGCTTCTTCCCTATCGCCAACCGAATCGATTCTCGTCATCGATTCATCACCCTCGATGAGTTATTTCTCAATTCCTTGCACAAGAGTACTCACCACATCGTCACCAATCCTATGCTCACACTAATTTCCTAATAACATCACCGGAGCACCACCACCATTGTTCCTTCTCTGCCCTGGCTGCCGCTCACCGTTGCCCTTATAGCCACCGAGCCTCGCCACCCATGACATCCACTCACATTGTTTCCTATGGTCCCTCCGTTCCATTTTGACCCTTTCTCATATCACCCACACCGCCCCCTCTCCCATGTTCTCCCATGTCTCAAGCTCTATCTGTCTCTTTGTGTGAGCATGACAATTGGGGCCCAACAATCAGCCGTTGTGGGTTTTATTTGATTTATGCCAATGGAGTATTCCAAGGAAGATGAAATATTTAAGGGAATATTCTCTTTCTCTCTCATTTTCAACATTTTTCCCTTTTCGGTAACTGTTCAGAGAGTCTATTCTCCACCACCCGAACTCCGAATCAAGAGATTCAAATTCTTAAATTCATAATCTATCTCCCAATACTTATTTCATAATTTTATGAAATTTATTGGTTATATTTTATGCATAGATATTGACGCTATTGAAGATCACCCGGACCAGCAAGAAGCACCAGCTAACATCACCAAGTCTTTGCATCGACATTTCCTTAGTTGGCATCTTTCCTTATAATAATGTGAAATGCCAAAAATATTTTGCCGACTATTTTACCAGCTAAAATCTAGCTGCAACAAAAACAAAGAACAAACTAGGAGAAGAAGAGCTTTATATTATGTTGTTTGCTAGCAACCAGCAGCACCGATGAGCATCTGTCCAAGAATGAAGGGGGGAGAGCCCTCTCTCCCTCTCCTTACACTCTCTTCCTCCTCATCTTCTTCTCTAGCTTCTCATCTTTAATTCTTTATGGGTAATCTCGGGTGATCTTTTCGAGCAACAAAACAGAAAAGATCCCTTACAATAATGTTCTAATCAAAGCACCAAAATAAAAAAATAAAATAAAAAGATAGAAAGATTCCTCCTGTCGGTCACGCATGTACACTTGAGTGTACAATCATCTCAAGCTCTTGATATGCGCTCTGAATCGGCCACCAATGATTTGCTCTCTTCTCCACCATCTTCAGATATATTCCTCTGCTTAGAAGGTCGCTCACACTCCGTTGAAGCATGAGGTGTATACCTATGGATATTCCTTCCTCCTTTCAATAGTATTGCACATTCTTTAGTTTAGAAGGTTGCACTCCAGATAGCATTCTCACTCTCGCCGCAGCGCTGATGGACCTCCTTTATCCGATCGGCGGATTTGCAGATGCCGCTGCAGCTCCAGTCGAATGAGGCAACACACACGTTGCCTGCCTGCGCCTTCCATTCACAATCTGCACAAAGCCACCAATATACCAGGCACAATTATATCAATTATGTCAAATATTTGACAGCAGTTATTTCCATTCATCAATTGACTCTTCTGCAAAAAAGAATTTACTGTCGAAGAACTGTAAACTACTAATTTGGTGTACATGTCCAGCAGCAAAGGTGGTTAATCATGTCAGTTGACAATTCTATTCTGATATTACTATTTGAAAACTAAATCTTTTCGTCTCAAATAGTTTCTTGACAGTCATGTAGCACCTACCCATAATCTATCGTATAGCAGTTCCTATTTTGTGTCGCTCGTACTTGAAAATACATGAATACATCATGCATATTTGTCACTGCAGTATCCCTGATGAAATTGTATCTAAGGTGAAATGTTATTTATTGGGTCTTATTTATTTAGATACGCCCGGTGACACTTTCTGAGGAAGAAGTGACCCTAAAGAAAGGTAAGATGTCTCATGTCCTGACAGACTACTACATGATTATCACAAACAATGTTGACAAGCACATGTTGCTGATAGCACACCTACTTAGTGAAGTTGACTGACAACCACCCCAAACTACGTATCGCGAATACACTGTTTTGCCAAATGATTCAATACAGCTCAAGTAGCTGTATGCAAAAGGCCAACTACCCCGTGCAGTTGAGAACTAACTGACATGTTAACCCCAACCGGATTCTGATTTCTAAAAGAGGGGAAATTCTGTTCAACAGAGGGGAAGGCTTCAACCATACCTGGTGGTGTGCCACAGCAAAGCCGACGGTCATCGATGTGTTCGACATCTAATCCAATGAACCAGGCTCCTAATGATACATCCTCATTAGCATATTTGTGGAGAACATGCCTGAAACATCACCATCCAACAATGGTCAGTGATGGGAAGCTATTGCACAAAAGACTTTAGAAGAAGAAGAGAAACAATGTCTGAATTAATTGCTTACTGGTTGATTGATATGTACGAGGCCAGATCCTTGGAGATTGCATACAGCTGACCCATGGCATGGCGGAAGTATTTGTTTCCCCATTCACCGAATTTCCAGTACTCAGGTTCATGGTATCTCACACCCCTGAAGAAAAAAGAAAGCACATTTTAGCTGCTGTTGCTGGGTCACGTAGTGCTAGTAACGCCAAGGGGACTTACTTCTGAGCTAGGACTGGGCCGGATTTCATGCAACCTATGTAAACTCGAGGCTTAGAACGATGCCTAGCCAATGTATTTGTAAGAGTTGCTGCAAAATTGTTGAATCTCGTTATTGCATTATAACTGAAACAGAATCTGGAAGTATACAGCTGTTGAACTTTTAGCTCCAGAAGCAACATCTCTGAATATTCTGAATGATATGAAGCACCACAAGCAACATCTCTGAAGATTCTAAAATAAATGAATTTCTGTCAACTTTGTAGCCGTAATTTGAGTTGTTATACATTTTCAAAATCTATATGATTCGTAATGTAAAAGAAAATGCTGAATGGTGTAAATTTCACCAATCACCAGTTAAAAATCAGAATTTGAGAAGGGAGGAGAAGGGAGAAACAAAGGTAACGATTACCATACCAATATTTACATGTACATCGTCATCCACCTTGACGTAGTACTCTGCATCCCACATGGACAATGCGGTGACAAAGTACGATTTGGTCTTTGCAGCCAGTTCCAGGTACCCCTCAACATGGTCCTGATAAAATCGACAAGCATTTCCAGGATTATTCAGATCAAGACATGCACATAGACGTATCACAGACAACTAACACTGTACTTCATTCAAAGGAAATTACCAGCCTCATGAAGTCCTCATGTTTTCTATCTTCTGCGTCAATAGCCCTGTCAAGTATCCCACCAGGTATTGCACTATTCCATATAATAAAGAGAGTTTCAGATTCAGTAACCTAAGGATCTATTGTAAATTGGTAACTCTTTCAATTACTAGCTAGCTAGTGCAAGAAACTCTCCGGATGCTCATTTTGCCCTGAACATATAGTACCAAGTACATGTTTTGATTAACTAACCTATGACCGATGACGAATCGAATGATAATGCCCTTCTCCTCCAGCTTCCTTCTTTTCTCACCTGTTGTAAATCCCATAAACAGGTCAGGAAACAAGTTTCACTAGGCAGGGATGCTTTCAAAGCACAAGAACTGCAGACCTTGAGGCATCCATGTAGCACGAAGTGAATCTCTTCGTTTTCGACTGCTGAATGCAGTGTTGATGCCAATGACCATGAAGTATTTCCGTTTTCCTGTCGATTCCGATAACGGGGCGCCATTGATGATCGACTCTTGTGCCGCCTTTGCAGAGGCTAACTCCGTTTCTATGCTGGATATTGTTTTATCCAACGTTCTGATCACACAAAAAGTTACGTAAACCTCAACAGAAAACATAAAATTGATGTCAAAATCACTTGTAGAAAAATAGAACAACTGTTTCCAGTGGCGGAGCTAGAGCAAAATGGAGGGAGGTGCAACGGGCCGCGCGTGGGAGTATAGGACGATGGGAGAATGGGCTGGACAGGGCGAGTGAGGATGTTTGTTGGGCTAAGGGTACACCATATTGGACCAAGAGGGGTGCACAAAGGGTAAATGTTTACTAGTAATAACTAAATTTTTTTTTGGACCCGGGTTCCTGGGAACCCCCTCTGGCCCATTGGGCTCCGCCCCTGACTGTTTCAACACTTTGGCTACTTACTGTATAGCATCTTGAGTTCTTGGGACCTCTCCAACAATATCTTTCCGCTCACTAATCTGTAGTATATGCAGAAAAATAAAGGAGAAATTTTTGCGTCAGATCATAAAACGTAATATCTGACATTATCATGATATCGACCGAACCTAAGTGCCAAAACACCAAAGTAAACTGACGACAAATTGTATGACTGGTAATAAGCTTACACTTTTCTGAGCACAATCATTAGAGACAAGGTTCATCTTATCCACTTCGAGGGCCGACCTCCTGATGATTTCTTTGGGTTCTGGCATTGTCCACATCCTGCATCAGTCCTTTTAGCATTTGGGGATTCAAGTTGCAACACATGTTTACAATGCTGAACAGAGGCACACCAGCTGCAACCTAAACATCTACTACTCAGATTTCCGAGAGGGGCACACTGAAAATGCCTTATCTTAAACAAACAAAACTCGGGAAATGAAAGAAAATATACTAGTTCGCCGCCAGACAGAAGTAGTAAAATACTCGGTTTCGTGGTTTTGATGCTGATAAACACATGCCTAGTGCATATGCAAATTTCTTATGCAGAAAAGGAATCGGTTGAGAATTATCCCACTTAAAATAACATCATGTTTACTGCAATCAGGTAAGGATTTCAAACACTGCGAAATATTAGATACAGAACATGTGAAGTGCATAGATTCAGTGTCAATAACAAAGCATCGTTCTACGCCGGCCATGAGACTGCTCTTGCTGTGACGGCTCGAAATTCTTCTCATGCCTTCGTCGGTAGGAGGCTTCCTACTGAATTTAGGCAAAACATTTTTTACCAATCCTTGCTCGTGGGGCCAGAACGACAGGAACCTAGGTAAACAAACAGGGTGCAACTATGTTGTCGGCGACAGGTAGGCATTCTATCCGATATATACTGACCGGTGGTTCGCGATTGATGGCCCTGTTTTTACCTGACTGCGATGCAACTGCGATCGGATCTTCCCGAAATAAAGAAGCATCACATCCGCCAGTGAAGTACACCCGCAGTACAGGCACCCAGAATTTCCACACTCACCGTGAGCAAGATCGTGCTATCAATTCGCGAGATTTTTTGGGAGCGGCTCAGCTGCTGTGGCTTAAAAATCAAAAAAATACTTTAAAAATCTAAAAATTGTAAAATGTATTTTTAAGTAATTAAAAAAATACGTTTATTAAAAAGTAAAATTTTAAGTACTTAAAAAATACTTTTTAATAAAAGTATTTTTTAAAAAATACTTTTTAAGTATCCAAAATACTTTTAAAAATTGTTTAAGTATTTTTTTGATTTTTTTTGGATTTTAAAGTATTTTTTATTTTTGAGAGACACATGTCGCCATATGGGTACCCTATACACAGTTATGTGCAGCGGCCACAGCACCTGAGCCGCTCCCGATTTTTTTCCCACCCTTGGGTGTATGCTGCAGCAACAGTCATGGTGTAGAGAGAGAAGTACACCAGCAATAGTTGTGGGAGGTACTCCATAGACCAAAAAGGAGAGAGACAGAGGAATTCAAGAAACGAATAGGATTCAGAGATATGGCTATACCGGAAGGAAAAGAGACAGCAAGAAACTCCAAATCGTGGGGGAAGGGAGAGGGATCAACGCCGGGACAGGATCAGAGATGGTAGCAGCGAGGAAGGCCTATAGTTTAAGGGTGTTAATATTATTTTATGCTGATAGTTTTTTATTTTAACTGATGGATAATAATAACTTGTAGAGAAATTTATAAGAAGATATTTATGTGTAATTTTGGTAGATATAAATAAAGTCACTATAGTTTGTAATATAATCAACTAATAGACTCGCTTCAAAAAGACATTGTTTAAAAACTATGTACTACTAGTATCAACATGCACTAAAACCAAGCATTGATCAGAACTAATCGCAGATGAAGCACCGAAGAAGCCAACACGAGTATAAAAGAAAGCATATGAATGATCCAAGCAAGCTATAGCATGTAGAAAAGGCAGACGATCAAACTGAATGAATCATCCAAACAAATTGACTCCCAAATCAGGATAACAAGAAGAAGAAGAAGAATGCCGTGCAGTACCTGTTGGTGAAGATGAGGCCTATGCAGAAGCTACCGAGGCAGAGCAGGAAGGTCCATTTCTTGGAGATGGTGCCCCTGAACACCAGCTCCTCCCCTCCTCCGAACCCCCCTGCTCCCCTGCTCTTGTTAAAGCTCATCTTCTCTATCCCCTTCTCCCTCTCCCTCTCCCTCTCCCTCTCCCTCTCTCTCTCTCCACCCCGAAGGTTCCCTCACCTCAGACTCAGGGCCCTATCGCTTGCTCTCGGAGACCTCATGGTCACAGGTCCAAGAACTCCAAACACGGCACCAAGAAATGGCCCCTCCCCTCCTCCTGCTCTCACTTTTGTCAAGATGAAGTCTCGGCCTTTCCTCTCACTCCCTCTCTAGATTCCTTGGTTCTTGATGCCGCCTCCTTCCATTAGTTGGTGTCTTCGTGGTGAAGGGGAAGCACGAGGAGGAGAGAAAAGACGCACCAACTGCGCGCGCGTGCGTGCGCGAGGGTGAGCGAGCAGAGCAGATTTGGTGATGCTGAGTCTGGAGGAGGGAAGGGATCTCGATTTGGTGATGCTGGTCCAGATTTATTCGGCACTGTTTGCTTTGCCGCACTCTTGTTGATCCGGTTGGTCATTTCCGGCCGGTTTTGCTGGTTAAGTTGTTTAAACTTTACTGAACTTGTTAGGGTATACACAGCATACGTTAGCTACCTGTAAGCCTATATGATATAGTATTTTTATTGATATAGAAGAGAAAGAAAAATACTATCGGGCCTGTTCTTTTTGCTAGAGTTTATGACTTTTGGCTGCGGTTTTGGATTTTGGGCTGTTCGTGCGAGAGATTACAGAGTAACAGAAACTCACGTGCGGTTTTTGCCGATGTAAATGAAGTCAGTACATTATGTATTACAATTAACTAGTAGACTCTATCTTAAAAATACTTCGTTTAAAAGTTAGTTACTATAGAAAAACCGAAAAGCAGCTTTTAGAAACCGAAAAGAACAGACCCATCACCTATTTAACAACAGTTTTATAGACAATTTTGTACTATGTATACTATTATATGAATAATTATATAAATAATTTATTAATTATATAAAATTATTATAAATAATTATATCGATAATCTATTATATAAATTATCTTTAATTTTAACAGTAGATGAGATCCAGGTGTGTATATAACTGTTGTCTTGAATATGTCTTGTACCAGCAGTGGCACCATTAATAGTCTGCAGTTAGAGGATAGATTCAGGTTTGATCTGGTGTGTGGAAATGGCGATTCTGCCCCGTAGTCAAGTCAATGCCCGATCCTGTTTCTTAGTTTCGCTCCTGTTTGGCTTGCGATAAACTGGTAGTGCTAGCTCCGATGAGGATTCTCTCTAGGATGTGTACACAAGTCGACCATGTACTTTGTAGCTTGAGTGTTCCTTATAGCGGGGACGTACCCGTAATCCGTTCCTCAGATTGATCCGTACAAATAAAACAACTAGTTCAAAGCAAATCTTTAGTTTTAAGGATAAATTATTTTCACAATAATCTAAAAAAATTTAGAAATTCCCTCATTAATCGAGAACAAGAAAAAGAATCGACATCATTTATTTAGTAGGACAGATTATAACAGTACAAATTAGTAATGTATACATATTAGATTTGAATAATAAATACAGTTGCATTTTCAATTATATAAATTAGAATTGTATAAAAAAACAATAATATCATAATACTAGCCCCGCATTTGCGCGAATAAGTCCACAAGTATTTTCAGTGTTAACAAGCTCAGTAGCATAGGATGACTATTATATAATAAATACAGTTGCATTTTCAATTATATAAATTAGAATTGTATAAAAAAAACAATAATATCATAATACTAGCCCCGCATTTGCGCGAATAAGTCTACAAGCATTTTCAATGTTAACAAGCTCAGTAGCATAGGATGACTATTATAACAAACACTTTAAGGACTTCTTTAGGACCCAAAATCCCGACCCACCCCTATGATACGAGACGTGAGTAGGCCTGGATTTTGAGCTTTCTAAACAAGCCCCAAAGTGCTAATTTATTTTCCCTGTGGAATACTCACTAGTAGTACCGAAAGTCGCGATACCGTTGTTGATCTCCTGACTTTTCTTTGTAACAAGGCAAGGGATCTAGTTCCTCCTTCATCACTACTGAAAATTTTTATTCTTGAGAATTTCAGCAAAACAGCTGGCTAGAGCTAATTTTGAGCTGTCACATTATTACGTAACTAGTATTCCAAATCCTGTGCTATTGGGCACATTAGGATTTAGGAAGAACATGTTATTGCACAGAGAATACTCGAGTTCCATAGGTACGTAATTACATAATAGTACAATGCAAGAAAATAGAAACCCAAATCCACAGGATGCCAGGGTGCTAAATGGAAGATTGAACTACTGCATTGGGCAATGAGCTACCAGGGATGGCCATGTGGGCGAAAGAGCGGATCCAGGTTGGGCTGAGCCCAAGGTCCTCGGCACACAGTCATGTGCGCCTAGGGGTCAATCATTATGTGGATCATTGTCTGGCCTTTCTTGGTCTCTAGATCCAATGTTAGTGGCATGTTCTTTTCAATTTTAGTTTTTAATTTTTAGTAATTCTGCAGTAGGTATCTTCTAAACGGTATATATTTTAAGATAGAGATCTATAAATCGATTGTATTAGACACTGTAGTGACTATATCTATATTGACTAAAATCGCACGCAAGTGTCTCTCTATATTTTCTCTCACGAATAGCTAAATTTCAAAAATTTCAGCTAAAAATCATAAACCATGGCCAAAAAAATATACTCACTAAGCATGTTCTGTGCTATTTTGACAAAAAGCAAGGGCGTACCTATGCCCACTGAACGTTCATTTTTGAACAGGGGCAGGAGTGCTCCCCTATTAATTAAGAGGGGAAGAAAACAGAATACAAAAGCCAGGTTGTTCAAAGACAGGTGCATGGCCGGACAGCCACACAGAGAAAAAAATCATTTAAGGCGTTACAGTGGTATGTGAGAGCTCCACTAATCCCTTGACTCCCGTTAGGACCTAGGTTCTAGCCTCCTCTTTTATATTAGCGATCAAGGAGATAGGTGTACTCGCTGTTGATCGAAAATTCGAGTGTTCTATTTTTTTTTTCAGATTTCGCATGTAACCAGCATTACTAGTGTTGCTTATGCATTTCATGGAAATTTAGGTGTGAGGATAACCAACTTCCACCAATGTCGGACCGAGGAGAAGGTCTACCAGGCTGTCAGGTTCAACGACACTTGTGGGTAGAGAAATTCTAGTCAAATTTGTCTTAACAGCATAGTTGACCTATTTCTTTACGGCCATCAAAGTACCAAAAAGTATGCTCAAATATCTGAATAGGCGGATAAAACGGTTCCTTTGGGCTGAAGCAGAACAAGAACATTAATAAAATTGGTTTACTTCGGACATCTTCTCCATACTTGTTGACACACTTTATTTTTTTTCATGCGTATATACCCCCCTTCTGGCAACTATTTATTCTGTAATTTCGAGTTAAATAACTAAAAAATAATATCAGTGTAAGCAGACTCCTAATAAGACGTCGTCTCGGTATGAATTTTAACTTTCTCGTAAGAGATGTTAACCACTGAGTTGTCACACAAGTGTAAATATTTTTTTTATGATTTAGTTGGTCTGTACATAAACGTGCAAATAAATATTGGTAGAAAATTCAGAATTAAATGGCTAGGAAACAAGAAAAAACGCTCAACTGCCATAGTGTGTCCTGGGTCCGTGCAAGTCTATATATAACATAATTGTCTAAAATGCACCGATATTTGAGAGAAGAGAGAGCCTTCATCGACAGCAGCCAAATTAGTGGCCCACATTGAGACGATGTCTGCATATACCGTGCGTTTTGTGTACATCTACAAAACCTCAGTATGTCCTTTTCAATCACAAACGTGTACTCGTTGTTTCATTATACGTACAAATACTCGTTGTTTCATTATACGTACGTATACTGTCCCATCGAGAGTATATATTACAGATACAACAACGCACACTACCACAGAAATGATCATCATATACGGTTCAAAACCGTTATCACAAACGGTTTCTGACCCATTTGAATTTATGTGTCTGTGATAATAGGTGGCTATTACAGACAACTCTCGAACCATTTATGATAAGATACAACACAGACGGTTTTAGTTAAGAACCGTCTGTGATAGTCTAATATCATAGACAGTTCTAGTTAATAATCGTCTATGATAATCTGTTATCACAAATGGTTTTAGTTAATAACCATCTGTGATTGCGTTCTAGAGTCCTCATAAATAGGTCTCCTTCAGTTCATCAATATTATCTAATTACGCTACAAAACAGTGCAATCAGAGAATATAGATGAACTAAAGCAGACCTATTTACGAGAACAAGATCATCGTGCAATAAACTTTGTCGCCATATTTTCATCCTACAATAAAACATGAATTTCAACCAGGGCCGAAACCTTAGCCATCCATCAATCATCATAAGAACTAAGACATCAACAATTAATTTTCACGCATAAACCCTAGCCGTCCAAAAATTTCGGATGGAGGATATATCACGACGGTGACACTGCACAAGATAATCTTACGACACTTAGGACAAGAGTGTCTGTGTAGTGGACTATGGCGTCACAATCGGATGCAGAGGAGCTCACGACAGTAGTCGGTGTCGTCAAGGGGATGAGGCGCTTTGGTTGGGGGAGGAAGCAGGAATAAGGAGTGGATGAACTAGGAGTAACAGGAAATGTTGGTTCTTAGAGTGAAACTGGGGAAAGTAGGAGGGGGAGTAATAAGGGGCGAGTGGTGAGAGGAGACCGGTGCCTATCATTCGATGTAGAGAGAATGGATGGGTGAGATCGAAATCCTAGGAGATGCCACAGATCGGTGATGTGGCATTATCACAGACAGTTCGGATTAAAAACCGTCTGTGATTCATACATCACAGATGAGTTTTAATTCTAACCATCTGTGCTAATATCAAAGACGGTTCAAAACAAAAACCATCTGTGATAAATACAGACATCATAGATGGTTTTTGTTTTCAAATTATCACAGATGATTCGGAATAAAAACTGTCTGTGGTAACTATATCATCGATGCTTTGTGTTGAATCGTCTACGATGAGGCATCTAGGATGACTCATTGTAGTAGCGGCATGAAATGATCATACACATATGTACCCAAGGGGAAATAAAACTATATTCATGTATGTAGCACCCATAGAGGAACTAGCTGGGAGCAAGCTAAGAATTTGTCAAGATTTGTACCGTAAATATGTGACCCACATTGAAACATAAAATTGATTGCAAGTAACTAAAAAATTCGAGTTATTAAAGGCAGGAGGGGTTTAAAGGACACGAAGAAGAAAGTTTCACGCCACTGATGCACGATGAAGTTTTTCATATGTTCCACTGGAAAGGAAAAGTTACTATTTTTTCCTACGTATTGATTGTAACTGCATGCATGACGAAAATCCCATTGAATTAACGACCTTTGTTAGTACCTCAAAGGATTAACTCAAAGTTACTGAGTTTGGACCTTCAAGTATATGCTACTAGATAAATGTAGGATGTATTTTGACTTTACACAAAAATTAAGGTGACGATGACATTGATAAATATAAGAGAGAAAATGACTTAGACGCCCTCTCGTAATTGAATTCGAAAGATGAGAGAGAATACTTGACGTGGGTAGTAATAAATAAATGCATATGGTTGAGAGAGAAGAAACATGGATATAGTAGGAAGTACACCTCATTAAATATATATGCAAGCCTTATATTTTCAACAAGACCGTACCATTCAGACTATATGTCTTATATTTCTCAATTTTCAAACATATGTCTTATATTTCTCAACAGACGGAGTACAAGCTTAGCTTTACAGTGGCCGATGCACATTAGTAACTATTTTCGCAAATACGTGCTAAGTATATTGGAATGTGTGAAAAATGATATATAGTTTAGAGGAACAGACCCAAATATATTTGTAACCACATCTATCCCAAGTCATGGCTATTAACTTTAATCTAAGTCTAAATATAAACAATAACATTAACCCTAGCTCGAACAAGAACACCTAGCACAAACTTAGAGCGGAAGCGTCAACATACCCAAGCTGGGTGAGGCCATGGGGAAGTGGTTGGCAGCGTGGTGATGCAGAGGTGGCCGACCGGCGTCGGTGAAGTCGAGGTCGACGGGACTGCGGTTGTTGCCGTGGACAGGGACTGAGCGCTCTGAGAGATCAGGTTGGTTAGGGTTTGTCATGGCCTAGAGCAAAACATGAACCCCTAGCCCTACCGAGTCCCTTCTATTTTATATGACGCTAGGTGACTGGGACTGAAACCAAATCGATTGGTTGCGCCCCCGATCAGGGCGCAAGTGGAGGTATGGCGTCCCTGAAATCTCGGGATCTGTTAGCCGAGATCAACCCAACAATGACTTCACCACTAACACTTTAAACTTTACATGCGAGACTAATCCCAGCACCACAAGATCACATGTTGTCGGATTGAGGTGTTACATGTCTGCCGTAGTACTTGTAGTAGCGATAGATTTTCTTCGCCTTTGTAGAGTATCCTATCCCGTAGACGAGTATATGTTTTCCAGAGAGCCTTTGAGAGAAGATAGAAGCCCTTGAGGCTGCCTCTAAACACTGTACACTATAGCCTCTAAGCAAATTCTGTGAGCATTACCTCCATGGCAAGAGGCAACATCCGATGAATAAAAAAATAGGAGTGTCTAGATATCACTTAGATGTTTTTTTTAACTATCATCTAAATTTGTGGCTTTTGGATTAGAGATCAAGAGACCTCTTATTTTTTAAGAGGA
This sequence comes from Dendrocalamus sinicus, assembly GCA_036346575.1. Lineage (NCBI taxonomy): Eukaryota > Viridiplantae > Streptophyta > Magnoliopsida > Poales > Poaceae > Dendrocalamus > Dendrocalamus sinicus. Next base: position 20,786,256 of record CM070648.1, read on the forward strand.
GATTTTTTCAAGGGGAGGGAATAGAATTCAAGGGGGAGGGGAGAGAATTCATGACCATTGGATCTCTAATCCAACAGTCCTAAATCTAGATGATAGTTAGGAAGAAAATATCCGGATGATGTTTAACAAAACCCTAAAAAAATTGCGCGGCCCACCTGCCAGTTAGGATGGATGGCAGTTGGAGTAGGGATTGGATGGAAGGCGGAGTTTTTCTGTATTTTTAATTATAATTATGGGCTTCATCTTAAAGGTATAAGTAGCTTTTATATAATATAAAACAATTATGCTAGACTTAGATACTAAATGTGGATCCAACATAGAGGTTGTCTATCCTTCAAACATGTCCAAAATAATTAACTTGTCTTAGAATAAAAGGACTATCTCGATAGACATGGAGTGATATCCCTTGTTGTATGACCATATATAGAGGTCATCCCAACTTCCCAACTGTTCCTCAGTCGATAATTTGTAATCTCAAAACATGAATTCGTAGTTAATTATCTGAAGAAACACATACGAAAAAAGGACGCTTAAAAGAGAGAAAGGGGCGATGCCTGCCCCAGACACGTGCATGGTCCCATGCAGCATGGCTATCACTAAAGCTCTGGCCCCGAAGTGCACGGAATCGCATGCAAGCTACAACTAGTGGGTATAATCCGATTTCGTACCATGCCGACATCAGGACGTGTTTTTTCTGGCTTCGGATTCTCTAAATTCAAAATAAATATGACTGTTTTCTCAAAATTGATTTTTCAAAGGCCTTCTTGAGTTTTATAACTATGTGCCATCCACTGTCGTTTTAAAAAATATAGACAAAAGCCATAATCCACAATCAGTGGCGGAACCAGGATTTGTCTACACCTCGGGCTAAACTTTAGCAACCTATAACTAACGCCAATCTATATCCATACTACGGTATAATAAAAATACATTACAAATGCATCATTGATATGAAACTTGAGTTCAACACTAAAACATAAAACATAATAAGAAAACTATGCATGGCAAAACATAAGCAATGTAGCACATTACCTCATCGATGTTTCCCATCCAGTGCAAACAAAAATGATCATTTTTCTGCAGGAGGGACTACTTCCAAAAGCTCTATGTCCAGTTCAAAACTAGTGTCAGACTGCAAATATAAAACATTAAATATATATCATTTCACCTGATAATTTCTTTTACGATTTTACCTGCACCGCTGCTTGCCTCGGTTGAATCGGTTCTAGTGTTCATCTATTCAACTCCCATCCGATCCGGCCTCCAGACATCCGGTTATCAACTCCCATCCGATCCGATCTCCAGACATCCGGTTAAATCATCGCCTCATCGGTCCACTCAGGCATGGCCTCGGGCCCTCGGCCATTCGCCCATTCGGCTCTCCGCTCTCATCTCACTCTCTGCTCCCTGCTGTGCTCACCGCTCGCCACGCTTGCCGATCGCTCGATCGCTCCCTAGTCCTCGCCGTGCTCGCAGTTCGATCGCCCGCCGCCGCCGCCGGGCGGAGGCCAGAGAGTGGAGCGTGGAGCGGCGGAGGCCGGGGCCGAGGGCAGAGGGCGGAGCCGCGGAGTAGCGGAGGCCGGGGGCGACGACGCAAGAGGGCGTGGATTGACGGCGCGCGAGGAGGCTTTAGGAGCCGAAGCCGGAAGCACCGCGGGCGCGGCAGAGGCTCACTCGGCGAGGGCACCGAGGCGCAGTACGCGAGGGCGGCGGCGGCGGATCGCGGCGTCGCGCGCCGGGAGCGAGGGGCGAGAGCGGCAGCCGACGCACAGACGAGGGTGGCACCGCGGCGGTCAGCGATGGAGGCGCGGTCGCGTCACACGGATTGGGATTTGAGGGCTGAGTGGCTGAGGTCTGATTGGGATTAGGGTTTCAAGTCACTTTGGTGGGCTGAATTGATGAAACACTTCACTTGGTTACGCCTCCGTCTGGGCCTCACTTGGTCTTCCGGAGGCGAGGCCTGGGCTGCCGTGTGCTCCCACCGCCACCGGGCTACCGCTGTTGGGCTGATAAATTTCAGGCCTCGGGCTGGGCTTGTTGTAACATCCTGATTTTCGAAGCCTTTTTGAAGCTTTTAAAATAAAATTCACCATTTGGATTTTTCTGGAATTAATTAAAGCTTAATTGGAATTTTTATTAATTAAAAAGATTTAATATGATTAAATTAAATATTAATATTTGCCAAAAATATTTTATTTGTGTTCCTTGTGTCACAAGGAATTTTTTTGTATTTTCTGGAATTTTTCGGAGTTTGTTCGAGCTCAATTTGAAATTTCCAAAAAAACAAAAAGAAAGAGGAGAGAGAATGAACAGCGGGATACTGTTCATCCGTCTTCCCCATCGCAGGCAGAGATCGATTCGATGCCCCCTGCTCTGTACAGTTCTTTCCCGTTTTCCTCTCTCTTCATAACTTCCAATCCGGACCTTATCTCAATGTCTTCCCAAAAGGAAAGTTGTGCCAAATTACGCAAGGAATCCATCCCAACTGCTCTCTTTCCGTTTCGTTCATCCGTTTGCCTTTTATCTCCAATTTTCTGAAACGGACTCTAAACCGAAATCCACGAATTGGAGTCGGTTTCTACCTCTTCCAAGCCTATAAATACGACCCTTGGCTCCCTAAACCCATCCCAAGCTGTGCCAAGTCCTCAAACTCCAGGACGCCGCCGCACCGAGCCCTCCGGTCCCGAATTTGCTCGTCGTGTCTCGAGCTATTCGGTGAGTTTCTCTGTGATTCTTTCGCGTCACATTGTGCCATCATGTCCCATCTACCTTCTTGCCAAGTTAATTTGGTTTTGGTGCAGCCAATCTCCCGGAATCGAGTTTTCCCCAATCTAGGTCAAGAGCGCTTCCCGACGTCGATTCGTCGCCTCCGGTAAGCTTTAGCCCTTGCCGTAATTTTTCTTAGACTTGCCTCGTCACGTTCTACGCCGTGCTCACTTCCGTTTCCCCGAAAAGCCTCCACAAATTTTCGCCTCCGAACCTCGCCATGGCCACCAATGGCATCTCGTGTCCCCCACCTGCCCGGTGATGTTTTCACCAATCCATTCGCGTCACTTTGTGCCAAACCATCCCAGGTAGCTACCCTCCAAGTGGTTTTAGATTTCGTTCACCGAGCACCAAGATATTAAGTTTTTCCTTTTTCCTTCCCGACGTCGTTCAATCGTCGATTGCGCCGCCTCCGATAGGTTTCTAGCCGAGCCGATAATTTTCCTAGCTTCGCCAAGCTGCGTTCTAGCCTGTGCTCACCCTACTTCTCCATATCCTATGCCCGGATTTTATTCCTCTCTCCTACCCATGTCGTTGTAGCCGCCTGTGCCGTCAATGTGCTCCGTTTGGCGTGCCGTCGCTTCCTATATGTGCCTTAGGTCCCTAACAACCCATTTTGCTAGTTAGATTAATCTCCCATGCCACCTCTCGCCAGCGCTAGCCTCCTTCCCAAAAATTGCTCTCGGATGAACAGTAACATCTGTGATTTTCCAGCATTTTCTCACCTCGGCAAACTTTAGATCGCTCGTTCTCCTTCGTCCGAACTCCGATGGACCCGATTCTTCTTCCTAAATTCACCTAAAATTGAGCTCCATCTTTTGGTTCTGGTTTTGCAGTTTTTGGAGTTTATTTGGTTTTATTTGAATTTGTTTTTGTGTTTCGTTTCGCTTTGTCTCTCGTTAGATCACGCTTTCGAAGGAGCTGAAGCCGGATCCGAAGATCAAGAATTCCTAATTGAGTAAGGCCAAGGCAAGTCGTGTTCTTTGATCATGTTGAACCCAGTTTGCAATCTATTATTTAATTATTTTGTTTTAAATTATCTTGCATCGCTATTTTTATTCAAACCCTTGTATTGGTAGTTATCGTCCCAATTGGTTGTTTCCCTCCTTGATATTTGGAATACCTTGATGCCATTGTCACCTTAGGTTGGAATTTAATTAGTGATGCTATGTTATTTGTCACATTGGGTTGGTACGATTAGAATACTTAGCCTTTCTTATTTTGCGCAAGGGTTCATCAGCACATGTGATTAATTAATTTGACTTAATGAGATATTGAATTGTGGTTGGTGCCACTGTTATAAAATTTGTGCCGTGACGTTGGTGCGTCATTGGCGGTGGTTATACAAAATTGGTTTTCACTCGGGCGATGATCGTGCAGTAAAGGGGGTGCAGGTTGCACATTGGGATGTGGATGCTTCGCTTGGGTAATACTTAAGGACTTAACTTTGTGCGCTATTGATCTGAGCCTTACCGTACAACCACATGTCCAATATGGGATGAACCTGGCTAATTAATTTGGGATGTTTCAATTTCGGTTCCGTCGTTGGGATGATTGTGGTGTGGTTGGAGCCATGGATCCACAATGGCGCAAGAGGGGGCAATTATCGACTAGGGGGTTACCCTACTTGACGGCGAAACCTTAGCGAGGCGGAACTGGGTTGAGATTGAACATTGTAAAGGCCTTGTCATGATCTCCTCGCCGCACACCTAAGGAAGTGTGTAACTCGCGTGGCAATCCGGGATGATCATGTCTTGTGGGTAAAGTTGTACAACCTCTGTAGAGTGTAAAACTATTCGAATAGCTGCGTCCTCGGTCATGGACAATGCTCGGTGATTTCACACGAGGTATAGTTATTTCTAAAAGTTTTGGACAGTGGATGGTTAATTCACTGTTGGTTGGGAGGTCCATAAGTGGTTGGTTTAGCTTATGGATGGGAGATCCATAAGTGGTTACTTCAATTCCTTTGATTATTATTTATTATTGTTTTACTTCAAATGCGCCTTCAATCTATTTATTGTATCTTCAAATGCCGTTTTATGCAAATTAACCTTTTAGCCTTCCATTGGTAAGCCTTGCATATTATATTGCATTCATTTGTTACAAACGGCTTGCTGAGTACCAATGTACTCATGGCTTTATGCCCCTGTTGCTCAGTTGAGGAGGAGGAGTATCACCAGCAGGAGGTTCCAGAAGGAGAGTACTTCGACGTCTTCGCAGATTAGGCTTCGTTCTCCACTCGATAGCCTGTGGGCGTGTCGATTGGCTGCTGCGCTTTCTTTTGGATTTCCGCTGCTAGTTTTTGTTAAGCCCTTCAGGCTAATAATTGTAAGCTTGACCATAAGGTCGTACTCTGATGATTATCAATATAATTTGGTTTTTCTTACGATATCGTGATATGGATGATATTTATCTTTGTTTACACTGTGTGCACTAGCGTGATTCTGGACTAGTACAGAATACACAGGAGAGTCCGGATTTGTATATTCGGGTCTCTACAGAGATGGTATCAGAGCTATATCGACTGTAGGACGGAGACCTAGTTAAACTGGTCGAGTTAGTAAGTTTTCAAAATTTATTTTCTAAATCAAATCAACCAAATGATTGACTAGTAATTCTTGATTCTTACCTCATTCTTAGCTCCTCTGAGAACTTGTTTTCGAAACTCAATCTGACTTCTTATCTCCATAATGTCCATAGATGTCTCGAGTCTTCCCTAATCCAAGTGAAGATTAGCCTGGAATTCTTCAAGCTGTGCTATGAAGTTCGGATCAAGGGAGCACCCAATATGTCAAGACAAGATTGGAGATTTCCGTGAAGATTAGGAGCCATTAGATTTGAACCCTGTTATAGTTTCAGCATCGTGTAGACCGTTTTGCTTTTTCTTGCAGTTGCGTGTGATGTGAGCTGCAAATTTTGCCCTTAAAAGCATTATATTGCAATCACGTCAATCTTTTATTGGTGTTATTTCCCCGGTTTTGCTGTTAGCCTTTTTTGGCTAAGTGTTTGTTTAGTTTAGGTTGCCATTAGAAATTCCCCTTAGACGAGTTTACCGCTTACCTATGCTTTTCCCCCTTACCTTTTCGCCTGGAGCAGTCAGTAGTGTTTCTCTTCAGAGCAGCAGCAAGATAGTTGGACCCAGGAACCCCGCAGAAGCATCGAGCAATTCTCGTTCAACCTTAGAAGTACCCCTACCAAGACTCCAGGAGCAAGCCGTGGAACGTCATCAGATCAAGGAAGTAAGATACCTCAGAGTGTTGCGAGGGGAAGCTTGAACAACGTCGTCTCCAACGCCGAACCTGGTAACCTATTCTTTTAGTCAGCCTGAATCTCGGAGTCGAGATTCTGTTTAAGGGGGGAGGTTTGTAACATCCTGATTTTCGGAGCCTTTTTGAAGCTTTCAAAATAAAATTCACCATTTGGATTTTTCTGGAATTAATTAAAGCTTAATTGGAATTTTTATTAATTAAAAAGATTTAATATGATTAAATTAAATATTAATATTTGCCAAAAATATTTTATTTGTGTTCCTTGTGTCACAAGGAATTTTTCTGTATTTTCTGGAATTTTTCGGAGTTTGTTTGAGCTCAATTTGAAATTTCCAAAAAAAAAAGAAAGAGGAGAGAGAATAAAGGGTACTGTTCATCCGTCTTCCCCATCGCAGGCAGAGATCGATTCGATGCCCCTGCTCTGTACAGTTCTTTCCCGTTTTCCTCTCTTTTCATAACTTCCAATCCGGACCTTATCTCAATGTCTTCCCAAAGGAAAGTTGTGCCAAATTACGCAAGGAATCCATCCCAACTGCTCTCTTTCCGTTTCGTTCATCCGTTTGCCTTTTATCTCCAATTTTCTGAAACGGACTCTAAACCGAAATCCACGAATTGGAGTCGGTTTCTACCTCTTCCAAGCCTATAAATACGACCCCTTGGCTCCCCTAAACCCATCCCAAGCTGTGCCAAGTCCCCTCAAACTCCAGGACGCCGTCGGCACCGAGCCCCTCCGGTCCCGAATTTGCTCGTCGTGTCTCGAGCTATTCGGTGAGTTTCTCCGTGATTCTTTCCCGTCACATTGTGCCATCATTTCCCATCTACCTTCTTGCCAAGTTAATTTGGTTTTGGTGCAGCCAATCTCCCGGAATCGAGTTTTCCCCAATCTAGGTCAAGAGCGCTTCCCGACGTCGATTCGTCGCCTCCGGTAAGCTTTAGCCCTTGCCGTAATTTTTCTTAGACTTGCCTCGTCACGTTCTACGCCGTGCTCACTTCCGTTTCCCCGAAAAGCCTCCACAAATTTTCGCCTCCGAACCTCGCCATGGCCGCCAATGGCATCTCGTGTCCCCCACCTGCCCGGTGATGTTTTCACCAATCCGTTCGCGTCACTTTGTGCCAAACCATCCCAGGTAGCTACCCTCCAAGTGGTTTTAGATTTCGTTCACCGAGCACCAAGATATTAAGTTTTTTCTTTTTCCTTCCTGACGTCGTTCAATCGTCGATTGCGCCGCCTCCGATAGGTTTCTAGCCGAGCCGATAATTTTTCTAGCTTCGCCAAGCTGCGTTCTAGCCCGTGCTCACCCTACTTCTCCATATCCTATGCCCGGATTTTATTCCTCTCTCCTACCCATGTCGTTGTAGCCGCTTTGTGCCGCCACATCGTGCTCCGTTTGGCGTGCCGTCGCTTCCTATATGTGCCTTAGGTCCCTAACAACCCATTTTGCTAGTTAGATTAATCTCCCATGCCTCCTCTCGCCAGCGCTAGCCTCCTTCCCAAAAATTGCTCTCGGATGAACAGTAACATCTGTGATTTTCCAGCATTTTCTCACCCCGGCAAACTTTAGATCGCTCGTTCTCCTTCGTCCAAACTCCGATGGACCCGATTCTTCTTCCTAAATTCACCTAAAATTGAGCTCCATCTTTTGCTTCTGGTTTTGCAGTTTTTGGAGTTTATTTGGGTTTTATTTAAATTTGTTTTTGTGTTTCGTTTCGCTTTGTCTCTCGTTAGATCACGCTTTCGAAGGAGCTGAAGCCGGATCCGAAGATCAAGAATTCCTAATTGAGTAAGGCCAAGGCAAGTCGTGTCCTTTGATCATGTTGAACCCAGTTTACAATCTATTATTTAATTATTTTGTTTTAAATTATCTTGCATCGCTATTTTTATTCAAACCCTTGTATTGGTAGTTATCGTCCCAATTGGTTATTTCCCTCCTTGATATTTGGAATACCTTGATGCCATTGTCACCTTAGGTTGGGAATTTAATTAGTGATGCTATGTTATTTGTCACATTGGGTTGGTACGATTAGAATGCTTAACCTTTCTTATTTTGCGAAAGGGTTCATCAGCACATGTGATTAATTAATTTGACTTAATGAGATATTGAATTGTGGTTGGTGCCACTGTTATAAAATTTGTGCCGTGACGTTGGTGCGTCATTGGCGGTGGTTATACAAAATTGGTTTTCACTCGGGCGATGATCGTGCAGTAAAGGGGGTGCAGGTTGCACATTGGGATGTGGATGCTTCACCTGGGTAATACTTAAGGACTTAACTTTGTGCGCCATTGATCTGAGCCTTACCGTACAACCACATGTCCAGTATGGGATGGACCTGGCTAATTAATTTGGGATGTTTCAATTTCGGTTCCGTCGTTGGGATGATTGTGGTGTGGTTGGAGCCATGGATCCACAATGGCGCAAGAGGGGGCAATTATCGACTAGGGGGTTACCCTACTCGACGGCGAAACCTTAGCGAGGCGGAACTGGGTTGAGATTGAACATTGTAAAGGCCTTGTCATGATCTCCTCGCCGCACACCTAAGGAAGTGTGTAACTCGCGTGGCAATCCGGGATGATTATGTCTTGTGGGTAAAGTTGTACAACCTCTGCAGAGTGTAAAACTATTCGAATAGCTGCGTCCTCGGTCATGGACAATGCTCGGTGATTTCACACGAGGTATAGTTATTTCTAAAAGTTTTGGACAGTGGATGGTTAATTCACTGTTGGTTGGGAGGTCCATAAGTGGTTGGTTTAGCTTATGGATGGGAGATCCATAAATGGTTACTTCAATTCCTTTGATTATTATTTATTATTGTTTTACTTCAAATGCGCCTTCAATCTATTTATTGTATCTTCAAATGCCGTTTTATGCAAATTAACCTTTTAGCCTTCCATTGGTAAGCCTTGCATATTATATTGCATTCATTTGTTACAAACGGCTTGCTGAGTACCAATGTACTCACGGCTTTATGCCCCTGTTGCTCAGTTGAGGAGGAGGAGGAGTATCACCAGCAGGAGGTTCCAGAAGGAGAGTACTTCGACGTCTTTGCAGATTAGGCTTCGTTCTCCACTCGATAGCCTGTGGGCGTGTCGATTGGCTGCTGCGCTTTCTTTTGGATTTCCGCTGCTAGTTTTTGTTAAGCCCTTCAGGCTAATAATTGTAAGCTTGACCATAAGGTCGTACTCTGATGATTATGAATATAATTTGGTTTTTCTTACGATATCGTAATATGGATGATATTTATCTTTGTTTACACTGTGTGCACTAGCGTGATCCTGGACTAGTGCAGAATACACAGGAGAGTCCGGATTTGTATATTCGGGTCTCTACACTTGTATATCAGATAAATTATAAAGACAATACTAAAGAGGGTGGTACTATTAGTATTGCTGGGCCTCGGGCTATAGCCTACCCAGCCTGAGGCCCAGTTCCGCCCCTGTCCACAATACAAAAAACAGGGCCATCAACTATCCCTTGGGTTGAATTGAGAAGTCAAAGTCACATCTCTGAGACCATAAAAAATTAAAACGCCATTTAAAAAGAATAGATAGATTATTATTTGATCAAGTAAATTCGAGTGATCTCGATAAGGGTGTGTGTAGCCAGTAATTGTCCAATAAGGGTTACGGGTTGACGGATGTATTGGAAGATATGAATATGGGCATGTTTAGCTGCGGCTTATGACTTTTGCCTGAAATTGTTGAATTTTGGCTATTTACGGTACAAATTACGGAGAGAGAGACTCACTTGCGATTTTGGTTGGTACAAATGTTGGGCTTTTGACGTGTACATCGTTTAACTTGTAGACCCCGTCTTGAGAAAATACTCTGTTTAAAAGTTAGATACTGTAGCAAAAGCCAAAAATCACCAGCTTCAGAGGAAAAGAGCAAGCCCTATAAGCGCCCATACATTTGAAGGTTGAAAAGTTGGAATTCTACAGGAATTATCTGGAGATTATACTATTCTGTATAAAATTACTTCGTTATACACAAGCCATTGTTTACATGGTAAACTAGTGCACGTGAAGAGGAGTGCCTAACCCATTTTAAAGGCCCTGTTCTTTTCAGCTTCTAAAAGCTGTTTTTCGGCTTTTCTACAGTAACTAGCTTTTAAACGGAGTATATCTTTTCAAAATAGGGCCTACTAGTTAATTGTTGTATATGCTTTACCGACTTCATTTATATCAGCAAAAACCATACGTGAGTTTCTGTTACCCTATAATCTCTCGCACAAATAGTCCAAAAGCCACAAGCTATAGCCAAAAGCCACAAACCGCAGCCAGAAAGAACAGGCCCTTTACTTCTCGCATTCCTTCATCTAAATTGGAGTGGATCCAAACTCATTCCCATTTTCGTATGTTGAAAGTTTGTTCAACTTCTGAAGCTTAATATACACTGGATCAAGCACTCAGTTTTCGTCATTTCAAAATGCACCAACATCACGCATGAATTGCACATAATTAAGAGTACTTTTTTTTCAAAAGCAAAAAGACTCTACACATAAGACTAGTATTTACAAGCGGGCTTGATTAGCTGGCCTCAGCAAGAGTTGTAAACGATTTTCACGACCAGCTAGATCTGAGGGGATTTACCCGACAGTTTCCCGTCAAGAATAATATTCGGTTTTATTACTATTTTTTTCTGACGGTTTTCTGGTAGTTTCTTAATTCAAAGCTTCACGGATCAGAAATAGACCACGAGTGCATTAGTACTTTATGTAACTACCAGCTGGTTGGTGATGAATCAGTTGTGGTATACCGGTTGTTTAATGTGCGTTCGTGCGCTGGGTTTCTCACGTTGTTGTTTTTTTTTTCTTTTTGCCCTAGCTTATTGTTGTGGTGGAGGAAGCATCTAACGACTTATCTGAACTGAATCCTCAAAAAGAAATTAAAGTACACCTTCACCGATGAATGTAGATCCAGTTGTCTGGTGAAGTGGTGAGTTGCTCCCAGTGGCGGATCCAAGATTTTTAGGATGGGTGTTCGAATTTCGGAGCTTAAGTTGCTCCAATACGTCGATACCGTAGCACACCGTCCTCCCTAAAACACCGATACAACGATACGTGTATGTAGATATAATAAAAATACATAATTTACAGAAATTAATAATTTCTTATGAGGAAATATGCGACATAAGGCGAGCATAATTATATGAATTAAACAACAAATTATAGAGATAATGAAAGTTGTATATCTTGTTGATCTTATATTTTTTTGCTATTTCCCCATCAGTAAGAACTGTCCATCTAAGAGGAAATTGTATGTTCCTTCCATGGAGCAAAACAGACAAAAAAAAGTAAATAAGTGGAGTGGGGTGGAGCACACCTAGATTTGAAGAGAGGACGATGACAATAAGTTGGAGGTGCTACTTACTTCCCAATACCATGCTCCCTCCCGGCTACCGCGCTACTCCCTTCTTGTCGCCCGCTCCCTACCTCCATGTTCGTTGTGCCACTGCCTGCTTGCCCGCGACACCTCTCTGCTCGCCCGTGCTGCCACACGCTCACCTTGCACCACACGCTGCCTCACGCATGATTATCATCACATCATGGTACCACATCCACGTCTGCTGATCGTTACTCGCCTCTAGTTTGCACCTCCGCCCGCTCGCCACTCGAAGGCCGAAACCGCCTCCCACACAGACAGCCACAAGATGAGAGATACAGCAAATATTAGGATTTTGTTTATATCTTTATTTATTTGGGCGTGAGGAGGGCTGAGGTGGAAAGAAAAATGAGTCATTACATGGGCTGTGTGCGAGATACAAGGAGTGCAGATTGAATTTATTTATAAGTATAAAATATAGTTTTAACACAACTAATAATATATAATCTAATATACCTATTATATACCTGATATTTTATAAAAATTTTTGGGTGTTCGGCTGAACACCCATGCCCCATATAAGATCCGCCCATGGTTGCTCCACCGATGCAGCGCAATGAAGACAGAGATTTGTGTCGAGATCGAGCACGTACGCCCGGTATTTAATAATGTAGATTATCACAGACGGTTGCAACCACAAACGGTCTGTGATACCAATATATCACAGACAGTTCGTATTAATAACCGTCTGTGAATTATCATAGACGGTTATTAATACGAACTGTCTGTGATATCCGTAATATCACAGACGGTTTTTTATATGAACCGTCTGTGTTGTTCCCATCTTTCACAGACGGTTCGTACGAACTGTCTGTGATGTCTCACTTATCACAGACGGTTCGTAATACGAACCGTTTGTGATAAGTCACATATCAGAGACAGTTTGGAATACAAACCGTTTGTAATAATGCTTAAATATGCACGCCCTAATCTAATGTCCTCTTTCTCATCTTCTTCATCATCAGATTTTTCAATAATGACATCTAATATTCTTTTGATCTCTTTCCTCTCATCTATCCATCATGAGTTGTTCGGCTGCAACCTTACACAGGCGGCCAACAATTTACGTCTAGAGCAGCTTCTCCGCTCACGCCCTGCTCTCCTTCCTCATCTCGCTTCCATCCGTCAGCTGGACCTCATCATCCGCTGTCGATAGACGTGTCTCATTGCCGCTCAGGAAAGGGAAACCACCCTCAGCCTCGTTCTTCTCTGCAATGTGCACAAAGCGGAGGAAGCTCTTGCGGTAGTGCAGAGACACATGGATAAGCTTGTCGATCAAGCAGAATCGACCGATTCTAAGGAAGCTTATCATAGCATCCTTGTTGAGATTATGGGTCATGCTAATGATTTGCTCAGGCTAGAGGAGGAAGTGGAGAGGGCAAGGACAATCTTCACGGCATTCGAAAACTCAGCGGCTGATCCTCCAACTCCAGAAGTCGAAGAAGAAGCATATGAGGCCTAGAAGATTCAAATTTGGGAATCTCTTTTTTTGGACTTTTGTAATAAATTTGCTTTGAATTTGACTCTTGTCTCAGTATAGCTTCTCTAGTTCATACGACAATAAGGTCTGTATTGTCTGGATTACCACAGACGGTTCGTATTAAGAACCGTCTGTGAAAGTGTAGAGACCTGAATATGCAAATCCGGACTCTCCTGTGTATTCTGCACTAGTCCAGGATCACGCTAGTGCACACAGTATAAACAAAGATGAAATATCGAACATATCACGATTTACTAGGAAAAGACTCAAATATTATTAATAGTCATCAGAGTACGACCTTATGGCCAAGCTTACAATAGACTAGCCCGAAGGGCTTAACAAAAACTAGCAGCGGAAATCCAAAAGAAAGCGCAGCAGCCAATCAACACGCCCACAGGCTATCGAGTGGAGAACGAAGCCTAATCCGCGAAGACGTCGAAGTACTCTCCTTCTGGAACCTCCTGCTGGTGATTCTCCTCCTCAACTGAGCAACAGGGGCATAAAGCCGTGAGTACATTGGTACTCAGCAAGTCGTTTGTAACAAAGATGCAATATAGTATGCAAGGCTTACCAATGGATGGCTGAAAGGTTAATTTTGCAGAAAGCAACAATTTAAAGTAAATACAATAAATAGATTGAAAAGCAAGCTTTGTAAATGATAATAAATAAGTAACCAAGGGAATTGAGACTAACCACAAGTGAACTGACCATTCACCCAAGGAATCCACCATGAACCAAGATCCATGAAATGAACACCCGTGAACTAACCATTCACTTTCCAACTTAACCCAACCAGGTTTTTAGGAAAACTCTACCCCTCGTGTGAAATCACCGAGCATTGTCCATGACCGAGGACACGGCTATTCGAATAGTTTTACACTCTGCAGAGGTTGCATAACTGTACCCACACGATGTGATTAGCCTCGCGCTAAGGAAATCACAACAAGGCTTTTACAATGATCCATCTCCACCTGATCCCACTCGCTAAGGTTTCACCGTCGAGTAGGGTAACCCCCTAGTCGATAATTGCCCCCTCTTGCGCCACAACAACATCGGTAGTAAAACCAAAGTGGAGACTTCACAAATTATTATGCCAGGTCCATCCCATACTAGACATGTGGTTTGCACGATTAAGCTCAGATCAATGGCGCACAAAGTTAAGTCCTTAAGAATTTACTCAGGCGAAACATCCACATCCCATGTGCCTCTCGCACCCCCTTTACTGCACGATCAATCGCCCAAGTGAAAACCAATTTTGTATAACCAACACCAATGACACTACCCATGCCATGGCAACAAGTTTTATAACCGTGGTTAACCACCACATTCAAGTATATCATTAAGTCAGGATTAATTAACCACATGTGATGATAAACCCAACGTACTAGTGATAAGCATGGCTAAGCAATTAAACGCACAACCCATGTGACAACTAATATTGCATCACTAAGTAATTTCCCAGTCTATGGTGACAATGGAATCAGGGCATTCAAATTATCAAGGAGGAATAATCAATTAGGTCATTAACTACCAATACAAGGGTTTCATAATAAAGTAGCAATGCATGATAATTTAAAGCAACATAATACATAATAGATGTGAAAACTGGGTTCAACATGATCAAAGGACACGACTTGCCTTGGCCTTGCTCAGCTGAGGTCTCTTGGTCTTCAAATCCAACTTCCGTTCCCTTGAACACGTGATCTAACGAGAGAGAAAACGCATCGAAAAATCAAATAAAATTCAAATGAACTCCAAAAACTTTCAAACCTAAACCAAAAGGTAGAGCTCAATTTTAGATGAATTTAGGAAAAAGAATCGGGTCAATCGGAGCTAGGACGAGGGAGAACGGGCTCTTGAAAAATTGGATCTAAAGAAAATCGGGGAAAATAGAAAATTGCACTTTGCTGTGGACCGGGCGCACGGAGGAGCTGAGTCCACGGTGGACGCGGCGCACGGAACAGTGCGGCTGACTGGGCTGCTGGCGCAGCTAGGGCTGACGTGGCGCTTGCGTGGCTACTGACGAGGCTGCTGACACGGCGGCTGGCTCACGGTTGCACAGCTGATGGGTGGGACCCGGCTGGCAGCGGCACGGCGCACGGGAGATCGGGTGCACGGGAAGGCGAAGGGGCACGGCCGCTGACATCAGCGCTGACGCGGCGGTGCGGGGACCGAGGCGGCACGGGGCACGCCGAGGCGACGGCAAGGCGCGGCGGTCGCGGCGGCCGGCGGCGGGCTGCGGCGGATCGCCAACGGCGGCGGGCGGCGGGTTCGACCGCGGCGACATCTTACGGCGGCGACGACGGGATGGCGGCGAAGGCGACGGCGCACGCGGCGGCGGCGAGGGACGGCGAACTCCGGCGAACGGCGAGCGGCGGCGAAGCGCACACGGCGCGGCGGCTACGCGCGCGGCGCGACGGCGTCGACGGCGGTGAACGACAGCGAGGCGGCGGCTCGAGAGGTGCGGAAGCCGAGGGGTCCGCGGCGGGTTTTATCGCCGCCGAGGCGCCCCGTCGGATACGGCGACAGCGCGGCTGAGTTCAAAACGGAGTCCCGGCGGAGACGACATCGGCGAGTGGGTCCCACTGCCGGTGGCGCGAGAGGAGCGGTCGGGATGCGAGGCGCGGCGCGAGAGCGGCGGATGACGGCCACGTGGCGCCATCGCGCGGGTCAAGGCGCGCGCGCGCGCGCGCGAAGCGCGCGGATGCGCGACGCGTGGCGCGTCTTGGCGCTGGGGCTGGGCTGGTGGAGCCGAGTCGGTTGGGCCGGCTGGTGGGTTCGGCCCATTGGCCGGTTTTAGGATTTCTTTTTCTTTTTCCAGAAATTCATAAAATACTTTTTGAGCTCTAGAAAATAGCAAATAAATCCAGAAAAAACCAAAAAAATTCCAATAAATTCCTTGAGACACAAGGAACTCAAATAAAACACTTTTGGCAAATGTTAATGTTTAACGTAATCATATTAAATCCTTTTTAATTCATAAAATCTCATTTAAGCTTTAATTACTTCCAGAAAAATTCAAATGGTGAATTTTATTTTAAAAGCTTCAAAAAGGCTCTAAAAATCAGGATGTTACAGAAAGTTCACAGACGGCTATTAACACGAACCATGTGTATTGTCTCGATTATTACACATAGTTTGTATTAAGAACCGTCTGTGATATCCTTAATTATCACAGACGGTTCGTGTTAAGAACCGTATGTGATAGTTTAAACACAGACGGTTCTATATGAATCGTCTGTGATATAGCCGTCCAGTATAGCCTCTTATGTAGTAGTGCGGCTTGGCGCATGGACTTAGAAAGTGATCTGGTGAGCCTGTGGAGAGGCTACTGCACTCGTTGGCCATGACCATTTTGCTACCTTAATTTGTTGGAGATAAATTAACATGCATGTGAAGTGTGTCCTGAAATTGCTAGCTTGTGTTCATCAACTGGAAAACGCAGGCCTAATAGCACGCCATTTAATTTCAAATACTTTTTTATTATTTCATCGACCAGGTTGCGGTTGTTGTACATTGTACTGTGGAAATCTAGTTACTACGTACGGCAGTATTTACTACCGATTTCAGCCCATCAATGATGAACTGATTAAGTGAAAAGTTCAGGCCTAATAGCATGATATATTATATTACTTTGTGACAACTTCATCTAATTTTATCTAACCGTACGCATATACGTGTGGCGTTTGTGATTGGACTTGCTCCCTGTGCATGCAACTGAGCCGATTCTCTAAGACCCTCGGTTAAGAAAAATTAAGGCCTCCACTGCTACACAAAAAATTATTATGAACGGTTTAAAAACATCATCATAGATAATTTCGTAAGCCGTCTGAATTTATGAGTCAGTAATAATACGAAGTCATCACAGACGACTTTCGAACCGTGAAGACTATCATAAATAGTTTTTATTAGAAACCGTCTATATATATTAATTATCACAAATGGTTTCAACTACAACCGTCTGTGATATTAATATATCACAGACGGTTTCTAATTCTAATAAAAACTGTCTATGATAGTAAACAATCACAGACGGTTACGAGTTAATAACCGTCTGTGATATTTTTTTTCCTATTCTAAAATCTAAATCTGTTTGTTGGCTAGCTTTAAAAAATACTAGCCATACCTTCTGAAATAAGCTAGCAGATTAACACAGTATATATGCATCAAATTCACATTCATTCATATTAGAAACAAGAATATACATTTCATAAATCAATTAATAGAAATGAAATAAATTATCCATCCATGAACAAACACATACATGAACAATTAAGCTCAATCTTATCCCAATAAAATTCATTCTACATTGTGAAACTTCTCATCTTCTTTTATAACTTTAGACATTAAGAAGTACACACACTGTCCTCGAATATGTTTGAGGTTGACCTGTTTCAACGGAGTTATAGCGATGAATAGAACCTATCGGTAGGAAGATCAATGCCGTGTATATATAAATTGATAAGTATGAAATAATTATCGTAAATTGACAAACATTAACATTGTTCTTCGCGGAATCGATGAGTAGTTACATGTTGTGACAAACATAGAATCCACAGGTGTTGCCCGGTGGTTGCTGGTGGCACTGCAAAAATAGAATTTGTTAGTTTGAGAGGCATTACTACGAAGTGTTATATAGGAGTAATGTGTACTAGTGAATACCGGGAAATCTAGAATGTGTCGTAGGGCGTTGATCCCTCCCTTGGATTTTCATACATTTACAACGTACGTCGCGAACGACCTACGTGATTCCAAAAAGTTAGCCTTAGTCATTGGAAAGGAAGGAAAGACTACAATACAATTATCTATGTAAGAAATGTGTTTACCTGTCGATTACTTGTTGGACAACTGTGTAATCAGTTTTGTTCCTCTTAAGAAAATCAAAGTATATTACCCTATTCTTTTTTGGTATAATTACAATTAGAATCCAGTGGAACTTACACAGGTATTTCATGGTAATTAAACCTAAGTTCATGTTGCTTATAAAGTACAAATCAACAAGTATAGCCACTAGTGTAGCACTTATCCTTGGTTGTAGGATATAAGTATGAATTCCTTATTATGGTAAGCCTCCAATGCCTTCGTCATATAATTCTCGATGAAGGATGCATCCTCCTCAATGGTATCCATAGAGACCAAGCGTGGGTCGAAAAAACCAATTGGTGATTTCGATAATCTGGCTTTAGTCACCAATGTATACAAACACACACAAAAACAATAAGTTATATATGACATTTATTAGCATTATATAAATGCAGACTGTGATTGTATACACTTACAGTGTTCAACATTGAATGAGTGAGGCATCGAGGGCGTCGAGTGTGAAGAGAAGGAATAAGTCATCGAAGGTCATCGTGAAGACACAGTCATGAATATTGTGCTGCAGATGATGCGGCATGAACTTGACGTTAACACCCAAGCGTTGTTGTTCCTTTGGCTTGTTGGTCTATTCCATGTAATACATATGCAATCTCTGGTAAGATAGTCCTAGAGTTAGGAGGCGCTCTTCTGGGACAACCAACAGCTCACCTAGCACGAATTTTCGGGCCAACAGCAAGTAAGAGATCTCATCATCCGTCTTCTTCGGTTTGCCCTTGCTACCTCAGCTATAGGTCAACTTCACGGTAGTCGATGCACCATGCCCTTGCTGTGTTTATGCTGGTAGCATTGGTGCGGATTGCACCTGTGGAATTGGCACCATTTTAGGTAACTCGAGTGAACTTGGCACCTGTGTAGGTAGCTCAAATGGATTTGGCACCATTGTATATGGCTCTTATGGACTTGGCACTGGTGCAGATAGCTCTTGTAGACTTGGCATAGGTGTAGGAGTCTCCATGTAGATGTCGCTCTTGGGCCACTAGATGAATGTTCCAATGGCTTACCCTAGAGTCATGACCTCGTCGTTAGGGGGCATCTGCAACGGGATGACCTTGAAATTGGCATGAACACTATCCACATTAACTTTTACAAAACCTGGAGCTAGAGATACACTGTGCAGCAAGGCCCCAGGCCCAGATGGATACGTATGACCCTAAGCAGTGCATAGAGTAATATAGGTATATCTCATTTGGAGCTTGCACCTCGTAGTCATATACATAATGATACAAAATTAGCTACTCTAATAGGCCTATCAATGGATCAAGCATTTCAGAGATAATAATTATTACTAGGATGTCATTGATAGGAAATCGGTGGTCGCTTTCTGAGGTAGGGTTGGACGTGTAGCTACTCTGACAGTTGGGGGACTGCCTAGCATAGGAGCGGTGGGGGCTTCCTACTAATTTTTTCATTCCTTTGCATCTCATCTCTAACTAACATTTGCATCTCATCTTTGATTTTTGCCGTAATGTCCTCTCGTAGTTGTGCCTCGCGCTCGGCTTTGGCTCTCTTCCTACACCGGTAAGCTTCGGAGTCCTCCGGGAAGCCATATTTTCAAGGAACATAAAGACCAAGGTCTCTCGTGTGACCCAAGTGCTCCTTGTTTCCCAGGGCCATGGAGAGTAAATCACTCTCCCTAACTCCCTCGAATGAGCCTTGGGAAGATTCTACACTCAACACTTTCAGGCGATGGGACACTTCTTCGTCTGCAGGGTTTTGAAAGGAGATGGCTCCTAACAATATGGTAGATGACCTCACTCTTATCCAGTTTCGGGCGCGCTCATGAGGGATCCCAGCAAATGGTTGGGAGGTCTCCTGTAGGATTGCCTGCTCATCCTCCTGCCTCCACTGCGGGATTTCACCCACATACCTAGCGGTGCTGAGTCTATGGGGATGCGTGTTTTTTCCTGGAGGGCCCTATGCGCCGCACTTTCACTTCTAAAATTATCTATTGTCTTCATCGCCATAACTCTTTCCATTGCGGTTCCAGGAATGAATACTTGTGGAAGGACATCATATCCTTCTCCACGTATTGCTTGACAAGCAGGCTCTTGAAGTTCTTCCACGCTTTACATGCCACTAGCAACGCATGTTATTGCATGGAGGCCTGGTGTTCTTCCAAGATCTCAAACGATTGAAAAACTTCCGTCAGCAGCTGGCTTTTCCATTCTTCGGTCACCTTCTTCTATGAAACGAACGTGATCTCAATCCGTTCCCGTACAACTATTTCGACTATTCTCCGGAATGCAGATACTACTCTGCGAGGATTGAGAGGGGTCCCAGAAGCATCAACATCCGTGATAGTAAATCGGCCCTTGGGCTTTTTCGATAGTCCTCTTCCTTTTCAAGATTTTCCAGAGGATGGTGCATCACACGCATTTGGTGATGATGTCGAAGAATGAGCAGATGATATCTTCAAATGATAATAAAGTGAGCAATTCTTGAGATAATTCTTGGTGTATTTAGAATATGATCACGTATTTATGTGACAATTTCTCTAATCAGTCAAGCATTGAACTCTAGACTACTTTACTCGATATCTGAAGACAAACAGCAGTAAACTTAACAATAAACTAGAGACAGATATCAAAACTATTTAATTCAAGTTAGTCACATTCGTATCACAGTGTTTCATTTCTGCTTTATCTTTGCATATAGTTGTGCTTGCTGAAATTTCAATTAATTTGCTTAGTTGTATCATTAGAAGATATTGCAACAATCTAGAAAACCAAGCGCATATGTCCGAGGACATGATAATAACATAGTAGTAATAATTGAATTTAACAATATTTAGTAAAGAATAGTAGTGATTTATACTTGACTAAAATAAGAAACAAGTAATAATAAATGAATGCTAACAGAATACTTGGGGGAAGCGGCGACGGGCTCAAGGCGAGGTGGCGATGGGCTTGGGGAAAGTGGTGATGGTCTTGGGAGAGGTAGAGACGGGCTCAGGAGAGGCGGCGATGGGCTCGGGGCGAGGCGGCAATGAGTGGGGGAGGCAGCGATGGCGTCGAGGGAGGCGGTGACAGGCTTAGGAGGAAGGCCACCAGTTGCCTCGGAAGAGGAAGGATGCTGGAGTTGAGAGAGGAGGAGGGCGGCGGCCGCGGGCAAGGAGTGCCACCGAAGTCGGGGGTGGAGGAGGAGGGCGACAGGCTCGGGGCGAGGCGGCTGTGTACATTAGTGGGCAGTACAGTGGGGATAAACCCTAATGCGCAATATATAGGGGAATAATCACAGACGGTTCTTTTAATAACTGTCTGTGATATTTATCATCATAGATGTTTCTTATCTAGAACCGTCTATAATAAGAAAACATCACAGACGTTCATAACTAGAACCGTCTGTGATAAGGAAACATCACAGATGGTTATTTCCTCAAACCGTCTGTAATAATAAACATCACAGACAATTTTAACTTAAATCATCTGTGATGTTCCCTACTGACATTCATATATATATATATACATATATATATATATATATATATATATATATTACACATTATCATATACATAAATCCATATTCACATATATGTCGCACATTCTTATATACATATATGCAAATTCACATATATATATCACACATCGCATATACATATATAAATGCAAATACAGAACATATGACACATAAATATTTTATTCATCATTTTACCTTCTTATTTCCTTTAAAAATTAGCCCTTCATGACGATTGACGCATATGCAGCTACTTTTGTCATATTCTTCCTCTATCCTTATGTTGTTTTCGAAAGGAGACAACTCATCAAATTGATTGTGCTCTTCCTCGTCTACTACATTCTCAACTCTGACAATCATTCTTTTTCCATGAAGAACTATGTGGCACTTCTTATTTGCCTGGCCAGTTACATAGAAAACTTGAACAATTTGGTTAGCGAGTACAAATGGTTTGTCTTTGTATCCGACAAGTTTGACCTTCACCTATGGTAGATGGACCCAATGGTACCGAAATAAGGGGATCTTGAAAATCACGTAGTAGAACTCGCAAATCTCCTCTATGAACTCATAGTAGGAGTTTCTCAACCCATCTGTACTGAACGCATTCATGTGGACACCACTATTCTGGTTAGTGCTCTTTACATCCTGAGCCCATGTATAGAATTTGTACCCATTTATGTCATATCCTTGCCATGTCACAAGTGTAAATGTTGGTCCTTTTGTCAACAATATCAGCATATTACTTGATGAGCTTCTAGCGAGTCACTCCTTCAACCATTGGTTGAACCAACTATTGTGATGTCTCGTGATCCAAATGTCCAATCGCTCCAAATTTGTTGCCAAAGCACACCCTTGTGCTGGTCGATATATGGGGACACTTCAGTCATGTGTTATAAGACCGTGAAATAGGCTTGAGCATACGCATCCATATATAGAGTTATTGCTTTTCTTCCGATGGTCCTGATACCCTTAAGGCTCCCCTCATAGCAAGATTGAGGCACACCTATCAATTTGATCTAAGCCACATAATCAACACAGAACTCAATGACTTCTTCGGTAGCATAACCTTCGATGATGCTACCCTCCAGCCAAGATCGGTTCTGTACATAGGACTTGAGAATTCCCATGAACCTCTCGAACGGGTACATGTTATGCAGGAACATGGGCCCGCACATTTTTATCTCCCACACTATATGAACAATGCGATGGACCATGATATCGAAAAACAATGGAGGAAAATACATCTCAAGATGATACAGAGTCATCACCACCTCGTCCTGTAGAGCATCTAGTCTTGGGGATCGATGACCTTCTGAGCAATTTTGTTAAACAAATAACACAGCCTCATGATTGTCTCTTGGACCTTAATCAGCAAAATACTTCTAATTGCAATAGGGAGCATCTGTGTCATTAGCACATGACAATCATGAGACTTTATACCAATTAATTTCAAATCTTCCATTGAAACAAGTTTCTTCATGTTGACGGAGTAAACATATAGAACATTCACACCGTGCAAGCACTAGCACAGTTCAGTTCTCTCGGCCTTAGACAGAGTATAACAAGTAGGGAGAAGGTAAGTTCATCCTTTATCGGTCTTTACCGGTGCTAACTCAGGCCTAATGTCCATATCAACCAAGTCAAGCGGTGCGTTGACACCATCCTCTGTTTTATCACGAATGTTCAGTAAGAGACCAATCAAACTATCACATACATTTTTCTTTATGTGCATGATGTCAATGCAGTGGTGAACTTGAAGGTGCTCCCAATAAGATAAGTCCCAAAATATTGGTCTCTTCTTTTAGACATTCTTCTCACGGGTTGTCGATTTATGTCTCTTTCCGAGCACAACATCTAAATCCTTAACCATATCATAAATTTCTTTTCCGCTTAAATGCCTTGGAGCAGAAATATTTATCATAAATTTCTTTTCCGCTTAAATGCCTTGGAGCTGAACTATCCTCGTTCTCTCTGTTGAATTATTTATTCATCGTGCGGTATGTGTAAGCCCTCCGAAGGAATTTACGGTGACGCATGTACATGGCTTTATGCAAGTGCTTCAGCCACACACTTTCGGTATCATCTAAGCAGTGAGTACAGGCTTTGGCCTCTTTTGTACTTTGTACCAACAGGTTAGCAAGGGTAGGATAATTATTTATGGTGCAGAAAAACAGGGAGCATAAAGTGAAGTTCTCTCGTTTGCACGCATCCCATACCTGTACTCCATCGATCCACAATATTTTTAGATCTACCACAAATAGTGTTAGGTACACATCAATATCGTTTCTAGGTTGCTTTGGCCCTTTGATAAGTATCAATAGCAAAATATATTTTCGCTTCATATACAACTAAGGAGGAAGGTTGTAGATGCAGAAAGTCATAGACCATGTACTATGTCAGCTGTTCATGTTACCGAAAGGATTTATTCCATCTATACTCATTCTGAACCTTATATTCCTCAGTTTTGCATTGAAGTCTACAAAAATCCTATCGATGTTTCTCCACTGAACGGAATTAGTAAGGTGTCTTAGCATTCCATCCTTCTTACGCTCCTTTGAGTGCCAACGCAGCAGTTTTGTTTCCTTTGGGTTTGCAAAAAATCGCTTTAAGTGGGGAATTATTGGAAGATACCATGCCACCTTAACAGGGGGTCCTCTTTCCCTCTCTGTTATCTTATTGATTCTTACGCTTTTGTATCGGGATGCGTTGCACACCATACATACATGCATGTTTGCATACTGTTTACGGTAGAGGATACAGTCGTTCGGACATGCATATATTTTTTCTACTTCCATTCTCAATGGACAAAGAATCTTCTTGGCTTTGTAGGCAGTTTTGGGCAACTCTTTTCCCTCTAGAAGCATGTCTGTTAAAAGATCTAACAATACTGTGAAACTCTTATCAGACTAACCGTTGTTTACTTTCAATTTTAGCAATTCAAGCATGTTCGATATTTCATCTTTGTTTATACTGTGTGCACTAGCGTGATCCTGGACTAGTGCAGAATACACAGGAGAGTCCGGATTTGCATATTCGGGTCTCTACAGAGATGGTATCAGAGCTATATCGACTGTAGGACGAAGCCCTAGTTAGAATGGTCGAATTAGTCAAGTTTTCAAAATTTATTTTCTAAATCAAATCAACCAAATGATTGACTAGTAATTCTTTATTCTTATCTCATTCTTAGGATTCTTACTTCTTGCCTCCTCTGAAATATTGTTTTCAAAACTCAATTTGACTTCTTACCCCCATAATGTCCATAGATGTCTCGAGTGTTCCTCAATCAAAGTGAAAGTTTGCAAGGAATTCTTCGAGCTGCGCTGTGAAGTTTGGATCAAGGAAGCACCCAATATGTCAAGACAAGATTGGAGATCTCCGTGAAGATTAGGAGCCATTAGATTTGAACCTTGTTATAATTTTAGTATCGTTTAGAACGTCTTGCTTCTTTTTCGCCGTTGTGTGTGATGTGAGCTGCAGTTTTGCTTCCAGCATTATGATGCAGTCATATCAAAAATCTTTTTGTGGAGTTTATTGCTTCTTTTGTTAGCCTTTTTCGGCTAAGTGTTTGTTTAGTTTAGGTTGCCATTAGAAATTCCCCTTAGACGAGTTTACCTCTCATCTATGCTTTTCCCACTTATCTTTAAAACCCGGTCAAAGTTTTGGAAGTGTCAGAGCAACTAACCCGGAATAAAGTTGTCCAAGTTCAACCTCAAATCTTACCTATGCGTTTCCCCCTTACCTTTTCGCCTGGAGTAGTCAGTAGTGTTTCTCTTCAGAGCAGCAGCAAGATGGTTGGACCCAGGAACCCCGCAGAAGCATCGAGCAATCTCGCCAATTCCGTTCAACCTTGGAAGTACCCCTGCCAAGACTCCAGGAGCAAGCCATGGAATGTCATCAGATCGAGAAGGCCACATACCTCGGAGCGTTGCAAAGGGAAGCCTCAACAACGTCGTCTCCGAAGTCGCACCTGGTAACCTATTCTTTTAGTAAGCCAGAATCTCGGGGTCGAGATTCCGTTTAAGGGGGGAGGTTTGTAACATCCTGATTTTCAGAGCCTTTTTGAAGCTTTTAAAATAAAATTCACCATTTGAATTTTTCTGGAATTAATTAAAGCTTAATTAGAATTTTTATTAATTAAAAAGATTTAATATGATTAAATTAAACCTTAATATTTGCCCAAAATATTTTATTTGTGTTCCTTGTGTCACAAGGAATTTTTTCTGTATTTTCTGGGATTTTTCGGAGTTTTTTTTAGCTCAATTTGAAATTTCCAAAAAAAAAAGAAAGAGGAGAGAGGATGAACAGTATGTGACACGTGTCAGCAGCTGGTTCATCTTCAACCTCAGAGCTTCGATCGATCCCGTTCTGTACGTGCATATTTCCTTCCTTTTCCTCTCTCTTCATAACTTCCAATCCGGACCTTATCTCAATGTCTTCCCAAAAGGAAAGTTGTGCCAAATTACGCAAGGAATCCATCCCAACTGCTCTCTTTCCGTTTCGTTCATCCGTTTGCCTTTTATCTCCAATTTTCTGAAACGGACTCTAAACCGAAATCCACGGATTGGAGTCGGTTTCTACCTCTTCCAAGCCTATAAATACGACACCTTGGCTCCCATAAACCCATCCCAAGCCGTGCCAAGTCCCCTCAATGCTCAGGACGCCGTCGGCACCGAGCCCCTCCGGTCCCGAATTTGCTCGTCGTGTCTCGAGCTATTCGGTGAGTTTCTCCGTGATCCTTTTGCGTCACATTGTGCCTTCATGTCCCATCTACCTTCTTGCCAAGTTAATTTGGTTTTGGTGCAGCCAATCTCCCGGAATCGAGTTTTCCTCAATCTAGGTCAAGAGCGCTTCCGACGCGTCGATTCGCCGCCTCCGTAGCTTTAGCCCTTGCCGTAATTTTTCTTAGATTTGCCTCGTCACGTTCTACGCCGTGCTCACTTCCGTTTTCCCGAAAAGCCTCCACAAATTTTCACCTCCGAACCTCGCCATGGCCGCCAATGGCATCTCGTGTCCCCCATCTACCCGGTGATGTTTTCACCAATCCATTCGCGTCACTTCGTGCCAAACCATCCCAGGTAGCTACCCTCCAAGTGGTTTTAGATTTCGTTCACCGAGCACCAAGATATTAAGTTTTTCCTTTTTCCCTTCCCGACGTCGTTCAAACGTCGATTGCGCCGTCTCCGGTGGGTTTCTAGCCGAGCCGATAATTTTCCTAGCTTCGCCAAGCCGCGTTCTAGCCCGTGCTCACCCTACTTCTCCACGTTCCATGCCCGGGTTTTATTCCTCTCTCCTACCCATGTCGTTGTAGCCACCCGTGCCGTCACCGTGCTCCGTTTGGCGTGCCGTCAGTTCCTATATATGCCTTAGGTCTCTAACAATCCATTTTGCTAGTTAGATTCATCTCCCATGCCTCCTCTCGCCAGCGCTAGCCTTCTCGCCAAAAGTACTGTTCTCGGATGAACAGTAACATCTGTGAATTTCCAGCATTTTCTCGTCCCGGCAAACTTTAGATCGCTCGTTCTCCTTCATCCGAACTCCGATTGACCCGATTCTTCTTCCTAAATTCATCTAAAATTGAGCTCCATCTTTTGGTTCTGGTTTTGCAGTTTTTGGAGTTTATTTGGGTTTTATTTGAATTTGTTTTTGTGTTCGTCTCGTTTTCTCTCTCGTTAGATCACACGTTCGAAGGAGCTGAAGCAGGATTCGAGGATCAAGAATTCCTAACTGAGCAAGGCCAAGGCAAGTCGTGTCCTTTGATCATGTTGAACCCAGTTTGCAATCTATTATTTAATTATTTTGTTTTAAATTATCTTGCATCGCTATTTTTATCCAAACCCTTGTATTGGTAGTTATCGTCCCAATTGGTTATTTCCCCTCCTTGATATTTTGGAATACCTTGATGCCATTGTCACCTTAGGTTGGGAATTTAATTAGTAATGCTATGTTAATTGTCACATTGGGTTGGTACGATTAGAATGCTTAGCCTTGCTTATTCTTGCGAAAGGGTTCATCATCACATGTGATTAATTAATTTGACTTAATGAGATATTGAATTGTGGTTGGTGCCATAATGAATCGTGGTTGGTGCCACCGTTATAAAATTTTGTGCCGTGACGTTGGTGCGTCATCGGCAGTGGTTATACAAAATTGGTTTTCACTCGGGCGAGTGATCGTGCAGTAAAGGGGGAAGTGTTGGAGCACTTCGTGGGATGTGGTATTCTCGCCCGAGAACACTTAAGGACTTAACTTTGTGCGCCATTGATCTGAGTCTTACCGTGCAAACCACATGTCTGGTATGGGACAGACCTGGCTGATTAATTTGGGATGTTTCAATTTCAATCTCGCTGGGATGAACATGGTTGCTGATTTCCATGAGGCGCAAGGGGGGGTGTGATGCGAAACCCTAGCGGGCGGGATTGGGTTGGAATTGAACATTGTAAAGGCTTTGTTGTGATTATCTTTAACGTGAGGATTATCACATCGTGTGGGTACAGTTGTGCAACCTCTGCAGAGTGTAAAACTATTCGAATAGCCGCGTCCTCGGTCATGGACAATGCTCGGTGATTTCACACGAGGTATAGTTATTTCTAAAAGTTTCGGACAGTGGAAGGTTAATTCACTGTTGGTTTAACTTGTGGATGGGAGGTCCATGAGTGGTTGGTTTAGCTTATGGATGGGAGATTCATAAGTGGTTACTTCAATTCCTTTGATTATTGTTTATTATTGTTTTACTTCAAATTCGCCTTCAATCTATTTATTGTATTTTCAAATGCCATTTTATGCAAATTAACCTTTCAGCCCTCCATTGGTAAGCCTTGCATGTTATATTGCATTCATTTGTTACAAACGACTTGCTGAGTACCAATGTACTCACGGCTTTATGCCCTGTTGCTCAGTTGAGGTGGAGGAGTATCACCAGCAGGAGGTTCCAGAAGGAGAGTACTTCGACGTCTTCGCGGATTAGGCTTCGTTCTCCACTCGATAGCCTGTGGGCGTGTCGATTGGCTGCTGCGCTTTCTTTTGGATTTCCGCTGCTAGTTTTTGTTAAGCCCTTCAGGCTAATAATTGTAAGCTTGACCATAAGGTCGTACTCTGATGATTATTAATAATATTTGAGTCTTTTCTTAGTGAATCGTGATATGTTCGATATTTCATCTTTGTTTATACTGTGTGCACTAGCGTGATCCTGGACTAGTGCAGAATACACAGGAGAGTCCGGATTTGCATATTCGGGTCTCTACAGCACATGAACGAAGGTTTCTCTGAGTCCTCCATCAAGCCCTGAAATTTAACACATTCTCTCTCATCACGGTTCCCTTCTGCATCACGAAGCATCTGATCTAGATTATCATCATTCAGACTATCTGAATCAGAACCACAATCGACATGATCATCTAGCAGTATATCATTGACTTCATCAGCGATGCCATTATTACTATCTTCCTGTATAATCTGCTCTTCTCTATAACTGGTCTAACATGCATTCCCCTTTTTGAAACCCCTTCGAATCAAGTGCGCTTCAATCTGCTCCCGGTTTTTAAACATCTTTAGATTCTCATAGTCAATGCATGTACAATACATATAATCCACCCCCTTATTCAACATATCTTTCTCGGTAGCTCTTGTAAAAGCAGAAATGCCATTAATGTACTCTTTACTCACACGGTTCTCAGTGTACGTCCAGCTTCGGTCCTACTTTACGCATATAACAATTTAGTATAACATATTTAATTAATTAATTACTATACTATATATGTATGATCTAAATTAAGTAGCTATATGTACCTGAATGTAAATAATCTTCTCTCTACATCAAGCTAGTTAGATCTAAACCATCTTCAATTCTTCTTTCACCAAAAGTTAGATCTAAATTATAATGCAATTAGAAACAAATTACCAACTATAGGCCCTGTTCTTTTCAGCTTCTAAAAGCTGCTTTTCGGCTTTTCTATAGTAACTAGTTTTTAAACGGAGTATCTTTTTAAGATAGGGTCTACTAGTTAATTGTAGTACATATTGTACCGACTTCATTTATATCGGCAAATACCGCATGTGAGTTTCTGTTACTCTGTAATCTCTTGCACGAACAGCCCAAAAGTCACATGCCACAGCTAAAAGCCATAAGCCGCAGCCGAAAAGAACAGGTTAGCTAGCCAATAATTTAGTGGATCTACAATTACTCTTGCCAAATACACTATACCACAGCCAATCTGTAGCGACTCCAAATCGGTCGCTATAAGCCGTTATAGCGACCGATAATCGGTCGCTATAAATTTATAGCGACCGATGTATAAGTCGCTGTAAGTGGCGTTGCTATAAGTCTATAGCGACCGATAGGATTTATAGCGACCGATAGTTGGATGCTAGTATTTATACCGACCGATCATCTGTTACATGTTTTAGCGACCGATGGTTTGATGATATCAAACTTTTTAGCAACCAATAATCGTAGCTATGAATCGCACAATTATATATAATATTAATTTCGTATTAACCAGATTTCAAACCTAATAAACATCCATAACATGTCACATTATTCATCAACCACATACATATGTAATCCATAGCTGCCCACAACACTAACCACATTATATTAGATAAAGGTATCTCTCAAGTCTTCATTGAAGCCAACATTTAGCAATACATCAATTAGTTCTATCATCTTGATCCATGACAGGTCATCATTACAAAAGGAAAAGCACACATACAACCTAGCTAGGTCAAATGGCAGGCACAAGTCATATGTTTGCTTGCACAATCTAACTAGATTCACTACAAAATGCCTCATCTCCATCTTATCAAAAGCAAAATGTCATATGTTGGCTTCCTGGTGACATTATCCAGCATCATGTACACCTCCAAGGCCTCCCTCCACCCGAACACAACAACACAGTACACACATGAAGTTAATGATGAGACCTACATAGGTAAAAAAATACAAATAAAGATGACCTTGCTGTTTATATTCATATTCAAAGATGACTAGCTTGCATGCACAGATCAGAAAAACTCTAAGCACTTTGTCCCTAACCGAACACTGAAGGGAATGGAAAACGATACCCCAGCCAACCAAACAAAGTGTTTTTCATTACACTGTAGCCAACCAAACAAAGAGTTCAGTCTGAAGTCTGAACATGTGGAGCTGAGGTAGACAACAGGTTTGATAGGAATAGGAGATGATAAATTCAGATCAACGTAAAGTGCAGTGCAAGTTAATACAAAGCATAAGTAACCTGCATGAAGGTGCATAGTTTAGCAGGCACTGAAATGATCAAGACTGGAGAGTCAAAGATATCACTGTCATTTAGTTCTTTTTAACTGCATACAAGTTGTGAAGTATCCCTACTTTGGGATTGGCAATATAAGACAGGCAACTAGTCTGAAAATTTAAAGCTTACGCCAAATGTGCTGAGATTGCATACAATTTGTCAGAATCTAAAATAGATCTACGCAACCTCCTGCAAATCATACATAAGAAAGCATTGTTTATATACAATTTGTAAGAATCTAAATTAGATCTATGTAACCTCCTGCAAATCATAAAAAAGAAAGCATCGTTTATTTGTCAACTACTTGCACCAAAGAATTAGTTAAAACACAAGCAAATAACATATTTTGTACTGATATCTAGAAGAGGACACTAGAAATAAAACAGGTCAATTGCTAGCATGTCACAGTGGCTTATTTATCATATCACAAGGAAAAGAGTACTGAAGGTCAACAACCTCCAAGTGGAATTATAAAAGGAAGAGGTGGAGCCACTGAAAGCTGCGAAAATTTTTATCAATTTTTTAGTGCAAGCTCAAATGATTATTATCACCATCAGAATTTGTATAGTTACATGCAATTTCCCTACTAGTCACCAATCAACAGTTTGCATGCAAGCTTGAAAAAGATAAAAACAGAACACTGACCAACCTCAACAGAAAAAGATAGAAATCACATATAGACTGCCCACCTGAGTTCTAGCTCTTCTCTCCCCTGCTACAAGTCAGTGTAAAAACAACAGAGTATAGGCTCTAATCAGCATCATGAAATTTGCTAACCATTCAACTGTCACAAGAGGAGATAAGTGACCTAAGAATAACATACCTGAAACACCTTGAGGTGATTTTGATGCCTTCCTAACCGATTTTGATGCCTGCTGCTTAACCTTCAATTGTCACAAATATAAGAAATTATAAGTTTGACCATTTGTCATATATGAGAAAACAAGAAACGTTGACAAAGATAGTTTATTACTCTATTGTATGGCCATGCAATCGACAACCTATGAGCATCAGCCATCTTTTCCACACCAGGATAAGTGCGAGGCAGAGTTGCATCCCTTTTCAGCACATGATTCACAACAACTTCACAATATTGCTTTCCAAGAGCTACACCTCCAATAATGGTTTTAGGATTTGTTAAAATAATTGTTCCCAGAGCCACACGTGCATCGGATCTCACCACTTCATATAATATCACATTCATTCCAACCTGGGGTTGCACTGTCTTTGCTTGTTTTGCTGCATCGGGTTGCACTTCATGGGCTGCATCAGGCTGGACTGCAGGAAGAACATTGCTGGGGATACACTGACGGGATGAGGTTGCATGGGGCTGCTCTTCATGTGCTGCACCGTGCTGGACTGTAGGGGCTGCATTGTTGGGGAAGCGGTGACTGGACAAGGGTGCATGGTGCTTTGCGCAATGTGGGTCATGTCGTTGGGGGTGCACTGATGGGGTGAGGTTGCATGGGTCTGCACTGTATGGGCTGCACTAGTGGGGCTATGTTGATGAAACTGCATAGTATGGGCTGCAAGACGCCTCCGTGCAAACAAATATTCACCCTCCTCGGGACATGCGTCATGGTCTTCATTATCTCCACAATCTTCATCTTCTTCGAAATGAGCATCATGATGATGTGCATCAACATTTTCTGTAGACCTTGGGCTCTACAAACAAATGGAAGCAATAATGAGATAAATCTGCACAGGGTATTAAGAGGCCAAAATAACTAGCTGATGTATTGTTATAGTATTATACCACATGGTGGCGTGAGTTAGAACCATTATGTGACATGACTTCCATAAAATTTTGCCTTTCCTCTGCATGCCTTTCCTCCTGCCTTTTCATTTGCTCTTCCAGTTCAGCTATGCGTTGTTCAGCTTCTTTACGGGCCAAAACTTCCATTTGAAATCTTGTAGATGGGTAACACTTCAATCCTGTTATACCAACATCTTGAGGAGTTGGTCCTAGACCCAAAGCTCGCACACGCCCTCTTGGCTCCTTTGCACCACAAGCAGCAGCAAGTGCATCGCCCTGTTCAATTGTTCTTTCCTTCAACTCTGGGCTGGCTTCAACAATTTCTTTAAGTTTGTTCTACATGAATGGGAGATCAATGTTTACACACCATCATTATTAACTACCACAATTAAGCAAAAATGCATGAAAACTTACAATGATTGGTTCTGCATTCTGTGTAGGAACACCATTTTTTCTTGTATGAGTTTTGATATATACTTCATCTCGTTGAGGAGGGTGTCCTAGCTCATGACCCTACAAGTGTTTTAGCTTTCAGTATAAATAATCTGCAGAAAATACCTATGTAAGATAGTGAAAAAAGATAATTATACCAATTCATGTCTAGAACGAGCAAAGCTCTTGGTGCCTGATGTATGATGTATGGCCAACTTAGCACGATTCGCTTTGGCAATTTCCATGCGAACCTAAGTGAGAAATTATTAGATTATGCACAAATAGATGTATACAAGTTCCACAAGCATATAATAAGATTTTAATATCAACAAGCCTTACTTCAAAGTCGGGAGACATCCAATGAGTTACAAGATACGCCCAATCACTGTCATTAACTCTATCACCATACATTTTTTTCAGTTGCTCATCTGTTAATTTGTCATCAAAATACTGTTTCTTCAAATGTGCCTTAAAGTCCTTCCATTTATTTCCAGCAGTTTTTAAAACCCAATTCTTTCCATCAACATGAATATCATATTTAGCCTGATTTTTCCATGGGAAAATACATAATTGCAGTTTTCTAGCAGATAACACCATAAATTAAGATTACAGCTGAAAACTGAATGCATAACACCATAAATTACCTTTATGTCGTTCCAAAGTGCACTCTTCTTGTTAACATCAACAAGCCTCCAATCAGAACACTGAACTGATATCTTCCTCACCAAACAACCAGTAACACTAGCAAGCTCCCTAGAACGTGACCCTATAGGCGGACATATTCATTAAGATTTATTTTCACTTTTGCCATATCAGGTGTCCTTGCAAATACTTCTTCCATTCTAGTGATACCCCTCCCTCCCCTTTTCTTGCGTGGGCTAGTCTGAACATCTGTAACTAGAATGGCACATAAAAAATCTCCAATTGGTTCACAATCCAGATCTTCATCAATCTCCTCATTTGCATTCTCAACAGAATTTCTTGGTGGCCTTGGGCGCAAATTACGGGCTTCCGTTTCAGCAACAACTGTGTGAGTTCTCTGCAAGTAACACGGTGGCATAATTAAATACTTGTCATGAAATATGCAGACACTAACAACAAAGTTCTTACAGAACCTTTTTCCTTGTCTTAGGTTGATCATTCTGCTCTTTTGTCATCCTAGGGATATTAAGAGATTGTAGCTTCGCATCAATAATTGCAATGTTTGCATTCCTCTGCTGTTCATACGCGTTGAGAGGGGCACAAGTATTGTTTCTTCTAGCGCTTGCCATTTTTCCTCCTGAAAAATGACAAACAAATCAGCAATCACTGGGAAACAAATAAATCATTAATTTTTGCAAGCAAGCATTAGGAAAATTATAGCAGCAATACAATTTAAACAATACTTACTTTCTAGACCCATTTTTAGATTTTTTTTATCAACAATTACACCATCTATGTCAGTTCTAACAGAAGGGATAACCCCATTAATAATATCCACAGTCACAGTGCCACTTAGATCAGTCACAAAAGGCATAACCTGTCCATTATCATTATCGGTATGTTCAATCTCCAAATTATCCAAGTTATATGAACCACTAGGTATTGATTGAACAGCAGTAGCCCACTCAGTATCAACCTGATCAGGAACATAGTATACTTGAAGTGCTTGTGAAGCTAGAATGAAAGGTTCATCTGATATCTTTTCACCTGTATTGAATAAATGCTTAAAGTTGACACTTGTGGCCCCAAATTGATCAGTTTTTACCCATTTATCCTGCACACGGTTATCAACCCAATCACACATGAAAAGCACCACATTTCCTTTGTGTTGGTAGTTCAGTTCAAGAATTTCCTTTATAACACCATAATAGATTTGCTTTCCTATTATAATCTGATCATTATTGCCCCTCTCAAAGCTTGCTGACTCTGCAACTACAGCAACCCCACTATTCTGAACAGCTCTACCCTCATCATAGGATTTTGTGTGGAACTTCATTCCACTTATGGTATAGCTACTATATTTTTGTGCAGTCATCATTGGCCCCTTCGCCAATATCTTAATCTCATCTGTTGCTTCCTCACTCATCTCTTCCACCTGTGATTATGACAAATTTCTATGAATCTAAATATGAAATATATCTGAAGTTACATTTGCTGAGTTTTCTTCTTACTTACATGCAACCTAAACTACTCATGAAATGATTCAAGATGCATGCGGTTGATGTCTCGTTTACTTCGAAGACCAATTGAGGATAGGTAGTGAGCATGCTTGCTGTACATACCATTTTATCAGTTTAGAATGTCTTAAGTAATTGATCATGTGAAATGTAAAAATAATTTAGATGCCTTACTCCAAGTATGGTCCTATATTGTCATAGTTGAATAAAACATATCTATGAGCTTGCAGCCATGTCTTGTGGTCTATACTCATTGTGCACTTTCCGGCCAATCCTCAACCAATGGTACGAAAGAAAGGAGTTGTGCTACAATCTTCATGGGTTAGAACTTGATAGCCAACTTGAGTTGCACCATGTAGATAGCGAGCACAAAGTGTAAGGCACTCAGTAAACATAGACCACTCCATAATTGATCCCTCAGGGTGCCTTTTTGTATGAACAGAACCCTTTAATCTCATTAGATATCTATATGCAAAAATAAAAGGCAAAGCAAACTGATAATGTTATAAAACAGTAGCTACAAAATTCTGTTAACTATGTTACAGTATTTATATGACCAAGAAAATTACCTCTCTACTGGCCACATGCTACGAAAATGGACAGGACCAGCTATTCTTGCTTGAGCAGGAAGATGTACTATCAAGTGTACCATAATATCAAAAAATGATGGAGGGAATATAGCCTCAAGAAGGCTCAAGGTTTCAGCTATATCAGCCTCTAGACTATCCATATCACTTCTTCGAATGACAGGTGAGCAAGGCTTCATGAAAAAATTACTTATACGAATCACTCCTGCACTGACCATTTCAGGCAATATTTTTCTCACAGCAAGGGGCAGCAAGTGTTGAAGAATAATGTGGCACTCATGACTCTTTAGCCCAAATATTTTTTCTCATTAACATGGATGTTGTGTCGTATATCAGATGCATAACCATCAGGAAACTTGACCCCTTTTAGTATTTGACAAAATAATTTCTTCTCATCGGGACTCATTGTGTATGGTGCAGGTGGTAAATAAAATTGGTCATCAACTTCAATAGGGTGAAGATCACTTCTAATACCTAGAGCTTGAAGGTCCAGACGAGAATTCAAATTGTCCTTGGACTTTTCAGTGGTGCCCAGGAATGTGTTAATTAAGCTTTCACTCACATTTTTTCCTATGTGCATGACATCAAAATTATGTCGCAGCATCAAATCTTTCCAATATGGAAGTTTGAACCAAATAGATCTCCTTTTGAAAATAACTAAGGGCTCCCCTTCCTTCCGTCTTTTTCTTGCTGGTTGCTTCCCAAATGGATCCTTGCCAAAACTTGTACTAAGATCCTTAGTGCAGTCCAAAATTTGCTCCCCAGAAAGTGGTGTAGGTGCTGGCCTAAACTCAGTTTTACCACCAAATTTATCAGCATCAAACCTAAATGGGTGGTTTTCATCCAAGAATCTACGATGATCCATATAGCAAGTCTTCGTACCATTACGAAGTCTAAGTGAACATGTAAATTGGTGGCAATCAGGACATCCTGCTTCACCAGATGTGGTAGACCCAGACACATAACCTAAACCTGGGAAATCTGAAATAGTCCACAACACCGCCGCCCTCAACTTGAAGAACTCACTCCTTGAAGCATCATAGGTTCTAACTCCATTTTCAAACATATCTAACAAATCATAAATAAGTGGCTGTAAAAAGACATTCATATCACTACCCGGGCCACGTTTACCGGGAATGAGCAAAGAAAGGATGAAATTTGACTGCTTCATGCACATGGAAGGTGGGAAATTGAGTGGAATACAAATACCAGGCCAAACACTATAGCTAACATTGTTCATTCTAAATGGATTAAACCCATCCGTGGCAAATGCTAGACGGATATTTCGACTATCTGCAGAAAATTCTGGATGCCTCTCATCAAAGTCCTGCCATAGAGGTGAATCTGTAGGATGCCTTAGCAGACCATCCTTTTTTCGGTCTTCATCATGCCATCTTGTTAGACTTGCTATTTTAGAGGACAGAAATAACCTTTGGAGTGTTTTCTTTATAGGAAAGTAGCGGAGAACCTTCTTAGGAACCTTATACACATGTCTCCCATCTAGACTCTTCCTATCTGATTTCCATCGAGAAACCTCACATTTGGGACACTCATTTAAATCCACATTCTCTTTCCAGTAGAGAACACAATCGTTTGGACAAGCATGAATACAGTTGTAACCAACTCCAATGGATTTCACCAATTTCTTAGCTTCATGAAAGTTTCTAGGTAGATTTGAACCCTCAGGGAGTGCATCATTAAGTAGATCTAGTAGTAGGTTCATGGATCTATCAGACCATCCTCCAAGGAGTTTGATGTGGAGCAATCTAATTAGGAACCTTAGCTGTGTATATTTCCTGCAATTGGGTATAGCTCTTTGCTATTTTCTGCTACCAACTTTTGAAGGGCAACTAGTTCAGGACAAGTCTCCAAAGTTGAACTATTGTCTTCAAAATCTCCTCTATCATCTAGACCGGCAGCTAAGTCTCTAAGCAAATCAGATATTTCATCATCCTCACTAGAATCCTCTATGACCTCAGCAGCATCACAATTCCCATGATTCACAGAAGAGATAGCTTCTCCATGTAAGTTCCATGTTCTATACCCTTTTAGAAACCCATCACATATCAAGTGCTCACGGACTTCACTTGCCTCTTTCCAAAATGAGTTTACACACTTTCTACAAGGGCATAATATCTTGCTGCCTACTGCAGAATTACTAAAAGCAAAAGCTAAGAAACCATTCACTCCTTGCAAATATGTCTTGGTATGCCTATGTGAAAGTTTTAGGTTAAATACCATTTGACATGTATATATAACTTTCAATATTTGTAAAAGTAATTGGTTTTTACCTAGCATTATCATCAATCCATGTTTTATCCATGTTCAACCTTCACGCAAGACATCAACCAGATTTCAATATGAAATAAAAAACATATCATAAGCACTGATATAGTCGCATACTTCCACAACATGAAAAAAAGAGAGCAACAGCTGGGGAAACAGAAACCTACCGATACAAACAAGTAGAGCTGCTGCCAAGAGCACGTTCAAATGCCTTCCCAAGGTGTCCAACTACACGTGGAGCAGCTGCAATTACAATATGGTGAGGTCAGACTTGGCTGCTATATACCAACAAGTTCAGACAAAATTGGTACACGACATAGTATATAAGTCTCTAGACTGCAGTCTCTCTGAGTCTCCCAACTTCAATTTATAAGTCACTCTTTATCAATTAGAGGCTAGATGAATCATTTAGTTCCTGCTTGCCTGAGCTCAGTTTATTACTTCAAACAAGTCTGTATCTCTTCCAACTAAGAATTGCATAAATGGCTGGTGGCTACGCTGCAGTGAATGGGTTTATGCTAACAGTTCTATCCACACACCTATAAACATTTGCAACTAGAAGCTTTCATCTGCATAAAACATGGGACCCGAGTCTGAATTTGAGCAGGTGGAATCATTCTTCACTAATACTTATTGTTTCAGGGTGCACAGTCATCATCTCTTGGAATGGTAGCTCATATTGATGTGTGGGTGAGAGGAACAGATTAATGTTTGGTTGCTTGGCCTCAGTTTCCTTTAAACAAGCTTGTGTGTCACAGTATTACAATTTTTATTCTTTTTGGTTTAGCTGGTATGATTAATTGATAAGAAACAAAATCCAAAATTGTTTATTTCTGTAAGGACAAGCATCATGCTTTCTTCATCAAGCAAATAGGTGAAAATTAAACACGTTCTAATTAGCAAGATACTAGCCTTGATGCATTCGAAATAATAAGTCGACCATGCATGGGGATAAATTGCATACTTCTGTTGTTCTCAGTATTTCCATTCAAGCCACACAAAAATCACTGACCATGCTATTTTTTTGACACAGTATATATGTGCAATCAAATGCAGGTGACATCGTTCACACAGGGTTCCATCTAGTCTAAAAAAACAAGTAACGCCTCCATGCTAACCTGCTGTGCGTGCATCCAAGGAAGCCTGGGAAAGGGACCAATGCCGAGAGGGGATAGGAGGGGAAGGGAGCAACGAACGGGATGGAAGGGAAGAGAACCAGTACCTGCTCGGGGACGCTCAGAGGGGATGGCGGCTGCGACGACGGGCCAGGTGGGGATGACGGCTGCGGCGGCTCGGGCGAGTACGGTGATACCGGCGAGCGTGCAGCGGGGATGGCGGCCTGGACGATGGTCGCGACGGCTTGACGGCGGCCGCGACGGCGGGGACGGCAGCTGCAATGGCGGGGACGGCGAGCTCGCGGGCAACGTGGTGAAGAGGTGAGATGCGGGCGGCAGGGACGGAGCTCGTGGGCGACGGCGGGGACGGAGCTCGCGGGTGCCGGCGGGGACGGTAGCGGCGGCGGCAGCCTGGACGAGATGCGCGCGACTGGCGGCTGCTGGGTGTGAGATGCGGCTGCTGGGGTGGGTAAGTGCTGGAGATAGGGTTTTGGGTGACACCGATCGCGCGCTAATTTCGGTCTTGCGAGTGGGCTGAATGAGAGCGCCAAAAATGAAAATGGGCTATAGCGACCAATCGTTTGACTCTAGCATTTGTTTTTAGCGACCGATTGTTTGACGTAAACGGCTAAATATATGTAGCGACCGATGTTCCGTCGATACATGTAAAAATAGCGACCGATGATTTGTTACAAATTTATAGCGACCGATGGTTGGACGTTAATATTACGTTTTAGCGACCGTTATCTGACGCTACAGATTGGTTGTGGTATAGTGATAGTCGATCTCTTTCCACCAAATGGCCTCAAAGCCCTGCCTACAGCTCAACGTAGCAGCGTAAATCTAGAATTTAAGATAGAAGAGGTCAACGGATCTGCACGCTATTAATATAGTGGAATTATCACAGACGGTTTTTCTAATGATAAACTGTCTGTCATACTTCATAATATCACATCGCAGACGGTTTTAACCACAAACCGTCTGTGATAATTTACTTTTATAGATGGTTTTTATCACTGACAGCAACACACACTACTACAGAAAAGATCATCACAGATGGTTCAAAAACGTCATCACAGACGGTTTTGTGAACCGTCTGAATTTATGGGTCAGTGATAATACGAGGTCATCACGAGCGGTTTTGAACCGTCGTGGTGTAATATCACAGACGGTTTTTAACTAAAAACCGTCTGTGATAGTTATAATCACAGACATTTTTTTTGTTAAAAACCA
Organism: Dendrocalamus sinicus; assembly: GCA_036346575.1. Taxonomy (NCBI): domain Eukaryota; kingdom Viridiplantae; phylum Streptophyta; class Magnoliopsida; order Poales; family Poaceae; genus Dendrocalamus; species Dendrocalamus sinicus. The sequence goes on from CM070648.1 coordinate 20,826,322, forward strand.
TCTGTGATATTCCCTTCTACTCCTAAACCTATTTCTGTTTATTGGCTAGCTTCAGGAAATGCTAGCCATGCCCTCTGAAACAAGCAGATCAACATGTACATGTATACATCCAATTCACATCTCAATTCATTTCACAAATATAAAATATCCATTTTATTAAGATTAGAGTCTACCATTACAATATCCCAAAACAACGAGCAGGTTACACAACAAGAACAGAGAAAAAGCAAAGATCCTCTATGCCTTCTCGCCCTTGATGCAACGCATGAGCTGGATGTCTTTGACACCCACCATCGTCGGCGTTGATTGAGCGTCTGCACGGTTGGCATGAGCTAGTTGCTTCTGCGGTGTCTTGCCTCCCGTAGACTTGTGCGTCGTCTGCAAGGAGGAGGACATCAAGGAGGAGGAGGACAGCAAGGAGGAGGAGAATAACAAGGAGGAGAACAGCAAGGAAGAGGAGAGCAAGGAAGAGGAGACCAGCAAGGAGGCTGGATTTTGGTTATATTTATAGGGGAGGGGGAGAGAGGGAGAGGCGGGAGTTTGAAAATTTTTGGCGCAGGGACAGAAAGGCGGAGCTACGATCCGTGGGGTGAGGATTGGTGGATTTCTATTGGCTAGGATTGGGTTGAGGAGGATCGACGGGCCCAGCGATCAGATTATCACAGACGGTTCTATATATAGAACCGTCTGTGATGAATGAATATCACAGGCGGTTCTATATATAGAACCATTTGTGAATTAGAGCACAAAATTTTATATATCGATGCAATATAAACAACTAGTCTGAAAAGATAAAATAACAAAGTTTCATATAGCTTATATATACTCATTTGAAAGGTTTCGATGAGATCTACAACTTTTCAGTTGAAGCAAAATCCAAATTCCGAAAGGAAGACCAAGAGAAAGGGCAAAAACAGAAACCAAAAACTTGCGACGCAGATTTAGGTCCAAAGATGGCCGATTTTCGGGGTCTTGGAGGGCGACTAGCACAAGCGGGTTGTTTTTTTTGGATCAGGATCGTCGTCAGCTTTCCAACGAGTACAAGAACATTGAAAACGGACACCGTATGCAAAAGTTACACGGTTTTACTGAAGGTGTCTCAAAACTGAATCATGCTCGGACTTAAGCAGGAAAATATGAAATTTTGAGCGATTGCAAGGCGAGAAACGTATCATAGACGGTTTTATAATAAAAACCGTCTGTAATACTCGAATATCACAGACGGTTTTATAATAAAAACCGTCTGTAATAATCTGGAGTGTCACAGACGCTTTTTATTATAAAACCGTCTGTGATATTCCAGTATCACAAACGGTTCAGCGGTAAGAACCGTCTATGAAACTCCTTTTTCCCGCCACAAATATCACAGACGGCTTTCAAATTAAAACCGTCTGTAATAGTGTACATCACAGACGGTTTCACAAAACCGTCTGTGATTTGGCGTCTAGTATTAGGCTTTCTGTAGTAGTGACAGATGGTTCTAAACTAAAACTGTCTGTGATAGTATTTAATACAGATGGTTTTAAAGAATTATCTATAATGTGACGTCTAATATTAGGTTTTTTAGTAATGCTTGCCGAAACAAAAAGAAGAAAATTTATATGGGAGTTCGTCGAGTACGTTACAGAAATGTTTCAAGAAAAGTAAATAGTGGTGTGCCCGTACATACGTACCATGTGCGCCTTCTTCCTTGAAATAGTACATCTCTACTCTTTTAGTGATTGAGTCTTGACTACAAATATATACCATGTTCAAATATAAAGCTAATAAAATCATGTAGCATAAATAAGTACGTGACCTTCAGTTGAATAATTGGTCGATACTACTGTTTCTCAATGTATGACCTAACCGTTTGTTCTATGGGAGTTACTTTTATGCTTTTCTCAATAGTAATTTATATAATTTTTAAAACATAATGAATGGTAGATCTTCATACATTTTAAAATTAGTACCACTCTTGTTGTAGAAAAAAAAATATAAAAACACTACTTTATACTATATATACTTAAACATAGAACCACAACGTCAACATCAACTACATGTTGAACTGTCTAGCAAACCCCCACACACAAACATCTAAAAGGATTCTTGAATATATATACGTACAAATTAAAAATGCAAGTCATCCATGAGTCATGCATGGTGACACCCACCAAATGGGAGAGGGTATTAATAGGGCAAGATCCAACAGTGGGGGTAATTTGTACTATAAGACAATTATGCAAAGAGCTAGAAAGTTTAGTCCCCAGCCGTGTCCGTTGTACCCGATTCTCATCCTTAAATTACGGTTTATTACGTATTTGAAGACAATTATGCAAAGAGGAGAGAGTTTTTATATATTTAGTCCACATGATGATATATATTATAAGACATATGATTACACTGTAGTACTAGGGTCTCGACCACCGATGCTTATCCGAAGACAGAAAACCTTCTCTTGCACTTCACGTGGTCGGACCCGAAGAAAGCTACCTAACGATGCAGCCACAACATGGAGGAGCAGCTCTATCTTTTTCTTTTTTTTTCTTTTTTTGCAGCAATTGTCTACGTCCGTTGGATTTTGGTGAAGACCATCTAGAATGTAAGATCAACGGATGGTTGGTATATTGTTCTACGTCGTCCTCGTCAATATGGTTATATGGAACACGCCAACGCCGGCGTGCATCTTTCAACCTCACAGTGCATACACTTGCATGTCGTCATCCCATCATGCATGTATGCATGCCGACCATGGCTGCTCCACATGCACCTCTGCTCACATGCACATGTAGGTAATTTGGTCACACAACTACTACCATCATCCTCTGCCAGTCTACCTCATCATACTTTATTAATTTGGTCCGCTTGCTCTAGTTTTAAGAGAATTTTTTTTCTCTCGAAACGTTGTAGTTTTAAGAGAATCTGAAGTTCAGTTTTAATTTTTTACTTGGCACACGTATCTTCCATATCTTTTGTTGAAAAAAAGAGTGAACGGTGATCTAGCTAACTAGATTGAGTGGGTTCTGTCGGGACCCTGGATTTTTGAACCCGGACCCTCTGTGTATTACAGCACTAGTCCCAGATCAAAACTAGTGCACACAGTCAAACAGAAATGATTACATAACCAACAACGCTTTATTACAATAATAGAGAGTACCGACCGAAAGGTCTCATTATTACAAATAAGGTTTCAAGACCTCACACACACACAAAACACAGCGAAAGCAGAAGAAAAATCCAGCGAAGACCCATCAATACGCCAAAGGCAATTGACTGGGGAAGCGCAACCTAGTACTCCGGGAAACATTCATCAAATCCGCACGCGAAGTAGTCGTAGTCTCCCTCTTGAGTTTCATATTCTTCTGAGATGATTTTTAGTGCAACATGTGAGTACATAAAGCACTCCGCAAGTCTTGAAAAAATGCAATAGATGCAAGGCTTAACAAAGGAAGGTTATATGGTTATTTTGCACAAAGCAAAGTTTTATTTCAAATAACATTAAATATTTTCGAAGGCATTAGTTTATCAAAGTAATTGTTTTAACTGAAACCAATAAACAATTTGTTGTGAAGGTTCCATCCACCAACACTACATAACCAGCTCTAACCGATAAAGATTAAAACGACGGGTTCCAACCACCCACTCTGGCTCCAACCGCCAGGACAACCTTTCGAGAGTTCCCTCCACTCTCGGGATACCAAAACTTTTGTTTTTAAAACGAAAGACCAAAGTTCTACCATGTAAATGCATTCCTTGCCCGTCCTTGACCGTGGGCAGGGCTATTCGAATAGTTTGACACTCTGCAGAGGTGTACAACTTTACCCCCAAGAGATAAATTATCTTAACAGTCTCCACGTTTCCTTTGGCATGAGACACAAATAAAATATCACAAAGCCTATTCCTCACTCTAGCCTAGCTAGACACCACCCGCTGACGTTTCACCGCAGAAGGGTTAAATCCACCCAATCCGAAGCCCCCTCTTGCGCCATATGAGTACAGTAAATCCTTGTTCCTCACTGTGAATAACTAGTAAATCCCTGGCACCCACTTTCCACTGGTGGCACCTAAACTAAACTATCATGATTTAATCAGCTAGGTCGTACCCATATAAACTCGGGGTTGTACGGTGGTGGTCAGTCTGGACAATCACAAGCGTCGATCCTTAATCGACTAGGGTGGAACATACACTTTACAAGGTCTCGTGCTTGCCGCACCAACCCAAACCAACCATCCGCCCCAGTCTAAATCAACTTTTACATTTTATTTATTTTTAAAAGAATAGTGGCAACACCAATCAGCACTTATTTCCAAATACAAATACCAGTTGAATGAAATATGATTCCCCAATCCAAAGTTACTAAAGAATTAAATAGCATGACTAAGCATTTTACTACCGTTCTAATATTACCAAAGAATTATATAATTCTCATTATTGAGATAAAGGTGATCCTAGGGTTACAAAGGCACATGGCATTCAACTTCAATTGAGGGCATAGCAATGATTAAATTAACTAACTTGCTAAAACAAAAATAAGATTCTATGTAAATAGCGATGCACTTAAATTTAAAATAATTAAAATATTTCACAAACATAGGTTCAACATGATCAAAGGAGACTTACCTTCTTGTGCATTGTTTGGTTCCTCTTGCTGCGGCTCGACAAACTCTTCGGCGACGTCGGATTCTACGCGCAAAAGACAAACAAACAAAGCAAATAAATACAAACAAAATTCAAATAAAATTCAAATGAACTCCAAAAACTCTAAAACCAGAAACCAAAGGTAGAGCTTAATTTTAGATGAATTTAGGAAAAAGAATCAGGTTAATCGGAGCTCGGACGAAAGAGAACGAGCGGTCTAAAGTTTGCTAGGGCGAGAAAATGCTGGAAATTAGCAAAAGTGACTGTTTATCTGAGAGCAACACTCTAGCGCCAGCGAGAGGAGGCATGGAAGGTGAATCTAACTAGCAAAATGGATTGCTAGGGACCCAAGGCACACATCGGAAGCGACGGCACGCCAAACGAAGCACGGTGTCGGCACGGGCGGCTATAACGACATGGGTAGGAGAGAGGAATAAAACTCGGGCATAGGACATGAAGAAGTAGGGTGAGCATGGGCTAGAACGCGGCTTGACGAAGCTAGAAAAATTGTTGGCTCGGCCAAAGACCCACCGGAGATGTCGCAAACGACGTTTGAACGACATCGGGAAGGAAAAGGAAAAACTTAATATCTTGGTGCTCGGTGAACGAAATCTAAAACCATTTGGAGGGTAGCTACCTGAGATAGTTTGGCACAATGTGACGCGAACGGATTGGGAAAAACACCACCGGATAGTTGGGGACACGAGATGCCATTGGCGGCCATGGCGAGGTTCGGAGGTGAAAATTTGTGGAGGCTTTTTGGGGAAAAGGAAGGAAGTACGGCGTAGAATGCGGCGAGGCAAGTCTAAGAAAAATTACGGCAAGGGCTAAAGCTTACCGGAGGTGACGAATCGACGTCGGGAAGCGATCTTGACCTAGATTGGGGAAAACTCGATTCCGGGAGATTGGCTACACCAAAACCAAATTAATTTGGCCAGAAGGTATATAGGACATGAAGGCACAAAGTGATGTGAAAAGATCACGGAAAACTCACCGGATAGCTCGAGACGCGACGAGCAATTTCGAGACCGGAGGGCCTCGGTGCCGACGGAGTCTTGGCCTTTGAGGGGACATGGCACGGCTTGGGATGGGTTTAGAGGGGTCAAGGGGTCGTATTTATAGGCTTGGAAGAGATAGAGACCAACTCCAATTCGCGAATTTTGGCTTAGAGTCCGTTTCAGAAAATAGGAGATAAAAGGCAAACGGATGAACGAAACGGAAAGAGGCCAGTTGGGATGGATTCCTTGCGTAATTTGGCACAACTTTCCTTTTGGGAGGACATTGAAATATGGTCCGGATTGAAAGTTATGAAGAGAGAGAAAAATAAAGGAAAAACAAGAGGAAACAGATCGATCGTGGCTGCTGGAGCTTGAAGATGAACAGTGCCCTCTCTCCTCTTTTTTTTGAAATTTAAAATTTAGCTCAAACAAACTCCGAAAAATCCGAGAAAATGTAGAAAAATTCCTTGTGACACAAGGAACACAAATAAAATATTTTTGGCAAATATTAATGTTTAATTTTAATCATATTAAATCTTTTTAATTAATAAAAATTTCAATTAAGCTTTAATTAATTCCAGAAAAATCCAAATGGTGAATTTTATTTTAAAAGCTTCAAAAAGGCTCTGAAAATCAGGATGTTACAAACCTACCCCCCTTAGAAAGAATCTCGTCCCCGAGATTCGGACGGACTAGGAAAAAGAAAGGAGAGAGAAACACAAGTCTTGGTTCCTTGCTGTGCTCTCAAGCTGCTTCTTTCTTTGAACCAAATTGAAACTTACCAAGCTTGATTACTGCCCCTAGGGCACCTTTGTGGTGATGTGGTTAACTCGTCCTCTTCCTTGTGATTACGGAGTTCTTGGAGCTTTTCCTGCAGTTAGAGATACTCCCCGTCCTTGTCCTACAACAGGAGTTCGCGCTGGTGTATTCCCCAAGTTGAAAGGAATTGGAGTGATAACCTGAGGCTTCTGTGGGCAATTGCCTGCATAATGCCCCATCTCGTGACATCGAAAATATTGCACTCCTGCGGCTGAGGTGTTGCTTTTCTGAGGTTGGACTCCGGTAAAGATGTGGGGTTCTTGCATCTCTGAACGAGGCACAGATCCTAGATTTCTTGGTGCATCTGTTGCTACTGGAGCTTTGTTGAACTGGGGTGTATTCATTCGGGGTCCTGAACTGCTTGCATTATACTGTGTTTGAAAAGCCATCTTTCTCTTATGAGAGTCCTGCAATTGATATTGAGCATCTTCCTGGACAAGGGCCTTATTTACCATGTGCTGAAATGTCAAAAAATCTTTGGACACCAACTGCACCTTGAGGTTGGGATCAAGTCCTTGATGAACCGCCGAATCTTTGTTGCCTCTGATGCAACATCTTCTGATGCATATCGGGATAGCTGAGTGAACTTATTCAGGTACTCAGAAACACTAAGGTTTCCCTGCTGCAGCTTATGAAACTCCCTTTTCTTCATTTCCATTATTCCCGTAGGAATATGTGCAGTGCGAAAAGCTTCAACCAATTCAGCCCATGTGATGGTTTGCACATCTCGATGAACAGAACAATAGTTTTCCACCAATTAGCAGCGATTCCTTTTAGCTGATGAGCGGCATACAACACCTTCTCATGGTCATTGCACTGGGCCAGAATCAATTTCTTCTCCATATCCTTGATCAAATCATTAGCCTCCAACGGGTCTACTGAACCGGCAAAAGTAGGAGGTCTGGTCCTCATAAACTCTCCTAGCTTGGACTGCGGTGCTTGAACGGGTGCCTGTGGAACTTGGTGGACTTGATTTTGAGCAAGGGCTTGAAGAATTTGCAGTTGCATGGCCATCATCTGTTCTAAGTTAGGGGCTTGAGCAGGAGGTGGTGGAATGTTGTTCTCCGGTTGGGCATTGACATTACGGCTGCTGCCAGGGTTGCTCCTTGTGTTCACCATCTGAAGCGGTTTCCAGGGATAGCAAAAGATAAGAGGGAACTAGCATAGGTAAGAGATTAGGGGAAACTAATCAACATCCCAAACCAACACACAAGAAAGAAGCAAGCAACAACATAGAAGAAACTTAACTTGAAATAAAAATAGTTTTTAAGGATGGCTGTACTACAAGTATACAAAGACTTGGTACAGTCCACCTAACACACAAGCAACTAATATATAAGCGTTCTAAAATCGTAGGACCTTACTTGGATACTACAACTAAAGAACTAGTCCTCGCTCCTTCATGATGACGCGCTTCTCCAAGTGCTTCTCATACGCAACCTCACTGAGCCGTCTATAGAAATTACAAAGGAAAGGTGTACAATTACCATTCCAAAAAGGAAATAAGCAGATAGATAAGAGAGAATGCCATGACGAAGGTAAGGATAGAAAGACAAGAAAAGACAAGGGTAGCAAATTATTAAATTTTTATAAAATAAATTTTGAAGCTCTTTTACTCACGACCATTCTAACTAGGTCGCGTCCTACAGTCAAATTGGCTCTGATACCATCTCTGTCGGGGCCCCGGATTTCCGAACCCAGACCCTCTGTGTATTACAGCACTATTCCCAGATCAAAGTTAGTGCACATAGTCAAACAGAAATGATTACATAACCAACAACGCTTTATTACAATAATAGAGAGTACCGACCGAAAGGTCTCATTATTACAAATGAGGTTTCAAGACCTCACACACACAAAACAAAGCGGAAGCAGAAGATAAATCTAGTGAAGACCCATCAATACGCCACAGGCAATTGACTGGGAAGTGCAACCTAGTACTCCGGGAAACCTTCATCAAATCCGCACGCGAAGTAGTCGTAGTCTCCCTCTTGAGCTTCATATTCTTCTAAAATGATTTTTAGTACAACATGTGAGTACATAAAGTACTCCGCAAGTCTTGGGAAAAATGCAATAGATGCAAGGCTTAACAAAGGAAGGTTATATGGTTCTTTTGCACAAAGCAAAGTTTTATCTCAAATAACATTAAATATTTTTGAAGGCATTAGTTTATCAAAGTAATTGTTTTAACTGAAACCAATAAACAATTTGTTGTGAAGGTTCCATCCACCAACACTACATAACCAGCTCTAACCGATAAAGATTAAAACGACGGGTTCCAACCACCCACTCTGGCTCAAACCGCCAGGACAACCTTCCGAGAGTTCCCTCCACTCTCGGGATACCAAAACTTTTGTTTTTAAAACGAAAGACCAAAGTTCTACCATGTAAATGCATTCCTTGCCCGTCCTTGACCGTGGGCAGGGCTATTCGAATAGTTTGACACTCTACAGAGGTTGTACAACTTTACCCCCAAGAGATAAATTATCTTAACAGTCTCCACGCTTCCTTTGGCATGAGACACAAATAAAATATCACAAAGCCTTTTCCTCACTCTAGCCTAGCTAGACACCACCCGCTGAGGTTTCACCGCAGAAGGGTTAAATCCACCCTGTTGTGGTTACAGACCAAACAGAGAGAGAGGTGGTAGTGGAGAGGTGGGAGTGTCCCCCTTTACCCCCCCTCATCCTGTATATATATATTCACATGAAGTATGCTTTTACAATTATGCCCTTACACCCATATCTACTCATTGGGGGCACTTATGTCATTGCACATGTCACTCTGGTTCTTATAACCTCTTGACAGGCCTAATGGGCTTAGGTGGGGGCCACCCCTATGACAGGAGCCTCTCATGGTGAAGGGCTTCACAGGGCCAAAGCCATGTCGCCGAGTCCTTTGTCCCCCTCCGTCCCCTGCGGCCTGTGAACTTCTCCAGGCTCGTGGCTGGGGAGCCCGAGGTTTGGGATGGAAGGTGGCTTGCTGAAGCAGACACGCACGCGCTCCGTCCCCCACCCTTCGAACGGGTGGCAACGGAGGCTGGCGCCTAGTCGAAGTAGGCGCGCGCGCAATCCGTCCCCTACCCTTGAGCGGGGCGCGGAGGTGGCGCCTAGTCGAAAGGCGCGCGCGCACTGTCCCCTACCCTTGAGCGGGTGGCGAGGAGGCCGGCGCCTAGTCGGTAGACGCGCGCGCTCCGTCCCCGCCCTTCGAGCGGGTGGCGCGAGGTGGCGCCTAATCGAAAGAGCGCGCGCTCTCCGTCCCCTACCCTTCGAATGGGTGGCAGCGGAGGCTGGCGCCTAGTTGAAGTAGACGCGCGCGCACTCCGTCCCCTACCCTTGAGCGGGTGGCGCGAGGCGGCGCCTGGTCGGGCGTAGCGCGCGCTCTCCGTCCCCTAGCCTTCGAACGGGTGGCAGCGGAGGCTGGCGCCTAGTCGAAGTAGACGCGCGCGCTGCGTCCCCGCGCTAAGATTGAAGCTGGGCGCCGATATTGTGGCGCTTCAGAGCTGTTGTGAACTTGCAGCCTGGTAGTGCGCTTTTAATGGCGGCTGGAATCGCGCCGACGCCTGGCCTGGCAGAAGTCAGGTTGTCGCGTCGTGCAGTCTGCTATTCTGGAGGTGGGACACATGGCGCCTCATGACTGGTGTGTCGTGGGATGTGAGCGGTTGCGTGACCGCGGCCGTTCGCCTTTTCCCTAGGGAAGTTGGACGCGTGTTGAAGGCGTGCAGGCGTTGTGTGCTGCCTGATCACCTACCCGGCACGGCCCTCTAGGTCCCGACGGTTCCTCTTTCCAAATCTTGGGCAGCCGAATCACAGCGAGTTTGATCTGTCTGCGCTTCGAACCATATGAGAGGCGAGCGGACTTTATAAGGTGCTAATTGTCACGCCAGTTGCTCCTTTCCTTGCTTCTTCCTCCCTGGTCATGAAGAGCGATGGCTAGCCATGACGACGCCACCTACCATCCCCGCGGTGGTTCCTTGCCTAGCTGTGGCGAGGTGTCCTATCCTTCCAAGGAGTACAAGGCTGGTGCCGCGGGGAGCTCGCGCGCCAACAAGTGGTGGGACGCCATGGAGCACTCGGGAGGCTGCTTTGTTCCGTGTGTTGGGAAGAGCCACATGACCCAGAAGGGATCTTTGCAGCGTCTCGTGGATGAGAGGAAGATCGCGGATCGCGATGGGGCTCGCCTACCTGTCGGGATGAGACAGAGCGAAGCCCGGGCAATGGAGGCGATTGTTTTGCCGCGTTCTTCGACGCCGACCGAATGCTCTCCACGTTGTTCGTGGCGAAGTCTGCGGGCCTACCGGTTGGAGCTAGCCCAATTGACGCCCCACGCAATACTCCGCCTAGCTGTCTTCACGTGGGCGATGCGGACAGAGGGGTGGAGTCCTAGTGTGAGCTTATTCGCCACACTACACGACGCGCACTGTCGACCCCGAAAGGTTGGCGGGGCGGTGTCCAACTTCGGCGATGTGTACTTTGTGCTCCGGGCGTCGTGCGCAACGTTGTTCCCCACGCCAGCCTCGTCGGGGCAATGGGAGTCCGGCTGGACTCGGCAGTGGTTCTACTACACCGTGACCGACAAGAGCAGAATGCAATGCCGAGGTGGGCGATCGCGTTTAACGACGCGCGAGTCGAAGGCGGAGATTGACGACACGCGAAAGCTACAGAGTCTTGTCGGTGTTGCCCGTCGAATGAGCGTGCGCGACCTAGCCGAGGAGTTCACAATGTATGGGGCAGCACCACTCTCCTCCCGGGGGAAGTATGTTGGACAGAACGGCCCCCGCGAGGACGGGTTCAGCCCATCCGTATCCCGCCTGCTTCCGCCCTCCACTCCTTGTAAGTCACTCAGCGTGTTTCACACGTGCTATTGTATCTGTTTGGTCTCCGCCTGACTGACGTGATCTCCTGCGCAGTGGCTCGGCTAGAAGATGCGGAGTGCGCGGTTGCGGCGCTCCTCGGCCCGTACACGCTTAAGGAGCACCAGGCTCGCGAGGCTACAGTCAAGGCGGCCAAGCAAGGGCGGGTAAATCGCGCATGCGAGGCTGTGGGCATTACTTCCCCTCTCGTGGACTCGGTCCATGGACCAGGGGCCCACACGTCAGCTTGACTCCCCCTCGGGCTGATGTCATAAGTCCCTTTTCCCATTGAAAAATAATTCGGCCGAAATGTAATTCCTCGCTGACGTCATAATCCCAGATTTTCCTTTAGAAAAATAATTCCAAAAATCCAGTTTTTCCTTTTTCTCTCTTTTCAAACTTCCCGGAGCCCGTTCTCCTTCGTCTTAACTCCGATTTGGCCCATTCAAATTTCTAAATTCATCAAAAATTCTCCTCTATCCATTCCTGGCCTCAATTCAAGTATTTGAGTTCAATTTGAATTTAATTTGATTTTATTTGAATTTGGTGGGTTAATTTTCACGTGTAGACTTCGACGATTCGGGAGATTTCTTCGACGAAGATTCAAACCAATTTGAAGGGCAAGGCAAGTCACCCTCCTTGATCATGTTGATCCCAGTTTTCAAATAAAATTATGTTGTTTTAAACTATATTGCATGCATATTTATATTCAACGTATTTCAATTCAGTTTTAAATATAGTTAATGCCTACTTGTTAATTCCTCCATTGATATTGAATTCCTTAATACCTTGTCACCCTAGATTCAAACTCTAGTTAATACATTAGTGTTGGCTAGAGAGTTTAATCAAATGCTTAGCCCTGCTTAATCATATAATTTTGTTTTGGGATGTCTTTCACATAAAATGATGAACTTTTCACATAAAATGATAAGCTTTTCAACTGAACTCTTGACTTTGGTGAGTCAATGAGGTTTATGAAACTATTTTGGAAAATAAATGTAAAACTGGTTTAGACTTAGGCAATTGGTTAGAGTGGTGGGTGCGGGCATGCCTGTTGGTTGGAGCCGCAGTGGTTGGTATGTCGTGCTGCGGGGTATGTGGTTGGGTGCAGTCAATTAAGGACCGGTGCGTGAGCTCTTTGTTGCAAAGCCCTAATCGTACTACCACATGGTGGTATGGGACAGCCACGCGAGAATAATTTGTGAAGTCCCAACTTGAGCCGAGTTGTAGGTTGAAAGTGAGCGTGGTTGGTGCCATGTGAAGTCTCACTTGGGCGAGCGTGGTTAAGCCATGAGAAGTCTCGTCTAGGCTCAAGAGGGGGTCCCGGTCTGGTGGATTCCTTACTGGGGTGAAACCTTAGAGTTGGCTCGACCAGGTTGAAGGCTTTGCATTGTAAAGGCCTTGTCACGACTCCCCACCGCACACCTAAGGAAGTGTGTAATCTAGTGGTACAACGGGATGATCGTGTCTTGTGGGTAAAGCTGTACAACCTCTGCAGAGTGTATAATCTATCCTGGATAGCCGTGCCCATGGTCATGGGCATGCTGAGTAAAAGTTTTTCATGGATTAGATTTTGATTTTTTTTCAAAAATGCTTAATGAAAACCTTACGGATGGATGGAATCCGTGAGAGATGGAAAACTGGTGAATGGATGGAATTCATCAGAGTTGCACAGTGAAAGCGTGTGGATGGATGGTATCCATACGTGGTCTTTTGGAAAAGATGGTCCGGGTGGGATGCCTGTGGATAGGTTGGTGTTTGGTCGGAGCCGGTACTGACGGTATTACTTTCTACTACAATATTGTTTTTACTTACTGTATTAAATTCAGCAAGTTCAATCTACTTATTGTATTTCTTAAATGCTGTTTTATGCAAACTAACCCTATAAGCCTTCCATTGAAGCCTTTATCATTATGCTGCATTTTCCCGGGTGATTTGCGGAGTACAAGTTTGTACTCACGTTGCTTTTTCCACACAGAGGAAGATGCCGTCGACTACGGTGAAGATCTGGACGAATAGGCCGCGTCTTACTATCGTTTGCCTGTGGGCAGGCTTGGGCTTCGCTATTTATCAGTTTGCTTCCGCAGTTTTTTCCTTTATTTATTTTTGCCAATGGGCATTGATATAAGACTTGGCCATAAGGCCGTACCTTATATTTAATAAAATCAGTCGTTTGTGCTTGGTATTTATCTTTGTTGTGACTGTGTGCACTAGCTGATCCTGGACAAGTGCGATTTACACAGAGGATCCAGGAGTCGTTACTCCGGGTTCCGACAAAGGTGGTATCAGAGCCATGACGATACTAAGACGCGACCGTAGGTAGATTAAAAAGGTTAAACCCTAAGGACTTAGTTTACTAAACAGTAATTTCAAAAGTTTTGCTTATCTTACCCCTTAATCTTTGCTTATCCTTATCTCAATTCTTTCTCGTCTTTATGTCATTTTTGGAAAAAAAAACCTATTCCCGCATCTTCCCTTGTTCCAAATCAACTAAAGACGGCAACAGTTGGAGTTCTTCGACGCTGTCGCCACTTCAACCTTCTCATGGAGGGATCTCGTGTTGTATCTCGAGAGCCACAAAGGATGACTCCAAAACGACTCTTAGCCTTTAGGGTAAGCTGTTAGGCTTGTTAATAAGACGTCGTTATGAGCTGTCAAGTTTTCCCTTTCTGTTGGCAGCCATAACTATTACCTATTAAGTGATTAATAAAGGTTTTATTAAGTTGAAGTTTTGCTTTGGGCTGTGCAAAATATCCCCTATTCCTCCCTTTGCCTTGAGTCTCCTCTTTCCTAATCTTTGGAAGCATTAAGCTGGAGCACCAACTGCCAACGACATTAGCGAAGGGATGATCAAATCTCAGCTCAAGCCACACCGGGTAAGATCCAAACCTATTTCTCTGCTAGCCGTGCGAATCTCAGGGACGAGATTCTTTTTAAGGGGGGTAGATTTGTAACATCCCAAATTTTTGCTAAAACAAAAAAATAGTAAATAAATAAAAATTGGTTAAAATAAAACTTAATTTAAAATAAGTATTTTGTGCCTAAAGTTCAAAGTTGGATTTGCCTTAAATTTCTATTTTTGAAAAAGCTGAATTTGAAAAATATTTTCAGGAAAACCTTAAAATATTATTTTGATTTTATATAAAAATCTTATGTCAAGTTAATTATTTGGTTTTATTTGGCCTTTATTTGGTTTCCTGGTTTTTCTGGAGTTTAAAAATGTATTTTTGAAAATTAAAAAGTATTTAAAGTATAAAAAGTAAATACCAACATTAGTTGGAAATAATTTTATTAAGTCCAAAATGTGTCCAGGAGGTTCTCTGAATTTTTCTGGAATTTTTGGAGTTATTTTTGTATTTTTCTGAGGCTTATTGGAATTTCTGTGCTTTTCTGAAAAACCCAAAAATCAGAAAATAAAATAATCCCCTTCCCTCCCCCTTCGGCCGCCACGTGGATGGGCTGGATCTTGCCACGCCGCCCCTCGGCCATCCGCTCCATCCCGCCTTTCCCCTCCCGATGGCCGCCACGTCACCACCCTCGCTTCCATCCGCCCCGTCCGCCCTGCGCTGCACCCTCGGCCGCCCGATCCGCTCTCGTCCACGCGGCGCCATCCGCGCCACCCGCGCCCCCGCTCCTCTCTCTCCTCACCCCGACCCCACCCGTCGGCCACTCGCCTCTCCCTCCCCCTCTGCCCCGCGGGTCCCGCCCGTCAGCCGGTTTCCCCTTCCTCTCTCTGCCACCCCGAGCCCACGTGTCAGCTTCATCTCCCCCGCACCCCTTCTTCCTCCCCGCGCCGCTGGCCGTTGCGCCCGCCGCCCGCTTCTCCTGGCCACCTCGCCTCTTCCTCGGCCACACCCCCACTCCCGCTCGTGCACCGCCCCCTTCCGCAAGCCGCGCCCACCTCCCTCCCCACGACCCGCGCCCGCTCGGCCTCACCCCTCCGCAACCGCCGCCGCCCCGCCAACCACCGGCGAGAAATTCCTGCCGGCCTACGCCTCCCCGCCCCTATAAAACTCGCCCCGAGGTTCCTCGTCCCTCACTCCACCTCGCTCCGCCTCTCCTTCCCCTCCCCGAGCTCTCCTTCGCCCCCGCGCCGTGCGCATTTGCCCCGCCGCCGTCGCCAACGTCGGCGAGCAGTTGCCTCCGCGTCGCCCCTCCTCGCGCCTCGCCGTCTCCTTCCCCGGCTTCCTCACCTCGCTGCGAAGCTCCTCCGCCCCTCGTCCGTACCTCCCAGCCGCCGGAACCCCCTCGCCATTGGAGCCCCCGAGCCGCCGCCGCCTTCCCTCGTCGCCGACCACCTCCCGGCCGTCCTCGGTAACCGCCGCCCCTACCCCCGACTTCCCCTTGGTCCCCTCTCTCCATTCCCGCCCTCGCCACGGCCGCGCCGCCGGGCGCGCCGTCGCCGCCACCCCGTGGCCACCGGCCCGTCGGCGTGCCGTGCGGCGTGGACGATGACGCGGCGCCACGCCAGCCTGGCCCCGCCACCCGTGCCACCTCACCACCCCTTCCCCTCTCGTGGACTCGGTCCATGGACCAGGGGCCCACACGTCAGCTTGACTCCCCCTCGGGCTGACGTCATGCTGACGTCATAAGTCCCTTTTCCCATTGAAAAATAATTCGGCCGAAATGAAATTCCTCGCTGACGTCATAATCCCAGATTTTCCTTTAGAAAAATAATTCCAAAAATCCAGTTTTTCCTTTTTCTCTCTTTTCAAACTTCCCGGAGCCCGTTCTCCTTCGTCTTAACTCCGATTTGGCCCATTCAAATTTCTAAATTCATAAAAAAATTCTCCTCTATCCATTCCTGGACTCAATTCAAATATTTGAGTTCAATTTGAATTTAATTTGATTTTATTTGAATTTGGTGGGTTAATTTTCACGTGTAGACTTCGACGATTCGGGAGATTTCTTCGACGAAGATTCAAACCAATTTGAAGGGCAAGGCAAGTCACCCTCCTTGATCATGTTGATCCCAGTTTTCAAATAAAATTATGTTGTTTTAAACTATATTGCATGCATATTTATATTCAACGTATTTCAATTCAGTTTTAAATATAGTTAATGCCTACTTGTTAATTCCTCCATTGATATTGAATTCCTTAATACCTTGTCACCCTAGATTCAAACTCTAGTTAATACATTAGTGTTGGCTAGAGAGTTTAATCAAATGCTTAGCCCTGCTTAATCATATAATTTTGTTTTGGGATGTCTTTCACATAAAATGATGAACTTTTCACATAAAATGATAAGCTTTTCAACTGAACTCTTGACTTTGGTGAGTCAATGAGGTTTATGAAACTATTTTGGAAAATAAATGTAAAACTGGTTTAGACTTAGGCAATTGGTTAGAGTGGTGTGTGCAGGCATGCCCTGTTGGTTGGAGCCGCAGTGGTTGACTGTCGTGCACGAGGGTATGTGGTTGGGCCTGAGTCAATTAAGGACCGGTCTGTGAGCTACTGTTGCAAAGCCCTAATCGTACTACCACATGGCTGGTATGGGACAGCCCTGGCAGAATAATTTGTGAAGTCCCAACTTGAGCCGAGTTGTAGGTTGAAAGTGAGCGTGGTTGGTGGCATGTGAAGTCTCACTTGGGCGGCGTGGTTAAGCCATCGAAGTCTCGTCTAGGCTCAAGAGGGGTCCCGTGCAGTGGATTCCTTCTTTGGGTGAAACCTTAGAGTTGGCTCGACCAGGTTGAAGGCTTTGCATTGTAAAGGCCTTGTCACGACTCCCCACCGCACACCTAAGGAAGTGTGTAATCTAGTGGTACAACGGGATGATCGTGTCTTGTGGGTAAAGCTGTACAACCTCTGCAGAGTGTATAATCATCCTGGATAGCCGTGCCCATGGTCATGGGCATGCTGAGTAAAAGTTTTTCATGGATTAGATTTTGATTTTTTTTTCAAAAATGTTTAATGAGAACCTTACGGATGGATGGAATCCGTGAGAGATGGAAAACTGGTGAATGGATGGAATTCATCAGAGTTGCACAGTGAAAGCGTGTGGATGGATGGTATCCATATGTGGTCTTTTGGAAAAGATGGTCCGGGTGAGATGCCCGTGGATAGGTTGGTGTTTGGTCGGAGCCGGTACTGACGGTATTACTTTCTACTACAATATTGTTTTTACTTACTGTATTAAATTCAGCAAGTTCAATCTACTTATTGTATTTCTTAAATGCTGTTTTATGCAAACTAACCCTATAAGCCTTCCATTGAAGCCTTTATCATTATGTTGCATTTTCCCGGGTAATTTGCGGAGTACAAGTTTGTACTCACGTTGCTTTTTCCACACAGAGGAAGATGCCGTCGACTACGGTGAAGATCTGGATGAATAGGCCGCGTCTTACTATCGTTTGCCTGTGGGCAGGCTTGGGCTTCGCTATTTATCAGTTTGCTTCCGCAGTTTTTTCCTTTATTTATTTTTGCCAATGGGCATTGATGTAAGACTTGGCCATAAGGCCGTACCTTTTATTTAATAAAATCAGTCGTTTGTGCTTGGTATTTATCTTTGTTGTGACTGTGTGCACTAGCTGATCCTGGACTAGTGCGATTTACACAGAGGATCCAGGAGTCGTTACTCCGGGTTCCGACAAGGGACCACCCGCCCCTGCTTCGCGCGGGGGGTGCTCCCCCTGGGCGAGGTCGAGGGCGGTGATGCTGCGTCTTCGCGCATCCTCCTCCGCCCGCGCATACTCGTCCATTTTGTCGAAGAGTTTGACGACTGTCTTGATTGGCCTCCGCGCGTTGTACTCGGCCATCGGGCCCGGACGAAGGCCCTGTATGGCTGCATTAACGACGGTGGTTTCATTGATGTCTTTCACCTGGCATCGAATCTTGGCGAAGCGCTGGAAGTAGTCCCGGAGCTTCTCCGAGGGTCCTTGCTTCACAGCGAAGAGTTGGTCCGCATCGACTCGCTCGACATAGTTTCCTTGGAAGTTGCTGTGAAGGCGGTCGCGAAGCTGCTCCCACGCGTAGATGGAGCCCGGCTCTATGGTAAAAAACCAAGAGAGTGCCACTCCTTGCAGCGCGAGGGGGAGTCCCTTCGCCTTCGTGGTGTCATCTCCGCCCGCGGCCTCGATCGCGGTTTCGTACACGCGCACGAACTCGCGAGGATCCGTGTCGCCTTTGTACGGGTTGGTGACGCTAGGAAACTTGAAGTATGCGGGCCACGCCGCCTGCTGCAGCCCCGCCGAAAGCAGGGACTCCGGATCTACGCGCCTCAACGGCACGCGGCTAGACGTGGGGGCTTCGCGGCTGTCCGCCTTCTCCGGCGCGGGCTCGGGCGCGATTACTGGCGCGGCCTGCTCACTCCGAGCCTCTTGTATATCACGGACGGCTCTGCGAAGGTCCCCTAGCTCCCGCTGGAACGCGTTGAGGGCTGCTAGTAGGGCGCTTTCCACCACAGATGCTGTCGGGTCCGCTGGAACGCCCAGCGGACGGGTCGGTGCAGGGGCCATCGCCTCGCGAACTCCAGATCCGCCGGGTGGTTCGTTGCGGCTACCCCCGGCCGTCTGATCCGCGCTGCCGGCGAGGGTGGCGGGGGCTTTCGCCGCAGTGCCCGCGACGGGGTTGGATGTCGTTGTAGCGGCTCTGGCGGGGTCGGTCGTTGTAGCGCGAGCGTCGATGCCCGCGACCACTGCGCCTACGCCGCCGCTGACTCCTTCGGCGGCCGATGCCGAAGCCCTGGCATTCACACGCCGCTCCGGCCCAGCCGTCGTCTTTCCCTTCGCCGCCGCTGGTGAAGCTTTTTTCGGTGCCATCCTTCTTCTTCGGTCTTCAGGCTTGTCCTCGTCCTCCCCACGGACGGCGCCAACTGTTGTGGTTACAGACCAAACAGAGAGAGAGGTGGTAGTGGAGAGGTGGGAGTGTCCCCCTTTACCCCCCCTCATCCTGTATATATATATATTCACATGAAGTATGCTTTTACAATTATGCCCTTACACCCATATCTCCTCATTGGGGGCACTTATGTCATTGCACATGTTACTCTGGTTCTTATAACCTCCTGACAGGCCTGCTGGGCTTAGGTGGCCCTGGCACCCACTTTCCACTGGTGGCACCTAAACTAAACTATCATGATTTAATCAGCTAGGTCGTACCCATATAGACTCAGGGTTGTACGGTAGTGCTCAGTCTGGACAATCACAAGCGTCGGTCCTTAATCGACTAGGGCGGAACATACACTTTACAAGGTCTCGTGCTTGCCGCACCAACCCAAACCAACCATCCACCCCAGTCTAAACCAACTTTTACATTTTATTTATTTTTAAAAGAATAGTGGCAACACCAATCACCACTTATTTCCAAATACAAATACCAGTTGAATGAAATATGATTCCCCAATCCAAAGTTACAAAAGAATTAAATAGTATGACTAAGCATTTTACTACCGTTCTAATATTACCAAACAATTATATAATTCTCATTATTGAGATAAAGGTGATCCTAGGGTTACAAAGGTACTTGGCATTCAACTTCAATTGAGGGCATAGCAATGATTGGATTAACTAACTTGCTAAAACAAAATTAAGATTCTATGTAAACAGCGATGCATTTAAATTTAAAATAATTAAAACATTTCACAAACATAGGTTCAACATGATCAAAGGAGACTTGCCTTCTTGTGCACTGTTTGGTTCCTCTTGCTGCGGCTCGACAAACTCTTCGGCGACGTCGGATTCTACGCGCAAAAGACAAACAAACAAAGCAAATAAGTACAAACAAAATTCAAATAAAATTCAAATGAATTCCAAAACTTGAAACCAGAACCAAAAGGTAGAGCTCAATTTTAGATGAATTTAGGAAAAAGAATTGGGTTAATCATAGTTCGGACGAAAGAGAACGAGCGATCTAAAGTTTGCCGGGGCGAGAAAATGCTGGAAATTAGCAAAAGTTACTGTTCATCCAAGAGCAGCACTTTTGGAAGGAAGGCTAGCGCCAGCGAGAGGAGGCATGGGAGGTGAATCTAACTAGCAAAATAGATTGCTAGGGACCCAAGGCACACATAGGAAGCGACGGAACGCCAAACGAGGCACGGTGTCGGCACGGGCGGCTATAACGACATGGGTAGGAGAGAGGAATAAAATCGGACATGAAGAAGTAGGGTGAGCACAGGCTAGAACGCGGCTTGACGAAGCTAGGAAAATTGTTGGCTCGGCGAAAGACCCACCGGAGATGTTGCAAACGACGTTTGAACGACATCGGGAAGGAAAAGGAAAAACTTAATATTTTGGTGCTCGGTGAATGAAATCTAAAAACCATTTGGAGAGTAGCTACCTGGGATGGTTTGGCACAATGTGACGTGAACGGATTGGGGGAAAACACCACCGGATAGTTGGGGACACGAGATGCCATTGGCGGCCATGGCGAGGTTCGGAGGTGAAAATGTGTGGAGGCGGCCAGAGCCAACATGCTCAGATAGCACCGCCAGCCAGCAAACTCTCACGGCCAAAACCAGAGCACCAATGCCAAAATATCCCACTGCCATATACCAATAGCCAAACCGAGAAAAGGCACAGCAAGCCGCCAATCCCCCAACACTCTCCAGTCAGCCCCAACACCACAGAGAAGCCAGCCACCGCGTGGAGCCGAAGGCCAGGGAGGTGAAGGATTGAAGGCACAGCAACTCAGCAAGCTGACGGGAGCAAGACAGCCAGCGCCGGTGCCGCGCCGCCCTCACGCCCTGGCGGAGGCGGAGGCGGAAGCGCCGAGGCGGAGGCGGAGGAGCTCGCGAGGCGAGGCGATCGGCGGAGGGAGCTGCGGATCGGCGAGGCGGATGGGCGGATGGGCGCCTGGAGGAGCGGGTAGTCCTGGGCCTATATGGACTACCCGCTGGGCCCGCCCTTGGTTGTAGGTACTCATTTTGGGATACGTTTAGTCAAACATTTTAAACATAGGTTGTTAATTTTTTTATTATTTAAATTGGGCATATGAAAGTGATACATATAGATTTGTATCAAAAAAATACTTTTATATATTATAGTTTTATTATGTTTATTAATATATTATAATAAAAATAAGTGGTCAAAGTTGTATTTTTGGGACATATTGATATCCAAAGTGATTTTGTTTTGTGCCCGGAGGGAGTATTGTACATTCCATCTTTGGTACTGTAGTAACTCACCTGGCGTCTGTTGAAACTTCGATTAGGCTATGGTAGCTTTTGATTTGTAACTCCATTCTTTTTGCTTGTCATTGGTAGACACGATCACCATATAAACTTTTTGACCATTATTTTTTAAGTATATGTTAGGAAAGTTATTAAAAATGTAAATACTGTTTACAAACATTAATCTACGCACTAATATGATTACCATGTGACAAATCTAAATATTTTTAAGTATATTAGTAGCCAAATTTTTAAACATTTTACTTTGAAGGTATTCCCACTAGCTTTGCCGACAGATCTAATTTTCCCGACAGACTAGGCCTTTGCCGACAGTTATAATTTTTCCTGACAGATGGTTATTTGTGCCCAACAAGTGTGATCATCATTCGAGTAGACGACCTATCCATGTCAAATAAAGTGTCGGCAATGCATGCATAGCCATTTATATAAAACAATATCACCATGCAAATGATCCACAAGTCACATCTCACAACCAAGGGCATTTAAAGATTTCACATTCATACTAGACATGCATATAACATCCTGGTTTTTAGTGTCTTTTTAAAGTTTTTAAAATAAAAATGATCATTTGGATTTTTCTTGAATTAGTTAAAGCTTAATATAAATTTTCTAAAATTAAAAAGATTTATTGTCAATAAAGTAAACATCAATTAAAACAAAACCAGTTTTATTTGGGTTGCTTGTGTTGTAAGAAATTTTTTTTGTATTTTCTTGTATTTTTGGAGTTTATTTGCTATTTATTGGAGCTCAATTGAATTTATCAAAATTTTTGAAACCTTGGAAAATTCCAAAAGCCTCGTGGTCTGAATTCTTTGCATACAACCCAGTCCGGCCCAGCTAGCCCGCCTCTCTCTTTCTTCCTTATCTCGTTGCCAGCTAGCCCTGCCTGTCAGCACTGTCCTGTTCATCTTCTTCTTCACTCTGTGTCCAAGCTCGTCACAATGTTGCGCTATAGCCACCGTGGACTTCCCTTGCCATGCCATTAAAAGGCATGCCAAGCCTCGGAATCACAATCCTGAGACGCCCTATTGTCTTCTCCCTAGCCACTGCCCTCGGGGATGTTGAACTCTCACCGGAATTTGAATCTCCAGCAACCGCCTTCTTTGCAAATCTGGCTAGAAATTGCATTGCTTCCTATAAGTCTCCGCCCTCACTGACGACCGCCCGAGCTTCTCCATGCCCTCCTTCCTATACGATGGCTCAAGATAGGAAGAGCACAGTCCAAAACAGCAGTATCCGCATAGATGTGTTTCATGAGTAGTTCAATACTGCAGGGCCAAACATAATGAAATGTGGGTTGATCTCCTACTATGGGTTCATAGAAAATATTTAAGAGCTTGACTACATATTTTTCACGATCCCTCCTATTTCGGTGCCATTGGGTCAAACTTCCACATGGTGTGAAGGTCGGCAAGTACGGCGTCACTATTGTGGACCTCGAATGTGTCGAATACAAGGATGAACCATTCATACTCGCTAAGCAAGTTATTCAAATTTTTTATGTAATGGACCTGGCTAATAAGAACCACCACATAGTTCTTCATGGAAAAAGAAGTATTGTCGGAGTTAAGAATGTCGTGGATGAGGAAGAGTACAATAATTTGATGAGTTACCTCCTTTCAGAGATGGCATCATGCTCGGGGAAAAACCTAGTGAGAAAGCTAGCTATATGCACATCAACCATCGTGAAGAGCTATTTTTATAAAATAAATAGACAAGTGGAAATATCCCACACGGTGAACACCTATTTGGAAATTGTTCCATTATAATTAAAAAATTATTCCATTGTAATTGATTCAGTAAGTAACAAATTCTACCTTCTTGTTTTCAAAGGTCATGGCTAGCATTTTCTAAGGCTAGCCGAAAAATAGAATATTTTTAGCTATAGAAGGAACTATCACATATAGTTTAGTGGAACAAACCGTCTGTGATACGTATCACAGATGGTTCTAAATTAGAATCATTTGTGATATGGCCGAGATCCCTTTATTAGTTTGCCTGGCTAGGGTTTGCGCCCTTACTCCTCACTCGCCCGTCCCGCTCCCCACCTGAGCCCCCCTGACTTCGACGTTGCCACTCCCGACCTCAATGCCATCAACCCCTATCCTCCACGCTGCCCCCCCGACCTCTCGGGTTTCACCTTGTGTAAGTCTTCATCCCCCAAACGTATATGCCTTTGTGTTAGCGTATATGTGCTGTTGATGGTTGGGGCTAGTAAGCTGATGCAAAGTTAGAGTAATTAGGAATACATATTTGACAAATGAAATGAGAACATGAACTTGACAATTTTGAGATTTGTTGTTTTAATAAGTATGCATGATATATGTTGAACTTAGAATGATGTTTAAATAGTTTTATGTAAAATGAGGTTATAGGTTATACTTATACATGCATGGTAAAGCTAATTCATGGACAAATCAATATTTGGAAGAGTAAGTATGTTCATCTCTCCTTCATTAATGTTTCTTTTATGTTACAAAGTTTATTGTGAAGAGAGCATCTATTAATTTATTCTTATGTTGAGTTGCATTACATTCCTAGTTTTAGAAAAGAAGATTTTCATTCAAGAAAAATTTCGTTTGTCTTTTGCTAAAAAGTTTCCATAGATAGCAAGTTAGTGAGATGGCATCTGCACAGTCTTCGCCGTTGTCATCAACTTTGCTTAATGCGTCTGGTGCTCCGATGAAAGGGGTACCTAAGCGAGATGGTAGAAGAATTTCAAAAAGCCCTGAGGGCCGAATGACCAACATGAAGGTAGTTGCAAAGGAACAGGTCCCTATCACCACACCAAACTAAAAGTCTCGGATAAGAGAAGAGAAAGAGCAGCTGTGGCATGAAATTTCAATGTTGTTCAAGATCCCAACAGAAGTCCAGGGACTTATGCGATGGCAGGTGTTCCTCGCAATGGAAAAGTGTTCCTCACGATGGAAAAACATGGAAGATCTTGAAGAGCACGCTTGTCATAGAGTACGTGAATAAGGATCAGATGCATTTTATGAAGTATCCTTTCGTGTCGTCAGATACATGGGATGCCTTTGTGCGGATGAAGACGACTGCCAAATTTCAAGAGCAAAGTGCGGCACATAAGGCTATCTAGATAGAAAACACTCATCCCCACAGACTCGGCACTACTGGGTACACGGCTAAATCTCACAATGGAGGGAGAATGAGGAGGCAATCCAGTCAGAGGCCTCTCTGCCATATTTCAGGATCATAGACGAGTGCGCCTGAAACTAATTAAGAGCAGGGTCATCAATCACATCTTTGGGCACCATCTCTTTCATAAACTCGACAAATGAGGAAGTGTCTCTGTGTCTAGTAAGACATGTCAAACTACCTAGTTGTTAATAATTCCATAACTTCATAGAGTCTAAAATAACATGATGGCCTCTTGCAACAAATATTGAGTATCAAATCTTTCCAAGGCTTCTTCGAAGCAGTCAGGGAGAGAGATATACTATCCACAGCCCTAGAAAATAAGGAGCACCTAGGTCGCATGCGAGGCATTGGGGTTTATGTACCTTGGAGTCAAGGATTCCCACACGACTTCGAGGCGTATAGGAGTAGGAAAAGATGTAAGGCCGAGCGTGAGGAATGGTTGAAAGAGGAGATTCGTGTAGAATTTTGAGGACAGATAGCATCATTGGAGGAAAAACTAAATCAAGTCTCAACTAGTCACAAGCCACTCCCATTATTTTGGGAGCTAATCCTCAATGTCAGAGTAGTTATATGTCCACGCTACTTTCTGAACATAGCAATATACAATTACCTATCAACGATATCCAGGTAATGTATATATCTAGAATGCTACATAGATACAGCTATTGGACGTCTTAGCTAATCATTTATTGTTATGTAGGAGCCCATATTGTGCAACCTCACAGACAGGCTTGTTGGCTCCATTCCCATTGAGGCTAGGTAGGAGATGGTGTATCTATGCCTGCCAGGGATGCTAGTTGTT
This sequence comes from Dendrocalamus sinicus, assembly GCA_036346575.1. Taxonomy (NCBI): domain Eukaryota; kingdom Viridiplantae; phylum Streptophyta; class Magnoliopsida; order Poales; family Poaceae; genus Dendrocalamus; species Dendrocalamus sinicus. Next base: position 20,851,698 of record CM070648.1, read on the forward strand.
GGAACCCGGAGCAACGACTCCTGGATCCTCTGTGTAAATCGCACTAGTCCAGGATCAGCTAGTGCACACAGTGAACTACAAAGATAAATACCAAGCATAATGACATTTATTTAATTTAAAGAGTACGGCCTTATGGCCAGCGTTTACATCATCGCACATTGGCAAAAATAATTGCAAAGAAACTGCGGAAGCGAAGCTGAAAAGGCGAAGCCCAAGCCTGCCCACAGGCAAACAACTTCAAGACGTGGCCTACTCATTCTGATCTTCTCCGTAGTCGACGTCGTCTTCCTCTGTGTGGAGATAGCAACGTGAGTACAAACTTATACTCCGCAAGTCACACGGAGAAATGCAATATAATGATAAAGGCTTCAATGGAAGGCTCATAGGGTTAGTTTGCATAAAACAACATTTAATGAAATATAATAAATAGATTAAAAATGCTGAATTTAATACAATACGTAAAGACAGTACTTGTAATTGAAAATATTACCGTCAGTGCAGGCTCCGACCAAACACCAACCTATCCACAGGCATCCCACCCGGACCATCTTTTCCAAAAGATCACGTATGGATTCCATCCATCCACACGCTTTCACTGCGCAACTCTGATGAATTCCATCCATTCACCAGATTTCAACCTCTCACGGATTCCATCCATCCGCAAGGTTTTCATCTCTTGTGGATTCCATCCATCCACAAGGTTTTCGAAAACATTTTGAAAAACAAAGTCTAATCCATGAAAAACTTTTACTCAGCATGCCCATGACCGTGGGCACGGCTATCCAGGATAGGCTATACACTCTGCAGAGGTTGTACAGCTTTACCCACAAGACACGATCATCCCATATTGCCACCGGTTTACACACTTCCTTTGGTGTGCGGCGAGGAGTCGTGACAAGGCCTTTACAATGCAAAGTCTTCAACCTGGCCAAGCCAACTCTAAGGTTTCACCCCAGTAAGGAATCCACCAGACCGGGACCCCCTCTTGAGCCGAGTGAGACTTCTCATGGCCTACGCCACGCTCACTTTCATCCTACGAAATGGCTCAGGTTGGGACCCGTAAATTATTCAGCCAGGGCTGTCCCATACCAGCCTTGTGGTAGTACGTTAGGACTTTGCAACGATAGCTCACAGACCGGTCCTTAATTTGACTTAGGCTCAACCACATACCCCCTGTGCCCGGCAATCAACCACTGCGGCTCCAACCAACAGGGCATGCCTGCACCCACCACTCTAACCAGTTGCCTAAGTCTAAACCAGGTTTATATTTTGTTTTCAAAATAATTCATAAACCCCATTGACTCACCAAAGTCAAGAGTTCAGCTGAAAAGCTCATCATTTCATGTGAAAAGGGATATCATTTTATGTGAAAAACATCCCAAAACAAAATTATATGTTTAAGCAGGGCTAAGCATTTGATTTAAAATTCTCTAGCCAATACTAGTGTACTAACTAGAGTTTGATTCTAAGGTGACAAGGTATAAGGATTTGCAATGTCAACGGAGGTATTAACAAACATGTATTAACTAATGTTAAAACTGAATTGAAATACATTGAATAAAATTATGCATGCAATATAATTTAAATCAACATAATTTTATTTGCAATCTGGGATCAACATGATCAAGGAGTGTGACTTGCCTTGCTCTTCAACTTGGTTTGAATCTTCGTCGAAGAAATTTCCCGAATCGTCGAAGTCTACACGTGAAAATAACCCACCAAATTCAAATAAACTCAAATTAAATTCAAATTTACTTCAAATATTTGAATTGAGGCCAGAAATGGATAGAGGGGGATTTTTGATGAATTTAGAAATTTGAATGGGCCAAGACGGAGTTAGGACGAGGGAGAACGGGCTCCGGGAAGTTTGAAAAGAGAGAAAATGGAAAAAGAGGATTTTTGGAATTATTTTCCTGAAGGAAAATCTGAATTATTGTGTCAGCGAGGAATTTCATTTTCGGCTGATTTATTTTTCAACGGAAAAAGATATTTATGGCGCCACGCTGACGTCAGCCAGGAGGTGGACCGAATGACAGGTGGGCCCCGGGTCCATAGACCGGGTCCACGGCCGAGGGAAGGCGCTGAGGTGGCGGGGTGCGCTGACCGGACGAGGAGGCGCCGCGGTGGCGTCCACCGGGCTGCCACCCGTGCTGCCACGTGGTCGGGCGGAGCGTGGCCTGGGCTGCGGACCGGCGCGTGGCGCTCGGGCACGGCATGCTCGCCGGCGCTCCGGTGGCGGCGGCCGTCGAGCGGCGAAGAGGAACGAGGGGTGACGGGAGCACGGCGGTGGGTGCGGTCTTACCGGCGGCGAACGGCGGCGAGCTGGCGGCGGGTAAAGGCGGCGGCGTGCTCTGGTCTCACGGCGCGGCGGTGCTCCGTTGGCCGGGGAGCACGGCGGAGAGGTGGAGGGACTTCGCGGCGAGGCGTGGAAGCCGAGGGAGGCGACGGAGTGGCGCGGGGAGGCCGGAGGCGGCGGCGATTTCTCGCCGTTGAGCTCGCCGGCGCGCACACAGGAGCTCTCGATTGCGGGGCACTCGTGTGACATCCCAAATTTTCCTTTATTTTAATTTCTTTTTCTGGAATTTAATTCCTTCTTTTGTTTATTGCCTTGTTTTAAAAGTTAGTAAGATTGGGAGAAATTTGTGATCAAAATAAGTTTAACTACTTTTATTTGGGTTCCTTGCATTTTTCTAGATTATAGGATTTTTCTGGGATTTATTTGGATTTTTCTGCTATTTTCTAAGCCTAAAAGTCCTTATTCGGGTTTTTAGAAAATCAAAAAGAGAAAATAAAATTCAACCCCTCTCTCCGGCTGCCACGTGGACGGCCCGATGCCACCCACGTCGCCACCTCCATCCCGCCTCCCCTCCCAACCCGCGCGCCACGCGTGCGGCCCAGATAGCGGCCACGCCGCCCCGGCCCATCTCGGCCGCCCCCGCCCACTTAACCCCCGCCTCCATCCTGGCCGTCCATTCATTTTCGCCCATGCGATCTCGGCCGTCTCCGCCCACTTAACCCCCGCCTCCATCCTGGCCGTCCATTCATTTTCGCCCGTGCGATCTCGGCCGTCTCCGCTCACTTAAACCCCCGCATTCTTTTCCCGCCGTCTGATCTCCCAGCCCCGCGATCTCACCCGCTCCCGCCCCTATCTCTCTGCCCCGGCCCCACTTGTCATCCCTGACCCCCATCCCCTCACGCGGCCCTCACGCGGGCGCCGCCGCCATGGCCGTTGGCCGGCTCCGCCCTAATCGGCCCCTCCCCCTTATCTCTTCCGCACGCTGCACCTCCCTTCGTGCGCCGCAAGCCACGCCCCGTCTGCCGTGCACGACGCCCACGTCTCCCCCGCGGCATTCAGCCACTCCCGTTGCAACCGCCGCCCACCTCCCCGCTTTCTCCGGCGAGCAATCCCGCCGTGCCTCCACCCCCTCGGCCCTATAAAAGCCACCCCGAGACTCCCCTCCTCACTCCACACCTCGCCCCACCCCTCAAATCGATCCCCGAGCGCCCGAGAGCTCCCCCACCGAGCGCCTTCTCTCCGCCGCACCGCTTTCTCCTCCGGCGAGGAATCGCCGGCGAAGGAGTGCTGCCCGAGCTTCGCCGACGCCGCCCCGAGCTCCGCCGTATCACGCCGAGTCTCCTTCGCCCTTTCCCTGTGCCCGAGCACCGCCGGAGAGCCCTGCCCGCCGGAACCCGAGCACTTCGCCGCCTCCACCTCGTCGCCGGCCACCTCTGTCCGCCGCCGAGCTTAGCCGGAGGTACAAGCGTGTTCCCCGTGCGCCCCTCTCCCCGTTTCCGCCCTCGCCGTCCTCCGCCGTGGCTGCTACCGCCGGCGACCCTAGGGACCCGTGCACTCCCGCCGGTGGCCGAGCCACATCAGCCAGCCCAGGCCCGCGTGGCGTCCACGTGGGCGCCACCCGCGCACCAAGCCGCCCCATCAGCGCCACCCGCACCCCCCATGCCACGTCGGCCACCATCCCTTCCGTGGACCCGGTCCATGGACCGAGGCCCACATGTCAGCCGGCCCAATCCCGAGATGACGTCATGCTGACGCAAAAACTCAGGTTTTCCCGTGGAAAATTAATTCGGCCGAAATTGATTTTGGTGCTGACGTCATAATCCTCAATTTCCTATACAAAAATAATTCCAAAAATTCCTTTTATCCTTTTTCCCTGAATTTAAACTTCCCGGAGCCCGTTCTTCTTCGTTTTAACTCCGATTTAACCCATTCAAATTTCTAAATTCATCAAAAATTCCCCTCTACCCATTCCTAGCCTCAATTTGAATTTTTGAGTTTATTTGAATTTAATTTGAATTTATTTTGAGTTTGGAGGGTTATTTTCACGTGTAGATTACGACGATTCTAAAGATTTCCTCGACGACGGATCTCACCAATTCGAAGAGCAAGGCAAGTCACCCTCCTTGATCATGTTGATCCCAGAATTGCAAATAAAATTATGTTGATTTAAATTATATTGCATGCGTATTTCTATTCAACGTATTGAATTTGAAATCCTCAATACCTTGTAACCCTAGATTAAAACTCTGGTTAGTTCAATAGAATGGCTAGAGAAAACTTTATAGTATATGCTTAGCCATGCATAGATGAAACTTAGGTTGGGGACACCTTTACACTTAAAATGACAAGCTTTTGGATAGTATTCTTGACTTCGGAGAGTCAAGGAGGTTTACAAAACTATTTCAAAATAAAATATAAAATCTGGTTTAGACTTAGGTTAATGGTTAGAGTGGTGGGTGCAGGCATGCCCTGTTGGTTGGAGCCGCAGTGGTTGACTGTCGTGCACGGGGGTATGTGGTTGAGCCTAAGTCAATTAAGGACCGGTCTTTGAGCTACTGTTGCTAAAGCCTTAACGTACTACCACATGGCTGGTATGGGACAGCCCTGGCCAAATAATTTGCGGGGTCCAAACTCGAGTCAAGTCGTAGGTTGAGAGTGGACGTGGTTGGTGCCATGCGAAGTCCCACTTGGGTGAGCGTGGTTGTAGCCATGAGAAGTCTCACCTAGGCTCAAGAGGGGGTCCCGGTCTGGTGGATTCCTTACTGGGGTGAAACCTTAGAGTTGGCTTGGCCGAGTTGACGGCTTCGCATTGTAAAGGCCTTGTTATGATTACTCAGTCGCACGCCTAAGGAAGCGTGTATTGGCCGACATTATGAGGACATCATAACTTGTGGGTAAAGCTGTACAACCTCTGCAGAGTGTAAAAATCTATCCTGGATAGCCGTGCCCACGGTCATGGGCATGCTAAGCAAAAGTTTTTCATAGATTAGACTTGGTTTTACAAAAATGTTTTCAAAAACCTTATGGATGGATGGAGTCCATGAGTGTATGATTAATGTGTGGATGGATGGAATTCACATGGATTGCTTTGGGAAATTTGTCCGGGAGGGATTCCCGTGGTTATGTTGGTGTATGGTCGGAGCCTGCACTAACGTTATGAATTTCATTCAAGTATTATTTTTACTTACTGTATTAAATTCAGCAATTTCAATCTATTTATTGTATTTCATAATGCTGTTTTTGCAAATTAACCCTATAAGCCTTCCGTTGAAGCCTTTATCATTATGTTGCATTTTTCCCGGGTGACTTGCGGAGTACAAGTTTGTACTCACCTTGCTGCATCTTAACAGAGGAGGATGTCTACGACTATGGTGAGGACCTGGACGAGTAGGACGTGTCTTGCAGTCGTCTGCCTGTGGGGAGGCAGTTGGGCGTCGCCAGTTATCTTATTATATTCTGCTGCTATTTTTCCTTTTATTTGATTTATCAATGTAAGACTTGGCCATAAGGCCGTACCCATTTGCTTAATATATTTGGTCATTTGCGTTCGATATGTATCTTTGTTTGGCTATGTGCACTAGCTGTTCCTGGACTAGTGCAATTTACACAGAGGGTTTCGGAGTCGTTACTCCGGGATCCGACAAAGGTGGTATCAAAGCCGCGATGACTCCAAGACGCGATCGTAGGTAGAATAGAATGGGAACCACTAAGGACATAATTTCTTTAAAATAATATTTGAAAGATCTTGTAAAATCTTGTCTGTTCTCTTCCTTTACTCAACATCCTTCCACTCGCTTTCTAACCCTTTCCTTCTTCAAATTGTAGATGTCCGAGACCCCTACCCAAGTCACTTTTGGCACCCAAGCCGGTCACTTAGCCTCCTGCCTTCAGAGTCTTCTGCTAGAGATAGGCTTCAAAGGCCGCCCAATTTATCAAGGGTATCATCAAACCGTTGGAGAGCAAGAGTACTGGCGTGTTGAGGTTCGGATTTTCGCCAACGTAGGAGATACAGCCGCCTTCCACATCTTTGATGCCCCACAGAGGCGAGACACCTTCCTTGCTGGTATCCAGGATGCAGCACGGGAGGCCATTCGACGATTGAGAGAGATGTATTCACCCGAGCTCAAGGACTCCGCATTCCGGTACTACCCCCGCAGATACCCGGCGAGTTCACGCAGCATCTATGCATCCACCGAGACCGAAGACGACCCCCGGCTCAAGCAGCAGGTAGAGCTCACTCAGGCTTTGGATGGAGCTTATGAGATGGCCATGGATGAGTTGAGCTACCTAGCCTACAAGCTTCGGAGGGCAGAGGAGGAGCTAGCCATGTTCCAAGGGGCAGAAGATTGCGCTTCCTCAGTCAGCGAGGTTAGCGTCGAGTCTGCACCTAAGAGGCGTCGCACCGGCATCAAGAAGCATTACTTAGCTCAGTTCAAGCCAGCCCAGTAGGAGGTTCTTTAGAGTTAGGCCTTAGGTTAAATTAGAACGCATTTGTGAGCTGTATTTCCTTGTCATCAGCCGCAAAATTATCAGGATGAAATAAATTAATAAAGGAAGTGTTTTGTTGTTCTCTTTGGAAAAATTTGCCTTATTTGCCTGTGGGATGGAACAAATAGAACCCCTGGTAATCTCTCTCTTCTCTTCTAAAACCTTGGGGGCAAACAGATGGTGAGCACAAGGAGCAACAGCAATGGCAATCTCAATGGGACGCAAGAGAGGCAGACCACTCCGCCACCCCCGCCAGCCAACGGACCCGACTGGACTCAATTGATGGCCAACCAAAACCAACTGATACAGCTGTTGGTCCAGACTGTCTCCAACCCTGCGCCACCTGCTCCTCAGCCGCAGCCAGCTCAGGCGCCTCAGTCCCGCCTGTCGGAGTTCATGAGGATGCGCCCACCAACCTTTTCGAGCAGCTCCGAGCCTATGGATGCTGACGACTGGCTTCGAGGCATCGGCAAGAAACTGGACTTACTGCAGTGCACTGATCGGGAGCGAGTCCTCTTTGCCTCCTACCAACTGCATGGACCTGCCGCGGAGTGGTGGGATGTTTTTATCACCTCGCAATCTGATGCTCAAGCCGGCACATGGAAAGAGTTCTCTCGGCAATTTCGCAAGGCACACGTCCCAACTGGTCTTGTCACCTTGAAGAAGAAAGAGTTTCGAGCCCTGCGCCAGGGAGGTCGTACCGTGAGTGAGTACCTCCAGAAGTTCAACCAACTGGCACAATATGCACCTGAGGACGTTGCCACGGATGAGGCTAAGCAGGAGAGATTTCTGGAGGGCCTTAATGACAACCTCTCCGTTCAGCTCCTCTCGAGTGACTATTCCGACTTTCACCAGTTGGTCAGTAAGGCGATCCGCCAAGAGGGCAAGTACGTAGAGATGGAGAATCGCAAGCGGAGGATGGCTACCCAGAAGGCCAATACTGGAGGATTCCCTAAGCCTCGCCACACCCAGCCATCCCCTGGCAGTTCCAAGCCAACTTTTCAGCGCCCAGTTTTCCAAGCCAATCGTCCTTCATCGCAGCCAGTGAGGACTCCTATTTCTGGTGGATCAGCACAGAAGACCCCCGCTCAGCCCGATGGGACGACCTGCTTCTATTGCAAGTAGGCAGGGCACTTTGCCAGGCAGTGCCCCAAGAAGATTCAAGCCAATGCTAGTGCAGGGGGACAGAACTCAGGAGCAGCTTTTAAGAAGCCTCAAGGTTTTATCAAGGGCAGAGTGAACCACATTACTGCAGAAGAAGCCCAAGCCTCACCGAATGTTGTCCTGGGTAAGTTTTTGGTAAACTCAATCCCAACATCTGTTTTGTTCGATTCTGGAGCTTCCCATTCGTTTATTTCTGAAACTTTTGTGGTTCAAAATGGGATGAAACCTGTTCCCCTTAGTATTCCCATGGTAGTCCAGTCCCCTGGAATTGAGATGAGAGCCAGGACCCTGTGCCCGAGAGTAGAGTTACTCATGGAAGGAGTACCGTTCCTAGCCGAGTTGATCGTCCTAGACTCTCGCGGGTTGGACGTCATCCTTGGTATGGATTGGTTGTCCAAGAATAAAGGCAAGATAGATTGTGCTTCCCGGTCCATCACCATCACCAATGATCATGGAGTAAAGGTGAACTTTGTACCCAAGAACTTTGTACCCAAGATACCCAACATGAACCAGTGTACCCTAACTCACCTTCAAGTCTTGGAAGAAGTGCCAATAGTGCGGGAATACCCGGATGTGTTTCCGGAGGATCTACCTGGGATGCCCCCGGACAGGGAAGTTGAATTTGTAATTGACTTAGTCCCTGGTACCGCCCCTATCTCCAAGATGCCGTACCGAATGCCCGCTAATGAGTTAGCCGAACTTAAGAAGCAGATTCAGGAGTTGGAAGATAAGGGCTATGTTCGGCCTAGCTCATCACCATGGGGTGCACCCGTCCTTTTCGTCAAAAAGAAGGATGGTAGCATGAGAATGTGTGTAGACTATAGGGTACTAAATGAAGCCACCATCAAGAATAAGTATCCATTACCTAGGATCGACGATCTCTTTGATCAGTTGAAAGGAGCAAGAGTTTTCTCTAAGATAGATCTGAGATCCGGGTACCATCAACTGAAGATCCGGGAAGAGGACATACCCAAAACTGCCTTCGCGACTCGTTATGGTCAATATGAGTTTACAGTCATGTCGTTTGGGTTGACAAATGCCCCGGCATATTTCATGACCATGATGAACAAGGTGTTTCTAAAGTATTTGGATAAGTTTGTGGTAATCTTCATTGATGACATTCTCATCTACTCCAAAAGTGAGAAGGACCATGAAGAACATCTCAGGATAATCCTAGGGGAGCTAAGAGCCCACCAACTTTATGCCAAGTTCAGTAAATGCGAATTTTGGCTAAAGGTGGTAGCTTTCCTTGGTCATATTGTGACGGTGGAAGGAATCGCCGTGGATCCCTCTAAGGTTGAAGCAGTAATGGACTGGAAGCAGCCTACGACAGTAACAAAAATCAGAAGTTTTCTTGGACTTGCTGGATATTATCGTCGCTTCATACCGGAGTTCTCCAAGCTAGCCAGACCAATGACCCAGCTCCTAAAGAAAGAAAAGAAGTTTGAATGGACAAAGGCTTGTGAGCAGAGTTTCCAGGTACTCAAGAGCAAATTAGTGTCAGCTCCGGTACTCACACTACCAGATATTCACAAGGACTTTGAGGTGTACTGTGATGCCTCCCGGCAAGGACTTGGTTGTGTGTTGATGCAAGAGGGAAGAGTGGTAGCTTATGCATCTCGCCAGCTAAGGCCTCATGAAGGAAATTACCCCACTCATGACCTGGAGTTAGCAGCAGTAGTTCATGCATTGAAGATCTGGCGGCACTACCTCATCGGTAACCGTTGTGAGTTATACACGGACCATAAGAGTTTAAAGTATATTTTCACCCAGGCAGAGCTCAATCTAAGGCAGCGACGATGGTTATAGTTGATCAAGGATTACAACCTTGGAATTCATTACCATCCAGGCAAGGCCAATGTTGTGGCCGATGCATTGAGTAGAAAAGTTTATGCCAACTGCACTTTGTCAGCAGAGGTTCAAACCCGACTTCAAGAAGGAATTGCCCGTCTTAGTTTGGAGCCCAAGAACCAGGGTAACCTTATGACCTTGGAAATCCAACCTACCCTGCCCGAGCTAATCAGAGAAGCTCAAAAGATAGATGAGGATATTAAGGAGATACAGAAGAATATGAGAAGAGGCAAGGCCCCCGGGTTCAGCGAGGATGAACATGGAGCCGTCTGCACGGAGTCGATTCTGCGTACCAAACAACAAGGAGATCAAGGATATGATTCTGAAAGAAGCTCATGACACCCCATACTCCATACACCCCGGTCGTACCAAGATGTATCAGGACCTCAGGGAAAAGTATTGGTGGGTCAGTATGAAGAGAGAAATTGCTGAGTACATTGACGCGTGTGACACCTGTCAGAGAGTCAAGGCGGAATATCAGAAACCTGCTGGACTTTTGCAACCCTTACCCATACCCGATTGGAAGTGGGAAGAAATCGGCATGGACTTCATCACCGGACTACCCAGGACTCAGTCCGGATACGACTCTATATGGGTAGTAATAGACCGATTGACCAAGGTTGCACATTTCATACCGGTCAAGACTACCTATACTGGAAGTAAGTTGGCAGAATTGTACATGTCTAAGATTGTGTATCTCCATGGAGTCCCCAAGAAGATTGTGTCTGATCGAGGGAGCCAGTTCACTTCCCGGTTTTGGCAGAAGCTACACGAAGAGTTAGGGAGTAAGCTAAATTTCAACACGGCTTATCATCCCCAAACTGATGGCCAAACGGAGCGGATCAATCAAGTGTTGGAGGACATGTTGAGAGCTTGTGCCTTAGACCTTGGTGACAGTTGGGATCGAGCCCTACACTATGCGGAGTTCTCCTACAACAATAGCTATCAATCCAGTTTGCAGATGGCCCCTTTTGAAGCCTTGTATGGAAGAAAGTGCAGAACACCGTTGTTTTGGGATCAACCAGAGGATCCTCGAGACCCCAGGCCCACACTCCTGCAGGACACCGAAGAAAAGGTCAGAAAGATCAAAGAGAGACTAAAAATAGCTCAGTCTCGACAGAAGAGTTACGCGGATAATCGTCGACGAGACCTGGCCTTCGCAGTGGATGATTATGTGTACCTGAGAGTATCCCCACTTAGAGGAGTCAAGAGGTTCCAAACCAAGGGAAAGCTGGCACCAAGGTTCGTGGGACCCTTTAAGATCTTGAGTCGCAGAGGTGAGGTAGCATACCAGTTGGAATTACCATCCACCATGGTTGGGATTCACGATGTTTTCCATGTCTCCCAGTTGAAGAAGTGCCTTCGAGTACCCACTGAGCAGGCAGCACTTGAGACTCTCGATCTTCAAGAAGACCTCACCTATAGAGAGGAGCCAATCAAGATCCTTGAGACAGCAGAACGTCAGACCAGAAGGAAGACCATCCGTTTCTGCCGAGTGCAATGGAGTAGCCATACGGAGGATGAAGCCACCTGGGAAAGAGAGGAAGAATTGAAGGCCAATCACCCCCACCTCTTTTGCTAGCCTGTTCGAATCTCGGGGTCGAGATTCCCTTAAGGGGGGTAGGTTTGTGACATCCCAAATATTCCTTTATTTTAATTTCTTTTTCTGGAATTTAATTCCTTCTTTTGTTTATTGCCTTGTTTTAAAAGTTAGTAAGATTGGGAGAAATTTGTGATCAAAATAAGTTTAACTTCTTTTATTTGGGTTCCTTGCATTTTTCCAGACTTATAGGATTTTTCTGGGATTTATTTGGATTTTTCTGCTATTTTCTAAGCCTAAAAGTCCTTATTCGGGTTTTTAGAAAATCAAAAAGAGAAAATAAAATTCAACCCCTCTCTCCGGCTGCCACGTGGACGGCCCGATGCTACCCACGTCGCCACCTCCATCCCGCCTCCCCTCCCCCGCGCCACGCATGCGGCCCAGATAGCGGCCACGCCGCCCCGGCCCATCTCGGCCGCCCCCGCCCACTTAACCCCCGCCTCCATCCTGGCCGTCCATTCATTTTCGCCAGTGCGATCTCGGCCGTCTCCGCCCACGTAACCCCCGCCTCCATCCTGGCCGTCCATTCATTTTCACCCGTGCAATCTCGGCCGTCGACGCTCACTTAAACCCCCGCATTCTTTTCCCGCCGTCTGATCTCCCCGCCCCGCGATCTCACCCGCTCCCGCCCCTCTCTCTCTGCCCCGGCCCCACTTGTCATCCCCGACCCCCATCCCCTCATGCGGCCCTCACGTGGGCGCCGCCGCCATGGCCGTTTGCCGGCTCCGCCCTAATCGGCCCCTCCCCCTTATCTCTTCCGCACGCCGCCCCTCCCTTCGTGCGCCGCAAGCCGCGCCCCTTCTTCCGCGCACGACGCCCACGTCTCCCCCGCGGCATTCGGCCACTCCCGTTGCAACCGCCGCCCACCTCCCCGCTTTCTCCGGCGAGCAATCCCGCCAAGCCTCCACCCCCTCGGCCCTATAAAAGCCACCCCGAGACTCCCCTCCTCACTCCACACCTCGCCCCGCCCCTCAAATCGATCCCCGAGCGCCTGAGAGCTCCCCCACGGAGCGCCTTCTCTCCGCCGCACCGCTTTCTCCTCCGGCGAGGAATCGCCGGCGAAGGAGTGCCGCCCGAGCTTCGCCGACGCCGCCCCGAGCTCCGCCGCATCACGCCGAGTCTCCTCCGCCCTTTCCCTGTGCCCGAGCACCGCCGGAGAGCCCTGCCGGCTGGAACCCGAGCACTTCGCCGCCTCCACCTCGTCGCAGGCCACCTCTGTCCGCCGCCGAGCTTCGTCGGAGGTACAGGCGTGTTCCCCGTGCGCCCCTCTCCCCGTTTCCGCCCTCGCCGTCCTCCGCCGTGGCCGCTACCGCCGGCGACCCTTGGGACCCGTGCACTCCCGCCGGTGGCCGAGCCACATCAGCCAGCCCAGGCCCGCGTGGCGTCCACGTCGGCACCACCCGCGCACCAAGCCGCCCCGTCAGCGCCACCCGCACCCCCCATGCCACGTCGGCCACCATCCCTTCCGTGGACCCGGTCCATGGACCGAGGCCCACATGTCAGCCGGCCCAATCCCGAGATGATGTCATACTGACGCAAAAACTCAGGTTTTCCCGTGGAAAATTAATTCGGCCGAAATTGATTTTGGTGCTGACGCCATAATCCTCAATTTCCTATACAAAAATAATTCCAAAAATTCCTTTTATCCTTTTTCCCTGAATTTAAACTTCCCGGAGCCCATTCTTCTTCGTTTTAACTCCGATTTAACCCATTCAAATTTCTAAATTCATCAAAAATTCCCCTCTACCCATTCCTAGCCTCAATTTGAATTTTTGAGTTTATTTGAATTTGATTTGAATTTATTTTGAGTTTGGAGGGTTATTTTCACGTGTAGATTACGACGATTCTGAAGATTTCCTCGACGACGGATCTCACCAATTCGAAGAGCAAGGCAAGTCACCCTTCTTGATCATGTTGATCCCAGAATTGCAAATAAAATTATGTTGATTTAAATTATATTGCATGCGTATTTCTATTCAATGTATGTCAATTCAGTTTAAATTTAGTTATTACCTACTTGTTAATTCCTCATTGAATTTGAAATCCTCAATACCTTGTAACCCTAGATTAAAACTCTGGTTAGTTCAATAGAATGGCTAGAGAAAACTTTATAGTATATGCTTAGCCATGCATAGATGAAACTTAGGTTGGGGAACCTTTACACTTAAAATGACAAGCTTTTGGATAGTATTCTTGACTTCGGCGAGTCAAGGAGGTTCACAAAACTATTTCGAAATAAAATATAAAATCTGGTTTAGACTTAGGTTAATGGTTAGAGTGGTGGGTGCAAGCATGCCCTGTTGGTTGGAGCCGCAGTGGTTGACTGTCGTGTACGGGGGTATGTGGTTGAGCCTAAGTCAATTAAGGACCGGTCTTTGAGCTACTGTTGCTAAAGCCTTAACGTACTACCACATGGCTGGTATGGGACAGCCCTGGCCAAATAATTTGCGGGGTCCAAACTCGAGTCAAGTCGTAGATTGAGAGTGGGCGTGGTTGGTGCCATGCGAAGTTCCACTTGGGTGAGAGTGGTTGTAGCCATGAGAAGTCTCACCTAGGCTCAAGAGGGGGTCCCGGTCTGGTGGATTCCTTACTGGGGTGAAACCTTAGAGTTGGCTTGGCCGAGTTGACGGCTTCTCATTGTAAAGGCCTTGTTATGATTACTCAGTCGCACGCCTAAGGAAGCGTGTATTGGCCGACATTTTGAGGACATCATAACTTGTGGGTAAAGCTGTACAACCTCTGCAGAGTGTAAAAATCTATCCTGAATAGCCGTGCCCACGGTCACGGGCATGCTAAGCAAAAGTTTTTCATAGATTAGACTTGGTTTTACAAAAATGTTTTCAAAAACCTTATGGATGGATGGAGTCCATGAGTGTATGATTAATGTGTGGATGGATGGAATTCACATGGACTGTTTTTGGGAAATTTGTCCGGGAGGGATTCCCGTGGTTAGGTTGGTGTATGGTCGGAGTCTGCACTAATGTTATGAATTTCATTCAAGTATTGTTTTTACTTACTATATTAAATTCAGCAATTTCAATCTATTTATTGTATTTCATAATGTTGTTTTTGCAAATTAACCCTATAAGCCTTCCGTTGAAGCCTTTATCATTATGTTGCATTTTTCCCGGGTGACTTGCGGAGTACAAGTTTGTACTCACCTTGCTGCATCTTAACAGAGAAGGATGTCTACGACTATGGTGAGGACCAGGACGAGTAGGACATGTCTTGCGCTTGTCCACTTGTGGGAGGCGATTGGAAGCCGCCGATTATCTTATTATATTCCGCTGCTATTTTTCCTTTTATTTGATTTATCAATGTAAGACTTGGCCATAAGGCCGTACCCATTTGCTTAATATATTTGGTCATTTGCGTTCGATATGTATCTTTGTTTGGCTGTGTGCACTAGCTGTTCCTGGACTAGTGCAATTTACACAGAGGGTTTCGGAGTCGTTACTCCGGGATCCGACAACTCGGCTCACCAGGGAGAGGAGAGGAGGGCGGAGAGAGGATGGGCGAGGAGAGGCGTAGACGGGCGGGGTATTTATAGGGTCGGAGGGGGAGGGGAGCAGCGCGCATTTCTCGCCGACGATGGCGGGAGGCGGGGATTGCGGAGAGGGGAAAAAAGCAAAGGGGCGGCCGCGCAGGAGGACGAAGAAGGAGGCGGGGAGGAAGAAGGGCGGCTGACAAGCGGGCCCGAGGTGGCAGAGAGAGAGAGTGGGAGGCGCCGACGGTGGGCGGGGTGAGAGAGAGAGGAGCGGGGCTCGGGTGGCTGGGATGTGGCCGCGTGGTCGAGGCGGATCGGGTGGCGGGAGAGGGGCGGCGGGATGGCTCGGATGGGCCGGGCGATGGAGGCGGAGGATCCGCCGCCACGTGGCGAGCGGGAGCGAGGTAGGCGGGCGGCGAGTGGCGTGGCGGCATCGGCCGCCCACGTGGCGGCGGCGGGGGAGGGTTGGGATTTAATTTTTATTTTCTGATTTTGATTTTTCAGAAAACCCCAGAAAATTCAATTGGCCTCAGAAAAATACCAAATAACTTCCAAAAATTCCAGGAAAATTCACAGAAGCTCCTGGTGGCATTTTGGAGTTAGTAAAAATACTTCCAACTAATGTTGGTATTTACTTTTCATACTTAAAATACTTTTTAATTTCAAAAATACATTTTTAAACTCCAAAAAATCCAGGAAACCACATAAAAGCCAAATAACTCCAAATAATTAATTTGAACTAGGATTTTCATATAAAATCAAAATATCATTTTATTTAATAATAATTTTAGGTTTTTTTGAAAATGCTTTTCAAATCTAGCTTTTTCAAAAACAGAAATTCAAGGCAACTCCAAATTTGAAACTTTAGGCACAAAAATACTTATTTTAATTTATGATTTTATTTTAATTGATTTTTAATTAATTAATTATTTAATTTTATTTTAATAAAAACCTGGGTTGTTACAATCTACCCCCTTAAAAAGAATCTCGTCCGCGAGATTCGCACGGGCTAGCAAAGAAATGGGTTTGGATCTTACCCTGCATGGTTTGTGCCGAGATCTGATTCAGTCGTCCTTTCACGAACTTCTGTGGCCTTTTTCTTCCTGCTTGAAGGTGGTTGGCAGTTGGTGCTCCCTGTGTTCCATTCTTCACTACCTGTTGCTTCTTGGGGCAGCTGTTGGCGTAGTGCCCTGTCTCATGGCAGTTGAAACAGGTGACTCCTGCTGCAGGATTTGAGTCCTTTGGGAAGTCAATTGCCAAAGCTTTGTTGTTTTCATTGTTGGGGAAAGTGTTAGTTTGGACTTGTTCTTCGGCTGAAGATGAAGACTGAAATCTGTTGGCCTGTGGTGGAGTCCTTCTGATCTTGGGAAAACTTCTGGTGTTCATGTGCTGGGTGTTCATTCACCTCTTTCGATTCTCCATTTCTTGGTGCTTGGACTCTTGGCGAATCGCCTTACTGACAAGCTTGTGAAAGTCAGTGTAGTCGTTGGAGGGAAGTTGAATCGACAGGTCATCATTGAGTCCTTCAAGGAACCTTTCCTGCTTAGCTTCATCGGTAGCAACGTCTTCTGGCGCGTAACGTGCCAATTGGTTGAACTTCCGTAGATATTCATTCACGGTGCTGCCTCCTTGGCGCAGAGTTCGGAATTCCCTTTTCTTGAGGGTGATGGTGCCGGTTGGAATATGAGCTTTCACTACTAGAAAATCCCCCTAATGCCACGAAATACATTGCAACAGCACAAAATTTGTTGCAATAGGTAAGCCTTATTGCCACAGTTTGGAAAAAATGTTGCGATATGTGGTCAATATTGCCACTAATTTATTGCGTTGCAAAAATCTTGACTTTCGTGGCAAGAGGTAGGTGTTATTGCCACCACTTTCAAAATCGTTGCGATTAGCTGACAATATTGCCACACAATTTCCTGCGTTGTGATAATCTTGAATTTCGTTGCAATATGTTGATGATATTGCAACGAAATTCTAAGTGGTTGCGATGAGTTGACAATATTGCAACGAATTTATTACGTTGCCATAATCTTTAAATTACGTTGCAAAAGGTTGATATGTATTGCAACGAAATTGTAAAGCATTGCATCAATAAATGTTTTATTGCCACGAATTGATTGCGTTGTCATAATCTTTAACTAGTGTTGTAAAAGGTTTGTATATGTTGCAACGAAATTGTAAAGTGTTGCATCAATAAAGGTTTGCCACGATTTAAATTTGTTGGAAGAAAAACTTGTTGGGTGGCAAAAAGTAATTGTGTTGCCACAATTTATTTAAGCAAAATAGAAAAAAAGAGCATGTCCTAGGTCTTGAACCCAGGACCTTCACGGTCATAAACCTTTTTCTTACCACTAGGCTAGGCATGTGTTTTGTTCAAATATTTGTGCACTTATTCTTTTACAGTATTTGCGTTATGGGAAAGGACACGTGAGTAACCCCTGGGAAATCAATCTCGCTGACGCGGATACGCTCATGTCTTGCACTTCTCAGTTAAATATATTATTTAACTGGAAGGAATTATTGAGCCGTATTAAATATTATCAGGTGAACTCTAATTTAATTAAACCTGCTGCAACGAAACGCCTCCCGTAGCAATATGTCATGTTGCAACGAAATGCTCTCCGTGGCAATAGGGTCTATTGCCACGAATCATTGGCGTGGCAATAGAACCTATTACCACGTAATATTTTCGTGGCAACTGATACTATTGCCACGACCAAACTTTGTGGTAAAAGCAGCTATTGCCACGGAGTCAGCCGTGGCAACAGCCTATATCTCCACAACATTATTCGTTGCAACAACAAACAATTGCCACAACACATTGCATGGCAATAACCATAGGTATTGCAACGAAACCACAATCCGTTGCACAACCTTTTAAGCACGCAAGTACTTGCCACGCTTGCCAACGGAAGTGAAGTGTTGCAATAGTTACATATTGCATCTATTTTGGCCGTATTGCAACGATTTCGCTCCGTTGTCCTAGACCTGAAAACTAGTAGTGTTTGCGAAAACTCCGCACAAACTCATCCCATGTTATGGCTTGTGCGTTGGCATGAGCAGCGGTGTAAGTGTCCCACCATTCTGACGCTGGTCCGTTCAACTGATGAGAAGCGAATAAGACTTTTTCCCGGTCACTGCATTGGATGATGTCCAGCTTTTTGCCTATGACTCTAAGCCAGTCATCTGCATCCATGGGGTCAGCGCTGCTGGAGAAGGTCGGGGGATGCAACCTCATAAATTCAGCCAGGCTTGGTTGGGGAGCTTGTGCTGGCACTAGTGGAGCAGGTTGTGCAGGATTGTTGATGGTCTGCACTAGTAGTTGAATAAGCTGATTCTGATTGGCCATCATTTGAGCCCAATCTAGTCCATTAACAGGAGGTGGTGGAGGGATAGGTGCAGCCTGGTTGCTAGTAGGGTTGTTGTCGTGGACATTGTCGTTGTTGTTTCTTCTTGTGTTAACCATCTGTTGGGTGCTTTGAGAGTTAGAAGAGAGGAGACTCAAGGCAAAGGGGAAATAGGGGATATTTTGCACAACCCAACAAAACTCAACAAAAACCTTTTATTAATCTCATAATAGGTAATAGTTATGGGTCGACAAAGAGAAAGCTTGATGACTCATAACGACGTTTTATTAGCTAGCCTAACAACTCATCCTAAAGGGCTAAGGGTCGTCTCGGTGTCATCCTTCGTGGTGTCGAGGCTGTACGAGCTCCTTCAATGCGGAGGCGAAGAGGTGGCATAGACGAAGGACCGCTTTACGAGCGGCTTCTTGTCTGGCTCTGTTAAACGAGTATCCATTTCCCTTGAAGCGGAGATGTAGACTTCCTTATCCAGTTTGCTTGGTAATGAGTAGAGTGAAGCGATGTCCCACTATCCGGTCTCCATGGCGATCTTGTTTATGTATGTAGATAGCTCGACGTTGAAATCCCAAACGACGAAGCAGTCGACAAAGACCCATACTCCATCCATCATTGGGTGCATCATCATAAGTGTTCATCTATAATTGTTTGAACAAGAGGTAAGTTAGGAATAAGTTTTTGGAATGATAATACAAAGGTGAGGAAGAATCGAGAGATAAGGATGAGCAAAGATTTGAAAGGTAAGATTTAAGCAAAACTTTTTGAAACTACTGATTATTGAAAATAAGTCCTTATGGTCTGACCAATCTATTCTACCTACGGTCACGTCTTGGAGTCATTAAGGCTCTGATACCATCTCTGTCGGAACCCGGAGCAACGACTCCTGGATCCTCTGTGTAAATCGCACTAGTCCAGGATCAGCTAGTGCACACAGTGAACAACAAAGATAAATACCAAGCATAATGACATTTATTTAATTTAAAGAGTACGGCCTTATGGCCAGCGTTTACATCATCGCACATTGGCAAAAATAATTGCAAAGAAACTGCGGAAGCGAAGCTGAAAAGGCGAAGCCCAAGCCTGCCCACAGGCAAACAACTGCAAGACGTGGCCTACTCGTTCTGATCTTCTCCGTAGTCGACGTCGTCTTCCTCTGTGTGGAGATAGCAACGTGAGTACAAACTTGTACTCCGCAAGTCACACGGAGAAATGCAATATAATGATAAAGGCTTCAATGGAAGGCTCATAGGGTTAGTTTGCATAAAACAGCATTTAATGAAATATAATAAATAGATTGAAAATGCTGAATTTAATACAATACGTAAAGACAGTACTTGTAATTGAAAATATTACCGTCAGTGCAGGCTCCGACCAAACACCAACCTATCCACGGGCATCCCACCCGGACCATCTTTTCCAAAAGATCACGTATGGATTCCATCCATCCACACGCTTTCACTGCGCAACTCTGATGAATTCCATCCATTCACCAGATTTCAACCTCTCACGGATTCCATCCATCCGCAAGGTTTTCATCTCTTGTGGATTCCATCCATCCACAAGGTTTTCGAAAACATTTTGAAAAACAAAGTCTAATCCATGAAAAACTTTTACTCAGCATGCCCATGACCGTGGGCACGGCTATCCAGGATAGGTTATACACTCTGCAGAGGTTGTACAGCTTTACCCACAAGACACGATCATCCCATATTGCCACCGGTTTACACACTTCCTTTGGTGTGCGGCGAGGAGTCGTGACGAGGCCTTTACAATGCAAAGTCTTCAACCTGGCCAAGCCAACTCTAAGGTTTCACCCCAGTAAGGAATCCACCAGACCGGGACCCCCTCTTGAGCCGAGTGAGACTTCTCATGGCCTACGCCACGCTCACTTTCATCCTACGAAATGGCTCAGGTTGGGACCCGCAAATTATTCAGCCAGGGCTGTCCCATACCAGCCTTGTGGTAGTACGTTAGAGCTTTGCAACGATAGCTCACAGACCGGTTCTTAATTTGACTTAGGCTCAACCACATACCCTCTGTGCCCGGCAATCAACCACTGCGGCTCCAACCAACAGGGCATGCCTGCACCCACCACTCTAACCAGTTGCCTAAGTCTAAACCAGGTTTATATTTTGTTTTCAAAATAATTCATAAACCCCATTGACTCACCAAAGTCAAGAGTTCAGCTGAAAAGCTTATCATTTCATGTGAAAAGGGATATCATTTTATGTGAAAAACATCCCAAAACAAAATTATATGTTTAAGCAGGGCTAAGCATTTGATTTAAAATTCTCTAGCCAATACTAGTGTACTAACTAGAGTTTGATTCTAAGGTGACAAGGTATCAGGATTTGCAATGTCAACGGAGGTATTAACAAACAGGTATTAACTAAAGTTAAAACTGAATTGAAATACATTGAATAAAATTATGCATGCAATATAATTTAAGTCAACATAATTTTATTTGCAATCTGGGATCAACATGATCAAGGAGTGTGACTTGCCTTGCTCTTCAACTTGGTTTGAATCTTCGTCGAAGAAATTTCCCGAATCGTCGAAGTCTACACGTGAAAATAACCCACCAAATTCAAATAAACTCAAATTAAATTCAAATTTACTTTAAATATTTGAATTGAGGCCAGAAATGGATAGAGGGGGATTTTTGACGAATTTAGAAATTTGAATGGGCCAAAACGGAGTTAGGACGAGGGAGAACGGGCTCCGGGAAGTTTGAAAAGAGAGAAAATGGAAAAAGAGGATTTTTGGAATTATTTTCCTAAAGGAAAATCTGAATTATTGCGTCAGCAAGGAATTTCATTTTCGACTGATTTATTTTTCAACGGAAAAAGAGATTTATGGCGCCACGCTGATGTCAGCCAAGAGGTGGACCAAATGACAGGTGGGCCCCGGGTCCATAGACCGGGTCCACGGCCGAGGGAAGGCGCTGAGGTGGCGGGGTGCGCTGACCGGGCGAGGAGGCGCCATGGTGGCATCCACCGGGCTGCCACCCGTGCTGCCACGTGGGTCGGGCAAGCTGACGTGGCCACAGACCGGCGGTGGCGCTTGGGCACGGCATGCTCGCCGGCGCTCCGGTGGGTGACGGCCGTCGGTGAGGGGCGGAGAGGAACAGGGGGTGACGGGGAGCATGGCGGTGGGTGCGGTCTTACCGGCGGCGAACGGCGGCGGGTAAAGGCGGCGGCGTGCTCTGGTCTCATGGCGCGGCGGCGCTCCGGTGGCCGGGGAGCACGGCGGAGAGGTGGAGGGACTTCGCGGCGAGGCGTGGAAGCCGAGGGAGGCGACGGAGTGGCGCGGGGAGGCCGGAGGCGGCGGCGATTTCTCGCCGTTGAGCTCGCCGGCGACTGGGAGCTCGATGCAGGGCACTCGGCTCACTAGGGAGAGGAGAGGAGGGCGGAGAGAGGATGGGCGAGGAGAGGCGGAGACGGGCGGGGTATTTATAGGGTCGGAGGGGGAGGGGAGCGGCGCGCATTTCTCGCCGGCGATGGCGGGCGGCGGGGATTGCGGAGAGGGGAAAAAGGAAAGGGGCGGCTGCGCGGGAGGAGGAAGAAGGAGGCGGGGAGGAAGAAGGGCGGCTGACAAGCGGGCCCGAGGTGGCAGAGAGAGAGAGTGGGAGGCGCTGACGGGTGGGCCGGGGTGAGGAGAGAGAGGAGCGGGGGCTCGGGTGGCTGGGATGTGGCCGTGTGGTCGAGGGCGGATCGGGTGGCCGGGAGAGGGGCGAGGCGGGGATGGCTCGGATGGGCCGGGGCGATGGAGGCGGGAGGATCCGGCCGCCCACGTGGCGAGCGGGGGAGCGGGGTAGGCGGGGCGAAGCGAGTGATGTGGGCGGCATCTGGCCATCCACGTGGCGGCCGGAGGGGGGGGGTTGGGATTTAATTTTTATTTTCTGATTTTGATTTTTCAGAAAACCCCAGAAAATTCAATTGGCCTCAGAAAAATACCAAATAACTTCCAAAAATTCCAGGAAAATTCACAAAAGCTCCTGGTGACATTTTGGACTTAGTAAAAATACTTCCAACTAATGTTGGTATATACTTAAAATACTTTTTAATTTCAAAAATACATTTTTAAATTCCAGAAAATCTAGGAAACCAAATAAAAGCCAAATAACTCCAAATAATTAATTTGAACTAGGATTTTCATATAAAATCAAAATATCATTTTATTTAATAATAATTTTAGGTTTTTCTGAAAATGCTTTTCAAATCCGGCTTTTTCAAAAACAGAAATTGAAGGCAACTCCAATTTGAATCTTTAGGCACAAAAATACTTATTTTAATTTAGGATTTTATTTTAATTGATTTTTAATTAATTATTTATTTATTTTTATATTAATAAAAACCTGGGTTGTTACACTAGTGCACGGTGCCTAGCGAGGGATGGTTTTGTGAAGGTCCAGGTAGATATGATACATGACATTTTCAAGGCTGTCCCACTAGAGAAGCCCCCAAACGATGAGATCATGACACACGGGATGCCGTCCACACATTCGTCTTGTGGCACAAGAGGGATATCACCTTGGACCCTTCCGTGCCAGTATCTACCCAGCATGAACAGTTGACCTCTCTACATGATCATCTACAATTTGTGACCTTTTGACCCTCCCTTCAATGTTACCACGTGCACCTGATCTGCATTGACATGTTTCCATATCAGCTCCCATGAAGACCACACTGAGTATAGATCAACAGCGTGCCCATTCGTCTCCCGTGAAGAACACATACCAACATGTCAGCAAGATCAAATCAAAGAAAATCAAGGGGCCTCAAAAGTGCTAAACATTCTCGCTAGGTAAGCTGTTGGTCCCGGATATGCTTTTAGTCAGCCTTGTGCTACATGGGAAAGACCAATGAGATAAGGACACAATGTCTTACAGGTTGCACCATCAAGTACACGGTGGGGCATTTTCTCCATGAGCCCAGCTTCTTCGTGGTAGGCTTCTATGACTTGTTTGAACTCTTCAACCTCAACGCCCTCAACGTCTCACTTTTAAGATTTTGGACATTATAAGTGTGTACAATTATAGTCTGCATTCATGTAATACCGATAAATGACATATCTCATTTCTTATGTATAAACACATGATGCTAGAAACCAAACGAAGAAAAGAATCGGTCAGTTTTCTCGACTCACACTTGATCTCTGAGTAATGTATCTTACATCGAGGATTATGTAACAACGGGACTACATGCTCACAATGACAACGAGTACATACTTGTGCCTTACAACTAGTGGTAAGTACTTCACTCATTTCTATACTCATTGATTTGTACTTCATATGGAACATAGTTTTAAGAACTATGGCGGCATACATGTGTAGGTGGCATTGGATTCTAATTGTCATTGTGTAAAAGTGGAACAAAGTAATATACCTTGATTCCCTAATCAAGAGCAAGCACGACTTCACACTTTTGCAATAATTAATCGATAGGTAAACTCATTTCATCCATAAATAACTCTATGAACCCTTCGTTTGTAATGGCTAAGGTAACGTTTTCGAATCCCATAGGTTGTTGAACCGCATACATTGCCAAAAGAGGAAGACACGTCGAAACAAACACCACACTACTATATGTGACATAATTTCTGGTACCCGCTAGTACACAATAATCCTATATCACTTCGTAATGATGTCTCTCAAGCTAAACATACCTATGTATGTAATTCCATTTTTGTAGTTCCACTAGCAGCTACAGGGCAACGTATGTGTATTCTATGTTTGCCGCCATATGCAAAAAATCATAGGTGGTAGACCCAAGGATCCAGAGGTTTGTCAATCTCACAATAATTATTTTCTACTTATCAATTTATATATATATATAAGTGTTTACGACTTTACTCTTCCTAGTGACAGGGCATCAACACCCATTTAAGTACAGTCCAAATGAATGAACTCTCCAAAATTCGAGGATGGCTCGCCACCTTCTTAATGATGTAGATCATTAACCCAAAAGGAGAGTTTCACGTGACCAAGGCTAAATAAAGTTTTTAGTGACAAACAATGTTTTCTTATTGTATTTATAAACATGTTGTAAAAATATTATGACAATTCATTTATAATCAATATGTAAATTTGTTTATCTATGATATATGTGTATCTGTGATCGATATATATGTATCTATAATATATCTATGTATTTGTCCATTTGTTTGTATCTGTTATCTGTATATTGTTTTCATAGGGCATGGCTAGCAAAACAAAAAAAATTTCTATATATAGAGCGAACTATCACAGACGGTTTTGTGGTATAAACCGTCTATGAATGTTTATGTTGTGGTTACAGACCAAACAGAGAGAGAGTATGGTAGTGGAGAGTTAGGTGAGTGATGGCTTAGGGTTTTTCCCATGGCCTGTGTTGTATATATATATGTCCACATGAGGAGTACTTTTACCATTACACCCTTACATCTGAGTGTTCCCCTTAGGGGTACTTGTGTCATTATACATGTCCCATTGTGGGCCTTACATTCCTCTAACAGGCCTGCTGGGCTTAGGTGGGGGCCACCCCTACAACAGTTTACTATCGTAGCAATTCTGTGAACCAACCATCTGTGATATGTAGTCCGTCACAAATGGTTTTGTGGTATAAACCATTTGCGAACACCTACTATCACAGTAGTTCTGTGAACCAACCATCTATGATATGTAGTAAACAGTTGCCTGTGATGGCCGACATACCACAAACGGTTTCGTGGTCAAAGCTGTTTGTGATCATTGGTCTTCATAGATAGTTCTTTATACTAACCGTATGTGCTATGACTTATCACAGATGACTTAAAAATCGTCTATGATAATTGCTAGTTATCAATAACGCAATAAATCATACTATTCAGAAACCATCTGTGATGAGAGTTTAGAACTGTCTGTGATGTGGTAGTGAAAGGAGAAACATAGGAATACAATTACAAACCTATATGATTTCAAAATACATGAAAACATTAGAAAGATGTCTATGTGAGTTATGGGAAACAAGAGTAAATCCTATACTCAGAAAATGACAGTTTGAATGTATGAATGCACTTTAAGAGAACACAGTCATATCTTCTCTGACTTGCTTGTTTCATAAATAAAATCTTCTCTGTCTAGCAGTGTCATTGGCTTACGTATGCTTCGACCTCCTCTTGCTTCTACTCCTTGGAGTATGCTTGATTTTGTTGCTTTACTACATAAGCGCATCGATCTTTATTTAACAATATTGGCGTGAACTCATCAACGTTGACTCCTGCTAGTGACATTCCTATCTTGCTCCTCTCTACTCCTTGTGGATGTTGTCCTCATTCTGCTTCTTCACTTGTGGTTATCTCCTCTAATTTCAGTTACTAGCTGCGTAAGCGCGGCAACACGTCGCGCTAGCTACCGTGTGGACCGAAGTAAAAGAGACAACAATTTGCGGGGAGTTTCTTTAAAATAATCAAGGACACGTGCGTAATTTCGGAAAAACCAAAGGTCTTTTTTCGCAAAAAACCGAAGACCTGTAAGGACCTATACGTAACTAAACAAGGACTCGTACGTAATTTTGAAAAACCGCGGGGTGCTATCCAACAAAGAATACGCAATTTCGGTGAAGTGGAGGGGGTTTTCAGGAAAAAAACCTGACAGGAACCTTTTTGCGAGAACGGAGGACCTTTACGCGATTTCCAAAACTGCAGGGGCCTTTTCGCATAAACAGTGACGTGGCATAGCTCCAGGTCCAGGAACTCCTCCGGCTATAATAGCGAGAAAGGACCTTTACGCGATTTCTAGAACTGCAGGGGCCTTTTTGCATAAACAGTGACGTGGCATAGCTCTGGACCGGGAACTCCCCCGCTATAATATAGGTATTATATCCAATTTTAAGGCAATCTCTCTACCAGCCTCTTTGAACCTCCAATGCTGAATCTGCTTCGAGAATTTAATCTTCAAGATAAAAATCCAGTCGGAAGGACTTGAAACCTCCACCTGGACGCAAATGTTCCGAAGGGATAAAGATAGGCGCACGGATTGAGGAATACAAAAACATATCACTAATGGGTGCAAAACACTATCCGGAGGATCCGATGAGGGCTACGGCCCGTTTGATTCAATCAAAGCCAACCAAATGTTAAGATCTAACGGACAGCAAAATCGACTGAAGCAAAAAAATTCTAAACGACTGTGCAATAACGAAAGCAATAATTAATATGGCTTAGTTAGATAATTTATATATTTTTGGATTGTACTTTACGGTAAGTTGAATTCATATGCAAACTATATTGCTAAATTCTGTTATTTTTAATTCAAAACTTTCATTTTTTTACGTGAAGTTGAATTCCTATACAATTGAATTGCCAATTTTCTTTTATTTTCATTCTAAATTTTAATTGTTTTTCTATTAATCTATGTCATAATAAATTTGACCCATCAAATAGATAACTAAATGCTTTTCTTATTTCCTGTGTAACATGGTTGCTTCCTTGGGCTGCCTAATTACTATAGATACAAATTTGTATGCAAATCAAATTGCTAATTTATTATTAAACCTTATTCCGATTTGCATATTTTCGTATTGTACTTGACATAGAGTGGAATCCACACACAAATCTAATAGTAATTTTCTTTTTTTATTTGGTTGTTGCGCACACACGTGGGCAACACAGTTTGCTTCCCTACGAACCTGTTGCACAACAAAGGTAGACGAACTGAGCTCCTGAATTTGATAAAGGATCCCCTAGATCTCAGACCGCTGGTTCCGACGACTCTCCCATAGATTCAGAAAAAGCCAGGCTATCAGTTGTCGACCATGTTCTTTTAAGTATAACTGATGGTTTTTATCTGTAATTTTTAAGACGACAATGAATAAAGAAGACGTGGATACGAATGACGTATATGGTTTTAGACTCGAGAAGCGGTTTCGAGAAACCGTTTAGAGAAATCATCCCATTTGTTTTGGTTTTTAGAGAGCCAAAATCAAAAGCCAAAAATAAGCCAAAAAAAAAGGCCGTTGTAATTTCTCTTATTGGGTCCGTACTCCTTGTAATGTGAAGTGAAAATTTAGCGTGCAAGTTAAATCAATTGATTAGTACATCTCTCTACGTTCAAGGGGAATTTCTCATTGGATTTCACGGGTCCAAGCAGGATTATATATAGAAACCGATCGACATCCATCTAAATATCATCAACCAGTAAAATATCCTGTTGCCAAGAACGATAACTCTGTCTGATGACTCCTAAAGATTCTCCTTTCAAGAAATGTTAACCAATCCACTACTATGAAAAAAGTTATCACAGACGGTTCAAAACTATCATTATAGATAGTTTCTAAATCGTCTGAATTCATGTGCCTGTAATAACAGGTGGTTATCAGGTTATCACAGACGGTTCTCAAACCGTTTATGATAAATTACAACACAGACGGTTTTTTTTAAAAAACCGTCTGTGACATATGACTTATCACAGACGCTTTTGGCATTAACCATTTGTGATATTACAGATACCACAGATAGTTCTTAAATATAGCCGTCTGTGATATTTCATATATCACAGATGGTTTGTTATTATAAACTGTCTGTGATAGCTATTTTAATAGCTAAATTATTTTCTGTTTTTTGTTAGCCTCAAGAAATGTTAGCTATGCCCTCTGAAACAAGTAAATAGAACATACATATAGCACAATATAGCACACGATAATCATTACACAGATCTCACAAATGAATTAAACAACTGAACGAATTGTTTGATTAAGCACAATTGAGTGATTACAATTGTATGAAATGTTTGAATATCTAATCATCATCATGAGCGTGGAACTCTCTATTCTTGTGTATGACCTCCCCCATCAAGAATTCGGAGAGTTGTCCTCGAACATCGGCGAGTTTGTTAAGATCGAATGTACTTTCGTCAAATTCCACACGCTGTCGCTAGTAGTGCTAAAGTCATTAGTGTGTATACATATGAATTGATAATCATGAAATATTTATTGGTAGGTTGACAAACCTTTGGATCATTCGTCTTAGCGTCCATGATTTCCTGCATATGGCGTCAAATGTAGAATCCACAAACGTTACCCTGTAACTGCTGATGGCACTGTAAAAATAGAATTACATACATAGGTATTGTCAGTTCTAGAGGCATTATAACGAAGTGTGATATAGCAAGATTGTTCTGTTGTAGCAGGTACCAGAAATCATGTGCTGTGTCGCTGGATTCCTTGTGTCTCCCTTCCTAGGCAATGTAAGTGCTGAACGACCTATATGATTCCAAAAAGTTAGCCTCAGCCATTGCAAACGAAGGGAACACTACAATAGAGTTATGTATCAAGGAAATACGTTTACCTGTCAATTGTTTGTTGCACACAGGTGAAGTCGTGGTTGTTCCTTAGTAGGGAATTAAGGTATATGACCTTGCTTCACTTTGGTACAATCACAATTAGAATTCAGTGAGACCTAATCATGTGTGTCGTTATAGTGATTAATCCTAAGTTCATATTACATATAAACTACAAATGAAACTTGTATGACAACTAGTGAAGCACTTACCCTTGATTGAAGGGTACCAGGATGTACACCTTGTCAATGTGAGCAAGCAATCATGTTGTTATGTATTCTTTGACGAAGGATATGTTTGCGTTGATGGATTGCTCAGAGACCAAGTGTGGGTCAAGGAAACCCACCGGTTGTCACCGTCGCCGGACTCACTGCATCATGGATCTATACATTAGCAATGAGTTATGACATTTATCGGTATTACGTAAATATAGAACTTCATTGTATAATACACTTACAATGTCCAGCATCGTAGAAGTGAGGCATCAAGTTCGTCAAGGTTGAATAGTAAAAATAAGTTTTTGAAGGTCATGACGATGTAGCTTGAGTCGTGGAGGAAATACGCCTCCGTGTATCTCACGATGAATCCACTTTGCCGGTTTGGCTTCCTGTTGGACATCTATATCTGCCAGGTATGTAAAGACCTGCAAGTCTGTCCAAGGCTAGGTAATTGTGACTAGGGGACTAACGACAGTCCGAGCTGGTACTTCCAGGATTCAAGAGGCAACTTAGTGTTCTTTAGTTGGGCCTTAGTGCCTCGCTTGCGATACATCTTTGGCTTTGTCTCCACGGGAGCCGATGCGATGGACTTGTGAAGCGGAGCTTGAGGTGGAGTCATGGAGCATTTTGTTTGACGGGCATGGTCGTGTGGAGAACATGGCACGGATGGGTCTAAGGTGATGTCCATCTTGGGCCACTGGACTAATCTGTGAACGGTATCTCCTAGTTTCATGATTTCTCCATTTTGAGGCCTCTCCAGCGAGACAGTCTTAAAAACATCATTAATCCTGTCCACCTAGACCTTCGTGAAACTAGTCCCTAGCTTGGCACCATGGAGTTGTTTTAGACAATCCAACGAAAACAGCAACATAGCAAAACCTTTATTAAGCAAATAACAAGCAATAGTTACGGTTGCCGACAAAAGAGGAAACTTAACAGCTCATATCTTCTACTTTCTAGCTTAACAACTTAACCTAAAGAGGCAAGGGTTGTCTTAGTGTGATTCTTCACAGCTCTTGAGGTACAAAGCATAATCCTTCAAGGCAGCGACAAAGTTGATGAATTCCAACTGTTGTCCATCTATGGTTACTTTGAATAAGGAAAGGATTAGAATGAGTTTTCAATTAATGATATAAAGATGAGAAAATATTGAGAGATAAGGGTAGGCAATGATTGAGAGGTAAGAGTAAGCAATATGTTTTGAAATTACCGATTTAATTCAATTAAGTCCTTAGGGTTCTACCACTCTATTCTACCTATGGCCACATCTTAGAGCCATTATAGCTCTGATACCATCTCTGTCAGACCCCAGAGCAACAACTCCGGAACCCCCTATGTAAATCGTACTAGTCCAGGATTAGCTGGTCCACATAGTAATAATAGGGATACATATCAAGCACAATGACGAACTTTATTTAACTGAATATGGACCTGAAGGCTAAATTTTACATCCACGGCCCACAGGCCAAAATTAAATATAAGCAGCAGATGAAAAAACCAAAGCGAAAGAAATCCAACAAGCCTACCCACAGGCAAATAATAGTAAGATGTGGCCTAAATGTCCTGATCCTCACCGAAGTTAATGAAGGCGTCTTCTGGAAAAAAAGATAATTTAAGCAACATGAGCACATAAAGTACTCCACAAGTTACACTAGGAGATTTAATAGAATTAATGCATGCATAAAGATTGACAAAGGAAGGCATAGTAAGATTAATTAAGCGTAAAGCAAAATTGAAGTAAATATTGCAAGTAGATTCTAAAGCTGGATTTGATACAATACATAGAAACAAAATTTAATGAAATAATATTGTTAGTGTAGACTCCGATTAAACACCAACTTAACCATGGGTACCCCATCCGGACCATCTTTCCTCAAAAAGATCTCATATGGATTTCATCCATCCATAAGCATTTTGTAAAACCATTTTGAAAACAAAGTCTAATCCATGAAAAACTTTACTAATCTTGCCCATGATCGTGAGCACGGCTATCGAGGATAGTTTATACACTCTATAGAGGTTGTACAACTTTACCCAGAAGATATGATTATCTTATAATGTTGGTCATTATACGCTTCCATAGGTGTGCGAATGAGAAAATCATAACAAGCCCTTTACAATGCAAAGCCTTCAAACTGGCCAAGCTAACACTAAGGTTTCATCCTAGTAAGGAATCCACCAGACTGGGACTCCCTCTTGAGCCAAGTGAGACTTCACATGGCTTATGCCACGCTCACTTTCAATCTGCAGTGAGACTCAGGTTGGGACCCATAAATTAGTCAGCTAGGGATGTTCCATACTAGCTTGTGGTAGTATGAAAGGGTTTGTAGTAGTAGCTCATAGACCGGTCCTTAATTTGACTTAGGCTCAACCCATATACCCCTTGTGCTTGATAATGAACATTGTGTCGCTGAATAGCAACGCATGCTCGCACCCACCACCTAACCATTAGCCTTAGTCTAAACCAGATTTCATATTTTTGTTTTGAAATATTTTACATACCTTTTTAACTTACCAAAGTCAATAATACATTTTAGAAACCATCATTTTGTGAAATAAATATTCCCACCTAAAATCATTCTAAACATGCCTAAGCAATTCTATAAAACTTCTAGTTAATACTAATGTACTAACTATGTTTGTATTTAGGGTGACAAGGCATAGGAAGTTCAATTCAAATTTGGCCTTAACCAAAGGAATTGGGTATAATTGGCATTTTAAAATGAATTTAAACTAAATTTAAATAAAAGTATGCATGCATATCAATTTAAAAACAACATAATAATTTAAATTATTATGAGCAACATGATCAAAGTTGTAACTTTCCTTGCTCTGAAGTTTGCTGTTGAGGATCATCGCAAAGGTACTCTCCAGAATAGTTGAAATTTGCATGTGAAAATAACCTAACAAACTCAAATAGAATTCAAATAAACTCCAAAAATTCAAAAAGAGTCCAAAAATAGGTAGTTTTAGATTTAAGATGAATTTAGAAATTTGAATGGTTCTAATTGGAGTTAGGATGAAGAAATACAGACTTTTGGAAGTATTTTTGTTGTGGTCGGAAACCGTAGTAGTCAGAAGTAGGAGTGGTCGAAGGTTACCAAGTTATCAGAGGCTTAGAAGTCGAAGGATATATGCGGTCGAAAGCTTGCAGTAGTCGGCAAAGCAATAGTCAAAAAAGTTTTAGTATGGTCGTACGGATTGGAGATTATACCATTGTCGGAGTAGTTATAGCGGGGTGGATCTTCAGGTGGTCGAAAGCAAAGGTGTGGTTGGAACAAGAGTAGTTGAAAGCTGAATGATCGAATCTCAGCGGTCAAAAGCTATATGTGGTCGATAGGCTTTGGGTGGTCGAATAGCTGATGCCAGAAATTGTTCTTGGTCAAAAACTATATGTGGTCGAAACGCTAAAAGTGATTAGATGGGGTGGTCGAAAGGATTAAAGTGGTCGAACAGCTGGTGTGGTTGAAAACAACCATGGTCAAAAGCTATAAAGTGGTCAGAGAGATTGGAGTGGTCGAAGGCTATAGTGTTTTGAGAGTGGTCGAGGGCTTTAGAGTGTTTAGGGTGGTCGGTGGTTTGCAGCGGTCGTAGTCGAAGCTCGGAGGAAGTTGGAGATGGCAGTGGTCGAAAGCGAAAGCGGCAGAGGTCATAAGCGGATGTGGTCGAATGGAGTGGTCAAAAGCAGCGGTTGATAGCAATGGTCGAAAGGATTGAAGTGGTCGAATGGGCTGTCATGGTCGAATTGATTGGAGTGGTTGAACAGGCAGCCATGGTCGTGCACTACCGTGGTCGAAGGTGACTGTGGTCGAATGGCCGATGCTATAGTATTTTGTGCGTGGTCGAAAGACACAGAGTGGTCAGTGGTCAAAAATTCTGTGTGTGGTCAAAATCTAATGTGGTTGGGGGACTCGGAGGATATAATATGGTCGGAGGCTAGAGAGTGATCAAAAGGCTTACGGTGGTCAAAAACAGCATTGTGGTAGAAGCTTAGTAGTCAAAAGCGGCAAGGGTTGGAAGCAACTACGGTCAAAAGCATCACCAGTCAAAAATGACTGTGGTTGAAATCCATAGAGTGCAAAGAGTGGTAGGGCTGAAGAGTGATTGGGAGTCGTTGGAGTGACTAAGGTGGCTGAAGAGACTTTCATGGTCATGCGCAGTTGTAGTCGAGAGCTACTGTGGTCGGATGCAGTGGTCGGAAGACAAGAGTGATTGGAAAGACAAGAGGTCAGAAGCTATAGGATTTTTTGTGTGGTCGTGGTCAAAACACTAGGAGTTTAGAGTTTTAAAGAGTGGTGGAAGGGGGTCACAAGCGAGGGCGATCGAAACCATTGGTGGCACTTGGGAATGGCGATTGCCGGAGCTCTAGTGCTTGACGGCGGTCAGTGAGGGTGCAAAAGAGAGAGAGAGAGAGAGGAGATATCAAGGAGTTCTTTTATACCTTATGCGGATGCTAAAGGCGGTCGGTGGCATGGAGGAGGTGGCGATGATGGTTGACGATGGGGGGGTTTCAACGATGGTCCTCGGTGGTGAAGGGGTAGAGGAGGTTCACACAGGGAAGATACTAACGACGTTGGCGAGGCTCGAGGTGGACCATGGTGACAGTAGTTTCTTGCTGGAATCGCTTCAAAGATTACTCGATAATCTTGGATGCTTACAAGAAGAAATGGGGAGGAAGGGAAGTGGCGTGGGATGCACTGGTGCCGAAGGCTCCTTTATATAGCTCGAGGGGGAGGGGAAAGGCCAGGGCAACTTCGTGAGTTAATGCAGCTGAGCACGGCGTAATGCTTTGATTAGCTCAGAGTTTAAAGGAACTGTTGATAAGGGCGGGGTGAGCACGGAGATTGAGGAATCTGGCACGGAAATTGATGGGTTGGCGCATGGAGTGCGACGGAAGGAAGATGAGAAAGGAAGGCAGGCAAGGGAGATCAGTCAAAGATGACGATGGTTGGTGGAAGATAAGAAGGAGATGAGCAAGAGGTAGAAGATAGTGGGGTGGCCCACTGGCAGTGAGAGGAAAGAAGGAAAGAGAGAGATGGGGAGGTGGCGGCAATGATGCCTGGTGGCAGAGGGAACGGAATCGGGGCTAGACACGTGGTAGCCCGAGAAAAAGGGAGGGGTTTTAATTGATTTCCTTTCCAAATAAAAGCCAAAAGATTCAAATAAATTTATAAAACAGGCAAATAAAATCACCAAAAAATTCAAGCAATCAAATAACACTTGATTTTATTTTAAATTAAATTTATTTTATTTTTTCACTAAAAATTTTAAGATAAACAACTGGACTATTACATACGCCAACCCCGCCCAGCGTCAACGGGAATCGAGCCAACAACTCTGATTCTGAGGATGCATGGCATGGCCTCCTACATAGCGATACATGATGAGCTAAGGCGTCCACTAGGTCTATCTTTGTAGCATTCTAGAGATGTACATTACCTGGATATCATCGATAGATAAGTGGGCGTCGTTATGTTTAGAATGTAGCACGAATGCACAACTACTCCAACGTTGAGGGGGACTGGGTACCACAATAATGGGGGTGGCTTGCGACAGTTCTTCCCTCAATGCATCTATCTCTTCTTGAAGTGAGGTAGTTATATTCTCAAGTTTTGCATAAAAATCCTGTTTCATACATTCCTCACGCTCGGCCTTGGATCTCTTACTACTCCTATATGCCTCAGAGTCATTTGGGAATCCATGCCTCCAAGATATATAAACCCTAGGCCTCACGTGTGACCTGTGTGCACTTTGTTTCCCAGGGCTAAGGATAGTATATCCCTCTCCCTGATTGCTTGAAAGGAGCCTTTGGAAGATTCGATAGTCAATATTTGTTGCAAGAGCCATCATGTTATTTTAGACCCCATGAAGTTATGGACCTATTAACAGGTAGGTAGTTTAACATATCTTATTAGGTATTGGGACACTTCCTTATCTACGGGGTTTTTAAAAGAGGCAATGCCCAAAGACATGGTTCATGACCTCACTCTTAACTAGTTTTGGGCGTGCTCATTTATGATCCTGGCAAATGATGGGGAGTCCTCCGACTGGATTGCGAGCTCGTCCTCCATCCTCCATTGCGAGATTTTACCTGCGTACCCACTGGTGCTGAGTCTGTGGGAGTGAGTGTTTTATGCCTGGAGAGCCTTGTACACCGCACTTTACTGTTGAAATTCGGTCTTCATCTTCATCCGCACAAAGGCCTCCCATATTTTCGATGACACAAAAGGGTACTTCGTGAAGGGTGTCTGATCCTTGTTCGTGTAATTCATGACAAGTGTGCTTTTGAAGGTCTTCCATGCTTTTCCCATTGCGAGGAGTGCCTACCATCGCACGAGTCCCTAGACTTCTACTGGGATCTTGAACATGTTTGAAATTCCCGTCCACAGTGCACTTTTCTTGTCTTTTGTCAAACTTTTCTAGCTTGCTACGGTGAAGTGAACCTGTTGTCTTCCAGGTATCTCTCAAGTAGTTCAAAATGCTACCGCTGCTTTCTTCGATTGTAGAAGGATCCTATCCAGAGAGACCTCCATGATGGTCATTTGGCCCTCTAGCCTTTCCGATACTCCTCTGCCATGCCTAGTTATCCCGATCTTTGGAGCATCAGTTCCATTCAGCGATGTCCATGACAACAATGATGATGTCATCTCTTTTATAGGAAAAAACTAATTATAGTAAATTGTGAGAGTAAACATTGGCACTGTTGATATTACAATAAATTAGAACATTCGGCGATGTATATTATTGCTACAAAATCTCTTTGTAATACGAATAATAAAACACCATACACATAACCTTGAAAAAGGCTGAAGCAAATTAATTTGCTTTAACCCTTTTGATGCTCAAGTGTATACTTCTGTAATGTTCCTTTTGTACAACTAGTACTCAGATTCCTAATGTTTTATTTCCTTTTTTACTTGAACCAGTAGCATAGACATAGAAGTAAGGAGAGGAGAGTCGAAGGAGAGGACATGCATTTCTCAACAACTAAAAAAATAAATAATAAAACACCGTACACATGAGCTTGAAAAGGGGTGAAGCAAATTAATTTGCTTCCACCTTTTTGAAGCTCAAGTGTATAGTGTTGTAATGTTTATCTGGTGCAATTACTACTCTGACTCATAGTGTTTTATGCCCTTTTTTACTTGAACCAGCAGCCCACCCATAGAAGTAAGAATAGTCGGAGGAGAGGAGACAAGAACGTAGTGGAAGCCGAAGGAGAGCGTGGATCACTAGACATCTAGAATGCCAACCGTGAGGATGACATGAAGGTGACATTTTTGGCAACGACAAAGGACCACCATCCATGTCTTCATCTATGTGAGGATCACACCGAGACTACCCCTAACAACCTTACCACTTATAGCCTGTGACAAGTAGGCCCACCTTCCCTCCCACATCCATTTCCGTCATTCCTTTTTGGGTTCCACATAAAAAGACACTAATAGATATAGACAGATGTAACACACATGAGCTAAGAAGTGAGATTTGGGATCCATACCTTCGGGAGGAGAGGCGACGAGGAGGAGAGAACTCATGAACATACATTAATAGATATAGACGGATCTATCACACACGAGGTAAAAAATGGGATTTGGAATCCATACCTTCGGGAGGAGAGGCAATGGGGAGGAGAGAACTCATGAACATACACTAATATATATGGACAGATCTATCACACATAACATAAAAAAAAGTGGGATTTGGGATCCATACCTTTAGGAGAAGAGGCAGCATTGGAACAAGAGGCGACGGGAAGGTGAGGCGGCGACGAGAGGAGAGGCGGCTTCAGGAGGAGAGGCGACAGTACCACCATGCCAGGTGAGGAAGAAGAGGATGGAGAAGTCGGGTTCTCCAGCGGCAGCGGTGAATGTTGGGGGATGAGGAGACAGAGGGATGTGCGAGTGAGAGGAGTAACAGCACAAAACCTAGCAAGATAATTACTTATAGAAGAAATATCACAGATGGTTCTACTAAATAACCGACTATGGTATTAATACCACAGATGATTTTATTATGAAACCGTCGATGATGTTATACATTATTACAGATGGTTATATTATGAAACTGTCTGTGATATTGTACTTATCACAGACAGTTCTATTATGTAACCATCTGTGATGCATATATCACACACGATTTGTGCCATCAAACCACATGTGATAATATCAGATTTTTCGGCTAGTCTCAAGAAATGCTAGCTATGCCCTCTGAAAATAAGCAAGCAGATACAATCGCAGATGTAATTATTTCTAAATTGTTGAATTAATTACAATGGAATAATTCCTTAATTACATTCTGAGTTTATTAATTACATTGGAATAATTTCCAAATAGGTGTTCGCCATGTGGGATCATTCCACTTGGCTATTTTCCTTTTAAATAAAGCCCATTCGTAATGATCGACACACATATAGCTTGCTTCATCCCTTGGTTCTTCCTTGAGCCTGATGCCATCTCCGAATAGAGGCAAGTCGTCAAATTGATTGTACTTTTCTTCATCCATGATTCTCAACTCTGACAATCCTTCTTTTTCTATGAAGAATTATGTGGTGCTTCTTATTTTCTAGGTCGGTTACATAAAAATTGAACAACTTGCCTCACGAGTATGATGGTTCATCTTTGTATCCTACATATTTGAGGTCCATAGTAGAGACACTGTACTTATCGACCTTTACACCCTGTGAGAGTTGGACTCAACGGCACCAAAAGAGAGGCATTTTGAAAATTCACAGTCGAGCTTCCAAATCTCCTCTACAAGCCCACAGTAGGAGCTTGGGGCAACAATACTAAACTGCTTATGAAATGCATTTATGCAAACACCTGAGTTCTGCACTGTGTTCTTTCTATCCTTATCTGTTGTATAAAATAAGTACCAATTAATGTTGTATACTTGTCATGTTATAATTATAAATTTTGGCTCTCTTGCTAACCATTGCAGCGTTTCACTTGACAACCTCCCAGTTAATCACACCCTTAACCTTTCCTTGAACCAACAGTTGTGCTGTCTCATGATCCAATCCTTCGACCGGTCTGGATTCTCTTGGCGTAGCATGTCCTTGTACTCCTGAATATACAGAGACACTTCAGTCATGTGTTGCAAGACCATGAAATGGGCTTGAGTGTATATATCCAGATTGGGAGTTATTGCTTTCTTTCCGATGGTCCTGATACCCTCTAGCCTCCCCTCATGATGGCATACCTATCAGATCGACCTGAGTCATGTAATCGGTGTAGAACTCAATGATATCTTCGGTTGCATAAACTTCGATGATGCTGCCCTCCCACAGAGAATGATTACGTACATAGGACTTGAGAATTTCTGTGTATCCCTCGAATGGATACATATGACATAGAAACACAGTGCCTCATATCTTTATCTCTTCAACAAGGTGGACAATGAGATAGACCATGATATCAAAAAATGGAGGAAAATACATCTCAAGATGACATAAATTCGTCACCACCTCCTTCTTCAAAGCATCCAGTCCATCGGGATCAATGACCTTCTGAGCAATTGCGGTAAAAAAATAACACAACCTCATGATTGTCACTTGAACCGTGTTTGGTAAAATACTTCTAAGTGCAACAGAAAGCAGTCGTGTCATTAGCACATGACAATTATGAGACTTCATGCCAATTAATTTCAAATCTTACATGGAAACAAGTTTCTTCAAGTTGGCGGAGTGACCACATGGAACTTTTACACCATGCAAGCACTGGCATAGTTTAGTTATCTCAGACATAGATAGAGTGTAGCAAGTTGGGGGAAGGTACATGCGGCCTTTATCAATC
Source organism: Dendrocalamus sinicus (assembly GCA_036346575.1). NCBI lineage: Eukaryota > Viridiplantae > Streptophyta > Magnoliopsida > Poales > Poaceae > Dendrocalamus > Dendrocalamus sinicus. The sequence goes on from CM070648.1 coordinate 20,890,261, forward strand.
CCTATTGGTGCTAACTCAGTCCTATTGCTCATAACGACCAAGTCACATCATGCGTTGACACCATCCTTTGTTTTGTCATGAATGTTCAGTAAGAGACCAATCAAGCTATCACATACATTGTTCTCTACGTGCATGACATCGATACAATTGCAAACTTCTAAGTTCTCCCAATGAGGCAAGTCCCAAAATACTAACCTCTTCTTCCACATGTTCTTCTGACGGGTCCTCAACTTACATCCCTTTCTAAGCACAAAATCGATATCCTTGACTATATCGTACACATATTTCCCACTAAAAGGCCTTGGTGCTGCGTTATCCACTTTATTTCCATCAAATTATTTCTTCATCTTGCGGTATGGGTGATACCGTGTAAGGAACCTATGGTGACGCATAAACATAGTTTTGCGCAAGTTGTTCAACCATACACTCTCGGTACAATATAAGAAGTGCAAACAGGCTTTGGCTTCTTTTGTACTCAACCCCGATAGATTGACAAGAGTAGAAAAATCATTGATGGTGCAAATAACATGGCGCGTAGAGTGAAGTTCTCTCGTTTGTCCGTATCCTATACCTGTGCCCCTTCGTTCCACATTGTCACAAGATTTTCCACCAATGGTGCTAGGTACTCATCAATATCATTCTTAGGTATTTCAACCCTTGGATAAGTAGTAACATCAAAATATACTTCTGCTTCATACACATCCAAGGAGAAAGGTTGTACGTGCATATATTCATGGGGTAGGTGCTATGTCAGCTGCTCATATTACTGAAAGGAGTCATTCCATCTGTACTCAACCCAAACCTTATATTCCTCAGTTCCACACTGAAGTCTACAAACATCATATTGTTATTCCTAAGTTGGGTAGAATTAGCAACGTGTCTTATGATTACATCTTTCTTACGCTCCTCTAAGTACCAACGCAGCAATCTTGCATCCTTTTAGTTCGCAAATAAACACACTTTAAATGGAGAATTACAGGCAAATATCATAACATCTTAGCAAGAGGTCCTTGCTTCACCTCAATGCCATTGCCATCATCGGAGTCATTCTTGCGCTTGTATCGGGATGCTTAGCATACTAAGCAAATATGTAATTTTACATACTCTCTATGATACAGGATACAATCATTCCTGTAACACCCCAGCCAAACAATGACCTAGAATGCTACCAAACTAGTAACATAACGAGGATAAACTAAATACATCTCACAAAATTCCGGCAGAACCTCTTTTGTTTACTGTCTAAGTCAGAGGTTTCAACAAGCATAATTAAAAGAAATGAATAACCTCAAGTAATATAATCAATTCTAAGCGATATTGGCTTAAGATTACTAGAACATTCATGGTTATAAAATTTAAATAACGAACGGAAGCATCATAAAAGAATTCTAATCCTTTATTACAATTTTAATCCGACAATCAATAATCATCTTCTACTTAAGTAATTCATGCAATCATTATGTAATTTCCTCTCTTTCATCCATTGTGAGTGGAACGTGCAAAGTGCAATAATCCTAATCTTTCCTTTTCCCAATGCATGCCGATCTCATAAAGGTACCTAAAAAAAACACAACAATAGCAAGAGTGAGTCCAACGACTCAGCAAATATAATAGATAGTAACAAGAACATTCATGAACATCACTTCACAAATTCATCCATCAACCATATAAATAAACCGTGAACATTCATGAACATCACTTCACAAATTCATCCATCAACCTCATAAACAAGCCATGCTATGCAAGATGATCAAAAATCTCTTTATCTCTTCTCTTTCGCATTTTACCGGTAATGCGGAGTGTGCATCCGTCAATGCACACCCATGCCTGTACCATCTGGTACAGGGACCAATTGCCCATACTCCATAAATATGGGGACCTTTAGCCCGTCATGTCATCAACATGACGGGGACCTCGGCGCTTGGTCATCTCGTGACCAAGACTTCAATAAATCAACATGATGCATATGCGTGAATGTCTCAATAAATAAAACTTGCATCCACAACATCTATGCATCAGAAATACTCATGAACACTTTAAATTGCAATCGACCATAAACATCACCGGTACTTCCTTACCACAATCATGAACACATATACTCATAATATAGACCAAACATCAACAATTCATCAAACATCAACAATCCAACAAACATCAACAATCCACACTATCAATTTTAAACCATCATTATACTTGCCTTTACCGAAGGAGCGAAGGGGTCAAGCACGATTAGGAGCGAAGCCACCTATTCACAAATCACCACTCAGCACAAAACCATAATATAATATTCACAACTGAGAAGTAAACGCCTCTACGCCCAAAACCCGCAACTCCCTCTCCGCTTAACGGTTCTACACTCTGTCCGCTGCAGCAGCGCTGCTTAACTTTTTGTATCTTTAACAATATTAAGCCATTCACAGAAAATGATATATTTCTGGATTCCTCACTTAAATATCTTCACTTTTCATGTAGATCACATATTTTTATTTTGATCATAGCAAGGTGTAACTTAATGCGCAAAACAGAGGACGTTATCTGTTCTGGCAATCTGGGCAGCCAGATTCTAACGCGTCCCAACCACAGTGTAAGGCTCTAAAAATTATGATTTTTATATAGTAGTTATATTACTGAATTATATACATTTTTCTCAATTGCGACCAAAAACACAAAAATCATCTACTACCCCTAAATCACACTTGAACAGCAATCTACCCGAATCTGCACCCCTGACAGACAGCGATGTTCCCGACTGTGCGGCGCCCAAATCCCGCAGCCTAAAATTCTGGAAAATTTACATAAAATATATCTCGTCGTCCTCTACAATTTTCCTTTTGGGCAGACCCGAAGAAAAAATCGTTTCGTAGGTATAAACTGCGCAAACAGTCGCAATATGCGGATTGATCTATAGACAGACAGCAGGAATTCCCTAATCGGGGAATCTAATTGCTAATCCCCCACCAATTCTTAGGCTAAGAACCCTAATTACAGCAATAACAGAGAAATTTGAGATGAGGGAGAGTTACCTAGAGGATCCCCTTGGAATCACCCATCTTCTTCCCCTTCTTCCTCCTCCTTCCTTTCTTCTCCTTCCCTCCCTTCTTCTTTCTTCCTTTTCGCTTTCTCCTAGCACCAAGGGACAACAATGGGGGAGAGATGTTGCTGGACATGGTGGAGGCACAGGGGCAGGGAGGGGTGCGGCCAGGGGGAGAGAGGAGGGGCAAAGGGGGTGGCGGCTAGGGTTTGGGGGGAGGGGCGCCTCCCCCCCTTTTTGGCCGGCCTCCTCTGGGCCAAGGCCCAGGCCCAGGTTGTCAGGTATTTTCAGAATTCCCCCTCTAAAATTATTGTTTTTAATTCTTTTCTATAAGGTCCTCCCTCCAATTAATCGATTATCTCTCAAATCATTTCCGGGATATTACAATTCTAACATGCATGTATTCTTTCTACTTCCATTCCTAATAGACAAAGAACCTTCTTGACTTGGTAGGTGGTTCTTGGCAACACATTTCCCTTTAGAAGGATATTTGCTAGGATACCTAACAACGCCGTGAAACTCTTGTCGAACAAATCATTGCTTGCCTTCAATTTCAGCAGTTCAAGAACAGATGACAATCTTGTGTATTGCGGCTTGCAGCTCGGGAACAAAGGTTTCTCTGAGTCGTCCATCAAGCCCTTGAATTGTTGGACTCAGATTTTAATAACCATCCTAAGGCTTTTACCCTACAGTCGTATGCTCTGATACCAGCTCTGTCGGACCCAGATTTTTCAATCTAGAATCACCTGTGAAATATCGCACTTGATCAGTAGATAGTGCTTACAGGTACATTGCTACATCATCTCATACATCGCATGAAACATAATAAACCATAATATTACATAACAAAGTTTGAAATACACCGTGTCGGGTGACAGTTTTACACAAGGGCCGACCAAGCCAAGTATCTACATACAAAAGCACATCGGAAATATAAGCAAAAGTAAGACCATAATCCACAGGCAAGCGACTGAGGAGTAAATGTCTACAACATATATTATCTTGACTTAGGTAATATATGTGCATACAATCTCCATTAAGTTTACTTGTCTACAATCCTTCGTTGGCTCCTTCATCCGTGGCAGGGGTTTCCTCATAGGCATAGTGATCTTGGGTTTCTGTTTTTGAATTTTTTTGTAATGCAAGGGTGAGCACAAATCCACCGTGCTCCGTGAGCCAATATGTAGAATGCAATAAATAACACGCATGGCTTATCAAAGAAAGGCTCGGGTTATTTTATTTTGCTATCAATTGCTTTTAAAATAGGTAACTTAGAAATTTCCTATGGCCTAATAGTTTTTACTAAAATAGAATTTTTTTTATCATGCTTGAAAGAGTAGAATGATAATAGTGATCTAGATACCATCCAATGTTACATAGTTTCTGCACCATATGCTAACTTTTAGCATTATAGTCGCTTACCATATCACTGAGGCGACACCCAGGGCAACACAAATTAGAGCTTTCCACTACCCATCAGTTTTCCAATTCCCCCCACAAGGTTTTTGAAATAGAACTATATCTAGTTAGGTTCTCATGTCCGCCCTTGACCATGGGCTCGGCTATTCGAATAGTTTTGACTCTGTAGAGTTTGTACACTTTACCCACAAGAGACAATCAACTCGTTGCCCCACACGATTTCTTAGTCATGTGGTTGAGTAGACTATCGCACTAACTTTTCAAAGTATCTAGTCCCTTTTGTCATCTCACCCTATGGGCTGCTCCCACTTGCGGTAGGTCCCATACATTGCGCGGGACATAACCACGGATACTAGCACATTCGGATTCCACTCTCTACAACGCTAGCACGACTGGTTACTTCACCCTCCTCTCGGTGTCCCTTTAGGCCTCCCCTTGTCCTTACAATATGCCCCTCCTTTCCACTACTGGTGAGATAAGTCTAGGGGTTTCGATAGTTTTACTTAGCCAGGTTGCATTTTGCAGACTTTTGGTTGTACTGTTTTACATAGGATATCATGACAAGATTCATTCCTTAGGGTTATCTGGATGGTTCTACCACTAACCTTACACCGTGCTTCCACTGCACCACATATCAGCCCCCGTACCATCTGCCCAGATATTTAAGCAAGATTGGGGTTTTTCGGAGCATAAAATAATTTATTTTTCATCACTTCCCAAATATGTTGTTCATAATTAAATGGTGACGCTTCGGGCATTTTGGTGCCCCCGAATATCTAAGCAGTGCTATGCATGACGTATAATTAGGGACTTATTTTTGAAGGTTTTACCGTTATAGTTTTTGCTAGGGTGACAAAGTTCAAGTATTCCAATATTCCAAAAGAGATGTAATACTAGCAAATCAAATAATGGGCATATAACTAGAATCTTAAAACAAACATATATTTGCATATAAAATAACAGCATGCAATTTGATAATTTAAATAGAAGTAAATTTGGCAGAAAATGTAGGTTCAACATGATCAAAGTATTAACTCGTCTTGGTCACAGTTGAATTGGTCTTGATCGTCGAGAGTTGCATCAGCCTCAGCCTCTTCCTCTTGAGCCTCGTACGCTATTTTTACGTTGCGCAAAAATTTGGATAAAAGTCAGTAAACCACACAAACTCTCACCAAAAATTGAAACGAGCTTCAAAAATTATGGTTTCAGTTCCATTGGATAGATATTGAATTTAGATAAATTTAGAAATTTGTTTTACTCAATTTGGAGTTAAAATGAATAAGTTATGTCCTTTTGAAGTTCTCAGTTTAAATAAATCCGAAAATAAATAAAAAATATGACCAGGTGGGGCCCACAGCAGGTTTTAAATTTTTTCTTTTATTTTATTTTCTTTTCTCTGTACCTATGACAGGTGGGACCGATCACTGTTTTAATTAAAGGGCATGGACCACATGTCAGTGACTCATTTGTTATTAACTACTCATTACCAGTATTAATTACTCATCATTAGGATTAACTCTGTCCTAACCGGGTTTTAATCCCGCAGCTACAGTACATCTTCTTCCTCTGGCCGGCGCTCGGCGAGCTCACTACCGGCGGAGGCGACGGCGGCCGGGGCTAAGCATCCTCAAAATGGGTTGCTCACGCCCGCGCCTACCTGTAGGTGAAGCCTCACCAACCAATTTGGCCGAGGAGTCAGCCGACGGCGACCGTGGGCGGCGGCGAAACAGGGGAGTGGTGGCTACGGCGGCGCATGGCACCGGAGCTCGATTGAATGTGAGGGGAGTATCTAGACAAGCTCGGGAGTCTACCTCGGGGGTCGGCATGACTCGGGAATGGCGGTGGCGAGCTGGCGTCGTGCGACAATGACGGGCAGAGGAGGCGCACGGTGCGGGCGATGTAGTCGCAACGAGAGGTCCTACCGAGGAGAGGAACGGCGTCGCAGTGCTATGAGGGTGCTTTGGTGGGGAGGAATCGGACTGCGGCGGCGTCAATCGACGGATTGCTCGCCAGCTAGATTTGGGGAAGCAGTGTCGCCGGCGAGCTGTGGGCACGGGAGGCTAATTGCTTCAGGTGGGAGATGAAGTGAAGTGCGGTGAAGCGATCGGGAGTGCAAGCTGGGCTTTATAGCCATGGAAAAGGCAGCGGCAAAGGAGCCGTTGGCCGGTCGTGTCCATGGCATTGCGGCGTGCTGCTATAGCGTAGGCGACGCGACTACGGCTGGTATGGGTGTAACTGCATAGTGGCTATGTCAGGGTAGTTGGCGATGCACTGGCCATGGCGGACACGACGGGACAGGAAACTATGGGCGATGGCGGTTCAATCAGGGCGCTAACCAGGGCAACGCAACGGTAGTCACTGTGCGGTGGCACTGTGGCGGTCATCAACAGTGTGGGCGCAAGGCAGGCGACGATCGACGGAGCTCGCGAGGCACGGCGACGAGATGCACGGCGACGGAGCGGCTGAGGTGAGGTGAAGCTAGGCTTCGGCTTCGCCGAAGCGAACTGCGGGGGGGGGGGGGGGAGAAGAAAGGTTGGGCTGGTTTGGCTAGGCCGATTTTCCTCTCTTTTATTTATTTATTTATTTGTTTTTATATATATATATATTCACATGTGTATGCTTATCTACTTACATATTTATTTATTGGTTTACTTATTTTCTTATATCTATTTATTTATTATGGTATATGTTTATACATGCATATTTATTCACCCCTTTTTATTTATTATTTATTTTATTATTATTACTATTATGATTACTGGGCCCAAATTGAATTTTCAAATTTGATTCAAATCTTTACCCTCCTCCTTTTTGATGGATCATCCTTACAGATTTGACTTCAAATTAAAATTTTTCTACTATTTTTACATTTCCTTCATGACATCCATTTGTTGCATTTTTCATTATTTTCTTCATTTATTGGAACCTCAACCAAAAATTCAAAGGAACATCACTAAATTCCAAATATCGAGAAAATATATTTGAAATAATTCAAGGGCTACACATTTCCCAAATTCAAATTTTCAGGATGTCACATGAATTTACCAGACTTTCTCGCACTATAGTTCTCTTCTGCATCACGTATCATCTAATCTAGATTGTCATCATGCGACCTATCCTCATCGAAAGCACAGTCCAGAACCGGCATATCATTGTCTCCCTCGACGATGTTATAATTACCTTTCCGTATAATTTTCTTCTCTTCACCATGACTAGTACATCACGTATATCCCTTTTTGAATCCCCTTCAAATCAAGTGAGCTTCGATCTGCGATAAGTTGATAAATATCTTCATATTATCATAATCAATGCATGGACAATACATATATTCCATTCCCTTCTTCAACATATCCTGTTCGGTCGCTCTTCTAAAAGCAGACACAACATTAATATACTCTTCACTCACGCCGATCTCAATGTACATCCAACTTTGGTCCATCTACGCTACGATGTAATAAATTAGTGTCAAATTAGATTATTAATGCTACTATATAGCTAGCCAGCCTAATACTTGCACATAATTGACATTCACCTTATAATAAATTATTTATGAACTATTTATGAAGCAATGTATATGTCAAGGATGAATATATTAAAATAAACTAGGAGTAGTCAATTAAGCTAGATCTAAACCTAGCTATCACCTCTATTTATTACTAATCTCTAATCACCGAGAATAAATAGATCTAGAAGAGTTAGATCTACAAGTGGTATGCTTTCACTAAACTCTCTAAAGTCAACCGCCTCCTTGAATGTAGCATAGTAAAGATAGATCTGTCAGAAACCCGCTGGCTAGCTGTTGTGGTTACAGACCAAACAGGGAGAGAGTGTAGTAGTGGAGAGTTGAGTAAAATGAATGGCTTAGGCCCCTTTCCTCATGGCCTATGTCTTATATTCCCTCCACACGGGGAGTGTCTTTCTGATTATACCCTTATACATGAGTTCTCCCTCGAGGGTACCTATGTCACTATACATGTTCCATTCGGGCCTTGTATTCAAAGCAGCTCTTTGGGCTTAGGTGGGGGCCACCCCTACAACAGGAGCCTCTCATGGTGAAGGGCTTCACGGGCCGAAGCCATGTTGCCGAGCCCTTTGGCCCCCTCTGTCCCTGCGGCCTGTGAGCTTTTTCATCATTTGAAGTGGAGTGTTCGCCTTTTTGCGAAGGCATGATGCCGGGCGGCTTGTCGAAAGCTTCGTTACCCACCTACTGCTGCCGTGGCGGGGTCGAGGCCGTCGCCCGGAGTGGAGATGTTGGCGGAGTCAAATGCGTCGGCGTATGAGGCAGGTCGGGTCGTAAGCCATCGTGTGCGCGCGTCTCCGGCGTCGGGCGCCCTCGACGACGAGCAACTGCCAGCCTACCCCGCGGGGCTTGATTGGCGCGACGCGAGACTTGAGGGGTGTGGGGGCGTGGTGACGCTCCTTCTCCCGGCGCGGGTCTTGGAGCATCGTGATGGCGCGACACTGCAACGTTGGACTGTCGTTGGTTGGACTTCCGCCAGCTGGACTTCTGCCGGTTGTATTTCCACCAGGTGGACTCCTACCGGTTAGACTTCCGCCGGATGGGCTTCCACCGTTGAACTTTCCCTTGATGGGGTATATATATATATATATATATATATATATATATATATATATATATATATATATATATATATATAGCGAGCTAGTGTAATCTTGTACTGCATTGTGCGCTGCGGATAGTGCTGCTCCTAAAATGGGCCTCTTGATACATCCACATTCCATGGCGGCACCGCGCGCTCGAAGTGTTGATGTACTGATCGAGGCCTATTTTTCTGGGAGCTTAGTTGCGTCTGTTCTGCAACAGCTGCTGCGGTTCTTTGTGCTCGCTTTGCATTTCTGTACACAACGGCAAGGTTTGCCCTGTTCTCTTAGACAGGCTCACCTTCAGTCGGGGCTTGTGATCAAGCCCGCCTCTCAAGAAAATCTTGGTGGACTGAAGGTGGTCTGTTTATGAGAACAAGCCAAAACTTGGCGTGTCATGAAATGTGCCGGTGCGGTGTGTGGGGAGTGCCATCAGATTTGCCACCTCGCGGAGGCGGTGCCTACAAGACAAGCAGTGGGGTGGCGCTCCGAGACCACTGTCCTCCTGCCTTGGAGGATCGTAGCTGCGGAGGGCGGGCGCTTGCAGGGTGGCCCGGGGGTGCTGAGCGGTGGCAGCTGGACCGGCGCCTAGTTGAAGTAGACGCGCGAGCGCTCCGTCCCCTACCCTTCGGAGTGGTGGCCGCGGAGCTGGCACCTAGTCGAAGTAGACGCGCGAGCGCTCTGTCCCCTACCCTTCGAAGTGGTGGCGGCGGAGCTGGCGCCTAGTCGAAGTAGATGCGCGAGCGCTCCGTCCCCTATCCTTCGAGGTGGCGACAGCGGAGCTGGCGCCTAGTCGAGGTAGACGCGCGAGCGCTCCGTCCCCTATCGCCGAGGTGGTGGCGAGGGTGGCGCCTGGTCGAGGTAGACGCGCGGCGCTCCGTCCCCTACCCTTCGAGTGGTGGCGCGAGGTGGCGCCTAGTCGAGGTAGACGCGCGAGCGCTCCGTCCCCTACCCTTCGAGGTGGTGGCAGCGGAGCTGGCGCCTAGTCGAGGTAGACGCGCGAGCACTCCGTCCCCTACCCTTTGAGGTGGTGGCAGCGGAGCTGGCGCCTAGTCGACATAGACACGCGAGCGCTCCGTCCCCTACCCTTCGAAGTGGTGGCGCGGGCGGCACCTGGTCGAGATGAGGCGAGCGCATGGTAGCGAACGACCTCGGTGCTTCGCTCGCGGGTGTGCTCGTGCGGGAACCAGCCTCTGGTGTTTCTCACTCGCGGGTGTGCCCGTGCGGGACCCGGCCTCCTAACGTCGCCTTGGTACTTTGCCGGCGGCGCGTGGGAGTGGGCCCCCGTGGTGCACTTTGCCCGCCGTAGAATTAACCGGGGTAAGCTGTGCTCTGAAGTACGTGGGGGCCAATGCCCACGCCTTGTTGATACTCCGAAGAGTGCGCGGAGACAGCGTCCGCGCCTTCTTTATACTCCGGGGAGTGCGTGGGATCGGCATCCACGTCATATTTATACTCCAAAGAGTACGCACTGGGGCGACGCCCGTGTGTGCGCGGTGGTCGCGTCTTGTTTATACTCCGTAGAGTGTGTGGGATCGGCATCCACGTCCTATTTATACTCCGAAGAGTACGCACTGGGGCGACGCCCATGCGTGCGCGGTGTTCGCGTCTTGTTTATACTCCGTAGAGTGCGCAGGGATAGCATCCGCATCTTCTTTATACTCCGTAGAGTGCATGCGGAGGCGGACCTCGACGCTACATCTTATTTTAGAGTCCGTAGACTGCGCGCGGAGGCGAGCCTCCACGCGTTGCGGGCGGTGAAATTGCGTGCGGAGGCGAACCTCGACGCTACGTCTTATTTATACTCCGTAGAGTTCGTGCGGAGGCGGACCTCGATGCTACGTCTTATTTTAGAGTCCGTAAACTGCGCGCGGAGGCGAGCCTCCGCACGTTGCGGGCGGTGAAATTGTGTGCGGAGGCAAACCTCGACGCTACGTCTTATTTATACTCCATAGAGTGCGTGCGGAGGCGTCCCCCTGCTCGTCTTTGTTTATACTCATGCCCGTACCTTCGACGGAGAGTGCGCGCGCGAACGCGTGTCTTTGTTTATACTCATGCCCGTATCTTTGAGGGAGAGTGCGCGCGCGAACGCGTGTCTTTGTTTATACTCATGCCCGTATCTTTGACGGAGAGTGCGCGCGCGAACGTGTGTCTTTGTTTATACTCATGCCCGTATCTTTGACAGAGAGTGCGCGCGCGAACGCGTGTCTTTGTTTATACTCATGCTCGTATCTTTGACAGAGAGTGCGCGCGCGAACGCGTGTCTTTGTTTCAAAGAACAGAAATTTGTGCAAACGGTGAACTTTATTGAATTCCCGTTTGCGCGGGTGAGCACTTACAAAAGAAGGGGGAGGAGTACCAACCACTAACCGCTAGGAGGGTGGGGCGATCGCTAACGAGCTGCTGCTGCCGGGGCAACCTTGCGCGCGTGGAGCGCGGGACGCTCTCAGGGGGTGCCCGAGGGCTCCGCATCCGCCCTCCCGGCTTAGGTGCCTTGGCGAGCCGCGTGCCATGGGCCTCTGGCGCCAAGCTCTATGCGCCGGGCCATGTCCTGGTCGCCATGAATGGTGATGATGGCCCGCGGCACGGGAAGCTTCATGCACAGGAAACTGTGATGTGGGACCGCCCCGAGGGTGTTTAGGAGCGTCCGCCCTATATGGCATTGTAGGGGTATACAATGTCGACCACGTCGAAGATGGCGTTCTCGCTCCTAACGTTGTCGTTTTGGCCAAAGGGGGCTTGGAGGCATATCTGGCCTAAGGCGCGCAAAGGCTGCCCTCCAAATCCTTGCAGCGGGATGCCTAAAGGGCCCAATCGGCTCCGGGGGATCCCCATTTGGTCGAAGGCCGCCGCGAAGAGGATGTTTGCGGAGCTTCCTCCAGCAACTAGGACGTGCCAGACGTCGCACCCAGCTACAAGGGCCCGGACGACCAAAGGGTCTTGGTGGGGGAACTCCACGCCCTCGGCGTCGGCGGGCGTGAATGTGACTTCATGTTGCACCCATTCTGACGGCGCCTACACCGGGTATGCCGCGACGTGGTGCAGCCTCCACGTGTAAGCCTTCCGTTGTCTTGCCGAGGCGAACTCCAGTGAGGAGCCTCCGGAGATGACGTTGATAATCCTGCGCTGGGCTCCCTCTGGGGCTTGTAACTATAGGAGGCTTTCCCGAGGTTGCTGTACATGCACCTGGATTCACAGGAAGCCTTCCTGGGGCTGTGCTCCTTGGTCCTGGGGGTGTTGGACATGAGCCACAACGGGCGCACGTGCATTCGGGTTTTTGTCCCTGGCAATGCTCTACCGTAGCGCTGCGATGGTGGCACAAGCACGCGTGTCGTGGTTGCCCCGGCCGTGGATTTCGTACCACTGCCCGTGGTGCTGGTCGCCGTACTCTTCGCGGGTCCGATCGTCTCGACCTCGGCCACGTCCCTGTCCTCGGCCTCGGCGCCCTCTGCCTCCGCGACCTGCGGAGACGTTGTCTTCGGAGCCACCTTCGATGTCAAAAACGTAACGGGATTTCCTGGACTTGCGCTGGTCGCGCTTGGGCCTGTCGCCTGGCTGGTCATTGTGTTGGGGGTCCTTGCGTTCGGAGGCGCCCTTCGGCTGCTCTTGCTTACGCTTACCTTTCGAAGAGCCCTGTTTCGGAGTCATCACCGAGCCTTCCGCCTTGTTGGAGTCGGAGTCATCACCGTGTCGCCTCCGCGCGTCCTCCTCCACTCTAACATACTCCTCCATCTTGTCGAAGAGTTTCCCAACCGTCTTAATGGGCTTGCGCGCGTTGTACTCGGCCATTGGCCCCGGTCGGAGGCCTTGTATTGCCGCGTTGATGACCGTTGTTTCGTTGACGTCCTTGACTTGGCAGCGCACTTTCGCGAAGCGCTTGAAGTAGTCCCGGAGCCTTTCCTCAGGTTTTTGCTTGACTGCGAAGAGCTGGTCCGCATCGACACGCTCGACGTAGTTTCCCTGAAAGTTGTTGTAGAGTCGGTTGCGGACCTGTTCCCATGCGTAGATGGACTGTGGTTCAATGGTGAAGAACCAGGACAGCGCCACCCCTTGTAACGCGAGGGGGAGCCCTTTTGCCTTCGTGGTGTCCTCTCCGCCAGCGGCTTCGATGGCGGTCTCATACACGCGCACGAACTCTTGCGGGTCGGAGTCGCCTTTGTAGGCTTCGATGACGCTCGAGAACTTGAAATCTTCAGGCCATGGCGCCTGCTGTAGGCCCGCAGAAAGCGGGGACTCCGAGTCTATGCGCCGTAGTGGGGCGCGGCTAGACGTGGGGGCGTCGCGGCTCTCCGCCATTTCCGGGGCGGGTTCGGATGCCACTGCCGGAGGGGCGTGCTAGCTCCGAGCCTCCTGCATGTCCCGAACGGCTCCGCGGAGGTCCGTTAGCTTCCGCTTTAACGCGCTGAGGGCCGCCATTAGGGCCGTCTCTATCGCGGGCGTGACCGAGGCCGTCGGCGCGCTTGGTGGTGCCACCGACATGGTGGTGACCATGGCCTGCGCGCCCAGGCTGCGCGCCGCGTTGTCCCGGAGGGCCCTAGAGCCGGTGACGAGGTTCGCGTCGCTGCTGGGGTCATTCACCGTTTCTGCGCTGGGTGGAAAAACGGGTGCGCCTACGTTGCCATCGCCGGGGTTGGCCGTCGGAGTAGTGCTGGTGGGATCGGTCGTCGCGTCGGTGGCGGGGTGGGTCATCGCGTCGATGGTGGGGTTGGTCGTCGCGTCGATGGCGGGGTTGGTCGTCATGTCGATGGCGGGGTTGGTCGTCGCGCCAGTGGCGGGGTCCTCGGTCGCACCTACACCACCGCTCATTCCTGCGGCTGCTAAAGCTGAAGCCCTTGTGCTGACGCGAGACTTCGCCGCCTCCGCCTTCTTCTTCTTCGCCGCCGCCGGTGAAGCTTTCTTTGATGCCATCCTCCTTCAAATCTGAAGGCTTGCTCTTGTCCTCCCCACGGACGGCACCAACTGTTGTGGTTACAGACCAAACAGGGAGAGAGTGTAGTAGTGGAGAGTTGAGTAAAATGAATGGCTTAGGCCCCTTTCCTCATGGCCTATGTCTTATATTCCCTCCACACGGGGAGTGTCTTTACAGTTATACCCTTATACATGAGTTCTCCCCTCAGGGGTACCTATGTCACTATACATGTTCCATTCTGGGCCTTGTATTCCGAAACAGGCCTACTGGGCTTAGGTGGGGGCCACCCCTACAACACTAGCCATTTAATAATGCGGCATATCCCAAACATGTCCAACTGCGAACCATCATTGGTCTTGAACTATCCTCTTGAACTATCATAGACGGTTCTCATTAATAATCGTCCGATTGAACAATCAAGTTGAATTGAACCCATAGGCTCTCTTCCCTTTTATGAGGGGTCTCGGCAAGGTTGACTCAGTCGCCCGCCGCCTCGACTAAACACTCCAAGCGACAGCAAGCCTCTTGGAGACACACAATGTTGTTGTGGAGGATTATGTCGATGGCGGGGTTAGCTCGACGGAAGTGGGAGACCAATCGGAAGACGCGGTGGAGGAGGCTGTCAAGACAGCAGAAGGTGGCCTTTAACTGCTTTGGTAAATCATCAGACATAGGAGGGAGAACACTATTGGCACAGTGTCCTTCTATAGCATCCGCCAGCGTACGGCCGGTGAGATGCTCATCCAAGATAGCCAGGTTGGCCATCAATGCCGGCTATAAGGAAGAATAGAGAGCCATTTATTTGTGATTGAGAGACAAGGAGGACAAGGACAATATCCGGCTGGCAAGGTGCTCGTACATGATTAATCTCAAGTGGCGGACGATCATTTTTGTACAACAAGGAACATATCCGGCTCATGAGACGAAGAGACGCATCTAGGAGCTGAAACGATCGAAGGGAGCCGAAAAGATCGAATGTGCGCATCGGGGCGAGGAAGCATATCACAGATAATTCCAAAAACAAGCCATCTGTAATACACAACTACCACAGAAAGTTTATATTAATGGTCATTTGTAAACTACCACATACGGTTTCAATTAAAAACTGTCTGTGATGTTTCAATTATCACAGATGGTTCGTATTAACAATCGTCTGTAAAATATCATAGACGGTTATTAATAAGAACTGTCTATGATAGTAGGTATTATAGACGGTACACGAAGCACGCTTGCAAAGTTATATGTGATAATTATAACACAGACGGTTCGAGAAAAACGTCTGTGATAAGACGTTCAGTATAACATTTTTTTATGATAGTGATCACCACCTTGTTTTGGTTCAATTAAGTTAACCCAGCAGCTCTGATGGATTTGCCTGCCTCAAGGCCATTTTTCTCACCGTCCAACATAAAAAAACTTACAAAATGGATTGCCACAGATCCTGCCTGATCAAGTACATAAAAGGTTATGTCCTCGATTCGATGGCATCTGCATCCATCCCTAACTTGGTGCTCACTCAGGGAAGCTTGGAAAGGTCGGCACTGCGTCGGGATGGAGAGGTGAGTCGTCGGCACATCACATGCAATGCATGTGGAGCATGACAGTTGGCATCCTCGATCCCCATCGAGCACTTGCCGTCTGCTTACGTATGTGCAGTGCTTTTTGGTGCAGATAAAGAGCGACAGGCCCTTGTGGTTTCTGCTGGGTGGCCTCCTCCAAATGCCTGACTGCCTCGTGCCGTCATGCAGGCCAAACTGCAGTCCGTCCTGTCGTTTTTTTATATGTGGAATGAGAGTGCAGACGTATCTACGTACGTGTACAATGTTTTGGTTTGGTCTTTGGCTCTTTGCTGGGAGAATTTTTTGTTGTTGCCTCTGTTGATGACGCTGTTTCATTGTCGAATCTCAATGGCGTATAGTGAGCAAAAGGTCAGATCGCATCAGGACGAAGTTTCAATTTGAAACAAGTAATACAGATATATAGCTGCTCAGAATAGACAACTTAAATTACATATATCTCCCCTTGTTTGTTTATTGCATCCCACAGTCCCTTATTTTATATGCCACTTGATGATCAAGCCACATTAGTTAGAGCATGTATAATTATAGAGATGATTGTTGTCTATATACTCCTCTATGTAATTTAGAGAAAAAACTAAAAACAACTTCTATAATAGACTATCTTTTAATTTTGTCTCTATGGGATCCCATAATCTTTTAATTATAGAATAGAAAAAGGTTAGGTATAGACGACAACTCATACAATGGTATTTTGTGATGTCTATATACCATATATTCATGGGCTTGTGTCGTTTCTTTAAGAAGATGCAGATACACTCTCTTTCCTCCTTCCCTCTCCCCTATGTTAGCAAAAATCCTATGTGCAATACTTATAGATGTGTGGTATCAAACTATTGTAGATGTCCTTAATTATTATTGTGGGGACACCCGGATTTACGAGGAATCTCCATATTCATACAACTATCTAGTATTTTACTTGCACACATATTGATAAACAGCCTGCTTACGATTACAATATCATAACAAGAATCTTATGTAAAATATGACATAGCTGTTGATTACAGAGTTTTAAAGTTTCTAAGCCAAAATACTTATATTATAAACAAAAGACGACCACATTACAAGCTATACTTGAGTGTAGGCTCAACCTAGAACGTGTGATATTCATCATCATAATACTCATCATTTGCTGACAGTTTGACATGTTCTCTCCATATTAATCATTGTCTGAACCAAAATATCAAAGAATAAGTGCATTTGCACTCAACAAGCCATAGTGGTAGAGTCTTATGATGCAATTGAGGATTTTAAGGGAAATGTCTTTCAAGGAGGGTTTATATTGGATCTATCATCACTAGTACCCATACAATTTTATTTGTAAACATTTTACTTAAATCCAAATAAGTTCATAAAAAGTTCTTGTTAAGGGGGTTGTACATTTACAAGTTATCTCATTCCCATGTTACCATAATTTTAACCAACAATACTCCTTATGCCTTGATTTAGGAATCACCCTTTTGACACAGCTTCACTAACCAGAAACACGGTATATTCCAATGATTTGCTTTAATCTCTGTAGAAAATACCTAGCTTTACCCACACAATATCTATGACTTGATCAAGGATGGGATAATAGAATTCATCACTAATTCATAACATTAGTACTAACCAGAATAGAGCAGGTCCCTCTTAGCAAAGGGTTCCTTACTAGGCCTAGGTATAGGTATGTGGGGACCTCGGGCGTTGAATACCCAAAATTCTTGTATGTGTTTCATACTAGTCCCATGATTAGTGGCTAATACATACAATCATAACATTGAGATCATATCCATACACATCTCATATAATTAATTTACAACAAAAGAGATAAATAAATAAACGATGCATATAAAGTTTACAATATAGTGCCGATCGACCAAATAAATATAAGTGTCAACAGTAAATCACAACAGAAGACAAGTTGTAGGACCGAAATGGCGACAGAGGGGGGGTGAATGTCGATTTTAAAATTTGCTCCCCCAAAATACTCACGAAATGATTCCTCTCCAATAGCTACAAAGCAATCAAGAAGGAGCAACTGGAACTGAGCAAAAAGACTGCAAACAGTAGCTACTTGTTGGCCACAAACTGCATGATATTAAATAGCAGAGCTGCACCCACAATGCTGGCTTTTGACTGCTGAAAACTGCACTAAAATTGCTGATTTTGACTGCTGAAAACTGCACTAAAATTGCTGATTTTGACTGCTGAAAACAGCAGCAAATAGATGATGAAAACAGCAGCAATTTCAGCTGAAAACTGCAGCTGGAAGGGGCTGAAAACAGCAGCAAAAAGATGATGAAAACAGCAGTAATTGTTGGCTGAAATCTGCAGCAACTTGTTGCTGAAAACTGCTGTAAAGAGGTGCTGAAAACAGCAGCTATTTTTGGCTGAAAACTGCACTACAAAAGGCTGAAATCTGCACTGCAGATGGCTGAAAACTGGACTGCAAAAAGGCTGAAAACTGCACTCCTATTTGGCTGAAAACTGCAGACTGAAAATCAGCAAACAAGCTGAAAACTTGAGATTGCTTCAGACTTCCAAAAACTGACAAATTGAGGGTTTTGCTTCTAACCTTTCCACCTCAAAGCATCACAACAATATTATAAATAGCAAGGGATG
Organism: Dendrocalamus sinicus; assembly: GCA_036346575.1. NCBI lineage: Eukaryota > Viridiplantae > Streptophyta > Magnoliopsida > Poales > Poaceae > Dendrocalamus > Dendrocalamus sinicus. The sequence continues at coordinate 20,908,403 of CM070648.1, forward strand.
CTTGGGAAACAAAGGAGACCAACTCAAAATCAATAATTTCAGATTTGTCTCAAACTCTGAAAAACAGAGAGCTGCCCAAAATTCCAATTGCCACTCAATCTCCAATCCTTTGGCCATGAGACTTTGCAGATATGTTAGCAATAGCCATTGGACACTACAAGCCAAATTTCAAGCCAACTTGAGAAGGGAAACACGAATTGCACAAAAACCCTAGAGATGCCAAAACCTGAAAACCTACAGAGGCAACACCAAAAACTCAATTTCTCTTCAATCCTTGAACCTTGGCATATGAAACTTTGAGGATGGCTAATAGATAGTCTCAGGACCCTAGATATCAAGTTTCATGCCATCTCTCCAAAGGAATCAAACCCTAGAAACTCAAAAGGTGAACAGAGGAAACTCAAATGCAAAATCTGAAATTAGAACCTTGTCTCTGGGATTTTAATTGATCAAATGACCTTGAAGTACTATCCCATCATAGAGCAACCTATTTTGGGCCTTCCCAACAAGAAATAACAAGAAACTCAGAAAATCAAAAAATTGCTCAAATGGATAAACGAAGAACAGAACAGGAGCACGAGATAAAAACTTCAGATTTCATTCATTGCAGCAAGTGGAATACAAATACGTCCGGATACCGTGGACATTCGAACAAGAAGAAGTGATTACAAGCTCTCAACTCATCTCCAATCTCTCTATCTCAAGAACACCACCCATACAAGCCTAGAGGGGAGAAGCACACTCTCTGTTCTACCAAGAAACCATCGAAGGGGACAGAGGGAACACGACTCTGCCTCTCCAACAACTCTCACCCACTAAAGCCTAAAGCCAAAAACAAACTCTCAAAGCCTCTTTTGACTCTAGCAAACCCTAATTCTCCTCAAAGTGTTCAAGTGGGCATGCAGCCCTCTCCACCTATTTATAGCCTCATGGCTAACGGGTCTCCGCCCCGTTACGCCCGCTAAGTCCAACGGAGCCCGCTCCCGCTTGTGCAGCCACGCGAATTTCCCGATTCGCCCCTCGTGCACCTTCCGGGAAGCTTCCGCGCTCCTTGCCTCGCACGCCTCGCAACCACCTCGAGTCCACGTCGTCTTCGACACATCCCGACCGTTCTGACCTCAGCGCCACCTGCGCCTAGTCCGGTCCACCGTGTCTCGCCACGACTCCGCCTCGACGTCCTGCAGCCACACAGACAAGAAACACATCAAATAGCACCGCTCAATACATGAAAGCGTAAATAGCATCACACTTACCATGATGAAGTCCAAACCTGTCGAATCATCGAAATATGCAACCTGATCCCATACGACCAGGAATGACCAAGTCCGACCGAGCCCGATTGCGCCACGCAACGATTCGACTCCTAACCACTCAAACCAAACTCGACTAGCATAACCAAGGTCAAATACTCATCATACACATGTGGTCACCTCCACATGGTTCATCAATCTCCCCCTTGATGAGTATATTGACAAACCCCGAAAAAGCACAAAGAAGAGTTTGAGTTTGAAGAATCCAACATGGTCCAAAAAGAGAAACTAAAACTCATGACCATGTCGATAGAAGGAACACTAGAGCAACAACTGAAAGAGCAAATTGATCTCCAAAGCTCTAAAATGATCCCAACTAGCTTTTTCTTTTCTATTCTCCCCCTTTTGGCAATAAACGCATCAAGAATGCAAAAGAGAGAATATGACATGTCAATGGATGAATATGGCTGAAGTTTGTTTATGCTAAGCATTTAGAGCCATGAGAATTATCCTATATGACCAACAAGTACTACACCAAGCCATAACTCAATAAAATGCGATCTAGATCATGACAACATATATATAAACTAGCTAGAACACATGGATGACAATATGAAATATAGTGTCGTTTGTGATCAAGTTAAGTCATCAATGAGTAAAGGCCAACTAAAGATATCCAAGGATGATGCAGGCCATGTCAATAAGCTAAGCGTAACCAAGAAGCTCAAATTGAGTCCAACGAGAGTGCTACAAGTCCGAGAATGAAACATTTGTTGAAGTACTTGATTCTTGTTGTAGCTTAAGCAAATTGAACACAAATGACATATTTTCTTTTGAAACTGAAGGTTGTTGACAACCAGATTTTTGTTTTGTCATGTGCTAGACCTCAAGCCTTATGCGACTACTCCAAGCGATAAGCTTAAGAAGATAGTCTAGGTCATCCAAAACTCCCCCTAAGTTCATGCCCAGTGCACTGGCAAGCCGTCTCATAGGAGAGAATTGGTGAGATCCTTTTTGCATTTGAACATGTAGTACTAACTTATGCATCATCAAGAGACTACAATAGCTCAATCTAAGGCTCAATAGAGATTCAACGCTCAACTTAGCCTATTTGACATGGCATGAATCATAAAAGGATAGCTAAAGCAAGACTAGACTCAAATGTGAGCATGACAAGTTTTAATTCAAGTTGAGCAAGTTTAATTAACTTATCATGTCAAATGCTAGTCTACACATATGAAGTCATGATAAATCTAGCAAATAAAGCATAAGTCATGGCGAGGTGTCGAGCATTGTAAACATGTCATAACAGGATATTAATCAAGACTCAATGCAGATAAATTACAATGCGAAATGCTGAAATGCTGAAAATCCAGCTCCCCCTCAACATTAGATGCAGCTTTTAGTTCAAGTTGAGTTATGTCAATATTAAGCTCCAGAAGCTCCCAAATGAACTCCCCCTGAACCAAAGCAATAAAATTGAGAAGCTGGGAAAGAGAACAGCAAACAGGCAATCCTTAAAGCATAGAAAAGATATAGAAGCAACTATAGCTCAGACTGACTCTCATCTACCCCATATGACACTAGGACTATTAGTCCGGTAATCTACCTCACTAGGGAGCAAACACGTACCCTGTCTACCCAAGGGTGGCCCGACCCTTGCTAGAACCTAAAAGCAGTGAGTGGGCTCAACCTAGTGAGAGAAGAGAAGCGGCTAATAGAGCAGAATCCTAGATCATAAGATAAGAGCAAGGAGTCTAAACAGCTAGACAGGAAGACCACTCTAACATATGCTAGAAGGACTAAACCCAATGCACCCCGAATGCAATGCAACAAAATGGAGTATGAGCGTAATCAATATAATAAAGCAGTAAAGCACAAACTCCCCCTCACAACAGTCCATAAGGACAAACCACCCCAAGCTCTCCCCGCAGAGCTGAAAACCTCGAGCTATCCAAAGGCTTGGTAAATATGTCAGCCAACTGGTGGTCACTCTCCACAAACTGGAGCACTATATCACCCTTCTCTACATGGTCTCTAAGGAAGTGATAGCGAATATCAATATGCTTGGTCCGAGAGTGCTGCACTGGGTTCTTCACAATGTTAATCGCAGAAGTGTTATCACAAAAGAGTGGAACACTGTCAATAGACAACCCAAAGTCCCGCAGGGTCGAGACCATCCAAAGCACCTGACTACAACAGCTGGCTGCAGCAACGTACTCGGCCTCTGCGGTGGACTGTGCAACACCGGACTGCTTCCTAGAAGACCAGGAAACAAGAGAAGTGCCAATGAATTGGCAAGTGCCAGATGTGCTCTTCCTATCTATCCTACAGCCGGCAAAGTCTGCATTCGAGAAGGCTCTCAACGAAAGACAAGAAGAGGAAGAGTACCAGATACCATAGTCAATGGTAGCTCGAAGGTACCGAAGAATGCGCTTCACCGCCTGGCGGTGAGAAACGCAAGGAGAAGCCTGAAACTGGGCACAAAGACACACAGCAAAGTGTATGTCCGGTCTCGAGGCAGTGAGGTACAAGAGGGAGCCGATCATACTCCGATACTCCTTCTGATCAACTGGCTCGCCATCCTCATCTGGGTCGAGTGAAGCTGAGGTAGCCATTGGAGTGGACACCGGCTTACCATCACTCATATCGAAGCGCTTCAGGAGGTCTCGAGTGTACTTGCCCTGATGCAGAAATGTACCCTCCCGAGTCTGCTTAATTTGGAAGCCAAGGAAGAAACTCAACTCGCCCATCATGCTCATCTCAAACTCTGAGCTCATGACATCGGAAAACTGGGAAACGAGAGCATGCGAGGAGCCGCCGAAGATGATGTCATCCACATAAATCTGGACGAGCAACAGATCACTGCCATGTCGACGGATGAACAAGGTCTTGTCCACTTTACCCATCTCAAAACCATGACTCAGAAGGTAGGACTTAAGCCTCTCATACCAGGCTCTCAAGGCCTGCTTAAGTCCATACAAAGCTTTGGAAAGCTTGAAGACATGGTTAGGGTATTCAGAGTTTTCGAAACCAGGAGGCTGTCGGACATAGACTTCTTCCTCAATGAACCCATTAAGGAAGGCACTCTTGACGTCTATCTGGTAAAGCTTGAAACCTTTAGAAGCTGCAAAGGCAAGCAAGATTCTAATGGCCACAAGACGAGCTACAGGGGCAAAGGTCTCCTCGAAATCCAGACCCTCAACCTGGGAGAACCCCTGAGCTACCAGTGGAGCAGCTGTCCTGGTGCATCGGTCATAGTGACTGTGACCGGAGAATGGGAGGCGGTAACCATCTTGTCATGCCGGCAAGGAGCACAAACTAGATCTTTGACCATTTTGAGCTTCGGCAGACCACGAATGAGGTCGTGGCCGCTAACTCGGGCCAAATGGTCAAATCCAATATGACCAAGTCTCCTATACCAGAACGAAAGGTCGCGGGACTCAGAAGCAACTAAACACCTGAGAGGATCACCAGAAGACTCAGAAAAATCAGCACAAAAGATCCTCCCAAAACGAGAAATCCCGCAAACCAGACTAACCAAAGAATCAAGAATTTTGCAAGCGTTTTTCTTGAAGCTCACCTCGAAACCGTCATCGGTAAGCTAAGAAACGGAAAGCAAATTGTACTGCAGCTTACTAACCAAGGCAACATCCTTAAGAATAAAAGAAGCATTAACATGCACGCATCGCGTTGGCGATGACGCGCCATTTAAGCGTCTCCGAAGGTGATCGTCTCATCACCTGGAGCGCGGGCTAGGGAGGAGAACCAACGGGAGTCTCCGGTCATATGACGAGAACAACCGGAGTCTACAAGCCAAACCTTCTCCTTCCCTACCCGGCGAACCTCGTCCGAGTCGGAGTACAGCTCGCTGTCGCTGAGTTCGCCCTTGAGGGCCATGAAGCACATGCCGGAGAAGTCATCGCCGCTCTTGGGGTCCTGGTCACCCGTCCCGTCGTCGTCGCTCCATCCCTCCACCTCGCTGAGGTCGAGGTCGTCGAAGGCGGTGAGGACGCGGTGAAACAACTTCTTGGCCTTCCCAAAGTCGCAGAACTTCTTCTTGCCCGGCGTCTGAGCTGGAGTCTTCTTGTTGCGGTTCTTGTCGGTGTAGTCGTTCTTGCCCGAACTGCCGTAGTCGTTCTTGCCCTTCTCCAGCTTGGGGCAGTTTGCTCGAATGTGGTTGGGGCCACCACACTCGAAGCTAATGACTGGTCCACCTCTCTTTCTGTCGCTCCTCCTCTTGTAAGCATGGGAGAACTTCCAAGCTAGGAGGGCCAGCTGTTCATCCTCTAGCTGCTCTAACTGATCATCAGTTACGTCACGGAGAGCCGCTAGGGAGAACCCACAAAGCGAATCGGTGGAAAAACCAGAAGCCGAACTGGGATCGGTGACTAGAGCCATCGACTGCGACTTCGACTTACGAGAGACAATGTCGATCTCATGCGTCTTGAGTCGCGAGTATAGCGCGTCAAGCGTCAAAGTTGAGAGGTCGGTGGTGTCCTTGATGGTAGTCACCTTCATCTCCCAAACACGAAGGTCGAGTGCAGTAAGCATTTGACGAGCGTTGTCCGAGTCGGAGTATGTGAGACCGACGGCTCGGAGATTGCTCAAGATCTTGTGGAAACGCTCAAAGCACTCATCAAGGGACTCGCCAGCGAGCATTTCAAACTTGTTGTAATCTCGCTTGAACTGGTCCTGTCTCACCGTCTTAATCTGGGTGGTGCCCTCATGGTATGCATCGAGGGTCTCCCAGATATCGAAGGCGGACGAAAGATGAGAGATGCGGTCAAACTCGCTACGACTCAAACCCTGGATGATGATGTTCCTTGCCTTTGCATTCGCCTCAACATCAGCCATGTTCCCGGCATTGATGTTCTCATTGGCAGGAACAGCAAACCGTACCTTGACCTTCCGCCAGATGGCATACCCCTGGGCCTGGATGTATGTCTCCATTTGGCTCTTCCAGAAGGGGAAATCGATGCCATCGAAAACGGGCGGCTTGGTCGAGTACTTGTCCGTCGCCATGGCTCTTGAGACCGATTAAGATCTATGGATTAGAGCTAACCGGCTCTGATACCAATTGTAGGACCGAAATGGCGACAGAGGGGGGTGAATGTCGATTTTAAAATTTGCTCCCCCAAAATACTCATGAAATGATTCCTCTCCAATAGCTACAAAGCTATCAAGAAAGAGCAACTAGAACTGAGCAAAAAGACTGCAAACAGTAGCTACTTGTTGGCCACAAACTGCATGATATTAAATAGCAGAGCTGCACCCACAATGCTGGCTTTTGACTGCTGAAAACTGCACTAAAATTGCTGATTTTGACTGCTGAAAACAGCAGCAAATAGATGATGAAAACAGCAGCAATTTCAGCTGAAAACTGCAGCTGGAAGGGGCTGAAAACAGCAGCAAAAAGATGATGAAAACAGCAAGTAATTGTTGGCTGAAATCTGCAGCAACTTGTTGCTGAAAACTGCTGTAAAGAGGTGCTGAAAACAGCAGCTATTTTTGGCTGAAAACTGCACTACAAAAGGCTGAAATCTGCACTGCAGATGGCTGAAAACTGGACTGCAAAAAGGCTGAAAACTGCACTCCTATTTGGCTGAAAACTGCAGACTGAAAATCAGCAAACAAGCTGAAAACTTGAGATTGCTTCAGACTTCCAAAAACTGACAAATTGAGGGTTTTGCTTCTAACCTTTCCACCTCAAAGCATCACAACAATATTATAAATAGCAAGGGATGCTTGGGAAACAAAGGAGACCAACTCAAAATCAATAATTTCAGATTTGTCTCAAACTCTGAAAAATACAGAGAGCTGCCCAAAAATTCCAATTGCCACTCAATCTCCAATCCTTTGGCCATGAGACTTTGCAGATATGTTAGCAATAGCCATTGGACACTACAAGCCAAATTTCAAGCCAACTTGAGAAGGGAAACACGAATTGCACAAAAACCCTAGAGATGCCAAAACCTGAAAACCTACAGAGGCAACACCAAAAACTCAATTTCTCTTCAATCCTTGAACCTTGGCATATGAAACTTTGAGGATGGCTAATAGATAGTCTCAGGACCCTAGATATCAAGTTTCATGCCATCTCTCCAAAGGAATCAAACCCTAGAAACTCAAAAGGTGAACAGAGGAAACTCAAATGCAAAATCTGAAATTAGAACCTTGTCTCTGGGATTTTAATTGATCAAATGACCTTGAAGTACTATCCCATCATAGAGCAACCTATTTTGGGCCTTCCCAACAAGAAATAACAAGAAACTCAGAAAATCAAAAAATTGCTCAAATGGATAAACGAAGAACAGAACAGGAGCACGAGATAAAAACTTCAGATTTCATTCATTGCAGCAAGTGGAATACAAATACGTCCGGATACCGTGGACATTCGAACAAGAAGAAGTGATTACAAGCTCTCAACTCATCTCCAATCTCTCTATCTCAAGAACACCACCCATACAAGCCTAGAGGGGAGAAGCACACTCTCTGTTCTACCAAGAAACCATCGAAGGGGACAGAGGGAACACGACTCTGCCTCTCCAACAACTCTCACCCACTAAAGCCTAAAGCCAAAAACAAACTCTCAAAGCCTCTTTTGACTCTAGCAAACCCTAATTCTCCTCAAAGTGTTCAAGTGGGCATGCAGCCCTCTCCACCTATTTATAGCCTCATGGCTAACGGGTCTCCGGCCCGTTACGCCCGCTAAGTCCAACGGAGCCCGCTCCCGCTTGTGCAGCCACGCGAATTTCCCGATTCGCCCCTCGTGCACCTTCCGGAAGCTTCGCACTCCTTGCCTCGCACGCCGCAACCACCTCGAGTCCACGTCGTCTTCGACACATCCCGACCGTTCGACCTCGGCGCCACTGCGCCTAGTCCGTCCACCGTGTCTCGCCACGACTCCGCCTCGGCGTCCTGCGACCACACGGACAAGAAACACATCAAATAGCACCGCTCAATACATGAAAGCGTAAATAGCATCACACTTACCATGATGAAGTCCAAACCTGTCGAATCATCGAAATATGCAACCTGATCCCATACGACCAGGAATGACCAAGTCCGACCGAGCCCGATTGCGCCACGCAACGACTCGACTCCTAACCACTCAAACCAAACTCGACTAGCATAACCAAGGTCAAATACTCATCATACACATGTGGTCACCTCCGCATGGTTCATCACAAGTAAATAAACAAAATAGTCCAGCGGTATACCACTATAGCACATAGGCAAACGATAAGTATTAGGCCCTAGAATGACCCATCGTCAAATTCACCGATACCAAGAGCAAAATAAGTATTGTCGGGCATAAGTTCTCTTACATTATCTGAGCAACAATTTAAGCAAGGTAGAGCACATTATATACTCAACAAGACTTGTAGTGTATCACAACAAATATATAAATGCAAGGATAACAATGAATAAGGCTCTATGGTATAAGTTATTTTCAGTATGAAGCAAATTTGCATTTTTAATATTCATAAGTAGTAATTTGCAACGAAATTTAAAGAGAATTGACATGTAATGAAATAATATCTATATAACTTCAATAACAGTAAATCACCATGATTCACAGCTCTCTTCGGTTATAGTAAATCACCATGAGTCACAGCTCTCTTCGGCTATGAACATCGAACAAACCCCGACCACGGGCATAAGACACGCGATACGTACATGCCATCCCATCATTTCTAACAAAAATGTTTTGTCAAAATCAACGCTATACCCATTATGGCTATATACAAGCATGCTCATGACCATGAGCATGGCTATGTAAATAGTTTTTAACACTCTCAATAGGTTGAAAAATTTAACCCACAAGAGATAATCAAATATACCATTAGCAACTACAAGCTCCTTAGGCGTGTGATGAAAGTAATTACCATATAGCCTTTACATCATCTAGTCCTAACCTTGTGCCAGTATGATGAATGTCAAATCTTCACTTAGGTCCATCCCCCAAGTGGGTATTCACAGTTATATAAGTAAACTTTGATCCCAACACCTTGGTGAAGGGAACACCCATGAGCAAACCTTTCTGGAATGCCCTCACCACTTTGGCCTTCTAAAATGTTGGGCTAGTCTTAGATAACTTAGTGAAAACTAGTACGTGGCTAAGCATCTAGACTATGTGTTCAATTTAATATACCCAATTTGACATTAGCCACTATTTAAACCATGTTCTAAAGGCTACAATAGTAAGGATATCAAATTTGTAAGGAGGTTCAATGCATCCAAGAGAATATAACTACTGTTATCCACATATAGCAACTTTAGTGAAACATACATACATGCATGCATAATATTTTTTGCAAATAATATGCAATAATTGAAATATTGAGATCAACATAGTCAAAGGGGATACTTGCCTTGCTGTTGCTGCTTAGAGAATTGCACGGAAGTGCTTTCGTAGGTTTCTGACGCAATAGTATCTATTTGGTAAAAATCTAAATTAACACCAATAAGAGCCAAATAAATCAAAATAGAGATCAAATTTAAATATTTTTGCATATTATGATAGAGCATGATTTTATAAAAATTAGAGACAAAAATCACTTAATTTTGAGTTTATATGCAAAAGGTCATTTGAATTTGGTTCCATTTATAAATTATGAAAAATGCTAAAAGTGATGACGTTGAAGGCGCACTTATCAAAAATACACTTTCGAATAGAGAAAGTGAACTTTCATATAACTAAAGGTGGCTTTTCCCATTTTATTCATTTTTCTAAAATTTCTTACATGTGGGCCATGCATGTCAGTCTCACATGTTATAAATCATGTTTTATTCATTATTTATTGAGTGGGTCCCATATGTTGTGACTCATTTGATTTTTAGTTTAATTAGAATTCCTTAATTATTTCAAGCTACGCCCACTTATCATAGGCTTATTAGTTTTTAAACTATCCTTAGACTAATTAGCATTCTTACAGGTGGGTCCTGCATGCCATACTCTCATATTTTAAAACACCATTTTAATTATATCACATGCATGTGGGCCTACATGTCATACTCTCATTTTTCAAAACTAGTTTTAAATATAATTTCAATTACCTAATTAACTTGGGCCCACACGTCATACATGCATTCGTTTTGAACATGTCATTAGTGCTAATCTAACCTTTCTGATAGGTGCGGTCCACTACTAGAGAGAGGAGAAGTAGAGATAAGCAGAGCAAAGCTTTGGCGAGCTCATCGGTGATGGCACAGTGACTGCACAGCTTGAGAATGTGGCAAAAACAGATTGAAGGGAGCCTGGTGAACCTAAAGACGGTGGCCTTTGGGACCATATGGTCACCAGAGAGTGTCACCAGTGACCCTTGTGGTGGCACCATGGACAGCTATGGTGAGAATTAGGCAACGGTGGGTAATTGCTCCGCTGCTCCCATGGGTCATACTGTGGCATAGGCTGGTCTGTGGTCCACACCAACACCGACTCTACCCATGGTAGTACCAGTGAAACTAATACAGTAGCTGAATCAAGTTAGAGTAATCGACCCTATATATGGGCGGTAATAATGTCTTTTCTCATGGCACAAATTAATTTCTTATATACCATTGAGCGGAGTGGAAATCATTGACAATCACAACATGAATTACCATAATTTTATTATTGGCATGATAAACCATACTACACCTACTAGGGATGTGAACAGTAATGACGACCCAGTGTCGTCACTGAAGATGCCATATTCGTCATAGATTATAATTTGTGACGAATTTGTGACGAAATTCATTTCGTCATGGAACGCGCGTCACATTTGTCGTACCGCGACGAAATTATATTTTTCGTCATAGAACTGCTTTTGTTCAATGACGAAAGGGTCCCCGTCATAAAACACACTCTGTTTTATGACGATTGGTTTTTGTCATGGATAGGGCTGTTTTTTGTCATAAACAGCGGCTGCTGTAGGCGGCGTGGCGGTGGCGACGCATCGTCCACGTGGCGGTGGCGTGGCTGGTCCACGTGGCGGATGGCGTGGCGGTGGCGTGGCTGGTCCACGTGGTAGCTAACGTGGTCGTTATCGTGGCGGTGGCGTGGCTGGACCACGTGGCGCAATTTTATTGGACCGCTTAGCGCGATTTGGTTCTCCCACGTGCCTCCTTTTATTGGGCCACGTGGCTTAAGTTCGTCACTTGCAAATTCGTCACAGAAAGCACTTGCAAATTCGTCACAGAAAGCACTTGCAAATTCGTCAGAGACCCATATGGTTATTTCATCACAGACATCACAATTTTCAAATATTCTGTGCAGCAATTAACAATACTCAACTCAGTCATCATCACATTCCAACTAGTTCACAGAAACAACTCAGTTCACAGACCAACTCAGTTCACAGAACTAATTCACAGCACAGAATAAACTTAAGTTCTTGACCACAAAAGCTATCTTTATAACTACTGAATTATGCAACCAGTAACATTCCTTGACCAGCAACCACCACCAGCAAGGACCAGCAACCACCACCAGCTCACATGCCTAAGAAGAGTTACCATTGTTCAAGGCCAAGATACGGCGAAGGAGCGCATTGTTCTCCTCCATTGCCTGGTTATTTTCTCTCATAGCTTCTTGTACTCCTCCAACTCCTTTTGGGTCCTCGCCAGCTTTTCATCAGCTTCTTCGCTTTTCTTCTTGAGGTCCTCGAGTTCTCCTTGTAGAGCAGCCGAAGCTTGTTTTTCAGCTGCTAGTTCTTCCTGAAGCTCGCTTTCATTCGATGAAGATGATTTTGAGGGGCGCCGCTTTGATTCCAACATTCTTCAAGAAAGTGTTGTTGTTGCTGTTCGGGAGAGCACCTTGAGACCACCTGCACCGGTAATCGGTGTCTCACCTTGATGCGTGTTCGCCTCAAAGCTTCCATATCGATCGAAATGTCCCAGAACAATCATTAGTTGGACAGACATGAGAAATAGCAAACAGATGTAACAAACAGATGAATCACTGTCAAGAAGTATAGATATGAGCTTACTGAAAGACAAACAGATGTATGGTTTTGATTATGGTGTTTAATGATTTGGTTCAGATTATGAGCTTACTGAAAGACAAACAGTTGGGGTTTAATGATTTGGTTCAGATTATGAGCTTCTATGAAAGATGTATAAGTCTAGATATGAGCTTATCAAAGACAAACAGTTGTAACCGGGTTCAGATATTTTGCTTTGGTTCAGATTCTACCTCGAATTTTCCAGTTCAAAAGCTTAACAACCTTACAAAGATTATTCTTGGCATGCTAAACAAAATTAAATCCTAGACCAGCTCATATCTAGACTTATACATCTGATTATGGTCTGAACCCGGTTACAACAGATGTATGGTTTTGATTATGGTGTCAGGGGTTTAATGATTTGGTCAGGGGTTTAAAGACAAACAGATGTTCATATGAATAACAAAGCAGATGTAGAATCTGAACCCGGTTACAACAACACACACACCCGTCACACACATGTGATCTGCAGTAAGAAGGAAAGGTTGCATGTGTTACTATCATTGCTTGAGAGGGATGCACCAAAATCGGGGATTATATTTGTCATTGAGCAGTCTTGGTATACATGAATTTCTTTTATGCCATGCCATGTTGATTGTAATATCTCTAGGATCATGAGATATTGTTTCACCTATTTTCTGAGGTGCTAACTTAGGAACTTAGAGGGCGGTGGCCAAGTGATCTTATGATGGGCCAAAGAATACAAAATACAAATGATATAGAATAATTTACATTTTTGGTATGATCAAAGGGATTAAAAATCTGATATTCTGTTTCTCAAGGGAAGCACCATCAAGTCCGTTAGTTATATAAATGCATGCTGCAGTTATGCATAATGGTGCCATGCACAAGTAGGTAACTTGCAGTCTAGAACATACATGTGATGAGCCAATTTCAGGAGGACAACTGTGTTTTAGCGAACTTCTTTCTTAATTTTTTCCTCTTACAAATGACTGGCAATGATCCATTTTAAATTAAATCCAGTAGATTATTGCAAAACCAAGATCCCAACTATCGATGTAAACCACACACACACAAAAACATAAGAGAAAATCAGGGTCAGTGATGACCTATTGGCATTATTTGGGGCTGGGTCCACCGAATTCAGTGGCACCCATGATTTCATGTTGGAAACAAAGACAAGCATCTTAAAGGCACAAGGAAGCAGATGTAGGGACTTACAACCGCTTCTCTTGCCGTTCACTCGACCATGTTTGGAGCTGGTATGGCAGGTCTTGAAGGCCTCCACCGCATCAAGTTCTTCAATTTGTTGTGTGCTCGGTTCTGCATTGTTCCTCTTCTCCTTCTGTTAGGTAGGTAATCATTTACAGCAAAGTTCTGTCAGACAAATACAAAAGAATGTTTTGGATGAAATAAACAGGTATAGTACAAGGTAATCTTTACTTACATATGCATGTAAGTGTGCGACATAGCTGCGAGAACCCGTAGCTTGATGATACTTGACATTACTGCGATTCTGCTTGTTCTTTTCACATGATTGCTACAAGAGAAGGAACTTGTTAGATAAGATCATATGTTTACAATGAGAAGAGCCTCTGCAAACTGAATATGAAAGAAGAATCTATGATAAGATACCCATACCATGTTCTTTGGATCAGACCACTTTGCAACAAGTGCCCTCCACTGTTCATCAGTCATACTAGCAACAGGAGAAGTAGTCCTAATCTCATTTGCAGGTACACCATTGAAGTATTTCTGCTTCAGCCGATAACGCATTTGTCGCACCCCCGACCGCAATACATCGGTGCATGCTTCCTCTGTTGGCTTGTGTTTTATGTTAATGGCCAATCGCCCCTAGTGATATGAAATTTGCATCGTTAGTGAGTCAATTCAGGTCATGTGATATCATAGTGTAGCATAGAAAGAGTCATGCACTTACAGATAGCTTTCCCACAAAGTCTTTGTAATATTGTTCCTCTTTCTTGTACTCTTTCCAATGAGTTAGGACAGGAACCTTATCTCGAATGATGACACCAGCCTCTGATGCGAACTTGGCAGCTTGAACAGGTTCTTGTGGCCTTTTTTTGCCTTCAAGAACAGCTATGGGCATTCTCCTTCCCATAGATCTTGTCATCCTTTCCAGCAGTATTCCCTTGGTTGGTGGCCTAGGTCTCCTTGGGGTCATTGCAAGGGAGCTCTGAGAATAGAATTTTTATTTAGATGGTTAAGTTTTATGCAAAACAGCAAAAGTGATGTCATATTTGAATGTCAAAGAAACTATAACTTGCCTTCAAGTGGATTGGGTTTGATCCCCACCTGGTCTTCACCACCACTACATTGTCTTCACCAAAGACTACATTGTCTTCACCACTGTGTACATTGTCTTCAGCAGCAGACTACATTGTCTTCACCACTGTGTACATTGTCTTGAACACTAGCATCATTGTCTTCAACACCAGCATCACCATCTTGAGGCAACTCTTCATCTTGCACATGTCTCTGTGAAGTTAGTTGCCTTTTGTATGCTCTTGTTGAGACCCCAGGAGTTATCTCCTCTGCTTGTTGAACTGCCCTCACTCTCTTTGGTTGCCTGACTCCTGGCGCCATGTTGGGATTTTTCTTCTTACTCTTAGTACAGAGGGTTTTCCGTCTAGTTCCTTGAGGAAACTGATAAAAAAAACAACTTGTTAGTGAGCTGCATCTATAAGCAAGAGCATATATTAAAGAACAGATATGCAGGAAACAACATAAAAATGCAATGCAAATATCCTCCCTCCCCACACAAGATAGAAGAAGCACCTCGATTGCGAGGGGTTGTGGCTGCTCAAAAGATTCAGTGTCATCATCATCACTATCTCCTTGAACATCATCTTCAAGGAGATACTCCGATGAGTCAGAATATTCAGAATTTGATTTCTTGTTTGCTGATTTTTCCCCTTCGTTCTTGCAGGTTGTGTACACGATTTATTAAAAGAGGAAGCTAGATCATTGATCCCAAGTTCTTGCAACTTCCTTAAATTCTTCAACACTTGTTTATCCCGCTTCTTTTCGTATTCGGTTTATGGAGGTTCTTACAGAATGACCAAATTGTAACTATTAGAACAAATAGGAGTGAACTAAGAGCTAAGAGCTACTACTACTTGCAAGCTAGGTAAGAGGTAAGAGCTACTACTACTTGCAAGCCGTGTATGACTACTTCCACAGATAATATTAAATGTTGCATCCGCTGCTAAGATATGTTCAGGACTATTTTGAGCAACAAAAGGTACAACAGACTAATACACATGAAAATGCAACAACGAACAGCTTGCACAGACAACTACTACTTGAACAAACAACATACTACATGCACAGAGAAAATAGAGAAGAGTTTTGCTTACCTTGTGATGGCGGTTGTCCGGATCGTTTCCTACCTTGTCCCCTTGTTGCCACCATCGCGGTTGTGGCTACGCTGCGTACTTGTCGGCGGCGGTGGTCGAGATGTGGAAGTAGAACCGGTGGTCGTCGTCGGTGGTCGTGGAAGGGAAGCAGGCCGGTGCGGTGAACGACGCCGAAGGGGAACCAGATCCGTGCGGCGGCGGTCGGCGGGGAAGTAGACTCGATGCAGCGGCAGACGTCGGCGTGAGACCCGAATCCGCGCGCGGCTAGGGTTTCATGGGGCGAGAGAGAGGGGCACGGGCGACCGAGAGAGGGGTGGCGCGAATGTCGTCGGCCGAGCAGCTCTCGCGCCGGCGGTGGTGCCCGGCGGCGGCTAGGGTTCGGTGGGGAGAGAGAGGTGGATGGGGCCAGAGAGAGAGGTGGAGGGGCGACGAGAGAGGGGGGGTGGCGGCGAATGTCGTCAGCGAGGAAGCAGCTCCTGCGCTGGCGGTGGTGCCCCGGCGGCGGCGGCTAGGGTTCGGTGGGGGCGAGAGAGAGGTGGATGGGGCCAGAGAGAGAGGTGGAGGGGCGACGAGAGAGGGGGAGGTGGATAAATGGGTTGGAATTTTTTTTTGGTGCCCGAATATAGACCGCGCTTGGGAAAATGGCGCCCCTGAAATTTTTTTAGCGCCCTTGAAATTTTTTTAGATTTTTAATTAGGGAGTTTGTACAATTGAAATCACTTTCCGGATTTTTTTCAAAATGTCCAATTTAAATTTTATATTATATGGCCCTGCAATTTAACCCACTTTTTCAAAATATCCAAATTAAATTTTGGATTTTTTGGCCCTGCAAATTAAACCACTTTCTAAAAATCAACAATTTTAACCAGTACATGGGATTTAAACGAGCTTCTCTAAATCTGCATTTTAGAAGTGATAGTAAGATATTCAAAATTGTAGGATACTTATTTCAAATAAATGCCACTTTCGTTCTTACATGTTATAGTTGGTAATGTACTCAATCTAATTCAGCAGCAGCAGTAGTGGTAGTAGTAGTAGTAGTAGTAGTAGTAGTAGTAGTAGTAGTAGTAGTAGTAGTAGTAGTAGTAGTAGTAGTAGTAGTAGTAGTAGTAGTAGTAAGTGTCATCTTGAACCAAGTATTAAGTAGTAGTATAGTAGTAGTACTTACTACTCGTACTACTACACCTGAACAATGTAGTAGGAGAGTTGTAAGTACACAAACTACTTATAAATTGCACCCCTGCACCATACCCTCGATCACATCCTCCCAAAACAGTTCTTTCAGTTCAAGACAGAGTAGTTGGAGTATCGATGATACCCCAAGCATCTAATATTTCTAAGCAGAGCATATCAATAGGGACTTAATTTGTAAAGTCTTAATGTTATAGTTTCACTAGGGTGACAAGGCTCACATAACCAATGTAGGGCAAGAAGAATAGTGTATGCAGATTTATATAGCAAGGTATAACTAACATTCTGAATTTGAACATAGCATATCACGTGAAATAATAGCATGCATGTTGGTAATTTGAAAGAAAGTAATTTTGCAATACTGGGTTCAATATGATCAAAGTGTCGACTCGCCTGGATCGCTGGTGTCCTGGTCAAAGTTTGGACAAGAAGTTATCAAACAACACAAATCATCTCCAAAAATTCACATGAACTCAAAAAATTATGGTTTCGGTCCCATTAGACAGATCTTGAATTTATATGAATTTACAAATTTGTTTCATTCAATTTGGAGCTAAAATGTAGAAGTTATGATTGGTCAAAGTTTTCTGTACCAGTGGGGCCCAGCGGTCAGCGTCGCTCCGGTTACTGAGGCTGACAGGTGGGGCCCACCTGTCAGGTAAAAATAAAAGAAACGTTCGACCTCGGCGCGCTGCGGAGCCGGGGGCTCGAACGCGCGCGGCCGAGGGAACGGGGGAGGGAGGAGAGTTCGCGCTGATAGCCAAGTGAGTGGGGAGGCTTTGCCTACCACTATAGGGCGCTTTATTTACTTGAGGTGGCTCTGCAGCGCGGTGCACTGGCATTCTCTTGCATTTATTTTTCTTTTATATCCTCTGTGCTACTGACATGTGGGTCCAGGTACTGTTCATGGGGTCCACATGTCAGTATGGGTTCGGTGGAAGAGTTCCACTGACCAGTGGGGCCCAGCGGTCAGCGTCGCTCTGTTATCGAGGCCGGCAGTGGGGCCCACTGTCGTAGAAATAAAAGAAACGTTCGACCTCGGCGCGCTGCGGAGCCGGGGGCTCGAACGCGCGCGGCCGAGGGAACGGGGGAGGGAGGAGAGTTCGTGCTGATAGCCAAGTGAGTGGGGAGGCTTTGCCTACCACTATAGGGCGATTTAGTCTCTTGAGGTGGCTCTACAGCACGGACCACTAACGGGGAAATTTCAACTCAATTTTGATTCATGGAGAAGTTGTTCATTGATTGGTTTACTAGGTAAATATTCACCACTTGATACCATCATCTGCTCTGCTCTGCCTCCGCTTTGTATGTGATTTGGATACATGGTTTACAACTTTACATGGTACATATTCACCTACTACTACTCCCGAATGACAGCAACACCTTCTTAAATCTTAATCAAGTTTACCACCTAGACAGAATCCACAGACAAACCGTGTGACAGTGTGCATCTTAAGGCTCCCCCAGACAACTCCATAGACATTTGGATACTCCTCGTGAAATCTTGTCTAACACCTGGACAGAATCCACAGACAACGTGCTATTCATATGGTCAGATTAATTCCCATGGCAAGGCTCCCCCAAGAACAATCATTTCAGACCACAGGTATACTTTTAGTACTCCCGCCAGCCATAGATTGAATCCGGATGAATCAAACATACTTGTCCACGAATCTCGAGTTAGATTCATAGGTAGAAGAAATACGGATTACAATCTCCAAATGGGAGAAAGAAAGGAAAGAACATAGCATATATGTCCGCTGGAGACAAGCCCATGCTAATGGAGAAATGGAAATGGAAAAGGACGTGAGCGGTGACAGTTCCTGTTCGCTCGCTTTCTTGTGTCTTGAAGAATTAGAAGCATTTCCGGTGCACAATGAACATAGCATATATTATGTAGAAGAACCTCTAGGTCCCATCAGGAGACGTATCTGCAGCTCCCGTAGCCTGCCACACACAACACCACCACAACGACATGTAAGTTTCAATAGAAATGATCAAGTGCCAAGTTCCAAAACATCCAGTTTTCAATGCAAACAACACACCACACCAATATAAATGGAGCATATGTAAGTAACATTTGGCAATAATATAAATGACAACACACAAATATTATTGGCAGAAAACCAACTAAAGAGGAATAAGTATGTACCTTGCGTATCCTAGAAATCATCATCTTCATCGTCGTCGTCTAGGCACAATGTCATCATTGTTCTCATTGCCACCATCACTACAGATTGCAGTACAGTTTCATCTTCATCCTCATCCTCACTATCTTCAGGAATTGTAGCTTGCTTCTTGCTTCTTATGAGGTCTACTAAATTAGCTTCAAGTATAGTGGCTTCTCCACCCTGAAGATTGTGCGTAACCTCATGAACATCACCTTCTTGCACTTCATGCTCATGATCGAACAATGATCATCCTGATGCACATCATGACTGGGTTCATCTTTTTCAGCCACATCATAAATATTCCTATGTTCAAATTTTTGCACAACTCGCCATTCTTTGCCTAAAGATGTGTCTTGCAAGTAAAATATCTTTCTCGATTGAGTTGCCAAGATGAAAGGGTCAGTCTTGTACCATAATGACTGCACATTGATGGATTTGAAATGCCCGTCATCTCGAATGCCTCTTGTCTTGCCACCTTGGTTGTACCAATCGCATCGAAATAGAACCACAGACCGACGTGCTTCAAAATTGGAGTTATATTGCAACTCAATTATCTCCTTAAGGACACCATAAAAATCAATGTTTTCCCCATCATGTGTACCTTCGGTCATTACACCACTATTTTGTGTCCAGAGGTACTTCTCACGGTCCATAGTGCTATACCGCACTCCATTAACAATGCAAGCTGCATGGTCTTGACTCGAGATCTGGGCCACATGAAAGTGCATACAATCCTTCACTAACCTCTTCGCTTCTCCGCCCATAGCTTCACAACTGGGTGCAATAAAAGTACTCAGATCACCAATTATATATGGCTCCTAAACCATTTATGGAAGCTGAAAACACAAGGTCTAGTGACTTACATGTCTCCTAAACCATTTTGGAAATCCTTGTTCAAGCCTTTTATCAACATCATGTGCACCTTCTTTTAGTAGCTCTTCCCTGTAGATGCTGCAAGACAAACTTTATTCATAAGAAATAATTTGATAAATTTGTAATAAAACACACAATAATTCCAAAAAAAGTAAATGATACTTACTCCAAATATGGCTCAACTTCTTCACAGTTATTTAGCACATACCAAACTAACTTGTCCATGACACCATCATCAATGTATTGTACCCTATTAGATCCAACAAGAGTAACACCATGCATAAAAACAGAGGTGTCATCAAACAATGGACCATCACCTCCACTACCATCATCCTGGTTAAATCTAGTGTCAACATCCTCCATGTACCTTGAACAAAAGTCAGCGTGTCACTTGCAACATAAGCCTCAGCAATTGATCCTTCCGGCCCTAGCCCTGTTCCTTACAAAATTCTTCAAAGTGCCTAGTCGCCTTTCTATTGGGTACATCCATCCATACGGAACAGACCTCTAAGCAGTGCCTCATCAGGAAGATGGACAGCCAAGTGCACCATGACATCAAAGAAGGCCGGAGGAAAAATTTTCTCAAGCTTGCTTAGGATCAATGGGATTTCTGCTTTCAGCCGCTTCACAACATCTATCCTTAGATTTCTACTGCACAATTCCCTGAAGAACTTCCCGAGCTCTGCAACTGCTTCATATACATCCTTGCTGATAAGTCCTCTTAGGCCTGCAGGTATGATTCTTTGCAGGAGTATATGGCAAGAATGTGTTTTCAGCTTCCCCTGCACCTTGGAAGAATCTGCACTTATGAATCTTGCTAGGTTCGCTGCATATCCATCAGGAAACTTGATACCTTTGAGGAACTTGCAAAACTCGATTCTCTGATCCTTCTTCACGACATACCAAGCATGTGGAACAGTGACTGAGTTGCCATCCTGCTGTAAGTGCAATTCAGGTCTTATGCCCATATCATGTAAATCTAGCCTAGCATTGGTTGTGTCCTTGGTCTTGCCGTCGACATTGAGTAATGTGCCAAGAAGGTTTTCACATATGTTTTTCTCTATGTGCATCACATCAAGATTATGTGGAAGCTTCAAATATTTCCAATATGGCAATCTCCACAACCCAACTTTGCGGCTAAAAATCACTGGACCTTCGTTACGCTTCCTTTTCTTAGTTGCAGGATGCTTCCCTGGCCTAACATCTTTCACCTTCTCTAGCTCCTCTTGGACCTCCTCTATAGTGAACTTACCTGGCTCAACTTTGTTTTCGCATTTGTCCGTCAAAAGCCAAGCTTCTCCGCCAAGCATGTGTCCTTGGAAGGTATCGACGATGTCCAATGTAACATAACTTATTCCTTATTGCCCGAGACAACGGATTCTTGTCACAATGAATACATGCATAATAGCCTTTTGTTGTTCGCCCTGATAAGGTGCTCAACGCTGGATAATCATGTATACACCACAACACGGCAAAGACGAAGCTTGAACTTGTTACCATACATGCATCATAGGTATCGACACCCTGCCAGAGATCGAGCAGTTCTTCTATTAGGGTCTCAAGGAACAAATCAAAATCCTTTCCTGGAGATGATGGACCTGGGATGAGTAAAGACATAAAGCAGTTTGCTGGATTCACGCATTCCCATGGTGGGAGATTTAAAGGTGTCAGGAGCACAGCCACATGCTATATTGGGTACTCATGTTGCCAAATGGAATTGAATCCATCTGTAGCTAAGGCAAGCCTCAAGTTCCTCGGATCAGCTGCAAAATTTGGATACCTGTTGTCAAAGTCCTTCCATGCCTCCCCATCAGCTGGATGGCTCATTACATTGTCGACTGGCGTCCTCACTTTCTTGTGCCATTGTGTTTCCTCAGATGTTCGTTTTGAAGCAAAAATCCTCTTCAACCTTGGTATAAGAGGAAAATGCCTCAAAACCTTATGTGCAACCCGCTTGCTCCCATTAACATCTTGCCATCTAGATTCCTTGCATACTGGGCACACATCCACCTTGGCATAATCCTTCCGAAACAACACACAATTGTTCTTGCACACATGGATGTTATCGTATCCAAGGCCCAATTCACGAAGATATTTCTTGGCATCATCATATGATCTTGGAAATTCACACTGAGGGAATGCTGAGGACAACAACTTCATCATTACGGAAAAAGCTGTATTGCTGATTCGATAACGAGACTTGATATACAGTAACCTCACCAGAAAAGAGAATTTTGAATGGCTAGATCCCGGGCCAAGTGACCGCTTCGAATCTTCAAGGACTCTTGCAAACCTTGGCTGTTCTCCATCTGCCTCTACCGCTGCGTACAAATCTCCTATCATCTCTGGTACTCTGTTATCCTCATCATAATCATCATCCGCCACATCCACATGTATCCCTTCATCATGATCAAATCCATCCACCTCCTGCTCTAAATACTCAACTACTTCATCATCTGCCGACTCTCCATGATGAATCCACCTGGTGTATGCAACTGACATTCCATAAATGTGTATGTGGTCATCCACCTCTTGCTGAGGCCGTAAAGTTTGATTAAGACATTTGCGGCACGGACAAAGTATATGGCTGTCTTCGGGGTATCTTTCACTAACAAATTGCATGAATTGTTGAACTCCAGTGATATATGCAGGTGTGAACTGTCTCCCATGAATCCAACTTCTATCCATCTGTTTGAACAAAATTCCCAAAAGGTGTTACCTGATACAATATGTGAGTCCAGTTTCCATCTCTTGGGCCAGAACAATGTCTTAGTACATTATCAACTCTCATGTAAAATAATAGGAATAAATTATTACATCAGATAGGCAATGAATCAATTCAGTTGCCATGTTTTTACTTTTATTGAAGATCCATCTGTTACATTTTAATCAAAGTTGCCAGTGGAATGAAATTAATCAAGATAAGGATCAACATATTTATTTTGACAGCTAACAAGGAGCATTCCTATCAGCATGCACGGATGCACCAAGTGAATTGTCTCCCATTTACCCACTTTCGTCCATCTGTTGTAGCATAAGTATGCAAATTCAAATAAAACAATGAAAGTGACAAATCTAACACTAGAACAAATAATACACGATCTGCTATAGGTAGTTGATTTCTTTTTTGTACAAAGAACCGTTGATTTGCATTGAAATTTGTTAATAGGGTGTGTACAAATCTGTAGTGTATATGACCTATAAGAAGTTGTTGAGGTGTACAAACTTCTTTTCCTTCCCTCTCCCCCTGTTCCCTTGTATCTAATATGAATCCTTCAGCCTCATCTCCATATCAACATAATACACAGTCCTATAAGTATGCAGGAACTAGCTAGAGAGTTATGAACACAAATCCAACACCGGGAACTAGTGAGCTATTACCAGGAACCACGAATCTAATACTAGAAGAAGGTACACATACCTTTCAGCTATGAACTGGAACGGCTCGGCTGCAGGGCGCCTCTGCCGCGGCACACACCTGACCGGGACGCCAACGCCGCCGCGCCCGACCGGGAAAGCTCCGCCGCCTCGCCGCAAAAAGGGCGCCACAGCCACCACACCAGACCGGGGCGGGGCTCCTCCGCCGCAGCGCCCGACGGGGAATCTTCCTCCTCCGCCGCCGCGCCCGACCGGGAAAGCTCCACCGCCTCGCCGCAAAAAGGGCGCCAC
The DNA here is from genome assembly GCA_036346575.1 of Dendrocalamus sinicus. Lineage (NCBI taxonomy): Eukaryota > Viridiplantae > Streptophyta > Magnoliopsida > Poales > Poaceae > Dendrocalamus > Dendrocalamus sinicus. The sequence goes on from CM070648.1 coordinate 20,931,889, forward strand.
AGCCACCACACCAGACCGGGGCGGGGCTCCTCCACCGCAGCGCCCGACGGGGAATCCTCCTCCGCCGCCGCCGCGCCCGACCGGGAAAGCTCGCCGCCGCCTCGCCGCAAAAAGAGCGCCACAGCCACCACACTGCATCGGGCGGGCTCCTCGCGCAGCGCCCGACGGGGAATCCTCCTCCTCCGCCGCCGCCTCTCCGCAAGTCAAGGGAGCGGACAGAGATCCACGTTTACTAGACGGGGATTCCAATTTGAGTCAACGTGGAGGGGAGCCAGGGAGCATACGGTACTACAATATTTACAATGAGACACCAACGCAAGTGATCATGTAGCGCAATGGTAAAGCCGTTCTTTGCTCTCTACAGGTCCCGGGTTCGATCCCGACCTTGAATGTTTTTTGCAAAATATTAGTCGCGGGACCCACTGTTACAGGTGGCTGCCACGCAGGTCGTCCAGTCCCATAATACACGTGGCAGATCGCTGCGGACAGTACACGTGGCATGATGGGCCCAGGCCCCACAGTAATACAAGACATGGACAAGGGGTGCCCGGAGACTTATGACGAAAGTATGTTCGTCAGCTATCTTATAATGGTTTAATGACGAAGTCGTGTTCGTTACAGTTTGAAAACAGAGCGTCAGAAATGAGTAATGCGAGCCGCGCGTGTCATCTGTGACGATAGCTGTGTTGTTCAATGACGCGTTTTTGAGTTTCGTCATAAATAGTTGGTGCCCGAGGTCCGTCACCAATGCTCCATGACGAAACACAAAATTTCGTCATAGTTAGGCACTGTTCAGTGACGCGATTTTTATTCGTCACGAGATATTCGTCATAGATGTGCACATTTCTACTAGTGTTGGCCAACATTTCCAAATCATCAGTCCCTATGAATGACCCAACATAAACAACATGATTCATTTCAAGTATAAGTCCCAACATGTCAATTTATGATGGCGGATGACAAGTGATAAGTGATTGCAATTCTTATTCCTCCACTACTATGCTAATCTAATGTATGATATACTATATCTAGGCTTATCAAGGAAAACAAGATTAAATTATTATCAAGGATGGCATGTAGCCAACGTAATTAAAGGTATTAACTATTTAAGTAGGATCATTTAAAAGTAACTGATAACAAATAGCATCGACAAATAAATAATGTAGAAATTAACCCATATGTAATATAACCCAATTAATAGTAATTCAACATGATCAATGATCATGGCTTGCCTTGCGACTCGTAGTTGGTGCTTATTCCTTCGTAGGCTTCGGGCTGGTCAATTCTAGTCCCAGTTGTCCTGGTGGTTCCTCCTTCATAATCTAGAGTACATACATACAAACAAAGCCAAATAAGCCTACTACAAAGCTAAAACACTTGCAAATAAAACACTACAAAAAGAAAAGGGGAAAACAAAGTTGGAAAGCTATCGATAGGAAAAACCAATGAAGAATTGGCTTCAAAAAGCTTGGGTTTGGAGGTCGAGAATGAACAGTGGCAATTGCATGGTCTAGAAGGGTTGAGGCTCAGTGTAGTATGTGAAATTAGGGCTAACTCAGGGAGAAATGGCATGGAATCATGTGAATTGGCCATAAATCAGTGATGAACTATCTTAATTTGGGCTAAACTAATTGCCCATGGTGTGACAAATGGCGATGTCTCGGCCCTAGAAAGGTGCTGTTATAACCACAAGGAAGTGAGAGAGATCATGGTATAACTAATTTGGGGAGCGGAATGAAGATGAGAGCGAATTTGGGCTGATTACTTGAGCGATCGAAGAAATGGACAGACTCCCACCAAATTTGGAGATGATGCCGGTGTTAGTTGCAGCAATGATGGGGTCAGGGTGGCTGTGGAAGGAGTTGCTTCTCTGGTTTTAGTGACGCTCGAAGATGGTGGTGCACTAAGCGTGACAAAGGCAGAAGCGGCACGTGGGCGTCGGCACGGATGAGCACACATGTAACACCCTAGTTTTTATGCCTTTTAAAGTTTTTAAAATAAAAATAACCATTTGGATATTTATTGAGTTAATTAAATCTTAAATTGAATTTTCAAAAACCAAAATGATTTAATGTGATGAATCCAAATGTCAACTAAATCCAAATAGTTTTATTTGGGTTACTTGTGTTGTAAGGATTTTTCTAATTTTCTTAAGAATTTTTGGAGTTTATTTGCTATTTCTTTGAACTCAATTCAATTTTCTCTTTTTTGAAAATATGAAATCCTTGAAATTTTGGATTTTGCCCTTGGGCTGAATCTCTCTTTTTGGCCCAGCCCCTTCCCTCTTTCAGGCCCAGCCCCTTGCCTTTCATCTCTCTCTCTCCTCAGCCAGTTCGGCCTAACCCATCTTCACTGGCCTACCTCACCAGCCTGTTTCACTTCATCTCGCTAACAGATGAACCCCATCTGTTAGATGCGTCATCTTCGAGCTGGTCTCCTTCTCTGAGTCTGTCTGCTCCTGCACCGCCTTTGAGTCAAAATCCGATTCAGCATCACCTCTTCGCCATTAAAAAGCACACAGAGATTCTCGATCAAAGCACCCTGAGCCACCTGCAACTCATTTTCTAAGTTGAAGCCCTAAGCTCACTATCCTTACACCATAATCAAAGCTGAAGTCATCGCCGTGTTTGTTGTCTTTGGTGAGCAATTGCTTGCGCCTTGGATAGCACCTGCCATCGCCGACCACTGCACAAGCTTTGCCAAGCCTCAACCATCCTTCCCCTCATCACGCCTAGGTTAGAGGATCAACGGACATCGAGTTCACTACACGCCTGATCTGCTCTGCCTCTTCAAGTCCACTGTCGGTGAGTTCCATTAGCCCTAGGGTTGCACGCCAAGACTGATAGATTCACTAGGAACCCAACTACTAGATTAGTTAGTTTGTGTAGATTAGAATGTCACCGTTCACTGTTGTGAAGTTCATCGGAGAACCTCACAGTCGACTTAAGGGTTCTATGCCCACTGCCACATTAGCATCTACATGGAGGCCACCTCGCCGCCAGCTCACCCCATCTGCCTAGTCACCACCGTGTTAGTGCCATGTGTGCAAACTTGAGGCAAACTCTAGATCTAGTTTTCTGTGGACTCAGTCCAGGATGAACCAAACCACTAACATGTGGACCCCACATGTCAAGTTCCTATTTCATAGACCCAGCTCACCGTGAACCCAAGACCTTGGTTCATGCACATAGTCCACAGCACAGTAAACCCTAGCACAATGCACATAGTCCAACCAATCCAACTTCTAAGAGCCCGTTATCCTTCATACGACCTCCGTTGACCCAAGTTTTCTTCCTAAATTTATCTAAAATTGAGCTCTATCATTCAGTCTCGTTTTGTCAATTTTGCATTTTATTTGAATTTTATATTGGATTCATTTGTGTTTCATTTGCTTTCTCTCTCATTTAGATAACGACTTCGAAGGAGTAGGAGTAGGATTTGAATATCAAAGAGTGGTAGCTGAGTAAGACCAAGATAAGTCATAATGTTTGATCATGTTGAACCTATTATTTTAAGTTTAAATATTTTATTATTTTAAATTATTATGCATTGCTAATTTATTACAAACCCTTGTACTTGGTATTTATCAACCAATTTTGGTTAAATCCATCATTTGATAATTTGAGTGTCATGATTCTATTGTCACTATAGGTTAGTTAATTATCTAGTGATATAATACTAGTATCCAGTTGGGTTGTACGTCTAGTATGCTTAACCATGCTTATTGATACATTGGGTGCATCATCATATTAGTCAATTAATTAATTTTGACTTAATGAGATATTGAATCAAGGTAGTTAGCCACAGTTATAAAATTTGTATACCATGACAGGGGTAATGTCATTAGTCTTGGTTAAACAAAATGGTTTTCACTTGGACGAGTGATCATGCAATAAAGGGGGACAGCTAGCAATTTGGGATATGGATGTCTCACCTGGGTAATAATTAAGGACTTAACTTTATCTGTATTGATCTAAGCCGTATCATGTAACCACAAGTTTAGTATGGGATAGACCTGGCTAATTAATTTATGATATTTTAATTTTGATTTTGTCATTGAGATGAATGTATGTGTTGGTTAGACATTTCCACATGGCACAAGAGGGGTACTTTCCAACTAAGTGGTTAGCCTACTCGACAGTGAAACCTTAGCGGGTAGAATCAGATTGAGGTTGATCATTGTAAAGGCCCTATAATGATCATTTAATCGCACACCTAAGGAAGCTTGTAATGGTATGATAAACTATTCGAATAGATATGTCCCTGGTTATGGACAATGTTTGGTGATTTCACACGAGGGTTAGATTTTCATTCAAATTTAGTTGGGAAGTGAATGGTTTGTTCACTTGTGATTTATTCAATTTCTTTGATTTCATTGTTTATGTACTTATTACTCATTTTCAAGTATGGTTTGAATCTATTTATTGTATTTACTCTAAATTATTGCTTTCTGCAGAGTAACCACTCAGCTATTCTTTTGTTAAGCCTTGTATAATTATATATTGCATCTTGTTATACACAACTTGCTGAGTACTTTATGTACTCATGGCTATATACTTTGTTGCACAGTTGCTGAAGAAGAATAATATTAGATAGAGGTATTCAACGACTTCACATATTAGAACTTCGCTTCATATTGACTGCATGTGGGTATATCGAATGGCTACTATATTTATTCTTTATTTCCGCTATTAATTTTTATTTAGCCCTTTCAGGCTATTATTTCTAAGTTTGGTCATAAGGTCACTACTCTGATAATTAATAAGTTATTCATGAATATGGTTGATGTTTTTACTTATGTTGCTATTATGTGCACTAGCGTGATCCTGGACTATTGTAGAATACACAGGCCCGAATTTGCATATTCAAGTCTCAACAGCACACCTCTCGTAGGCAAGCTGGTGTGCAGTAGTGCGGAGGTTGGCGTGCAGAGTTATGGCGGTACTGGTGAAGAAGTGAGGATGGGATGGTGGTGGCACATGGCTGGCAAGGTGGTAGAAGCGGTGAAGTATTGGCAGCGTCAGTGCTGGTCAATTGAGTAGGGGCAGTAAGTGGTTGGGCTCGGAGGAGATGGGCTGGTCAAATGGAGGGAAAGAAACATAAAAGGAGAGAAAAGAGGTGGGCTACGGCCTAGAAAAGAAAGAAAGTAGAAAGAAAGAAAGAAAGAAAGAAGAGAAAGATGGCCGTGGGCCGAGCTAGAAACGGCCCAAGGGAGAGAATTTTTTTATGGAATTAGGTGACTTTTCAAGAATTTTACGAAGAACACAAAGAATTTAGAAAAACACAACAAACAACTTAAGAGATTTTGTGAAAAAAAATAATGCATTTTTGGAATTTTTTCGACTATGACAGGTATTAAGCGTGTAATGATATATATAATCTTTATTTTTTAAAATATTTTAACTCCACATACGATTTTATATTACAGAAAAGGATGTGCTGGAAGCCCATTTTTGTAGGGATGGATTTCCAATCGGGTGGAATGCCAGGAAAAAACGAAATTTGTATGTCTTCTTGGACAGCCAGAGAAAATGTTCACAGGATAAAAAAACCGACGATGGAAAGCCAGGATTTGTATTTGTTCGCGGACAGCCAGGAAAAAGAAGTGGATAAAAATTGTTCCCCATCCTGGATAGAGTCACTTTGGTGGCTGGGGTTTGAACCCTGGCTTAATTAGCCAAGGGTTTGAAAATTCAGCCTATGGTGAGAAACACAAACCTTTTTGCTCAATATCACGCCCACTTAATTCATGATTGCACTTCTTGGATTGTAACTTTGTAAGTTCTTGTTTTATAAAAAGTTTGGAAGCTATACAGGAGTGCTTTGTATCCGTACTTACATATGCATAAACTCATTTTCAAACCTGAAAAATTATGATGCCCTTAACCATGCGAAGGTCTGTCGCTCAAGATTTACCTTGATAGCTCATGAGGCCCTCGAGTTTTCTGAGCAGATACCGAAGGTTGCCATCAGACATGTGAAGAGAGAGAGAAGATGAGAGAGAGAGAGAGAGAGAGAGAGAGAGAGAGAGAGAGAGCGCAAAATGTGGTTGCACACGAGCTCGCACAAGTAGCTAACACACTCATTGTGTGTGTGTCTTCCCCTATTAGTGTCAAGTACCTAATTGCTCAAGATTTCAACCCAATTGTTGACTGAAAAAACAAAAAAAAATGATGTCTAATGTGGTAGTGCCTTATACTTGGGCATCGGCCCAGTTGGGCTTAGACTTGTGAATTAATCTGAGAAAAAGAAGGGGAAAAAAACGAGTCGTAAGTATGTGTGGTCAGGTTGGGTTGACGTCAGGCTAGGCTAGCCACGGGCCAGCCCAATTGCATGTGGGATGCTATCCCTGAGAAAAATACATGTATATGCTGAAAATAATTTTAATTTGATGCATGTTACGTTGAGGCAGCATATAGTTGCCTCAATTCTTTTGAGGCAGAAATGATAGCCTTATGGCTATTCATACTTGTTGAGGCAGGCAGTCTGCCTCAATCAAATTCTAAGGCAGGTCGTGTCAGCCTCAGATTTAGCTTTTGGAGGCTAACTCTAGTGGATGCCTCAATATGTTTATTTTGAGGCAAGGGTATCCGAGGCAGGCTGTGTTAGCCTCAATATATATTCTGAGGCTGATTTTTCTAGATTTTGAGGCTGATTAGCTTGCCCCAAATTCCCTACCATCCTGTAGTGTCACTTATGATAGTGTTGTCATTCATGGAAGTAATCTTCATCCCCTAAATTTTTACATCAAGTGCACCCAGCAGTTGGTGTGCATTTTCAAACTCTGAATAGGTCAAGCCAATAGCTCATAAGTCAGGAAGAATCTTGGTAATTCTTGCAAACAACTCAGCCAATGATTCACCAAGCTTTTGCTCGATCTTGGAGTATTCTTTATTGAGTTTGTTCTATCTCACATCCTTGATCATGGTACAGAGTGAAGTAGAAAATTTTGTGCCTTAACATCTGGAGTATTTACTAGAGTGACTAGCTAGCACAACATACGGATTCTTGACTTTGCCCCAAATTGAATGCCCTTGAGCTTGGATATAAGAGGACATCTAGGAATTCCAACTAGAAAAATCAACCTCATCGAAAATTAGTGGCTTTGTTGAATACTTGTCTAATTCCATGACTCTTAAGACCAGTTAAGATCTAAAGAAGAGCTAACTGACTCTAATAACAGTTGTAGGACTAGTTATGACAATAGTGGGGGAGGTGAATGGTGTCTCAAAAATTTTACTCCAAGTATTCACAACTTCTTCACTCCAATAGCTACAGAGCTATGGAGATTAAATTTGAAAGCCAAGAAGCAAAGAACAAAGTCAAATACCCAAAAGTGTGAGCTTGGGCTCCTCATTTGTCTGACCTCCACAGAGTGTGCGATTGAACTAGTTAGTGGCTTGATTGGTGCACAGCTAGTAGTCTGACCGGCTTGATCACACTGGTTTGACCAGTGGCTAGTTGTACTAGGCCTGGGAGCGGTCTAACAGCTCTCCTATTTCTAGAACAGCGACTCAGCCCAAGCCAAGACCAAAAATAGTGCAACTCCAAAATTTCTCAACCAAAAGAGATAAAAACTTGCACACATTATTCTTAGGGTCTCAAGAACTTATTCCATCCAAGAATCATAAGGACCTTGGTCAAAATTTCAACCTTTCACAAAGACAAGCAAGACTGCACACCGGGCAAACATCGACATCTTAGAATATGACTTGCTCGTGGGTTGAGGATAGCTAAGATAGTTGTAGATGAGTTTCCACATGTTACAGTAAGCTATTTCACCCAAATATTCAAAGCAAAAATCTTGGAATCAAGAAAACTCAAGATGAGGCCAAATCTAAGTAACCAAGCAACTTCTAAATCTTGCAAGACTTGATTCTGGGAATGATGGGATCAGATCTCCATGATACTTCTTCATCTCTTACACATCCTTGGCATGTAGCAAGATCAAGAAGGAGATCTGATCAAGAGCAAATTAACCAAAACAAGAAGACTCTATGAGGGATGAACAAAGTTGATTCTATTGCTACTTGATGAGGAAAATTTTATATCCACTCCACCTAGAGGACAAGAGAGAACATCACAACACTCAGCTCATCTAACCCTAACCATAGAACACAAGGATGGAAATGGTTAGGATGGTTAGCTTTCAAGCTTTCATCCCTAACTCGTTAAATAGATGAGGTAGCCAGCCACATCTAACTCTAATAGATACTATTCATTAGCACATTTGGGGGAACCCATTAACCCAACACTACACAGGTTTTACTCACACATTTAACTCATGCATGTTTTTTAAAGCACATGAGCCTGAATCCGCTAATTCCTTAACCTTTGATCTACTTGATATTCTTAGCATCTCCTTGATCGAAACCGCTCTTCCAAGCACCGCGATTTTGATCCAAGGAAGTTTCTTGTATTTGGCAAACTTCCAATGTACCCTCACCTTAACCCAGTCTTCATATTCCTTGTAAGTAATTGCCGTGCTTGTCACGTGTAGATGGCACCAATGGCTTACCACAATTGGCAAGTCTCTCCTGTTTTGGTTCCACTGGACCACGCCTCACTTAGATAGACCAAGACACTTGGTGCAACCCATTACACAAACCTTCCCTTCAACATTTCTTGCTTTCCTTGTGCTATTATTAAGCTTAATCATGTCAGCTAGCATCCTTGATCATTCTAGGTATCGGCTCCTCTATGAGCGTAACCTTGATCCTCACTGTTGACTCCAAGCCTCCCTGCACATCCAAAGATAAAGAAATCATTTATGGACACAAATTATTCATAACATGACCCACATTAGCCAAAACATGCTTTAGACAACATTAATACACTGGCCAAACACAATTCAAATCATTCCATGACCTATTCCCCAAAATAACAAATCCACCTAAGAGGAAAACCTCAGGGCCGATCTGACCACCTACCAGAGGCCGGTCAAACCAGTAAGCACAGTGCAAACAACCCTCACTAGAAAAATGCAACCGGTATCTAAACCCCAGTCATACTGCTTGGTGGTCTACCTGCTTGCCCTGGCCGGTCTGACGGGCAATACACTGGCGTTCTGACCACTCCCTTGTCTGACCGGCGGCCCCAAGCAGTCTAACAGCATGACCAGGCTGGTTTGACCAATTTCCACGAAAGATATTCAAATTTTGCAAAATTCAAATTTTAACTCCACAAACTTGTCAATAATTCATCATACAATAATATGGACAGTCTCACATGATCCCTCCGTTTCTTTATCGAACTTGACTCGTTTTGTACCCCCTTATATACCCTTGTAACTGCACGAAATTTAGTAAATGACTCATTGTAAAACCTCCTACTTTGTAACTCCCTTTGTATAGTGATCATTGCTAGTTGTGCGCCTATATTTTTTTGGCAGTGTTTTTCCTTCTCGATTTCTGACACACTTCGCTTCTATTTGCAGGCGGAGTTGAAGAAAAAGTTGATGAATTACACGATGCATATGAAAAACCAAAACTAGCAAAACAAATAAGTGTGGATCACTGGTAGGTTTTCTGTCCGAGAAATATCCTATTGGGTTGTTGTTAGTGGATGAAATGTTAAGTTTCTTCCTTGAAGGGAATTAATTCATCAAGTTGTTTCTAGCTTCCTGGAAGGCTCTTCATCAAGTTCAACTTTCACCTCGGTAGCGACGATCACACGGCTGTCAAGTCAACTTCTGCTAGGCTTGCCGGATTCGGTTTCGCCACTGATTAATCAGAGAGACCTAGCCTTGGCAAAAAAGAAAAGAAAAGAAAAGAACCCGACCTAGCTAGCTAATTAAACTGCAAGGTTGACTCTCTTGCTGTGCTCACATGCTGTGCCAAATCTCTTTTTTTTCCTTGGCTGATGAGAGAGTTTGACTCGAGATCTAGACTTCCAGTGATGGATGAGCTAGCATCCATGTGATGCTACCTCGATCTTTTCTTCCTTCTATTGTCAAAGTGCAATTTGTTCGTGTGCAGATATATGCGGTTGACTTTGGCACTTGGACATGTACGGATGCTTGTTCAATTCTTGATAATCTCATGCATAGATAACAACCTGAATTCGCAACACTGATAAGACAGATGGATTATTATGCTTCCTTCTATTGTCAAAGCGCAATTTGTTCGTGTGCAGATATCTTAATTTCGTTGATTTGTCAAAAAAAATGTAGCAGCTGCCTGCTGCTTGCCCATGCGGTTGACTTTGGCACTTGGACATGTACGGATGCTTGTTCAATTCTTGATAATCTCATGCATAGATAACAACCTGAATTCGCAACACTGATAAGACAGATGGATTATTATGCTGACACACCCAGCAGGCACTTGAGCAATAAACATTGGAGAAATTAATTAACGGGGACACCTACATGCGGTTGGATGTTCATTGTTCGATGTGTATTCGGTTTAAGGTTTCGTACAAGCAACCGTTTTTTAAGGAAAGGACAAGTATAGAGAATACTAATGCATTGCAGACAATATAATATGATGTTAACTAACAACTAGTAAGTGTGCACGTGGAGTCTACGTCAAAAGCATTGATTATATATCCAGAATTGAAATGCAAATTTTGGTCTATGCTTAATGACTGAATTTCTCATAAGTCATGTAGTCAGGCATATCTTATAACAAACAGCTAAGAAACTCTGTTACGTTCTTGAACGAATAGGATAGCTATGCTAGACCAGAGATCGAGGAATTGGACTCCTGGCGAAGCGTGGTCATTTTTGGCCACCTGTGGCAAAACACTTCCCCCTTTGTCCCCCTCCCACGAAATTCTCCCTTTGGCCCCCCGCGCGGATGCCTATCTAGTTGCAATCGAAGGGTTGTGGTCGAAGTGCCATAGTAGAAGCCGTGCTCAAAGTGCCATGGTCGAAGCGTCGTGGTCGAAGCCGTGGTCGAAAAGTCATGGTCTAACTGCCATGGTCAAAGTACTATGTAATCGTATGTCAAGTATTCGTGTGTTCGAATACTGTGTAGTTGAAGACCTCGGAGTCAGTAAGCTGGTCGCGGCTACAGTGAACCAGTCGCAGTCGTGAGTCAAGCTGTGTATGTAACATCCCAAAATTTTAAATTTGAAAATGTGAAGTTTTTGAATTATTTTTGCAATATATTTTATTGGAATTTGGATTTCTTGGAGTTTTCCTGACTTTGGTTGAGGTTCTAAAAATTTAAGAAATTCATAAAAGACAAAGACAAACATTAGTAATACCAAAAAAGTGAATATGCAAATAATAGAAAACTAAAATTTGTAAATACAAATTTGAAAAGATGATCCAGTATAAGAAGAGAGAAACCTGAGTTAAAAATATATATATATATAATCTCATTTTGAAAATAACGGCATAAATAGCTCTCATTTAATGGTTAAAAATTTAAAGCTTGAATTCTAAATGCCATCCAAAAATTAGTAAATTCTAATGCAAGTTAAAAGTTCAAAATCAAAAATCCACAGTCCAGAAAATAATTAAGCCTATCTCTAGATTTCTTCATTTTCCCCTACTCTCTATTACATGTGGGCCCCACTCCTAACCTCCTCTCTCCCGAACTCCTCTTTCTCGCTACTGGGCCTCTTCTCTTTTCCCGTTTCTTTCTCCCCCACTCACTCCATTTCTCTCACTGCCAGTGGGCCAGCCCCCTTCGCTCCTCCTCCTTTCTTTCTCCCTGCCGACCGCTTCCTTCTCTGCGCCGCAGCTCCCTTCCGCCCCGTGGCCTCCATGCAACCTCACGGCCCACGGTTTGTTCCCCGTCTTCCCTGGCACCAACTACCCGGTCCCACGTTTCCGGCTCCTTCGTCACCCTCCCTGCGCCCCATCGTGTCACCGCGCTCCAGCGTCACGCCTGTGCCTACACGCCGCGTCGCTTCACCCGTCCAAGCGCCCACGCAGCCGTAGCATCGCACGAGACCCCGCCTGCTCGCGCACGTCGCCCGGCTCGCGTCATGCACGGTCGCCCCATCCCCTCTCCCGAATCGTAGCAATGCTAAGCCGACGCCACCCGCGAGACGCCGCCGAGCTCCACGGTGCCCGCCTCCTTCACCGCCTATAAAAGCCATTGGAGCTCACCAACATCTTCTTCACGCTTCCCTAATCCTTCCACCGCGGCTAATTGCTCCAAGAACCCCCGTGCTCGTCGGAACGGCTCTCTTCCCCGAAACCGGCCGCCGCCGCCGCCTCCTCGGAGCGCCCCCGTCCAATTCCTCGCCATGGGAGCTGTGACTTGACGCCCTGAGGTCTCCCCAAGCACCGGCCGCGCAATTCCTCCACCCCAGCTCGCCGGCGCCTGAGGCCACCCCGCGCCGCCATGGAGCTCCGCCGCCGGCTCATCACGGCCCCTCCCCGACTCGACCACCGGCGCGGTAAGCATCCGTCCACCTTCCTCCCGCTCATGCGCGCGCTATCCCCTCCCATCTCCTTCCCGGCCGCCGGCGCATCGCTTCCACCTCACCGCCGGCCGCCCCCGCGCCGTCGCCGCTCACCTCGCCGCCATTCCGGGCCGCGCCGCCTCCTCCACCGGCCTCTGCAACTCCGGGGGAATCCGTTTTGCCAGCTACCCATGCCACTCCGGCCGCCGTCCGCCGCCGACAACGCCAGCGCCGAGCGCCGGCCTCTTCCCCTGTTTCGCCCCAGTCGCAGCTCTGCTTCAACTGAGTTGATCCCACCCCCATGTCACAAAGGGGCCTCAGCCCAGTTGGCCACCAGCACCCGGCCCTACGCTCCCTTACCGAGAGGTAACGAGTTCAACTCCCACCTGGCGCATTTATTTCTTTCCTTTTTATTTCGTTTTGTTAATCACTCCAACTGAGGAAAAGCTAAGGACAATTAAGAAATAGTCTGTGAAAACTAATAAAAAAAATTTATAGGACATAAAATAAGATTATTCAAGCTTTAATATTAGATTAAATGTCACACATGGGTGAAAGATTTCATGGCATGGAATTAAATAAGTCTATATATAGGTATATAATCTATCAACCGTTACTATTTTTCTCAGACTCAAACTTTAATTAAAGATAACATTAGTGTACTGATGATAAATAAATCTTAGCAGTTAATTTAGTTAAATATCATAATTTGATACAACAAGCCAGATCCTACTTAAATGAATTTATCCCTACATTAAACCGCTCTGAATAATAAATAAAGATACATAGAATAATGATGAGGGTTGAGTCAAAGGGCACCTTTAACTGCAAATTATGTTGGCATATCTATTAAAACCTTTTGGACCATTAGTCATTAAAGTAACCTTGCTAAATTGCATTTTAATAAACACGGTGATACTAAAACCACATAAAATAATACATCTCAAATTACCAGCAGTAAAAATTAGTTCGATAAGCTAAATATCATATACATCGCCTAAGGAACCCCTATTCATAAATGGCAACACTCGACCAATAAATTAAACCCTGGTTAGATTTATACATCTGTACATAGGTCTAAACTGACTCGTAGAACCTCATCGATAAATAAAAAAATAATAAACGAAGCTAGTAATAACAAGATTGGGTCGTCGTATCCTGCCGTCAGCTATACCAAGCCATCTCTGAACACTAAACAGAAATAAACCCATAAATATACCTTTGTCATGACTTATTCGTTGGCCCCGCATTTGACAGGTTCTCCTGCCAAATCCCACTCACTCCAACCACTTGACCCCGTCAATACTCCGACTTAATAAACATTACCCTTATTTATAAAGTATGCCTTAACATTTAACATACCATAATTAAACAAACCTCCTTGGTAGATTTAATTAAGTAGCTATATTAATATATGAACCGTATGACAAGCCTTGATAAATAAATTTGGACTAAAAATAATGTCAAGCTTAATAATAATAACAAAGGTGTGGATAGAATGATAATGGTGCTAGTGATAAAATCTTAACACTAGCTTTAGTACATAATAGTATTGAGCATAATTGCATATACAACAAGTTAGGACCCATATGACCGGATCCTAATTCAACTTAAATTTAGCCTAGCCATGAATGAAGATACATAAAATACGATAATGGGATTATTAGAGATTTAAATTTTAATCAACTACCATATATGAATAAATATTGAGCCTTTGCTATTTATCTTAATCTAATTAGTAAGAAAAGGCCTATATCAGAGATTATTCTAAAACTTAATAAAGATATCCAAGTGTTATAATACTTTCGACTAAAAGATTTATAGAATAAGTACAGATCTCATCCATCAGTCCAGTTTGCCTTTACCATAACCTAAGTTACAAGGAATACCTACCCAGCCAGACTCGCACTTCGATACATAAGTCTAACCTAACCCATGGAACTTCCTTGATAAATACGAAAATAATAAAAGAGGTGATCAATAGAAAGATCGAGCCATTATATCCTTCCATCGACCCTGTCTCAAATCACCCGAATCACCCATTAACTCGTAATAATACAAAAATTGAGTTTATTCGGATGTATTTGGATCTCTTGAGTTATTTGCTTTTATTTGGATTCAGTCGTTTGTCGCGTAATTAGAAATTGGGAGTCGTGAAGATTCAGTGGATCCAGCGAGATTAAGCTTGGAGTGAAGATAGAGACTAGAAGCTCAAAAGCAAGCATTGTGTGAGCTCAAGATCGCGGTAAACCGCGCCAGGCGAGTCAATACTTTGATCATGTTGAACCTACATTTTCTGCAAATTACTTTTGTTTAAATTATCAAATTGCATGCTGTTATGTTATATGCAAATACATGTTAATTTAAGATTCTAGTTATATCCCATTGTGTACTTGGTTAATATTACCCCTCCTTTGAAATATTTGAACATGTGAATATTGTCGCCCTAGCACAAATTATAATAGTGACCTTTCGAAAATAAGTCCGTAATTATATGCCATGCGTAGTATTGTTTAGATACTCATGGGCGCGAGAGCGCCCAAGCATCACTTTTGAGAATAAGAAAAGTTGGTTGGGCAGTCATGGTGGTAATGACTGATAAATGTTGGATATGATTATTTTATGTTTCCAAAAACCCCAACGTGCTTAAATATCTGGGCGGATGGTTCGGGGGTATGGTGCAGTGGTGCACGAGAGTGTGGTTTGTGGTAGAACCGCCCAGATACCACTAAGGACTGAATCTTGTCATGTCAGCCCGTGTAAAACAGTACAACCACAAGTCTGTAAAATACAACTTGGCTAAGTAGACTTATCGAAATCCCGGACTCATCTCACTGGTAGTGGATTGATGGGGTTATGCTATGGCAAGGGGGCCTGAAGGGACACCAGTGGAGGGTGAAGTTTTCCCGCTTTCCTAACGTTGCGGGAAGTAGAAGCCCGAGCTGCGTTAGAGTCTGGGGAAAACATCCCGCGCACAGATGGGACCCATCGCAAATGGGCGGTCACCCATAATGTGAGATGGGAGAAAGGACTAGATATTTTGAAAAGTCACTGTGATGATCTGCTCAACCACATGACTAAGGAATCGTGTGGGGCAACGAGTTGATCATCTCTTGTGGTGAAAGTGTACAAACTCTGCAGAGTCAAAACTATTCGAATAGCCGTGCCCACGGTCAAGGGCAGACATGGGAACTTAGCTGGATATAGTTCTGTTTTAAAAACATTGGAAACTGGGAATGGGAAACTTGAAGTGCGAAGGACTGCCCTGGTTTGGAATTGTCCTGGGCGTCATCCCAGTGGTAAGTTAAGCGGCTATAACGCTGAAGAAATTGCTATATGGTGCAGATGCCATGTAACGGTGGATGGAATCTGAATCGATATTAATAATGCATTTCCTTGTACATTATGATTTGGTTCAAATTGCTAGGTCTTAGAGATTTTTAAGTAATTGTATTCAAAAGCACTCTACGCAAAAATAAAATAACCCGAGCCTTCCTTTGATAAGCCATGCATACTATTTAATTGCATTCTGTGTATTGGCTCGCGGAGCACGGGGTCGGAGTGCTCATTCTCGCTTTTGCGACAAAATTCAGAATCAAGAAATCAAATCACCTCGCCTCAGCAACAAGATTGGACAAGCTGGCCGAGAAGATGAAGATGTCAAGGGCTAGGTCGCAAACCTCCAGCTTGGCTGCTGTGGGCATGTCTGAAGGTCCCACTGTGTGCCGTTCTTCGCTGCTGTAATTTATCGATTTCGGCCTAATCGGCCCATGTGTAAGTTTACTATTATATTTACGCTTCCGCATGATATGTACTTTGATATTCAGAACTGTAATCTGTGAGCACTATCTACTGATCCAGGGAATAGTGCGGTGGAATCACAGAGGAATCCGGATGTTAATATCTGGGCTCCTACAGCGTAGGAGTCATAGCTATAGTTAACCGGTCACAGCTACAGTGAACCGGTCATGCACACAGTGAACCGGTCGTAGCAGTCGCAGTCGATACTTGTAAGCTACAGTAGATGCTCGGTACTCGTAAGGTACAGCACTGGTCGGTGCTCAAAGACCGGTAGTACTGGTCTGTGTAAGTTGTACTACTAGAGAAGCGATCGAAGTGCCATGGTCAAAGTTGCGGTCGAAGTGCCATGGTCAGAGTTGCGGTCGAAGTGCCATTGTCCAGAAGCCATGGTCAAAGTGGCATAGTCAAGCAGCCGTGCTCGAAGTGAAGTGGTGAGGCAGCATGGTCCAGCAGCCATGGTCGAGGTGCAGTGGTGTAAGTTGTCACTGGACATCCAAGTAACGGGTCAGTCAATGAGTTGGTCGAGTTGTGAGAAACAATACTAACATTTCGTCCTTTTATAGGTCAAGGCACTATAAGGAAAGTAACAATCCATATGGAAATGATACTAAATGTTTAGTATATATAAACATAAGGAAATTAACATTCCGTATGGGAACATTCCATTGCATAATCTCACCATTCATTATGTTACTAAACATTCCATTCCACGCCGACTGTTTCGAATAGAAACAGGACATGCTAAATGCTAAATGTTTCGTATGGAAACAAGGCGAGGTTGGCTTCCCATGCTGAGATTCGCTTTCCATGCCAGCTAAATGGAAATAATCTTATGGGAAAGACGTGTACAGAATGGAAAGGCCATACTAAATGTATCGAGACTTGCCAAGATTTACTTCCCAAGCCGAGACCTACTTCCCATCACCAACTCGAGGCAAACTGGTCGAGGGACCGTGGTCAAGGCTCGGTGGTCGAAGGACCTTGGTCGAGGCACTATGGTCGAAGAATGGTGATCAAAGTATCATGGTCGAAGAGCCATGGTTGACGTCACATGGTCGAAATGTTATGGTGGAAGTCCCATGGTCAAGGTGACGTGGCAAGGCACCCTGGTAGAAGGACCGTGGTCAAGGCTCCGTGGTCGAAGGATTGTCCTCAAGGCGCTGTGGTTGAAGTGCCGTGGTGGAGGCACCATGGTAGAAGTCCCGTGGTCGAAGTCTCGTGGTTGAGGCACCGTGGTCGAAACATCGTGATTGAAGGACTCGACATCGTAAGGAGTGAACTTGGTCAGGTCTGTGTGCGGTCATAGACTTGGTCAGATCTATGTGTGTACGTAGCTACAGTGAACCGGTCGATAGTCCTTGGTCGATAATCGTAGCTATAGTAACAGGTCAGTAGTTGTAAGCTACAGTACCTGGTCGCTCCTCGAAAGACCTACGTGGTCTAAGACCAGTAGTACCGATGTTGTGTGAGAAGTATGACCGGAGATGTTGGAAGAGCCGTGGTCGAGATGGCGTGGTGGAGGTGTCGTGGTCGACGTGCCCTGGTCGAAGCGCCGTGGTCAAGATGCCCTGGTCGAAGCGCATTGTTGAAGTGCCTTGGTCGACGTCCGGGGGTCGAGGCACTATGGTCGAAGAACCATGGTCGAAGGCCATGGTCAAGGAACCATAGTCAAAGTACCGTAGTTGAGCTTATTTTCCTTAATCAACTAAATTCAAGAAGATGTGTGAAGACATCATAGACCTTGTGTTTGTCGAAGCATGATGTGTTGTGCCAGCGTAATGGGTCACGGGCGACATCGGGCTTAAGGGTGTGGTCAAAGATTTTGACAACGGCAGCCATCAAAGATTTCGACACTGGCTGTGGTCAAAGATTTCAAAATGGAAGCGGTTGAAGATTTCAACAATGGCAACAGAAACCGAGTTGGGTAGAGCATGGAGTACGGCGGTATGGCAAAGCAGGGGTGGAGCAGGAGCGAAGGAGGGCAGAGTGGGAACGAGGGTGCGGAGTAGCAGTGCAGGGGCAGAAGGGGTGAAGTGACAGAGAGGGGAGGAGTGGAGGGGGGCGAAGCGGCGGCGTGGGGGCTGAGTGGGAGCGGAGGGGGTTGGAGTGGCAGAGGAAGGAGTGGTGGCGTGGGGGCGGAGCGGTGGAGCATGTGGGTGGGAAGGAGTAGGGGGCGTCATGGGAGCGGCGTGTGGTGGGATTGGCAGGATGATCTTACAATTGTGGACGTTGGATGAATTGAATAAACAGTGTAAATATTCATATGGCGGGACCAATTTGCAATGTCATCCATTGGAATATGTTGATCTAACGATTAGGAGAGAAGGGTATTAACGTGGTTGGGTGACAAATGGTTTAATCAAACTGGTGCTTTTTATATTAGTGTAGATAATAGGGTAGCTACATGTAAATATTTAGTAGTTCAACTCCACTTCTAAAAAAAGTTAAACTTCCCATAAAACTAAAAGTTAATGAATCAACTAGATAATTTTTCTATAAAATAAACATTTTTTCAGAAAAATTCTCAACGACAAAAATTTTAAAAGTAGAAATTATGTCATTGCGAGATTAAAAAGATAGAGTAACAATTATGTGCTAGAAGAAATAAATTGTTAAATACTTAAGTTTCATTCAAATACCTAAAAAACATAGAATTTTGAGGTAAACCATTAAACTACATAGAAAATATTCCTAAACTTCTTAATCAAGTGAAAAAGTCAAACAAATATGTATCACAATAAAAACTATAACTAGCATAAATTACACACAAAATAATTGCGTCTCTAGAATTGAAAATACAGTTCAATTTGTTATACAACTTTGATGGCTATAATTGAATATATAGTTGAATTTGTTATACAAATTATAACAATTGTAATATATAAATCTCATTAATCTGAACCCTCCAAATTAAATAGTGTAGATTGTTCCATTTTCCTTCGATTAATGAGAGAATTTCTATGTTTCTTTTCCGTGGATCACTACTACAGAAAAGCACATTACTGAGGCGGTTGAACGTCATCACGAGCATTTTACGAACCGCCTCAATTTATGGGTCAGTGATAATCCAAGGTTATCACAGGCACGGTTTTAAAACCGTCGTGATTATCGATATCACTGACGGGTTTTACTTAAAACCGCTCGTGATATTCCTTCCTCAAATTCTAAATCTATTTACATTTATTGGCTAGCCTCGGAAATGCTAGCCATGCCCTCTGAAACAAGCAGATAATCACAGACATAAAACATACAATTCACACATCTCATTTCATTTCAGATACATTTCACATCTCAATTCATTTCACAGACATAAAACATCCAATTGACAACGCACTTCATTTGATCACAACATAAAGCATCCATTTCGCAAATCAATTAATTGAATTGAAATAAAATATCCATTAACGAATACACAATTACAAAAGATCTACACTGCATTTGCACTTAAAAAAGGTTCATTGATTATGTATCTATGGTGCGAGTGGAACCGCCTTACGGCTTTATGACTTGAGTCGACAAAAAGTACGCCAACTCGCTCGAATCCGCCCAAGATCAGTTTGTTTCAATGGAGTTGACGAGATGTACGTGATGCAGCCGATAGGAATATCAATGTGCGTATATATGTAACGTGATAAGTATGAAGTAATTATGGGAAGATTGACAAACCTTGGAATTGGTGATCCTCGAGGAATCGAGGAGTAGTTCCATATGTTGGCAAACGTAGTATCCACATGTGTTGCCCGGCTGCTGCTGGTGG
This sequence comes from Dendrocalamus sinicus, assembly GCA_036346575.1. NCBI lineage: Eukaryota > Viridiplantae > Streptophyta > Magnoliopsida > Poales > Poaceae > Dendrocalamus > Dendrocalamus sinicus. The sequence goes on from CM070648.1 coordinate 20,951,810, forward strand.
CACTGCAAAAAATGGAAGTGTTAGTTCAAGAGGCTGTTGCATAGGATTAATTAATGTGAAATAGCAAATACCTTAAAATCTCGACATGTGTCAGCAGGCCTTTGGCCCCACGCTTCGAGTCACCTCCCATTTCAATGTACATCGCGAACGCCCTACGTGATTCGAAAAAGTTAACCTTAGTCATTTGGAAGGAAAGAAAGAGTACAATATAGGTATGTATGGAGAATATGTACTTACCTATCGATCACTTGGCTGACAACTGTGAAGTCCATTTTATTCCTACTTAGGGAATCAAGGTAATATACCTTGTTCCATTTTGGCACAATTACTATTAAAATCCAATGAAAGTTCTGATGGAAAGGCATAAGTACATATTCCTTTTTGAGGCAACCCATCAGTCCTGCTGCAATGTACCTCTCGACGAGGGTCAGATATCGATCGATGGTATCATGGCGACCAAGTGTGGGTCCAAGAAACCAGCCGATGAGTTGGATAATCTAGCTTTAGTCAGCATGTATCTATATATATACACACAAAAGCAACAAATTAGATATGACATTTATCGGTATGACATGAGCGGAGGCGTGATTGTACACACTACGGCGTCAAAGATCGAATGATTGAGACGTCGAGAGCGTTGAGCATGAACAAATCGAATAAATCCTCAAAGGCGACCACGAATATACACTCTTAAAGACTGTAGTGGAAATCATCCGACGTGAATTTGACAGTGATACTTGAGGTCCGTTCTCCCTCTGGCTTATTGGACTGCTGCATATACCACGTGTGCAATTGTATGCAACTATATGCTAGGCGTTCGAGGGCTTTTTGCTCGAGCAACGGCTCGCCAAGCACGAATTTGCGGGCCAAAGGTAGGTACGGTATATCATCATTGGTCTTCTTTGCTTTGCCCTTGCTGGCCTTGCTGCCTCGGCTATATTTTGACTTCACGGTAGTTGACTTTGAAGGTAGCAGCGGTGCAAGTTGCTCTGGCGAGAATAGCACCCGTGGAGATAGCACCGTGCGATTTGGGTGGTGGAACCGATTGGTCTTGTAATGGAGATGGCACGGTGCGCTTCCGGTGGTGGAACCGATTGATCTTGTAATGGAGATGGCACGCAGCGATTCGGTGATGGAACCGATGGTCTTGTAATGGAGATGGCACGGTGCATGTTGCTCGGTCACGCCACCGTGAAGAAGCCTCGAGGAGATGTCGCTTTTGGGCCTTTGGATGAATGTTCCAATGGCCTGTCCTAGAGTCACGATCTCGTCGTTGGGGGCTTGATGGCGGGACCACCTCAAAATTGACATGCACACCATCCACATTAACTTTTGCGGCTGGCGCTAAAGCTTGACCGTGCACCATGGCCCCGATACTGACGAATATGCCCGCCCCAAGCAACGACAAGGGAATGGAGTCATATCTCACTTGGAGCACGCGCCGTAGGCTCCTACATAACGATACAACATTAGCTACTTGAATAGGCCTATCAATGGAGCAAGCATTCGAGACGTAATAATTATTACGAGGATGTTGTCCACGGAAATTTGGCACAGGTTTGCGTCGGATTGGACGCGCAGCTACTCGGACGGTTGTGCGGGCTAGCTAGCACAGGAGCGGCGGTAGCGGCCTGCTAACTTTCTGTTTGTTTCCGCACCTCATCTCTGATTACATAAGCCAGCTCACCCATTAGCTCCTGTCTAAGAGATTCTTTGATCTCTTCTCGTAGCTGTGCGTCACGCTCGGCTTTGTTTCTCTTCCTACGCCGATACATTCCGGAGTCATCTTGGAAATCATATTTCCACGGAACGTAAAGGCCAAGGCCTCTCGTACGACCCGGGTGCTCCATGTTTCCCAGGGCCACGGAGAGCATATCATTCTCCCTTGTTCCCTGGAATGATCCCAGGGTAGATTCAAAACTCAGCTCTTCCTGCAAGAGCACGACATGTCATTTCAATTCGTACGAAGTTGTGGAGTAATTACAAGCTACGTAGTTTGATCGATATCTTACCAGGCGCTGGGACACTTGCTGGTCTGCAGGGTTTCGAAAGGAGATGTCCCCCGATGTTGTTGTAGATGACCTTGCTCTAATGCAATTTCGAGCACGGTCATCCGGGATATTGGAAAATGGCGGGGCGATGTACTGTGCAGCTGCCAGGTCATCCTCCTTCCTCCACTGCGGTATTTTACCTGCATACCCAGTTGTGCCATGTCTGTGGGGGTGTGTATTTTTTTGCCTGGAGGGCCTTGTGCGCCATACTTGTACTTTTGAAATCCTCGGACGTCTTCATCGCCTTGAACTCTTCCCATTGTGGTTCCAGGAATGGGTATTTATGAAAAGGCGTTTCGTCCGTCTCCACGTATTTCCTGACAAGCGTGCTCTTGAAGTTCTTCCATGCTTTGCACGCCGCTAGGTAGGTTTGTCGTTGCACAGCGTATAGGTGTTCTTCTGGGAACTCGAACGATGCCAAAATTTCGGTCCACAGCTCACGTTTCCGAGTGTCAGGCACGTTCTTCCATGAATTGTATGTGATCTCAATTCGTTCTCGTGCAACTATTCCGACCATTCTTCAGAATGCGTTTACTGCTTTCTGAGGAAGGATAGGGACCCCAGATGCATCCACCGCTGTGATGGTCTATCGGCCCTCAGGCTTCTTCGATAGCCCTCTTCCTTGGTGTCTTGATGTTGGAGCGGACGCCTCCGGCGATGGTGTTGAAGAATGCGCGGGTGACATGTTGCTCATTTTGTGGGTCTATTAGGATAAGATGAGAAAGTGCCATAGCATAAGATAAGAAAGTGCAATATCTATCTATTTCGCTCAATATTGGCGATATATACATATATAATGGTAGCAATATGAAGCAACAAGCAACAAGCATCAATAATAGAATCAATAACAGCAATATGAAGCAATAAGCAATATGAAGCAACTAGCAATATAAAGCAATATGAAGCAACAAGCTCTCAAAGTTTGATTTGATTAATTTGTGCTCTCAAATTGTAGGGTTGCACAAGATTAATCTTGGTCGTCCCGCTACTGAATCATATACTCTTCCTTGATTGGTTATGCCAAATAATGAATTCAGTCATTTGAGCTCAGATACAAACTCTACAATCTCAAGATCAATATATCCAGCATGTATATATTCAGACAGCAGTATGTAATAAAGCAAATCCATGCAAATAAAAGTTAACTTTCACTCAATGAAATAGTCTTTAACTTGTCAAAATTAATTTCTAACAGATCCGTATATGGATTTGGTATAATATGAAAACAGCAAGAACCGAATGGCACAAGAACAATATATCAATGTCTAGAGAATGTCTTCCAGAGTACAAACTTAATTGTGATAATAGAGTTGACAATAATTAGAGCTCAAAGACTAATTCAACCAATCTCAGTATATGATTTATATCATCATCGAGCAGAGGGAAGGGAGGAGAGGAGTAGAGGGAAGGGGGAGAAGGGAGAGAGGAGAGGAGTAGAGGGAAGGGAGGAGAGGAGTAGAGGGAAGAGAGGAGAGGAGTAGAGGGAAGGGGGAGAAGGAATAGCAAATTAAACTAAGCAACTGTAGTAAACAATGTACCAATGTAGTATGTACCAAATAACAAATTAAACTAAGCGATTGCAGTAAACAATGTACCAATGTAGTATGTACCAAATAGCAAATTAAACTAAGCTACTGCAGTAAACAATGTACCAATGTAGTATGTACCAAATAGCAAATTAAACTAAGCTACTGCAGTAAACAATGTACCAATGTAGTATGTACCAAATAGCAAATTAAACTAAGCAACTTCAGTAAACAATGTACCAATGTAGTATGCACCAAATAGCAAATTAAACTAAGCTACTGCAGTAAACAATGTACCAATGTAGTATGTACCAAATAGCAAATTAAACTAAGCAACTGCAGTAAACAATGTACCAATGTAGTATGTACCAAATAGCAAATTAAACTAAGCTACTGCAGTAAACAATGTACCAATGTAGTATGTACCAAATAGCAAATTAAACTAAGCTACTGCAGTAAACAATGTACCAATGTAATATGTACCAAATAGCAAACTAATTAAGCTACCGAAGTAAACAATGCTCACAATGCTCAAAACCCTAGTCCATCACAGAAACTGCTCACAATACTCAAAACCCTAGTCCATCACAGAAAGTGCTCACAATGCATCGTCGAAGGGGGCGGCGGCGGGCTCGACGAGGCTCGGGGAGGCGGCGGCGACGGGCTCGGCGAGGCGCTTGGGGAGGCGGACGGCGACGGATTCGACGAGGGGCTCGGGGGAGGCGGCCAGCGACGGGCTCGACGGAGGCGGCCGGCGATGGGCTTCGGGACGGCGGCGGCGACGGGCTCGGGAGGCAGCGGCAAGGGCTCGGGAAGCGGAGGCGGCGGCGGGCTCGGGATTTAATTAGATCTAGATCGAATAACGCACGCGCACACGGAAAACCCTAGCGGTGGGTATATATAGGAGGTTATCACAGATGGTTCTAAACTTAGAACCATGCGTGATGAATATCCTGAGCGGTTCTAAGTTTATAACCGTCAGGGCGATTATACTATCACGAGCGATTTTAAACTTAGAACCGTCGTGATATTGATATCACGAGCGGTTCTAAGTTCAGAACCGCTCGTGATAAGCTTTTTGCGATTGTAGTTATTAAGACAACACCAATAACCACAGCTGCATTCATATCAACCACCAAACATTGCATTCATATACAACACCAACCACTGCATTCACACAAAGTGTATTTCTTGATACATTTTGTCATTCTCAAATACATCACTGCTGCTGACATTGTTCTATACATAAATGCATGCCAATTCACATGTACATCACACATATACATCACATATACATAAATGCCAATACACATATACATTTTCACATATGCATTTTGTCACACATTTTCACATATACATCTCAAAATTGACTATATCACACATTTTCACATATACATCTCAAAATTGACTACATCAGACATTTTCACATATACATCTCAAAATTGTCACACATTTTCACATATACATTCTTATCGTACTTGCTTATTATCTTTAAAAATTAGCCCTTCATCATGATCAATGCGTACATAACTAGTTTCGTCACGTTGTTCATCGTCGACCCTTATGCCATTTCCAAAAGGAGGTAACTCGTCAAATTGATTGTATTCCTCCTCGTCTACTACATTCTCCACTCCGACAATTCTCCTTTTTCCATGAAGAACTACATGGCGTTTCTTATTTGCCTGGTCGGTTACATAGAAAACTTGAACAACTTGATTGGCGAGTACGAATGTTTCATCTTTGTACCCGACACGTTGGAGGTCCATGGTCGTGACACCGTACTTGTCAACCTTCACCTGTGGGAGATGCACCCAACGGCAGCGAAATAAGGGGATCTTGAAAACCACATAGTCGAGCTCCCAAATCTCTTCTATGAAGCTATAGTACGAGTTTCTCGACCCATCGGTACTGAATGCATCTATGCGGACACCGCTGTTCTGGTTAGTGCTCTTGACATCCTGAGACTGCGTATAGAATGTGTACCCATTTATGTCATATCCTTGCCATGTCACAACTATAAATGTCGACCCTTTTGCCAACCATGTCAGCGTCTCACTTGGCGAGCTCCTAGCGATTTGCTCCTTCAACCATTGGTTGAACCGACGGTTGTGTTGCCTCATGATCCAAATATCCGGCCGCTTCGGATTCTGTTGCCGAAGCACATCCTTGTGCTGGTCCACATAAGGCGTCACTTCAGTCATGTGTTGCAACACCGTGAAATGGGCTTGAGTATACGTATCCATATCTGGAGTGATTGCTATCCTTCCGATAGTTCCGAGACCCTTCAGCCTCCCCTCATGATGAGAATGAGGGACATCTATCGGTTGAATCTGAGCCATATAATCGACACAAAACTCAATGACCTCTTCGCTTGCATAACTTTCGACGATGCTGCCCTCCGGCCGAGAACGCTTCCGTACGTAGGACTTGAGAATTCCCATGAACCTCTCAAATGGGTACATGCTACGTAGGAATACGGGCCCGTACATTTTTATCTCCCACACAACGTGAATAATGAGATGGACCATGATATCGAAAAACGAAGGAGGGAAATACATTTCAACGTGACATAGAGTCATCACCACCTTGTCCTGCAGAGCATCTAGTCCTTCGGGATCGATGACCTTCTGAGCAATTGTGTTAAATAAATAACATAGCCTCATGATTGTCTCTCAGACTTTGATCAGCAAAATATTTCTAATTGCAATAGGGAGCATCTGTGTCATCAGCACATGACAATCATGAGACTTCATGCCATTTAACTTCAAATCTTGCATCGAAACAAGTTTCTTCATGTTGCCGGAGTAACCAGACGGAACTTTGACACCATGCAAGCACTGGCACAGTTCTGTTTTCTCAGTCTTGGACAGAGTGTAACACGCAGGGGGAAGGCACGTTCGTCCATTATCAGTGCTTGTTGGTGCTAACTCAGGCCTGATGTCCATGTCAGCCAAGTCAAGCCGTGCGTTGATGCCGTCCTTTGTTTTATCACGGATGTTCAGTAAGAGACCAATCAAGCTGTCGCATACATTCTTTTCTACGTGCATGACGTTGATGCAGTGTCGAACACTAGGTACTCCCAATAAGGTAAGTCCCAAAATATTGATCTCTTCTTCCAGGTGTTCTTCTCATGAGCCCTCAATTTACGTCCCTTTCGAGGACAACATCTAAATCCTTAACCATATCATAAACCTCGTGTCCCCTTAAATGCCTTGGAGCTGAACCGTCTTCCTTCTCTCCGTCAAATTGTTTCTTCATCTTGCGGTATGGGTGAGCCCTCCGAAGGAACCGGCGGTGACGCATGTAGACGGTTTTGCGTGAGTGGTTCAGCCACACACTCTCGGTACAATCTAAACAGTGAGTACAAGCTTTGGCACCTTTTGTACTATGGCCCGATAGGTTACCAAGGGCAGGATAATCATTTATGGTGCAGAACAATAAGGAGCGCAGAGTGAAGTTCTCTCGTTTGTATGCATCCCACACCTGTACCCCTTCATTCCACAGTACTTTTAGATCTTCCACCAACGGTGCTAGGAACACATCAATATCATTCCCATGTTGTTTTGACCCTTGGATAAGTATCGACAGCAAAATATACTTTCGCTTCATACACAACCAAGGAGAAGGTTATAGATGCAGAGAGTCACGGGCCATGTGCTATGTCGACTGCTCATGCTCTGAAAGGATTCATTCCATCTGTACTCGGTGCAAACCATATATTCCTTGGTTCTGCACGAAGTGCGCAAAACTCCTATCGATGTTTCTCCTTTGCGCGGAATCGAAAGGTGTCTTAGCATTCCATCCTTCTTGCGCTCCTCAGAGTGCCAACGCAGCAGCTTTTGCCTACTTTGGATTTGCAAAAACATTTTCAAACGGGCAATTATAGGAAAATACCATGCCACCTTAGCAGGAGGTCCTTTCTTCGCCTCTGTTCCCTCGCCATCATCTGATTGATTGTTACGTTTGTATCGGGATGCGTTGCACACCGGACATACATGCATGTTTGCATCCTCTTTACGGTAGAGGATACAGTCGATCGGGCATGCATGTATTCTTTCTACTTCCATTTCCAACGGACAAAGAACCTTCTTGGCTTTATACGTGGTTTTTGGCAACTCATTTCCCTCCGGAAGCATGTCCGCTAAAAGACCTAGCAGTGCCGTGAAACTCTTGTCGGACCAACCGTTGCTTGCCTTCAATTTCAACAGTTCAAGCACGGCCGACAACCTCGTGTACTTGCAGCCCGTGTACAAAGGTTTCTCCAAGTCCTCCATCAAGCCCCGGAATTTAACATACTCTCTCTCATCATAGTTCTCTTCTACATCGCGAAGCATCTAATCCAGATTATCATCGTGCAACCTATCCGAATCCAAACGACAATCGACATCATCCGTGGCATGTCATTCATCGCACGGTGATGTCATTCAGCGGCATATCATTCACTTCACGGCGATGTCATCGGCGGCATATGATCATTCACTTCGCCATGACTGGTCCAACACGTCTAATCCTTTTTGAAACCCCTCCGAATCAAGTGCGCTTCAATTTGCCTCGGTTCTTAAACATCTTCAAATTCATGATCGATTGCATGGACAGCACATATATTCCACCCCCTTTTTCAACATATCCTCCTCAGCGGCCCTTATAAAAGCAGACACGCCATTAATGTACTCTTCACTCACACGGCTCGCGGCATACATCCAGCTTCGGTCCTACGTTACGTACATATATAACAACTTAGTATTAAAATTTAGATTAACTAATTATTACTACATATATACCGACCACATTTATTATATTGAGACTTAATTTGCTAGCTCAATTCATATTATAAACACAACAGCTATTATATAACCAACAATTTTGCAAATTAACCATCTTCAATAACACTCATGGATTACTTAGACCAAAATTGTAATGCAATTAAAGAAAAAATAAATTTCATTACTAACCATATCTAGAGCAACCAGGAAAGTATGAATCTTCAAAGCTCAATCTCTGCCTCTTCCCACCAAATTAACTGACCTGAGATCACCTATCTTCCTCCCGAGTGAAAAAGTGCGCAGCAGTGGCTAGATCTGGATCGAAATGAAGACAGATGCGGTCTGAGCAGCGCAATAAATGCCTTAGTGCCATTATCACAGATGGTTTTTATTTAAAAACTGTCTGTGAATTATCACAGACGATTTTTAATGAAGAACCGTCTGTGATAACCAGCTTATCACAGACGGTTTTTTATTAAAAACCATCTGTGATAATCTGAGATTATCACAGACGGTTCTTAATATAGACCGACCATCTGTGATACTCCTTTTTCCCGCCACAAATACCACAGACGGCCTTCAAATTACAACAAATCAGTAATAGTATTCATCAGGCGATTTCATTTCACAAACCGCGTGATGAGGCGTCTACTATGAGGCTTTCTGTAGTAGTGGATTGATGTGAGAATTTCTAGCTCTCAAAGCAAAGAAAGTACATTGAATTCAACATGTTGTTTATAAATATAGAGATATATAGATGAGTAAAGTCTTCAAAGAGTTTAGAAAAGTAAAAAAGTAAAATGAAATTACGTCTTTAATTAGGGAACGAAAAATAAAGTACACTTAATGAGGTTTTCTTTTATGTAATTCTCAACCTGACTCCTTTTATGTAATCACAAAAAAAATGGTTGTATCCAACTATGTACTTTCTGTGGGTCTTAAGTTTTGCTTAACCTCTGCTCATTTTGTTTGTTAGCATGGATCGGATTGATGCCGATGTATGATCCTTGCCCGGGCCAATGTAGGGCACACACTGACTCCTATCTGGTTCCATGTGCACCCGGTAGACACGCCCTAGTAAACCTAATTAGCATGTCTATCAAGTGGACAATATCCTGATCTTTTAACAAAGTAGGACTAACTATTCATGAGCGTCAATTGTCAAATACAACTGGCAAATTCAAATTTCGAAAGCTAACATCACTTGGTTGCTGCAAGCACTACTACAGAAAGGCTAATAGTAGACGCCAAATCACAGACGGTTTTGTGAAACCGTCTGTAATGTACACTATTACAGACGGTTTTAATTTGAAGGCCGTCTGTGGTATTTGTGGCGGGAAAAGCGAGTATCCTGAGCGGTTCTTACGGTGAACCGTGCGTGATATGTAATATCACGAGCGATTTTTACTAAAACCGTGCGTGTTGTGTCGACTATCACAGGCGGTTGTTGTTAAGAACCGCTGCGTGAATGTTCCTGACGGTTTTTAACAAGAACCGTTTGTGATGTCCCTTTATCTGTCATATTCTAGATCGAGGTTAATATATAAGTACACATTGCTTCTAATAACTTAACTACTGAACTACCGAGACAAGAGATCACAAATTAAAGGCAAATTTATTAATTTCAATTAGAGGCAAATTTATTACAATAGTCGCACAGGTAAAGAGTTTCCCAGTTGTAATCTTTTGGGCTTCGTGACGCTTCTTCTTGACTTGGGGACTTGGAGGATCACCGCTAAATTCTCGAGCGCCGTTAAGATTGCCCTTGTCCTCGGCACTTCCTCCCGCAGCTGGGCAAATGTTCAGCAAAGATCCATAATGTCATAGAGGATAGCATGAAAAGATTCCTCGAATCTGCCGTATTTGCTTGATCGGCAAGGCTATCCATCGATCTCGCAATGCGTGTAGAGCTTCTTCCGCTGCGCACATTGTGGAGAAGAACCGGGGTGAGGCTGTTTCCCTTTCTTGGCGACAGCGAGACGCCTCCGTCGGCGGCGGAGGATCAGGTCAAGCTGACGGATGCAAGAAAGTTGGGGAAGGAAAGCAGGGCGGGTGCGGAGAAGCTGCTGCAGATGCAAATTGCTGGCCGCCTGTGTAAGGTTCCAGCCGAACAATTCTTGATGAACAGATGAGAGGAAGGAGATGATCACAAGAACAGTAGAAGCCATGTTGTATTGTATATTGTATTGTACATACGTAGAAGAGACCTGGATTAGGCGCGCATATTTAACCTTTAGCACAGACGGTTCGTATACCCAAACATTAATGATATAGACGCTTCGTATAACGATCGAGAGACATTAATTAGACGATTGAAACACGAAGCGTTACGGCATCGAAACACGCGTGCGGCGCTCGGTATGAATCTTATGACATGACGGTTTTTATAAAAACCGTCGTGATAAGTGAATTATCACAAGCGGTTTTAATTAAAACCAAATGCGTGATAAGTGGTTAAAACCATCTGTGATAATGACTAAGGCATTTATTGCGCTGCTCAGACCGCATCTGTCTTCATTTCGATCCAGATCTAGCCATTGCTACGCACTTTTTCACTCGGGAGGAAGCTAGGCGTTTTGGGCGATTAATTTGGTGGGAAGAGGCGAGATTGAGCTTTGAATTAAGATTCGACTTTCTGGTTCTTTGTAGATATGGTTAGTAATGAAATTTATTTTTTTTAATTGCATTACAATTTAGGTGTAAGTAATCCATGAGTGGTTATTGAAGATGGTTAATTTGCAAAATTGTTGGTTATATAATAGCTATTGTGTTTATAATATGAATTGAGCTAGGAAATTAAGTCTTAATATAATAAATGTGGCCGCTATATATGTAGTTATAATTAGTTATTCTAGATTTTAATACTAAGTTGTTATATATGTACGTAACGTAGGACCGAAGCTGGATGTATGCCGCGAGCCATGTGAGTGAAGAGTACATTAATGGCGTTTCTGCTTTTATAAGAGCCGCCGAGGAGGATATGTTGAATAAGGGGGTGGAATATATGTGCTGTCTATGCACTGACTTCGAGAATTTGAAGATGTTTAAGAACCGAGGGCAAATTGAAGCGCACTTGATTCGGAGGGGTTTCAAAAAGGATTATCCGTGTTGGACCAGTCATGGCGAAGTAAATGATCATATGCCGCCGGATGACACCGCCGGTGAAGTGAATGATATGCCCCCGGATGACATCGCCGGTGAAGTGAATGACATGCCGCCGGCTGATGTCGATTGTGGCTCGGATTCGGATAGGTTGCACGTGATAATCTAGATCAGATGCTTCGCGATGTAGAAGAGAACTATGATGAGAGAGAGTATATTAAATTTCGTGGCTTGATGGAGGACTCAGAGAAACCTTTGTACACGGGCTGCAAGTACACGAGGTTGTCGGCCGTGCTTGAACTGTTGAAATTGAAGGCAAGCAACGGTTGGTCCGACAAGAGTTTCACGGCGCTGCTAGGTCTTTTAGCGGACATGCTTCCGGAGGGAAATGAATTGCCTAAAACCACGTATAAAGCCAAGAAGGTTCTTTGTCCGTTGGGAATGGAAGTAGAAAGAATACATACATGCCCGAACGACTGTATCCTCTACCGTAAAGAGTATGCAAACATGCATGTATGTCCGGTGTGCAACGCATCCCGATACAAATGTAACAATCAATCAGATGATGGTGAGGGAACAGAGGCAAAGAAAGGACCTCCTGCTAAGGTGGCATGGTATTTTCCTATAATTGCCCGTTTGAAAAGGTTTTTTGCAAATCCAAAGGAGGCAAAACTGCTGCGTTGGCACTCGGAGGAGCGCAAGAAGGATGGAATGCTAAGACACCTTGCTGATTCCGCGCAGTGGAGAAAAATCAATAGGAGTTTTGCAGAGTTTGGTGCAGAACCAAGGAATATAAGGTTTGGACTGAGTACAGATGGAATGAATCCTTTCAGTAGCATAAGCAGCCGACATAGCATATGGCCCGTGACTCTCTGCATCTATAACCTTCCTCCTTGGTTGTGTATGAAGCGAAAGTACATTTTGCTGTCGATACTTATCCATGGGCCAAAACAACACGGGAATGATATCGATGTGTTCCTAGCACCGTTGGTGGAAGATCTAAAAGTACTGTGGAACGAAGGGGTACAGGTATGGAATGCATACAAACGAGAGAACTTCACTCTGCGCTCCTTATTGTTCTGCACCATAAATGATTATCCTGCCCTTGGTAACCTATCAGGCCATAGTGTAAAAGGTGTCAAAGCTTGTGCTCACTGTTTAGATGGTACCGAGAGTGTGTGGCTGAGACACTCACGCAAAACCATCTACATGCGTCACCGCCGGTTCCTTCGGAGGGCTCACCCATACCGCAAGATGAAGAAACAATTTGATGGAGAGAAGGAAGACGGTTTATGATATGGTTAAGGATTTAGATGTTGTCCTCGGAAAGGGACGTAAATTGAGGGCTCATGAGAAGAACACCTGGAAGAAGAGATCAATATATTGGGACTTACCTTATTGGGAGTACCTAGATGTTAAACATCGCATCGGCGTCATGCACGTAGAAAAGAATGTGTGCGACAGCTTGATTGGTCTCTTACTGAACATCTGTGATAAAACAAAGGACGGCGTCAACGCACGGCTTGACTTGGCTGATATGGACATCAGGCCTAAGTTAGCACCGACATGCACTGATAATGGACGAACGTACCTTCCCCCTGCGTGTTACACTCTGTCCAAGGCTGAGAAAACAGAACTGTGCCAGTGCTTGCATAGTGTCAAAGTTCCGTCAAGTTACTCTGGCAACGTGAAGAAACTTGTTTCGATGCAAGATTTGAAGTTAAATGGCATGAAGTCTCATGATTGTCATGTGCTGATGACACAGATGCTCCCTATTGCAATTAGAAATATTTTGTCGATCAAAGTCCGAGAGACAATCATGAGGCTATGTTATTTCTTTAACACAATTGCTCAGATGGTCATCAATCCCGAAGGACTAGATGCTCTGCAGGACAAGGTGGTGATGACTCTATGTCACGTTGAAATGTATTTCCCTCCTTCGTTTTTCGATATCATGGTCTATCTCAATATTCACGTTGTGTGGAAGATAAAAATGTGCGGGCCCGTATTCCTACGTAGCATGTACCCATTTGAGAGGTTCATGGGAATTGTCAAGTCCTACGTACGGAATCGTTCTCGGCCGGAGGGCAGCATCGTTGAAGGTTATGCAAGCGAAGAGGTCATTGAGTTTTGTGTCGATTATATGGCTCAGATTCAACCGATAGGTGTCCCTCAATCTCGTCATGAGGGAAGGCTGAAGGGTCTCGGAACTATCGGAAGGAAAGCAATCACTCCAGATATGGACATGTATACTCAAGCCCATTTCACGGTGTTGCAACACATGGTGAAGTGGCGCCTTATGTGGACCCGGCACAAGGATGTGCTTCGCAACAGAATTCGGAGCGGCGGGTGTTTGGATCATGAGGCAACACAACGTCGGTTCAACCAATGGTTGAAGGAGCAAATCGTTAGGAGCTCGCCGAGTGAGACGCGACATGGTTGGCAAAAGGCCGACATTTATAGTTGTGACATGGCAAGGATATGACATAAATGGGTACACATTCTATCTGTGATCTCGGGATGTCAAGAGCACTAACGAACAGCGGTGTCCGCATAGATGCATTCATACCGATGGGTCGAGAAACTCGTACTATGGCTTCATAGAAGAGATTTGGGAGCTCGACTATGTGGTTTTCAAGATCCCCTTATTTCGCTGCCATTGGCTGCATCTCCCACAGGTGAAGGTTGACAAATACGGTGTCACGACCGTGGACCTCCAACGTGTCGGGTACAAAGACGAACCATTCGTGCTCGCCAATCAAGTTGTTCAAGTTTTCTATGTAACCGACCGGCAAATAAGAAACGCCATGTAGTTCTTCATGGAAAAAGGAGAATTGTCGGAGTGGAGAATGTAGTGGACGAGGAGGAATACAATCAATTTGACGAGTTACCTCCTTTTGCAAATGGCATAAGGGTCGACGATGAACAACGTGACGAAACTAGTTACGTACGCATTGATCATGATGAAGGGCTAATTTTTAAAGGAAATAAGCAAGTACAATAAGAATGTATATGTGAAAATGTGTGACAATTTTGAGATGTATATGTGAAAATGTGTGATGTAGTCAATTTTGAGATGTATATGTGAAAATGTGTGATGTAGTCAATTTTGAGATGTATATGTGAAAATGTATATGTGTGATGTATTTGAGAATGACAAAATGTATTGGCATTTATGTATATGTGATGTATATGTGTGATGTATTTGAGAATGAAAAAATGTATATGAATGCAGCTGTTCGGTGGTTGATATGAATGCAGCTATTTGGTGGTTGATATGAATGCAGCTGTGTAGTTATTGATGTTGTCTTAATTGCAACAGCCGGCAAAGGCTTATCACAGACGGTTCTAAGTTTAGAACCGTCTGTGATAATCTCCCTACTTATACCCTCTCGCTAGGGTTTTCCGTGTGCGCTGCAGTTATTCGATTAGATCTAAATCTCGAGCCCGTCGTCGCCGCCGCCTCCCCGAGCCCTTGCCGGCTGCCTCCCCCAGCCCTCGCCGGCCGCCTCCCCAGACGAAGACGTCGCCGCAGCCTCCTCCTCCTCCGTCGCCGCCTCCCCGAGCCCGTCGCCTCCTCCTCCTCCATCGCCACCGCCTCCTCCTGCGTCGCCGCCTCCTCCTCCTCTGTCGCCGCCTCCCTGAGCCCGTCGCCTCCTCCTCCTGCGTCGCCGCCTCCTCGAGCCCGTCGCCTCCTCCACCTCCTCCGTCGCCGCCGCCTCCTCCTCCTGCGTCGCCGCCTCCTCCTCGTCTGCCTTCCCTAAGGTCACTGTTAGTTGCTTAGTACATACTGTTATGGTTAGTTGCTTAGTACATATTTAGGGTTGATGCTTCATACTGTTATGGTTAGTTGCTTAGTACATATTTAGGGTTGATGCTTCATGCTTACTGTTAGTGTTTAGGGTTGATGCTTGATGCTTGGTACATATTACATTGGTACATTGTTTACTGCAGTAGCTTAATTAGTTTGCTATTTGGTACATACTACATTGGTACATTGTTTACTGCAGTTGCTTAGTTTACATTGGTACATATTACATTGCTTGTTGTGTTAGTATATAGTATATAGTATAGGCACATAACCCCTCTCTGTCCACATCACCCCCTCCCTTCCCCCCCTTCCCTCTACTCCTCTCCTCTCTTCCTAACATTGAGCATCATGTATCACTTTTCTTGCTTCCTCATCTTATCATGTGCAACCCTACAATTTGAGAGCACAAATTAACCAATCAAGGAAGAGTATATGATCAAAGGGCATGAAGCAAGTAACACATTCTAGTGTATCCGAATAAAGAAATCTTGCGATTATTGCAAAAGATACATTGACCATTTGGGTGGAAAGAAATACATTGTGTCGTCAGGCTCATGACTGCCAATTCGAAGCATAGCATAGCATCCGAGGCACATCCGAGGCCTGCAGCTATGTCTTGAAGAATGCCAAGAGGTGGTCTTCAGATGTGGCATTCCTCAAACTATAAATTATGAATCTTATTCTCATAACCCATCTGAATACCAGCTCTTGGCATTCCTCAAGACACAGGAGCAGGCCTCGGATGTGCCTCAGATGCTATGCTATGCTTCAATTGGCAGTCATGCGCCTGACGAAACAGTTAATCTTTCCACCCAAATGCTCCATGTATCTAGACAAAAAACAGCAAATGAAGCAAGTGACATACTATAGTGTTCCCGTTCAATGAACCGGATACACTAGTTTGTGTCATTTGCTTCATAGACCTTTGTTTAGGGACTTTGCTATTTGGTTTATAGTATTAGCAAAAAAAAGTAGGTGCTAGGATAGGCACTTTGTTTAGAGATCTTGTAGTAATAGTATTACAAAATTCAAGAAAATTTTAGTACAGAAGTTCAAAAAAAAAGAAATTCTCAGATTCTTCGGTGAGCAGCCGACATAGCCGACTTCTTCGGTGAGCGACTATCCATCTGCTTCTTCCCACTCCTTCTCTTCATCTCGATCTACGGATCACACGCGCGATGGCGATGATTCGATTAGATGAATCATCGCTACTGGCGTACGTGATCCAGAGACCAGAGATGAAGAAAAGGAGTGGGA
Source organism: Dendrocalamus sinicus (assembly GCA_036346575.1). Classification (NCBI taxonomy): domain Eukaryota; kingdom Viridiplantae; phylum Streptophyta; class Magnoliopsida; order Poales; family Poaceae; genus Dendrocalamus; species Dendrocalamus sinicus. Next base: position 20,968,320 of record CM070648.1, read on the forward strand.
AGAAGCAGATAGATAGTCGCTCACCGAAGAAGTCGGCTATGTCGGCTGCTCACCGAAGAATGTGGAATATCTTTTTTTTGCACTTTTGTAATAAAATTGACTTGAGTTTTGCGGGAAAAAGAAGGACTTGATACATCACCCCCTCTCTATGTCCATATCACCCCCTCCCTTCTCCCCCTCCCCTCTACTCCTCTCTTGTCTTGCAATTCAATATGATTACTTTCTCATCTTATCTTAATAGACCCACAAAATGAGCAACATGTCACCCGCGCATTCTTCAACATCATCATTTGGGCGCCCGCTCCAACATCAAGGCGCCAAGGAAGAGGGCTATCAAAGAAGCTCGAGGGCGACGGATCATCACGCGGTGAATGCATCCGGGGTCCCTATCCTTCCTCAAAAGCGATGCGCATTCGAACCATGGTCGGAGTAGTTGCACGAGAGCAATTGAGATCACATATAATTCGTGGAAGAGCGTGCGACACTCGGAAGCGTGGTGTGGACCGAAATTTTGGCATCGTTCGAGTTCCCAGAAGAACACCTGGACGCTATGCAACATCAAACCTACAAAGCGGCCTGCAAAGCATGGAAGAACTTCAAGAGCACGCTTCTCAGGAAATACGTGGAGACGGATGAAACGCCTGTTCATAAATACCCATTCCTGGAACCACAATGGGAAGAGTTCAAGGCGATGAAAACGACTGAAGATTTCAAAAGTACAAGTGTGGCGCACAAGGCCCCCGTGCAAAAATACACACCCTCACAGACTTGGCACAGTGGGTATGCGGGTAAAATCCCATGATGGAGGAAGGAGGTTGAGCTGGCAGCTGCACAGGACATCGCCCCGCCGTTTTCCAATATCCCGGATGACCGCGCTCGAAATTGGATTAGAGCAAGGTCATCTATAACGACATCAGGGGACATCACCTTTTGAAACCCTGCAGACCAGCAAGTGACCGAGCGCCTGGTAAGATATCGATCGAACTACGTAGCTTGTAATTACTCCACAACCATGCAATTGAAATGACATGTCGTGCTCTTGCAGGAAGAGCTGAGTTTTCAATCTACCCTGGGATCATTCCAAGGAACAAGGGAGAATGATATGCTCTCCGTGGCCCTGGGAAACAAGGAGCACCCGGGCCGTACGAGAGGCCTTGGACTTTACGTTCCTTGGAAACATGGTTTCCAAGATGACTTCGACATGTATCGGCGCAGGAAGATAAACAAAGCCGAGCGTGACGCACAGCTACGAGAAGAGATCAAGGAATCTCTTAGAGAGGAGCTATTAGCTCAGATGGTTGATGTAATTAGAGATGAGATGCAGAAACAGACAGAAAGTCAGCAGGCCGCCACCGCCGCTCCTGTGCTAGCTAGCCCGCACAACCGTCCGAGTAGCTGCGCGTCCAATCCGACGCAAACCCTGTCCAAATTTCCTGTGGACGACATCCTGGTAATAATTATTACCTCTCAAATGCTTGCTCCATTGGTAGACCTATTCGAGTAGCTAATTTTGTATCGTTATGTAGGAGCCTCGACGTGCAGGCTCCAAGTGAGATATGGCTCCATTCCCTTGTACGCTGCTTGGGGCTAGGCATATTCGTCTGGTATCGGGGCCATGGTGCACGGTCAAGCTTTAGCGCCAGGCTTCGCAAAAGCTAATGTGGATGGTGTGTATGCCAATTTTGAGGTGGTCCCGCCATCAAGCCCCCAACGACGAGATCGTGAATCTAGGACAGGCCATTGGAACATTCATCCAGTGGCCCAAAACAGACATATCCCTGGAGGCTTCTTCACCGGTGGCAGGGCCAGAATAGCAGTGCAAACCACAGCAACTTGCACTGGTGCCATCTCCACACAGGCCGTGCGAAGCACAGCTACCTGCACCGGTGCTATCTCCACAGGTGCTATTCTCGACAGAGCAACTTGCACCGTCTATACCATTACAGTCGACTAGCATAAAGTCGACCGACAATCGAGGCAGTGGCCAGAGCAAATCAAAGACGAAGGATGATGATGATATCCCGTCCATGCCATTGGCCCACAAATTCGTGCTAGGTGAGCTGATGGTATTCCAGGAAGAGCTCCAAAAACTAGGACTTGGTTGCCAAAGATTCCACCTTTGGTATATGGAACAGTCCAATAAGCCAGAGGCAGAACGGCGCTCAGGTATCACTGTCAAATTCAAGTGGAACATTTCTTGCACGGCTCGGGATCGTGTCTTCGCAGTGACCTTTGACGATATATTTGAACTTTTCACGATCAACGCTCGGCGCCGACTCGTTCGATCCGACGCCGTTAGTTAGTGCTGTACAATCACGATCTCTGTTCACGTAATACCGATATATGTCACAATTTGTTACTTTTCTGTGTTATATATAGATTCCTGCTGATCGAAGCTAGATCATCAAAATCACGAATTGGTTTCCTGGACCCACGCTTGGTCGCCATTGATACCATCATCGAGAATGCATCCTTCGTCGAGGACTATATTACAAAAGCACTGCTGGCTCACCAAGATAAGGAAATTGTTCTTATGCCATACAATGAGGAATTCCATTGGATTTTAATTGTAATTATACCAAAATGGAACAAGACTATATACCTTGATTCTCTAAGTAAGAACAAATCCAAGTACACAGCTATCGCCCAAATACTCGATAGGTACGTACATTGTATATTGTACTCTTTCTTTCCTTCCGAATGACTAACTTTTTCGAATAACGAAGGTCGTTCGCCACATACGTTCAACAAACACGTGACTCGACGACAGGGGCCAAGGCCTTGAAACATGATCGCAAGTTTCGGGTATTCGCTAGCTACACATTAATTAATCATATACAACACATAGTAGTAATGGCACTTGATTTAACATATTCTATTTTTTGCAGTGCCACCAGCAGCAGCCGGGCAACACGTGTGGATACTACGTGTGCCACCATATGTGACTACTCCTCGATTCCACCAAGATCACCAATTCTAAGGTTTGTCAATCTTCCCACATTTATTTCATACATGTCAAGTTTTATATATGCGCGCGTTCATATTCCTATCGACAGGCTGCGTCCATCTCTACATCTGCATTGAAACAGCCAGATTTTGCAAAAATTCGAGGAGAGCTCATTTGGTTTTTGTGGACAAACGTCGTAAGATCAGATGGAGCGTTCCACTGCCCAGAATGATTTTTTATTGTAATTCTAAGTGCAAATGCAGTGTACATCTTTTACAATTGTGTATTTGTTAATGGATATTTTATTTCAATTCAATGAATTGATTTGCGAAATGGATGCTTTATGTTTGTGAAATGAAGTGTGTTGTCAATTGGATGTTTTATTTCTGTGAAATGAATTGAGATGTGAAATGTATTTGAAATGAAATGAGATATGTCAATTGTATATGTTTTATGTCTGTCATTATCTGCTTGTTTCAGAGGGTATGGCTAGCATTTCCTGAGGATAGCCAATAAACAGAAATATATTTAGGGGTTGAAGGGAATATCATAGACAGTTTTAAGTTAAAACCCGTCTGTGATAGCTGATAATCACAGATGGTTTTGCGTTAACACCTGTCTGTGATAGCTGATAATCACAGACGGTTTTTAGTTAAAACCGCTCGTGATGATCGATATCACGATGGTTTTAACTAAAACCGCTGCGGATTATCGATATCCTGAGCGGTTTTTAACGCAAAACCATCTGTGATTATCAACTATCAAGACGGGTTTAACTCAAAAACCGTCTGTAATAGCTGATAATCACAGACGGTTCGTAAACCGTCTGTGATGACCTTCGATTATCACTGACCCATAAATACAGACGGTTCACAAAACCGTCTGTGATGATGATTTCGAACCGTCTGTGATGACCTTTTCTGTAGTAGTGAAGTTACTCCCTCCATTGAGAAATATAAGGTTTATAGTTTGAGTTTGAATGGTTTTGTTGAGAAATATAAGGTTTGCTTGTAGATTTAAGAAGTGTTTTCTACTATACTCCTATTTATTACCTCTCAACTATATGCACTTATTCATTATCATCTACATAAAATATTCTCCCTTATCTCTTCAAAACAATTATTAGAGGTATCTTAGTCATTTTTTCTTATACGTTTACTATTTTTCCTGTCACGTTAATCTTTGTGCAAAATCAAAATACGTCATATTTTTTTAATGGACAGAGTATCATACACACCCTTCATAATAAGGTACATCAAGGATTTCTTGTGCAATATATGCCACTACTACAAAAGAGGCTATACTGAACAGTTACATCACAGACGGTTCCTATGAACCGTCTGTGCTGCAATTATCACAGACGGTTCATATTAATAACCGTCTATGATATTTTCACAGATGGTTATTAATACGAACCATCTGTGATATGTGTATTATCACAAACAGTTCGTATAACAAACCGTCTTTGGTAATGCCACGACACCGATCTGTAGCATCTCCCCTAGATTCTGATCTCACCCGTCCATTCTCTTCGCATCGAACGGCATGCACCAGTTCCTCCCACCTCTTGCCGCTTATTAATTACTCCCCTCTCCCTTTCACTCAAAGATGCGTGAGTTCTACCAGTTGCTCCTAGCTAGTTCATCCACTTCTAACTTGTTCCTCGATGATGCCGACTACCGCCGTGAGCTAGCGCTTCCGTTGTGACACGATGATTGACTGCACAACACAGCCTTTTCGTAAATGTCATAAGAGTGTCTTATGCAGTCTCACCGTCATGACACAAAGGTGATGCTACCGCCACCTCTCCTTCGCTGCAAGGCACCGCGGAAGCAGCTAGCAACCAAGACAATGCTCAAGTCGGCGCCAAGGACATCCAGCTCACACGCTACTAGGATCTCTCCTTCTATATTTTTTCCATGGGTTCGTGGAATTAGGAGATGTGTTTTTGCCATGTTTAAGAGTTAGGTTCGTAGGATTAGAAGATGTGTTCTTGCTATGTTTAAGAGTTGGGTTCGTAGGATAAGGATGTGTTCTTGTCATGTTATTGCTGTGTTAGATGGGTAACCTGCTCATTATCTTATGATGTTGTAATGGTGGATTCTAATGGAATATCTTCTTTATCGAGCTCTTGATGAGGGCGTGCACCGGCGACGCACATGGCCCCAAATTGGTGGGGCCCCAAACCAATACGTATATCGTATATGTACGAGCTACTGGCGGTCCGATCCCGACTCCTACGGCTCCTGCCGATGCGCAGGCCGCATGGCGTGCCTGCTAGGGCTTCTTCAATTCTGCGGCCGCTGATGTGGTGACGAACTGACGACGGTGGTGCCGCTAGCATCAGTGGTTCATACGACGCCTTCGTCGCCGCGGCCGGCGCGTTCCCGTCCTTCGGCGACACGGGCGATGCAAGCGAGCGCAAGTCCTGGCGCAGACTTCCCAGGAGACCTCCGGTACGTACGTAACTAGCTAGAAAGTAGAAACTTTTTCGCACAATCGCACGTAGGAAATTAACGTATATACTGTGGTTGGACTTTGGAGTAGAGGCTGGTTAATTATGAAGATATAATTGGAGATTTCATTTCAAGAAATACAAGACGAATGATGCTTTTTAGTAGAACATGAGGTCAGTACTATATTTTTTTGGTCTTAATATTTGATATATTTTCAAATCTTGTATGGAGTAATACATATTGAAGTTACATCTTACATGATTGTGCGATAGTATGCCTTAGTTATATTAGACCAATATTTTTTAAAAATTGAGGGCCTCATTTTGCAATTCGCCCTGGGGCCCCAAATTTCTGGAGACGGCCCTGGCTGCTGTATTTGCTTGTTTTCAAAGGGCATAGCTAATATTATTTCTTGAAGCTAGCCAAAAAATAGAAAAAAAATTAGATATCGAATGAATTATCGTAGATAGTTTGTGCTATAAACCGTCTATGAAGGACTATCACAGACGGTTCTATATACCAACCGTTTGTGATACTCGCCAATCACAGACAGTTGGTAACTAGAAGGGGGATTTGCTCATGTGCCCCAAAGTTTAATGGCGTTTGCTCATTTGCCCCATGATGTCTCACTGTCATGTGGGCCCTGGACCCGCATGTCAGTGAGACATCATGGGGCAAATGAGCAAACGCCATTAAACTTTGGGGCAAGGGAGCAATTTTTCCTAACTAGAACCGTCTGTGATATATGAGTATCACAAACGGTTTTTGGTTCGAGCTATCTGTAATAGTTTTTTCACAGACAATTCAAGTTACGAATCTTCTATGTTGTTTTTATCATAAACGACTCACAAACCGTCTATGATTACCCGTGATTATCACTGACGTATAAATTCAGATGGTTCACAAAACCATCTGTGATGACAATTTCGAATCGTCTATTTTGTGCCAGTATGTAAAGTTAACATATCACATCTCGTGCTCGGTTGGTACGGAGAAACAAGTACGTACAGCCATACTTGTTTTTAAATCCTTCAATCGCCTCCGTACTGACAGTACTATAACTGCCACGAATCCCAAGAGAGAGAGAAAGAGAGAGGGGGCTTTCTGATGGAGATGTCCAGGGGCAACTAACCTGGATCTGTGTCGTCAGTGTGCTGACTTTGCTTTGTTTATTTGCCGGAATCTATGACCTTTTTTGCGTTCTAGAATGCGCTAAAGTCAATTGATCTTGTGTGTTCGATTTGATCGGTTAAGTCAAATTGTATATTAGAAGTGTTGTTCCCGTGTTTTTCCTTGGAGGCAGGTGAGCCGATCGATCGAGCAGTTTGATTACCGTTTAACGGCGACTTCAATTTGGACTTTTTATGAAGCTTAGTGGGAGAATGAAAAGTCGGATCTTGCAAATAAGTATCCTGCCTTACCGGTGATGGTGATACTCGACTCGTTGTTTAGCTAGGTTCTGAATTAACTAGTCAGCAATTGCACCCGGCCCGGAATTAAGGAGCCACACTTCGACGTACTCATATAGATCTCTGCCAAAATGTTGGCATCTGGTTGCAGTTTTACATGTTACACTGGCTTGAGTCGCTTTGATCGAACAGGTCGGGAACTATGACTTAAACCCTGACAGACCAATGTATGTGTGAATGCCTAGCCGTCGAAGCATGTACGGATGGTCAACAAACAAGGATAGCAAAACATCTTGGAACAAGCTGCACCAATTGAGTGCAAGATAGTATGAAGAAGTGAATATGGAGAGAGCTCAGGAGAGAGAACAAGCTAAGAGTCTGTACAAGCTACAGTTACTAATACCACTGTTGTGCCAACTGTTCTTAACACTTAAGATGATTGTTTGCTTGATTTAGCCAATAAATTAGATGTGGTCTTTGGTCCTAATGTGATACAACACAGAAAACAAATTAAACTGATTAAGCCCTTGGAACAAGCTAGAGCTAGTATGCACTTAGCTAATGCTTCAGCTCAGAAGTGTCCTGTTGAGAGCAATGAATCAGCCTAAGCTGTTCGTGAGTCTGATGTGCTTCAGGAGCTTTTGACAGATGAGGAGGACTGCACCTCTGAACTGCAAGAAGCTTGTTTGAACCGAGTCAAGCTTTCCCGGGAAGGAAGAAAAAGAAAGGTTTTTGACCTGAATTTTTCAGTGTGAAAACTAAGAAAAAGGTGCAGCACCCCAGGAATAAAAATAATAAAAAGGCAAAACATGAAAGGTTTAATTTGGAATTGTAGGGGCCTGGGGTCTACTGAGAAAAAAAGATTTCTTAGAAAAAATTATTGTAGATCATAAACTAGATTTCATTTGTTTGCAAGAAACCATGAAACAAACTTGTCCTTTAAATATCCTCAGACATATTTGTGCTGGTCAGGAGTTCCATTGGCATTGGGCTCCTACCAAGGGTAGGTCTGGTGGAATTCTTATTGGTGTAAGGGCAGAGAATTATGATGTTTTTGAATAGCTCTGAAGGTGATTTTCATGTTAGAATTTTAATTAAAAAGAAGGAATCTGGCTTTACAGATAGTGGTTTATGGGGCTGCTCAGGCTGAACATAAGGAGTGATTCTTGACTAAATTATCTCAGGTTTGTCAGTCGAGTCAGTATGCCATGTTTGTGGGTGGGGATTTTAACATAATTAGGAATACCTGTGAGAAGAATAAAAATCAGGGGCCTTTAAGGTCGTCCTTTTGGTTTAATGCTATCATTGAATCCATGGGTCTGAGGGAATTAGCATTCGGTGGCAGAAAGTACACTTGGAGTAATAATCAAGAAGACCCTTTGTTTGAGAAATTAGATAGGATTCTGGTTAGTGTTGATTGGGAGCTTGATCAGTTTCCTTTAGCGACTATTAGAGATTTAACTAGAACCTTACCTGATCATGCTCCATTATTGTTAGAAACTGGCAAAAACACTCACTACTACAGAAAGACTAATAGTAGACGGCAAATCACAGACGGTTTTGTGAAACCGTCTGTAATGTAAACTATTACAGACGGTTTTATTTTGAAGGCCGTCTGTGGTATTTGTGGCGGGAAAAAGGAGTATCACAGACGGTTTTATTTTGAAGGCCGTCTGTGGTATTTGTGGCGGGAAAAAGGAGTATCACAGACGGTTCTTACCGCTGAACCGTCTGTGATACTGAAATATCACAGACGGTTTTTTAAAAACCGTCTGTAATAATCTGGGATTATCACAGACGGTTTTTTATTAAAAACCGTCTGTGTTGTGTCGACTATCACAGCCGGTTGTTGTTAAGAACCGTCAGGAATGTTCCTGACGGTTTTTCACAAGAACCATTGTGATGTCCCTTTGTCCGTCGTATTCTAGATCGAGGTTAATATATAAGTACACATTGCTTCTAATAACTTAACTACGAACTATCGAGACAAGAGATCACAAATTAAAGGCAAATTTATTAATTTCAATTAGAGGCAAATTTATTACAAAAGTCGCACAGGTAAAGAGTTTCCCAGATTGTATTCTTTTGGGCTTCGTAAGCTTCTTCTTCGACTTGGGGACTTGGAGGATCAGCCGCTAAATTCTCGAACGCCGTTAAGATTGCTCTTGTCCTCAGCACTTCCTCCTCCAGCCTGGGCAAATGATCAGCAGCATCCATAATGTCGTAGAGGATAGCATGAAAAGATTCCTCAGAATCGGCCGTATTTGCTTGATCGGCAAGGCTATCCATCAGTCTCTCCAATGCATGTAGAGCTTCTTCCGCTTTGCGCACATTGTGGAGAAGAACCAGGGTGAGGGATGTTTCCCTTTCTTGAGCGGCAGCGAGACACCTCCGTCGACGGCGGATGATGAGGTCGAGCTGTCGGATGCAAGAAAGTCGGGAAAGGAGAGCAGGGCATGTGCGGAGAAGCTGCTCCAAATGCAAATTGCTGGCCGCCTGTGTAATGTTCCGGCTGAACAATTCGTGATGAACAGATGAGAGGAAGGAGATGATCACAAGAATAGTAGAATCCATATTGTACGTACGTAGAAGAGACCTGGATTAGGCGCGTACATTTAACCTTTAGCATCGTATACCCAAACATTAATGATATAGACGCGCTTCGTATAACGATCGAGGGACGTTAATTAGACGATCGAAATATGAAGCGTTCTGGCAATGGACACACGCGCGAAGCATTAATGATATAGACGCTTCGTATAACGATCGAGAGACGTTAATTAGACGATCGAAACACGAAGCGTTCTGGCAATGGAAACACGCGCGAAGCGTTCTGGTATGAAGCTTATCACGCAGCGGTTTTTATAAAAACCGTCGTGATAATATTTATCACGACGGTTTTAATAAAAACCGTCTGTGATAAGTTAATTATCACGACGGTTTTAGTTAAAACAAATGCGTGATAATGCCTAAGGCATTTATTGCGCTGCTCGACCGCATCTGTCTTCATTTCAATCCAGATCTAGCCATCTGCTGCGCACTTTTCACTCGGGAGGAAGCTAGGCGATTTCGGGCGATTAATTTGGTGGGAAGAGGCGAGATTGAGCTTTGAATTAAGATTCAGACTTTCTTGGTTGCTGTAGATATGGTTAGTAATGAAATTTATTTTTTCTTTAATTGCATTACAATTTAGGTAAGTACTCCATGAGTGGTTATTGAAGACGGTTAATTTGCAAAATTGTTGGTTATATAATAGCTGTTGTGTTTGCAATATGAATTGAGCTAGCAAATTAAGTCTCAATATAATAAATGTGGCTGGTATATATGTAGTTATAATTAGTTAATCTAGATTTTAATACTAAGTTGTTATATATGTACGTAACATAGGACCGAAGCTGGATGTATGCCGCGAGCCGTGTGAGTGAAGAGTACATTAATGGCGTTTCTGCTTTTATAAGAGCCGCCGAAGAGGATATGTTGAATAAGGGGGTGGAATATATGTGCTGTCCATGCACTGACTGCGAGAATTTGAAGATGTTTAAGAACCGAGGGCAAATTGAAGCACACTTGATTCGGAGGGGTTTCAAAAAGGATTATACGTGTTGGACCAGTCATGGCGAAGTGAATGATCATATGTTGCGGATGACATCGCGGTGAAGTGAATGATATGCCCCGCATGACATCGCGGTGAAGTGAATGACATGCCGCGGTGATGTCGATTGTGGCTCGATTCGGATAGGTTGCACGATGATAATCTGGATCAGATGCTTCGCGATGTAGAAGAGAACTATGATGAGAGAGAGTATGTTAAATTCCGTGGCTTGATGGAGGACTCAAAGAAACCTTTGTACATGGGCTGCAAGTACACGAGGTTGTCGGTCGTGCTTGAACTGTTGAAATTGAAGGCAAGCAACGGTTGGTCCGACAAGAGTTTCACGGCGCTGCTAGGTCTTTTAGCGGACATGCTTCCGGAGGGAAATGAGTTGCCTAAAACCACGTATAAAGCCAAGAAGGTTCTTTGTCTGTTGGGAATGGAAGTAGAAAGAATACATGCATGCCCGAACGACTGTATCCTCTACCGTAAAGAGTATGCAAACATGCATGTATGTCCGGTGTGTAACGCATCCCGATACAAATGTAACAAACAATCAGATGATGGCGAGGGAACAGAGGCGAAGAAAGGACCTCCTGCTAAGGTGGCATGGTATTTTCCTATAATTCCCCGTTTGAAAAGGTTTTTTGCAAATCCAAAGGAGGCAAAACTGCTGCATTGGCACTCAGAGGAGCGCAAGAAGGATGGAATGATAAGACACCTTGCTGATTCCGCGCAGTGGAGAAACATCGATAGGAGGTTTGCAGAGTTCGGTGCAGAACCAAGGAATATAAGGTTTGGGTGAGTGCAGATGGGATGAATCCTTCGAGAGCATGAGCACCGACATAGCACATGGCCCGTGACTCTCTGCATCTATAACCTTCCTCCTTGGTTGTGTATGAAGCGAAAGTACATTTTGCTGTCGATACTTATCCAAGGGCCAAAACAACCTGGGAATCATATCGATGTGTTCCTAGCACCGTTGGTGGAAGATCTAAAAGTACTATGGAACGAAGGGGTACAGGTATGGGATGCATACAAAGGAGAGAACTTCACTCTGCACTCCTCATTGCTCTGCACCATAAATGATTATCCTGCCCTTGGTAACCTATCGGGCCATAGTACAAAAGGTGCCAAGCTTGTACTCACTGTTTAGATGGTACCGAGAGTGTGTGGCTGAGACACTCATGCAAAACCGTCTACATGCGTCACCGCCGATTCCTTCGGAGGGCTCACCCATTCCGCAAGATGAAGAAACAATTTGACGGAGGGAAGGAAGACGGTTCAGCTCCAAGGCATTTAAGGGGACACGAGGTTTATGATATGGTTAAGGATGTAGATGTTGTCCTCGGAAAGGGACGTAAATTGAGGGCTCATGAGAAGAACACCTGGAAGAAGAGATCAATATTTTGGGACTTACCTTATTGGGAGTACCTAGATGTTTGGCACTGCATCGACGTCATGCACGTAGAAAAGAATGTGTGTGACAGCTTGATTGGTCTCTTACTGAACATCCATGATAAAACAATGGACGATGTCAACGCACGGCTTGACTTGGCTGACATGGACATCAAGCCTGAGTTAGCACCGACAAGCACTGATAATGGACGAACGTACCTTCCCCCTGCGTGTTACACTCTGTCCAAGGCTGAGAAAACAGAACTGTGCCAGTGCTTGCATGGTGTCAAAGTTCCGTCTGGTTACTCCGGCAACGTGAAGAGACTTGTTTCGATGTAAGATTTGAGGTTAAATGGCATGAAGTCTCATGATTGTCATGTGCTGATGACACAGATGCTCCCTATTGCAATTAGAAAGATTAATCTTATGCAACCCTACAATTTGAGAGCACAAATTAACCAATCAAGGACCACTCTAGTGTATATGCCACATAGACCTTCAAGGAGTGGGAAGAAGCAGATGGATAGTCGCTCACCGAAGAAGTCGGCTATGTGGCTGCTCACGAAAAATCTGGGAATGTCTTTTTTTTCCACTTTTGTAATAAAATTGCCTTGAATTTTGCGAGAAAAAGAAGGATTGTCGGAGTGCAGAATGTTGTGGATGAGGTTCCCAGATAAAGAAATCTTGCGATTGTTGCAAAAGTTACATGGACCATTTGGGTGGAAAGATGAACTGTTTCGTCAGGCGCATGATGAAACAGTTCATCTTTCCACCCAAATGCTCCATGTATCTAGCCAAAAAACAGCAAATGAAGCAAGTGACATACTCTAGTGTTCCCGTTCAATGAACCGGATACACTAGTTTAGGGACTTTGCTATTTGGTTTATAGTATTAGCAACTAAAGTAGGTGTTAAGATAGGCACATCACCCCCTCTACTCCTCTCCTCTCTTCCAATTCAATATGATCACTTTCTCATCTTATCTTAATAGACCCACAAAATGAGCAACATGTCACCCACGCATTCTTCAACATTATCGCCGGAAGCGTCCGCTCCAACATCAAGACGCCAAGGAAGAGGGCTATCGAAGAAGCATGAGGGCCGACAGACCATCACAGTGGTAAACGCATCTGGGGTCCCTATCCTTCCTCAAAAAGCGGTAAACGCATTCCGAACCATGGTTGGAATAGTTGCACGAGAACGAATTGAGATCACATACAATTCATGGAAGAACGTGCCTGACACTCGAAAACGTGAGCTGTGGACCGAAATTTTGGCATCGTTCGAGTTCCCAGAAGAACACCTACACGCTGTGCAACGACAAACCTACCAAGCGGCGTGCAAAGCATGGAAGAACTTCAAGAGCACGCTTGTCAAGAAATACGTGGAGACGGACGAAACGCCTGTTCATAAATACCCATTCCTGGAACCACAATGTGAAGAGTTCAAGGCGATGAAGACGTCCGAAGATTTGAAAAGTACAAGTGTGGCGCACAAGGCCCTCCAGAAAAAAAACACACACCCCCACAGACTTGGCACATCTGGGTATGCGGGTAAAATCCCGCAGTGGAGGAAGGAGGATGACCTGGCAGCTGCACAGGGCATCGCCCCGTCGTTTTCCAATATCCCGGATGACCGCGCTCGAAATTGGATTAGAGCAAGGTCATCTACAACGACATCGGGGGACGTCTCCTTTCGAAACCCTGCAGACCAGCAAGTGTCCCCAATACCGTAAGATATCGATAGAACTACGTAGCTTGTAATTACTCCACAACCGTGCATTTAATATGATGACATTTTGTGCTCTTGCGGGAAGAGCTGAGTTTTGAATCTACCAGGATCATTTCAGGAACAAGGGAGAATGATATGCTCTCCGTGGCCCAGGAAACAAGGAGCACCGGGTTGTCTGAGAGAACTTGGGCTTACGTTCCTTGGAAACATGGTTTCCAAGATGACTCGGATGTATCGGCGTAGGAAGAGAAACAAAGTCGGCGTGGCCTTACAGCTACGAGAAGAGATCAAGGAATCTCTTAGAGACGAGCTATTAGCTCAGATGGCTGATGTAATCAGAGATGAGGTGTGGAAACAGACAGAAAGTCAACAGGCCGCTACTGCCGCTCCTGTGCTAGCTAGCCCGTAGAACCATCCGAGTAGCTGTGCGTCCAATCCGACGCAAACCCAGGCCAAATTTCCTGTGGACGACATCCTGGTAATAATTATTATCTCTCGAATGCTTGCTCCATTGATAGGCCTATTCGAGTAGCTAATTTTGTATCGTTATGTAGGAGCCTACGAAGTGCAGGCTCCAAGTGAGATATGGCTCCATTCCCTTGTACGCTGCTTGGGGCCAGGCATATTCGTCCGGTATCGGGACCATGGTGCACGGTCAAGCTTTAGCGCCAGGCTTCGCAAAAGTTAATGTGGATGGTGTGTATGTAAATTTTGAGGTGGTCCCGCTACCGAAGCCCCCCAACAAAGAGATCGCTACTCTAGGACATGCCATTGGAACATTCATCCAGTGGCCCAAATGCGACATCTCCCTGGAGGCTTCTTCACCGGTGGCAGGACTAGAAGTGCAGTGCGGACCACAGTAACATGCACTGGTGCCATCTCCACACGGCGGCGCGGCGAGCTACTGCACGGTGCTATCTCCACGGGTGCTATTCTCGCCAGAGCAACTTGCACCGTCTGTACCATTACAGTCGACTAGCATAAAGTCGACCGACAATCGAGGCAGTGGCCAGGGAAAATCAAAGACGAAGGATGACGACGATATCCCGTACATGCCATTGGCCCGCAAATTCGTGCTAGACGAGCCGATGGTATTCCAGGACGAGGTCCTAAAACTAGGACTTGGTTGCCAAACATTCCACGCTTGGTATATGGAACAGTCCAATAAGCCAGAGACAGAACGGTGCTCAGGTATCACTGTCAAATTCAAGCTGGAACATTTCTTGCACGAAGCTCAGGAATGTGTCTTCGCGGTGACCTTTGACGATATATTTGAACTTTTCACGCTCAACGCTCTCGACACTTCACTCGTTCGATGCTGGACGCTGTAAGTCTGTACAATCACAGTCTCTGTTCACGTAATACCGATATATGTCACAATTTGTTGCTTTTCTGTGTTATATATAGATTCATGCTGACTGAAGCTAGATCATCGAAATCACGAATTGGTTTCCTTGACCCATGCTTGGTCGCCATTGATACCATCATCGAGGATGCATCCTTCGTCGAGGACTATATTACAAAAGCACTGCTAGCTCACCAAGATAAGGAATTTGTTCTTATGCCATACAATGAGGAATTCCATTGGATTTTAATTGTAATTATACCAAAATGGAACAAGGCTATATACCTTGATTCTCTAAGTAAGAACAAATCCAAGTACACAGCTATTGCCCAAATACTCGACAGGTATGTACATTGTACATTGTACTCTTTCTTTCCTTCCGAATGACTAATCTAACTTTTTTGAATAACGAAGGTCGTTCGCCACATACGTTAAACAAACACGTGACTCGACGACAGGGGCCAAGCCCTTGAAACATGATCGCAAGCTTCGGGTATTCGCTAGCTACATATTAATTAATCATATACAACACATAGTAGTAATGCCACTCGATTTAACACATTCTATTTTTTGCAGTGCCACCAGCAGCAGCCGGGCAACACGTGTGGATACTACGTGTGCCACCATATGAGACTACTCCTCGATTCCACCAAGATCACCAATTCTAAGGTTTGTCAATCTTCCCACATTTATTTCATACATGTCAAGTTTTATATATGCGCGCGTTGATATTCCTATGGATAGGCTGCGTCCATCTCTACATCTGCATTGAAACAGCTGGATTTTGCAAAAATTCGAGGAGAGTTCATTTGGTTTTTGTGGAGTAAAGTCGTAAGATTAGATGGAGAGTTCCACAGCCCACAATGATTTTTTATTGTAATTCTAAGTGCAAATGTAGTGTAGATCTTTTACAATTGTGTATTTGTTAATGGATATTTTATTTCAATTCAATGAATTGATGTGCGAAATGGATGCTTTATGTTTGTGAAATGAAGTGCCTTGTCAATTGGATGTTTCATGTCTGTGAAATGAATTGAGATGTGAAATGTATCTGAAATGAAATGAGATGTGTGAATTGTATATGTTTTATGTCTGTGATTATCTGCTTGTTTCAGAGGGCATGGCTAGCATTTCCGAGGCTAGCCAATAAAGCGAAATATATTTAGGGTTGAAGGGAATATCACGAGCGGTTTTGAGTAAAACCGTGCGTGATAGATGATAATCACATACGGTTTTTACTTAAAACCGTCTGTGATTATCAGCTATCACAGATGGTTTTTAACTAAAAACCGTATGTGATTATCATCTATCACAGACGGTTTTGACTCAAAAACCGTCTGTGATAATAAGTATCACAGACGGTTTTTAACTCAAAACGTGTCGCGATTATCAACTATCACGAGCGGGTTTTACTCAAAACCGTGCGTGATAGTGATAATCACTGACGATCGAAAACCGTCTGTGATGACCTTCGATTATCACTGACCCATAAATACAAACGGTTCACAAAACCGTTTGTGATGACGTTTTCGAACCGTCTGTGATGACCTTTTCTGTAGTAGTGACTAATTCACCTACTTGCTTTAAGTTTGATTGTGTTGGCTAGTAAGAGATGATATTTTTAATGTGTTAGCAAGCTGGTCTAAACCTGTGATTGGTTCTTCCAGTATTGATATCTGGCAGAATAAAATTCGCAGGCTGAGACAAGTTCATAAGGGTTGGAACATTAGTGTATTGGGTGTCTATAAGAATGCTAAATAGGATCTGTTAAGTGTAATTGATGCTCTTAATAGGAAATGTAAACAATTTGGTTTAACTTTAGATGATAGAATTTTGAAACAAACCTGCAAACGCATAAGACCTTGTCTCGAAATGGCTTTAGCTTCTGGCTTTTTTTTTACTTTCGACCTATTTAAGTTAGAAGCTACTTGGAATGCATCGTCTTCTAATTTTGGCTTGTTTCAAGTTTTTGCCTTTTCTTTTTCCTCTTATTTCTTTGCATTGTCTATAACAATATAACGGTTTTTTAATTTTTCTCACTTTTTTCTTAGAAAATCTAACAGCCACTACAGTGTAATTTCAGCCAAAAGCTAAAAGCCACAGCCAAAAACTCAAGTCATAAGCTAGTTGGAGCACCAACAAAATTGTGAAAGCTCCATACCTTGCTTAGGGAGGAAGAAATCAAGTGGTACCAGAGGTCTAAAAAAAGGACTTGCTTGAAGGTGATAACAACACTAAATGCTGTCAATTAAAAGCAAGTGGTAGGAAGAGAAAACAGAAAATTCATAGTTTAAACCAGAATGAGGGTTTGGTTGAGGGTGTCCAAAATCTTAGAATTTATAAAACTGAGTTTTACGGAAAGCTTTGTGGAGAACCCAAGTATAACAAGATGACCATGAATTGCTCAGATTTTGCAGTAATTAGCTCTCGGGATAGGTAAAAACTGATCACACATTTTGAGTTAGAGGAAATTAAGAATGTGGTATTTTCTATGGACCATAATAAGGCTCCTGGTCCTGATGGCTTCCCTGCAGAATTTTACCATGTATTTTGGGAGATAATTAAATCTGAACTCAAACCAATGCTTGATGATTTTCACAAGGGAGTCTTGCCCATTGAGAGGCTTAATTACGGAAATAGAACTTTGCTACCAAAAAATTTAAATGCTGATAATCGAAAAGTACAGACGAATCTGCTTGCTTAATATGATCTACAAAATCTCTACCAAATTGATGACTCAGAGACTTTCTAAAGTAGCTCAACAGATCATTTCTCAAGAGCACACTACAACAAATATGGGATTCAATAATAATCAGAAATCATCACAGAATATCACTTTTTTGTCGTAAAGAAATTTGATGACAAAAATAAGACGTCACGGCTATCGTCATAGAAAATGTGTCATAGATTTGTACCTAGTGACGCAACAAGTCATTTTCGTCATAAACTCAATGACAAAAAATATAATTATCATGGAATGTAACAAATAGTCATGTTTATAATCATCATGCATATTTTGGTAAATGTCATGTAAATGTGCCATTTGGTAGGCTTCGAGCAGGTATGTTTTACGACGTTTTTTTGTCATAGCATCCATAAAATTCGTCCAGCTTCCTGGAGGTCCATAAAATGCAAAGTAAAATTTGTCTAGCTCTTCTCTCACCCAAGCTCGCTTAACTTAGAAGTTTTTTCAAGGTATGATGCAATGGTGCCTTTTTCTTTCCTCTTGTATTGTTTACTTCTCCAAGCTAACTTTCAAACCATGCCTCATCTCCACCTCATGCAAAAATTGGAAAATGACCTAAATTACTCAAACATCAATTCCTCATTGTTTATTTTCTATTTATTCTACCATTTCCTTTTATTTGGTAGTTTCAAAATTTAATGACCAAAAACTGTCGTTCCCGGATCATTTGATTACTTGTTGGTTTTCCATCACCCAAGCCTTCAAATTGGGTTTCCATAACTGCATTGCTTCCCTTCCACATTTTTGCAAACTTTCTAAAGCTTCCAAGCACTGTATTCCTGAATGTTTGGTTCAGTCAATCAATGGGAATCGAGATTTTTCTAAAACTAGTTGTTTTTGCTCCTTGTCGACGATTCGTCATCTCTGATGAGTCGTTCTTCGATTCCTTGTAACTACACTAACACTAGCAGATCCTCTACATATGTCATGCTTTGAATTGACCAATGCACCACCGTAGAACTCTAACACTAGTGCCACCCCATTGTTCACCGCCGTGCACTGTTGCCCCGTTTCTCCGGCTATTCTCCAGCCATGCTCCCTTGTTTACTTTGCATTCCCTGCCCATGCCCATATGCATGTCTCTAAGCAATGGGAGTCGAGGTTGTGCTCGTGCTCCCTTGTTTCCTCCGTGTTCCCTGTCCATGCCCATGCCTCTAAGTAATAACAATTCGTCATAGAAAAGTAAAATGATATATGGCAAAAAAATAAATGTGTTACAGAAAACAATTTGTCTCAAAACACCTTGGCGTGTGGCCACCCTTCTGACCTGACAATCTATGACGATATGTAACTATATATTGTGACGAAAATTTTAAATCATCATAAAATTTTAGGACAAAATGCCCCTACTTTCAATGGTGACAAATGTAATACATGCGTCACAAAAAGTTACTTATTAATGACTTTTATTTCAGTCATCAAGGAGTATTCATCACTGAAGCTCATATTTGTTGTAGTGGTAGGCTGGTTTTATTAAAAATAGGTATATTATGGAGGGAGTTGTGGTCTTGCATGAAACTTTAAATGAAATGTATGCTAGCACGGATGTGTCAAATCGAGACTTAGACAATTTTTGCCCCTATTGGTGCTGAACTCTCTAGAGTGGATGCAGATGTGGCGGAGCACCGGCACTGATGGTGCGGAAGTATCATTGTCCTACCCCAGTATTGTTGGCATAGAGGTCTAGTATATTATGACGTGGACTGAGGTTGCGAGTGGGCCATTCCTACTTGCAGCCTCATCCGCGCCAGGGCCCAAAGGCAAGCTCAATAGGTGCCATGTCGCCTCCCCCTTACCCTGCAAATCCACTCAAATCCCTCCATTTTTGCATGGGATTTCATGTGGTTATTCATAAGAGAAGGTAATCCCCTCACCCCCATGATTTTACCAATTATATTTGCTTGATTTGGTCAAATTTTGAGCAACGCTAGTTTAGAGGTGACCTCCAAAATACAAATTTGGAGTGCATGAGAACTTGATTTTGGCTTGGATTGGGCATTGTGAGATGGTTAGCAATGGTTGGTAGTCCGATTGTTGCCTACATTTTGATTATTTGTTATATATTGTTGGTTGGTTTGCATACAACACATATGGATGAACCAGGAGAAATCATTATTGTTTGTTACAAATTGTATGAACTTGGGCTAGTCTGTTGTGATGTAGGTTATGATTTTGTGTATGTGTCCATGCGCTAGCATGGTTTGTTGGTTATGTTGAGGTCAGTTTGGAAGGGAAACCATTGTAGGATGTGAATAGTATAGTATTTATTTGATTATGATGTTTATTTTGTTGGTCGATGGATCGGTCCATGCGGTAGCAAATGTTAAATGATTTGCATATTGATTGATGGTTTGATACAAATTAATTGGTACATGTGAGTTAATTATATATATTTTGTCCTTCTCTTGGCAAAGGATTGGTGTATGTTTTATTTCCAGTTATTGCCTGTGATCGTTTAGATGGATAGAGTAGTGTTGTGTGTCACAGTGGCATGATGATGTACAACAATAGTGGTGTGGAGTTTGTGGGCATGGTGTTGAGCTTGTTGGTGTACATAGCGCAGAGGATAGAATATTGAGTGTTCGGTTGGAGGGAAGGTATGATGTTGGTATTGAGGCATGACCACTATTGATGTTGCCAATTTCCTCTAACCTCTATTGGTTGTTGGCTCCCAACTCAAGTCCCTTGACGTGGTCGCAATGAATGTTGTGGAAAGTGAGCCACAAAATGTCACCACCGATTTGAATAGATCTCCATGAGGTGATGAGGACGACATGAAGGCGGGGTATCTATCACCGGATGTTATGCATGATGATGGTAATGACCTTCTGTATGTGGATGTCGTGCTTGACAACCCACTAAAGCCTTTGGCCCAAAGTAGTCCTAAGGCAGCAACAGCCCTACCCGTCGCTTGTTTTGATGGGGCAAGGGCCTCTGACAAGTTTGATGCTCGGGTCTTTGGTGACAGGTTCATTGGTGATGAGCCTTATGAGGAGCAGTACACATCCGACTCAGACGAGGACCGTCCTGATGTGGTGTTGATGAGGAAGGATGCCGAGGTGTTCCAGAAGGTGATTGGGCATGATCCCCGTAACTTGAAATTCAGTGATATGAGTCTAGCATGTGGGGCTGTTCTTGACAACGGTGCGAATGTTGAGTGTGTACTGCCTGCATCCATGGGGTAGATCCAAAAGGGCATGTTGTTTCCTAACATGTTGTCCATGGAGTATGGCTCAAGGAGTACTCGGTCCGGCACCATCAGTCATACTGTGTGGTTTAGTCAAGCTTGCAGAAGTGTTACACAATGAGATGTGAGGATAGAAATTTCTCCTGGAAGGCCTATGCCTAAAGAACACCTCATGATCAATGGAAGTCTAGGTGACAAGTGTGGTCGAACCACACACATGTGGAAAAGCACAGCTCTCAGGCGAGCATTAATAGCTCACATCGAACTTCATCACCAACCGTATTTGCAATGCTATGAAGAAGCAACCAAGCATTTCACGTGCAGCTCTCGTGGAGTTCATGTTTGAGATTTTTGGGTATCGGGTAAAGTATGGGACAGCTTGGAGGGCTAACAAAGCCACCATGAAGATATTGTATGGTGATTGGGCCAATTCCTGTGCTCACCTACCGACGTTTATGCATGCCATGAAGTCTACCAACCCAACAATAATGTACAACATAGATCTCCATGAGTGGAAGGTTGATATCGTGGAAGGTGTGATGAGAAGGGTATTTGGCTGTGCATTTTAGACATTTTGGCCTTGTGTGCAGGCATTCTAGCATTGTAGACTTGCTTTAAGTGTTGATGGCACCTTCCTAACCCTCAAGTACATGGGCACCATTTTGGTCACCATTGAGGTTAATGCTGAGGACTGGCTTGTTCCCTTAGCTTTCGCGCTTATGGTACAGGAGAGCATCTCTAACTGGGAGCGGTTCATGGGGGTAACACTGAAACAAGCAATACCATGGGGGCAATAGGGGTCGAGGTTGTAGCCAACAAGGAGGGCAAAGGGGAGGGAGGTCACCCAAAGTTAGGCATGTGCATGTTCATTTCAAAATTGCTTGTTATTATTGCAGTTGCATTGTAAGTTTGTCTTTAAAGCTTTACTTTTAATATTTCATTATTGTGTTCACACTTACTGACCCTGGGTGTTTGCAATTTTTAAGGTGGCGCTACACACACCACTGGCACTTGACCCATACTACAATGTGACACATCGAGGAAGCAGGTAGCAACAAGCAAGTTTGTAGCTACCGCTTTCACTTTATTTATGGAGCCTTGTATCGATCATGAATTCTCATTGCAAGTGGTGTTGGACACATGGGTCGGGAGATTTGAGCCATATCTTGATCCACAAAAATGGTCAGTTTACAATGGAGCCATGTAAGTCAAAGATAGCTCTCTACGTGTGAAGACAAGGGGTAGGCACAAGTCCAAACAGTTCAAGAATGACATGGACCGAGCCCAAGCCAGCCGTAGGCAGAGGAGAAGTGACAACCAATTCTTGGCCGATGGGACTCCTAACCATTGTTTGGAGTACCACCTAGAAGGCCACAATAAGACACATTGTCCAAAGCATCGAAAGAAGGGAAATGCATAAGGGGCGACCCCACGATGGCCAATGCCTTAGGGGGTAACACTGAAACAAGCAATACCATGGGGGCAATAGGGGTCGAGGTTGTAGCCAACAAGGAGGGCAAAGGGGAGGGAGGTCACCCAAAGTTAGGCATGTGCATGTTCATTTTAAAATTGCTTGTTATTATTGCAGTTGCATTGTAAGTTTGTCTTTAAAGCTTTACTTTTAATATTTCATTATTGTGTTCACACTTACTGACCCTGGGTGTTTGCAATTTTTAAGGTGGCGCTACACACACCACTGGCACTTGACCCATACTACAATGTGACACATCGAGGAAGGTGGTAGCAACAAGCAAGTTTGTAGCTACCGCTTTCACTTTATTTATTTTTGTTGGGCATGGATTGTAAGTAACCAAGTTTGATGCATTAATTATTCTAGCAGATTCCAACTTAGTATGTAAAACATGACAAAACTCACAAGATTCATCATCAGGAATAGAAGCTCTAAGTCTATTGCTTTCAGAATTTAAGCTCTCAACAACAAAATCATGATTTTTAATTTTCTTTTTATACTTTGTGGGCTCCTTTGTCAATCTAAGCACAGCCCGAGATAAATCAGTATAAGAAGGTTTAACCTCATCCGGATCACTGTAAAGATCATCATTGTTGAGCTCCTCACTGTTGGCCATAAAACACATCCCTGTGAAGTCCACCTCTTTTTCCTTCTTACCATTGCTCTCATCGTCGCTTTCAGAATCATCATCACTCAAAACAATCTCATCAAGTGCTGAAATTATCTTGTTGACTACCTTGCAATAATTGCACTTCTTGTTTGGATCAATCTTGATTTGAGAGCGACGACTTAGAGCCTTGTCATCCTTAACCTCTTTGCTTCTTAGTTTTGGACAATTCATCTTAATGTGGTTTAACTCACCACATTCATAGCATCTTATTGGAGCTGCACTCCAGCTTGATCTGATGTTGTTAATTGCCTTGGTCACTCTATTGGAGAGAAGTACAAGCTGCTCTTTTGGAATTTCCTCTAATTGTTTATTTGAAATAGAGCACAATGCAAACAAATAAACAGTAGAAGAACTAGAAGAATTATGAGCTTGGTTAGTCATTAAGCCCAAAGAATTAGCCTTGTTTATCCTGGCCAAGACATCAATCTCATGTGTTTCCATTTTGGAATAAAGATCATTCAAAGTGAGTGTTTCCATATTAATAGAATGATTAATATTAGTGACTAACACATTCCAAACAGACATATCCAAAGCATTTAAAAATTTGACAGGCATTATCAAAATCAGAATATGTGACATCTACAGATTGCAAATCACGAACAATTTTATTGAAGTAATTAAAAAGAGCATCTACTGATTCTCCAGGTTTCATCTCAAATTTAGAATACTCCTTTTTGAATTGATTCTGACGCACACCTTTGACAGGTTTAGATCATTCATGATAATCCGCTAGAGTGGTCCAAATTTTATTTGCAGATTTAATGTGAGCAACTCTGACAAACTCATTTCTACTTAATCCTTGCTACAAAATATTTCTAATCTTAGCATTAGCTTCAACATCAGAGGAATTTTCAGTTGTAACAACAAGAGACACTTCATATGTATTTTCAACTTTTTACTAGATAGAATTACCTTGTGCTTGAAGAAAAACTTCTATGAATGTTTTCCAATAAAGATAATCTGGTCTAGTGATCCTGATATGATGCCATTGGAACCTGCTCTGATACTACTTGTAGGATCGTCGATGGCAATCAGAGGGGGAGGGGGTAAATGATTGTAATTTGCTGCGAAAACCTTTTTTATAATCCGCTGTCTCCTGATTTTTGAACTTACTAATTCTACAAAAACACAAAAGCAAAAGATAGCAAAAACAAATAAGAATAATTAAGCTCACAGAGTCATGGGCGACGTGATTTTTTTATAATCGCATGTGAATCAAGATCAAGTTGAGGCGACGTGCCGCTGCTGGTTCACGTGATCAGGCGTTGCATGCAGTTGAGTGTGAGATCTGCTGGAACTTTGGCCGAGGACGAAGAAAGTCAGGACTCGCCACCACCGACGATGAGAAGTCACGATCCTTTTCTTCGATTCAAGTCGGCCGCCGCCGCTCGCCGTCTTTGATCAAAACAAGTCACGGCAAGGATTGCTTCGGCTGGCATGCACAATCGAAAAGATCAGAAACTTCATGCAAAGCATGCAGCCACCGATGTCCTTTTTATTTCCACCAATCAAAGTCTCAACTAATAGCTCATGCACAATCGAAAAGATCAGGAACTTCATGCAAAGCCACTGCACACGACATCAGATCACGAAAACCATCCACTTCTCATTATTCATCTGCACAGCCAATGTCTGCATATATATATTTTTCCTATATATATATATGCAGCACCCTAAAACACC
This sequence comes from Dendrocalamus sinicus, assembly GCA_036346575.1. NCBI lineage: Eukaryota > Viridiplantae > Streptophyta > Magnoliopsida > Poales > Poaceae > Dendrocalamus > Dendrocalamus sinicus. The sequence goes on from CM070648.1 coordinate 20,992,954, forward strand.
TATTCAATCTCTACTCAAAACTCTAATACAACTCGTCCAACTAGACCTACGCCTTTTTATCTTAACAGGCTTTCGGCCCACTATTTTTCAAGGGACCCGAAACCCTTCCTAATACGGGTTTTATAAAATTCCAACTTTTCTAATGCGTCACATGTCGAAGCCTCCAAGACCGCACCTCCCGTAGCTTCTCCACGCATCATCCACCATGTGTCGTAGCCTCTGGACCGCACCTCCGTAGCTCCAATATGTATCATCCATCTCTGATCTCTATACGCCCCAAGTATGAGCTCGACCATCTCGTGACCTTCTTGACCGTCCGAACTTCGGATCTCCCCATCCTAGTCCCGGTCCATCCTCCATGCTCAACCTGCATATACAAAGATCAAAGAACATTTTTCCAGCACAAGTTTGTTCCAACTTGACTAACATCAGTCCACACACACCACATGTCTCGCATAACATTGATAAGTAATATTATTAAATATTCATCATCATAAATTAACCATTGTCAATTATTCATCACCAAAATAGCCTAGATCTACCCACATGGTCTAATAGAGGTGGCCTCCTCCGTTGAGGAGAATAGTGTTTTCGACAATGAGGCTCATCATAGCACACACATTGAACATGCCGGCCGGTGTATGACAGATCTCGCCTATTTTACATTGCTTTCATCTTCTAAGTGAATTTGCCAACATTGCATTTTTGCATTATCCACAGTCTAGGGAGCTCCATAGGACAGTGAACGAGGTAGGACAAGCCTTATGGGTCCTACTCGGATCACCTGAGGCTGATCGAGTGCACACTTCGAGACTAACATGAGGTGACGTGTTCACCAATTTGTTGTAAAACATGTGATACAAATGTTACATTAAATTGATGTTTGTTGTTTGCTAATGTTGCAGCGCATACAAAAGACATGACACAAGATGGCCGCCCGACTTGGCTGCCACATGATTGTGGCTACAGACGTGGTCCCTCCACCCACGACAACACGTAGCTCATTGAGGTTGTCACGGGGATAGTCCTCGTTGTCTTGCCGACCTAGCACATCAAGCACATAGAGGAGGTCAGCAATGACCTCCTCTCGTGGAGCTAGCTCCTCATGTAGGCGTAGGTCCGCTGCACGCAGCCCATCTGCCAAAGAGTCCAATGGTGAGAACGACGGCGACGATGATGACGAGGAGGAGTTTAACCCGGGTCAAGACTCAAGAGGTGGTTAGCTTCCCTCAACTGCCTGACACACCATCTAGTGGTCAGCCCACATGTTGGATCAGCACGGGAGGGAGGGAGAAACAACGCACCAGCCATGTGGTCAGGGTCCACCATACCTCCACGCCAGCACTCGACTGTGGTCAGCGATACCGGCTTGTAACAGCCCAAAATTTTCAAAACTAGTATAATTGGATCTCTAATCCAATGATCAAAAATCTGGATGATAGTTAGGAAGAAAATATCCAGGTGATATTTATCAATACCCTTGCATTTTTGAAATTTCTCAGAAATTTTTCAGCATTTCTTGAAATGATTTTATTTTTTAGCATCTGGTAATAAATTTCCAAAATTTATTAAAACTTTACCAGAGCCTAGATATAATTTATTTGGGCTCTAAATATTCTATGGTGACTCTCCAAAAATTTCATAAATTTTAGAGCTGGTTTGCTAATTTTAAAAAATTCAAACTTGAATTCCACAATTAAATCAATTAGAAAACAAAATTTAAAACCATTTTCACCTGTGGGCCAAATCTTGTCATGTTGGCCTGGCCCGCCACTATTTTGGTCAGCGCCAGCCCGTACGCTGACCCTGCCTGAGCCACCTCCTCTTTTTCACTTTCTCCGCACAAAAACGCCTCCCTTTGAAGCCGCTTTCTCTCTATCACGCGGGTCTGGTACGCACCTACCAGAGGTCATCTTCCACCTCCTGTCATACTACAGTGTTCCTATGCCAGCGCCGTGCCAAACACGCCGCCACAATAAGCCCCTACCAAAGCCATGCCCTTCATCGTTGCGCCAATAGCATCGCTACCACGCCCTTATCCTCTGCCGCGCCTACCCAAGCCATCATGTCCCAGCCAATGCTAATGTGATGCCACAGCCGTCTAGACCCGTGAAGGTCCAATGAGCTCAGCAGCCTCTCCTTGCTATAAAACCCACTCCTGATTGCACATCTTCCACACCATCACTCACCATATCCATTTTGCCCCTTGGTCAAGCTTCTCCTCCACTGGTACGCCCGGAACACCCCCTTCGTCCTCGACTCAGGTGCACGCCCGCCGCTGCACTTCGCCGTGCCATTCTTTCTTCCCGATGAGCCGTGGTCTTGCCATCCGCATCAAAGTGTACCTTATGTTCTTCTCTTCAAAAACTCCCCAATCAATTTCTTGCCTGCAGCGAATTGTCGAGATCGTGTCATCATCTTCAACTCTGGCCAGAACTGCCACCAATAGCCATTCTCCCTCTTTGGTGAGTTTCAGACCAACTCTTCAACCTTGTCCAGCTAGTAAGGAAGCTAACCCCGACCATGCTATTGTCCTATCCTTCATTGCAGCAGGCCGTCGACATGGAACCATTTCCTCTGGCCCTGTTCAATACTGACAAGCTGCTCTGACACCGCTTGGTCATCTCCGACACCATCATCGTGCTTGTGGTAAGCCATTAATTTTCGAGCACTCCTCCCTTTAGCTTGGGAGAGTTCACCACTATTCACCACCACAATGCCACCTCCATCTACCTCTCTACCATCCCTGCCACCAATAGCTCTACCATGACCCCTCCATTCCATCTTGCCACTTCCCGAGACCTTTCCGCCGCCCCCTTGCCGCCACCATTGACTCCCCTATTCCTATCTCTCTAACTAGTGGGCCCCACTTGGGGTAATATTAGTTTAGCACTAATTAAACTCATTTGAAACTAATGAGTCTATGACATGTGGGACTGAGTATAATAATCAAGTTAGATTTATAATTTAAATTGGTTCTAAGTAATGAGACACTGACACATGCACTCCACATGTCAGCCACAGTTATAAAATTTATCTACCATGACATGAGTAGTGTGATTAGTGTTGGTTAAATAAAATAGTTTTCACTTGAGAGAGTGATCGTGCAGTAAAGGGATGTATGGTTAGCACTTTGGGATGTGGATGCGTCACCTAGATAATGTCTAAGGACTTAACTTTATGTGCCATTAATCTAACCCTTATCATACAACCATATGTCCAGTATGGGATAGACCAAGCAGATTAGTTTGTGATGTTGTATCTTAGATTTCATCATTGAGATGATGTGGGTGGTTAGTTCATTATTGGGTAACCTTCTACATGGTGCAAGATGGAGCTTTTTGGACTAGGTGGTTAGCCTACTCGGTATCGAAACCATAGCGGATGAGATTAGGATGAGATTGAACATTTTAAAGGCTTTGTTATGATCTTGTTGGTTGACACGTCTAAGGAAGTGTATTGTTGCGCAGACATTACGAGTTGATCATATCATGTGTGTAAAGTTGTGCAACCTCTACAGAGTGTAAAAATATACGAATAATCGTGTCCCTAGTTATGGACAATGGTCAGTGTTTTCATATGAGGGTTAAGTTTTTCATAAAATCCTGGTTTTGTTGGGAAGTAAGTTGGTTGGGAAGTGAATGGTTAGTTTACTTATGATTTATTCAATCCTTTGATTTATTAATTATTTATTTACATCATTTTTAAAAGTGCGCTTTTAATTTATTTATTGTATTTACCAAAATTATTGCTTTATGCAAATTATTGATATGCCTTGCATCATTATAAACTATATCTTGTTACAAACGACTTGCTGTGTACTCTATGTACTTACTGCTATATCCTTTGTTGCTGCTGAGGAAGAATCATATTAGACAAAGGTATTTGAGAAGAAGTTCTTGGACAGCTTCACGGATTAGGACTTTGCTCTCCAGATGATTGCCTGTGGGCATGTCGAATGGCCACTTTGTTTATCGTTGTTTTTTGCTGCTAGTTTTTGTTTATCCCTTCATGCTATTAACAATAAGCTTGGCCATAAAGTCGCTACCCTGATAATTTAATAATAATTAATTTGTCTAAGTTAATCATGGTCATGGTTGATGTTTTATCTATATTTTCATTGTGTGCACTAGCATTATCCTGGACTGGTGCATAATACACTGAGTCTGATTTGCATATTTGGGTCACGACAATTCCTTAGTGATCTGCTATGGAAACTTGGAAGGAAGAGATAACCCTTGTACACTATTTTGGATGAAAGTCAAACGAGTGTCATCATTGGATCCTGCACGAAGCTGTACATGAAGACAAGGATTGGATGCCATGTTCTCCACCATAGTCTGAAGGATCACAGCTATACTGAACGTCTCATTATTCAAGGGGTTGCTAGTAGGACAGTCTGCCAGATCTGTAGGCGACATGGCATCAACCTTCATAAGTTGTTTTTGGACTACGAAGTGCAACTAGCCGCAATCAACCGAGACAAAGCACCAAAGACACCCTCATAGTAGTTTTGCCTGAGGAGCCAGAGGTAGGAGAGTTCATCATCGAGAGGATTGATGGTGCTAAGAACTAGATCATTAGAATGGTGCTGAGAACTAGACCCTTAGGACTAGACTTGGTGGAGCTTACTTTGGTTTGATTTTAGTTTAGTGAGCTACATATACCCTCAGTTATAATGTCTATGTGCATGTAGATGATGTTATTCGAAGGTTGTAATGTACTTCTTATATATGGTATGGTTTGTCTATTTGCCCATGGGGTTATAGTTCACAAACCATACAAAACCTATCACAAACCATACAAAACATATCACAAACCATAAAAAAAACCTATCAATTTGTGATAATTACTTGTGTGCTATCCGTTTGGGTTATTTATTCATTTGTTTTATGATTGGATGTTATCTTTTACAAAAAAAATGGCATCATGGAGAGGAAGAACCGTACCTTGGTCGAGATGGCCAGGATGATGCTTGATGAGTACTCTACACCTAGGAAGTTTTGGATTGAGGCGATAGCCACCGCATGCCATGTTTCCAACAGAGTCTTTCTTAGGGCACACTTGCATCGCACTTCTTATGAGTTGAGATATGGGCGAAAGCCAAGTGTCGGGACCTCGGATTACCAAACCCGGACCCTCTGTGTATTACAGCACTAGTCCTAGATCAAAGCTAGTGCACACAGTTAAACAGAATGGAAAACATCACCAACAACGATTTATTACAATAATTAAGAGTACTGACCGAAAAGGTCTCATTATTACAAATGAGGTTTAAGACCTCGCACACCAGAAATAAAGCGGAAGCAAAGATAACTCGTAGACGACCCATCAATTCGCCACAGGCAATTGACTGGGGAACCGCGACCTAGTCCTCCGGAAAGAATCCGTCACAGCCACAAGCGAAGCAGTAGTCGTAGTAACCTTCTTGAGCTTCAACTTCCTCTGAGATTTATTTTTAAGTGTAGCACGTGAGTACATAAAGTACTCCGCAAGTCTTGGGAAAAATGCAATAGATGCAAGGCTTGACAAAGGAAGGCCATATGGTTCCTTTGCACAAAGTAATATTTTAAATTCAATTACCAATAACTATTTTCAAAGGCATCCATTTATTAAAATAATTGTTTTAACAGAACTAACATTAACTCACTAGTGAAGGTTCCATCCACCAACACCAGTTTAATCAATTTTAACTGAACAAGTTTAGTACTGCGGGTTACATCCACCCTCTCTGGCTCCAACTGCCAGGATACCCTTCCAAGAGTTCCCTCCACTCTCGGAATACAAAACTTTTGATTTTAAAACCAAAACCAGAAATCTACCATGTGAATGCATTCTTTGCCCGCCCTTGACCGTGGGCATGGCTATTCGAATAGTTTTACACTCTGCAGAGGTTGTACAACTTTACCCACAAGAGATAAATTATCCTAAAAGTCAACACGCTTCCTTTGGCATGAGACCCAGATAAAATATCACAAAGCCTTTACCTTACTCTAATCTAGCTAGATACCACCCACGAGGTTTCACCGCAGTAGGCTAACTGCCGAACCGAAGCCCCTCTTGCGCCATATGAGTACAGTAAATCCCTGTCCCTCACTGTGAATAACCAGTCCATCCCTGGCACCCACTTTCCACTGGTGGCACCTAAACTAGACTATCATAAGTTAGTCAGCTAGGTCGTACCCATATAGACTTGTGGTTGTACGGTTAATGCTCAGTTTGGACAAACACAAGCGTTGGTCCTTAATTGACTAGGGTGGAACATACACTTTACAAGATCTCGTGCTTCCTGCACCAATCCAAACTAACCATCCACCCTAATCTAAACCAACTTTCACATTTTATTTTATTTTAAAAGAACAGTGGCAACTCCAATTACCACTAATTTTCATAAACATAGGGGCTCAACATTAAATCATAATTTCCCGTTTTCAAGATTTTCCAAAGTTATTAGATAGCATGGCTAAGCATTATCCTACCATTCTACTATTCACAAAGGTTAATATTAATCTCATTATTGAGACAAAGGGGGTTCTAGGGTGACAAGGTACATGGCAATCAATGTCAAATGAGGGCATAACAAAGTTGGAATAACTAACTCCTAAAGATTTGAACTAGTGACTTTATATAAATAGCAATGCACATAATTTAAAATATTTAAAACATTTCAAAAGCATAGGTTCAAGATGATCAAAGGAGACTTGCCTTCTTGCAGGGTTTCTGGGTCTTCTTGCTGCTGTGAAGAGGGATCGTCGACAACGTTGGAATCTACGCGAGAAAAGACGAAGCAAACAAAGCAAATAAATACAAACAAAATTCAAATAAAAATCCAAAAATTCAACAGAGGCCATAGTTGGATAGATTATGATTTTAGATGAATTTAGAAATTTGAATGGCTAAATTTGGAGTTAAAATGAGAAAGTTATGCTCATTTGAAAATCTCATATTTGAATAAATCTAGAAATTCCCAAATTTCTGACAGGTGGGGCCCACTGGGAGATTAGATTTTAATTTCTATTTTTATTCCGAGAGGTGACGGTGGGGCCCATCGAGCAGTAACCATCGGCGGTCATCGACATGTGGGACCCATCGACGGTGAGCCCACCGACTTAACCTCGACATGTGGGACCCTCTGGACTCGGGCCCACTTGTCGAGACCAAAGACAGAGGTGGGGCCCAGCGCGATGTGGCAGTATGAGCGGCGGCCGGCGTGTGGGGCCCACTTGTCGTCGCGAGATTTTAAAAGAATGGCTCGACCTCAGCGTGCGGAGCCGGGGGCTCGAACGCGCGCCGAGGGAGCCGAGGGGAGGGAAGAGTTAGCGCTGGTGACTAGTCGGGCGGGGAGGCGTTGCCTACCCATATAGGGTAGGTAACCCTCTTGAGGGGTACCTTCGGGTGGCCCCGGCAGAGGTGATCGGAGGCGACGGCGCCGGCGGCGAGGGGAGGCCGGAGGTGCTCGGGTGACGTGTAGAATATAATCCTGGCGCAGAGGGGGTTCGGTTGGAAGGGTCGGCGAAGCTTGGGGACGAACGGAGATGGCCGGCGACGAGGTGGCAGCGACGACGGCTCGGGAGCTCCGATGCGACGGCGCTCCGGTGACGGGGAGGGGCGGCCGAGGGGTCGGGGAGGATCGCCCGGGCGTGAGGATGCTCGGGGTGGCGGCGGCGGGCTCCGGGGTGGATCGAGGCGGCGGCGATTGCTCGCCGGAGCACTTACCGGGCGCGCACGGTGAACTTCTGGCACGACGGCGCTCGGGGCTCAAGGGGAGATGTGGAGGGCTCTGGAAGGTGGTGCGGGAGGAGGCGAAGCCGAGGGGGGTATTTATAGGGGCTGAGGGGGAGCAGGGGCGCGGCAATTGCTCGCCGTTGCTGGCGGCCGGAGAAGGAAGGTTTGGGGGAGGAAAGGAAGGAGGGGCGCGGAAGGAAGGGAGGCGCGGGGATTTGGGGATTCGGTCGCGGCGGCGTCCGAGGCTTCCAAAACCGCAGAGAGACGAGGAAGGAAAGGCCGGGTCCGTCGAGGATTCGGTCGGCCGGCGAGAAAGGAAAGAGGGGGAGAGAAAGGAAGGCGCCGGCTCCGCGAGGGAGACGGATCCGACAGGCGGGGCGGCAGCGAGAGCGCGGCGCGCGCGGTGTCGAGGCGGGGCCCGCGGTCGAGAAAAGAGGAGCGGGTGCGGATGGCAGCCGCGTGGCGAGAGTTGGATCGGATGGCGGGTACGGGCGCAAGGAGGGCGGTGGATGGCCGAGCGAGGAGGCGTGGCGCGCATCCGGTGGCTACTGCGTCGGGCGAGGAAGAGGTTTAGCGAGAGGCCGACGGGCCCGCCCGCAGCGGTGAGGAAGGGAGGGTGGCTGGATTGGCCGGCGCGACGTGGACGGATCTGGGCCGTCCACGCGTCTACTGGAGGAAAGGGAGGATTTTTATTTTCGAATTTGATTTTGATTTTCAGAAAAGGCTAGAAAATTATTTAGGCCTCAGAAAAATATGAAAATACCTTCAAAAATTCCAGAAAAATTCACAGAAGCTCCTGGACATATTTTGGACTAAATAAAATTAATTCCAACTACTGTTGGTATTTTAGTTTCATACTTTGAATTACTTTTTAAATTTAAAAATTAGGTTTTAAATTTCAGAAAATCCAGAAAAGCCACATAAAATCTAATTACTTTAAAATAATTAATTTGAATTTAATTTTCTTCCAAAATGCAAATTTTGGGATGTGACAAACCTACCCCCCTTAGAAAGAATCTCGACCACCGCACCTCGAGGTGATAAGCCCATTCCTTCCACTTCTTTTGGAGCTAGTGGCTCTGTTCCTACCTCGTCAGCTCATGAGGTAGAGGTCACTTCTTCATCTCATCCAGGACATCCCCGTAATATCCAGAAAGATCATCCTTCAGAGCAGATGATTGGAGACCTCTTTCAGCATGTCACTCGCTCAAAGTCTGACATGTCACATTTCTGTCTCTATTCTGCCTTTGTTGCCACCTTTGAGCCCAAAGATGTTAGTCATGTTCTTTTTGATGAGTCTTGGGTCAATGCCATGCATGAGGAATTAGAAAACTTTGAGAGAAACAAGGTCTAGTCGCTTGTTGAGCACCCTAGAGGTCATAATGTCATAGGTACTAAGTGGGTGTTCAAAAATGAGCAAAGTGAGGATGGGGTAGTCATTCGAAACAAGGCTAGATTAGTAGCTCGGGGTTTCTCCCAGGTTGAGGGTCTAGATTTTGAGGCGACCTTTGCCCCTATAGCTAGGCTAGAGGCCATTAGAATCTTGCTTGCTTTCACAGCTTCTAAGGGCTTCAAGCTTTACCAGATGGATGTCAAAAGTGCCTTCCTCTATGGGTTTATTGAGGAAGAGGTCTATGTTAGGCAGCCTCCAGGTTTCGAGAACTCCAAATACCCAAACCATATCTACAAGCTTTCCAAAGCCCTGTATGGACTTAAGCAAGCCCCTAGAGCTTGGTATGAGAGGCTTAAGTCCTATCTGTTGAGTCATGGGTTTGAGATATGTAAGGTAGACAAGACCTTGTTCATTCGCAGGCATGGCAATGACCTTTTACTCATCCAAATTTATGTGGATGACATCATCTTTAGCGGCTCTTCTCATGCTCTTGTTTCCCAGTTCTCTGATGTCATGAGCACAGAGTTTGAGATGAGCATAATGGGCTAGTTGACCTTCTTCCTTGGCTTCCAGATCAAGCAGACTCGGGGGGTACCTTCTTGCATCAAGACAAGTACACACAAGACCCCCTGAGACGCTTTGATATGAGTGATGGCAAGCCAGTGTCAACTCCGATGGCATGATCAGCTTCACTTGATCCAGATGAGGATGAAGAGCCACTTGATCAAAAACAGTACAGAAGCATGATTGGCTCTCTCTTGTACCTCACTGCCTCGAGACCGGACATACACTTCTCTGTGTGTCTATGTGCTCGATTTCAGGCTTCTCCTCATGTATCTCACCGCCAGGCGGTGAAGCGCATCCTTCGGTACCTTTGAGCTACCATTGACTATGGTATCTGGTACTCTTCCACTTCCTGTCTTTCTGTTCGAGCCTACTCCGATGCAGACTTTGCTGGCTGTAGGATAGATAGAAAGAACACTTCTGGCACCTGCCAATTTATTGGCACTTCTCTGTTTCTTGGTCTTCTAGAAAGCTGTCCGATGTTGCATAGTCCACTGCAGAGGCTGAGTATGTTGCTGCCGCCAGTTGCAGCAGCCAGGTACTTTTGATGGCTTCGACCCTGTGGAACTTTGGGTTAGTTATAGACAGTGTTCCACTCTTTTGTGATAACACTTCTGCTATTAACATTGCTAAGAACCAGTGCAGCATTCTCGGACCAAGCACATTGATATCAGATATCACTTCCTTAGAGACCATGTGGAGAAGGGTGACATAGTGCTCCAGTTTGTGGAGAGTGACCACCAGTTGGCGGATATTTTTACCAAGCCTTTGGATAGCTCTAGGTTTTCAGCCCTGAGGGGAGAGCTTGGGGTGGTCTGTCCTTATGGACTGTTGTGAGGGGGAGCTTTGTGCTTTATGTTTTACCCAGTTTATATGCTTCTGTCTCTCTTTGTTGCATTGCATGAGGGTGCATTCGGGTTAGTCCTTCTAGCATAGATTAGAGTGGTTCTCTTGTCTAGTTGCTTAAATTTCTTGCTTTCATCTTGTGACTCTAGGATGCTGCTTATTAGCTGTCTCTCTTCTCACTAGATTGAGTTCACTCACTTCTTATAGGTTCTAGTAAGGGTTGGGCCACCCTTGGGTAGATAGGGAACGTGTTTACTCCTTAATATGTTGAAGATCAGCTGATAGTCCTAGTGTCATATGGGGTAGATGAGAGTTAGTCTGAGCCATAGTATCCTCTATATCTTGTCTATGCTCCAAGGACTGCCTTTTCTGACTTTCTTTTCCAGCTTGTCATTTTTATTGCTTTGGTTCAGGAGGTGTTCATTTGGGATTTTCTAGATCTTAATGTTGACATAACTCAACTTGAACTAAAAGTGCATCTCCTATTGAGGGGGAGCTGGATTTTCATTTCATTTCAGCACTCTGCATTGTAATATAACTACTTGGAGCCTTGATTATTATCCTTGTATGACATAGAACAACTACTTTACATCTTGCCATAATCTGTGCTTAATTGCTAGATTTATCATGACTTTTTATGTGTAGTCAAGTCTTTGCCATGATAAGTTGATTAAAAATGTACAACTTGGATTAAGTCATGTCATGTTAGCTCTTGAGACTAGTCTGTCTTTAGTTATCTTTTTATGATTCATGCATGTCAAATAGGCTGATTTGAGTCTTGAATCTTTATTGAGCTATGCTAGTTCTTTGTAAAGCATGAGTTATTCTTAACTTCTTGTTCTTGCACTAAATTTAGCAAAAGCAAAAATATCTCTTTTGTGTGAAAGAACTGATCTCACCAATTCTTTCTTATGAGACTGCTTGCCATTGCACTAGGCATGAACTCAAGGGGAGTTTTGGTTGACCAAGATCATCTTCTGAAGCTTCTAGCTTGGAGTGGTCGCATAAGGCTTGAGATCTAGCACATGATTAAACAAAAATCTGGTTGGAAACAACCATGAGATTTTATAAAGAAAAACATGTTAATTGTGCTAAATTTGCATAATTACACACAAGACCAAGTACTTGGACAAATGATTCATTCTTGAACTTGTAGCACTCTAAATTGACTCAATACTAGCTTCTTGGTTCCACTTAGGTTATTGACATGGTTTACATCATCCTTGGATACCTTTAGGTAGACTATAATCTTGAATGACTTGACATGCTCAGAAATTTGACTAATTTTCAGATTGTGACTTATTTAGTTTAGATTGATTATACATATCTCGTCATGATCTTGATAGCATTCATTTGTGTTATGGCTTTTTGTAATACTCAAAAGGTCATTTTGGATAATCTTCATGGCTCTAAATGAATAATATTCAGTCATTTCCTTCACACCATGCTTTATTCTCTCCTTTGTATCTTGATGATTTTATTGCCAAAAGGGGGAGAATATTGGAGAAAAAGCCATTTCAAGGGAAAACTTGGAGCTTTTGAGGAAAACTTGCTCTTTCTGTCAACATGGTCTTGAGTCTCCTTATTCTTCTTTCAGACCATGTATGACTTTCAAAACAAGCTCAACTTTGTGCTTTTTCTATGTTTGCCAATATACTCATCAAGGGGGAGATTGAGAGACCATATGGAGGTGTCCCCATGTTTGTGATGAGTAATTGACTCATGTTCTGGAAAGTTTGAGTTTGATTTGGTTGGTTCACGCCAAGTCGGTGCATGGCGTAGTCCAGTTCAGTTGGACTTGGTCGAACACGGTCGAACATCCTTAGGACGTTTGTTATTTTCTCGATTGGTCGTTTGGGCTGTTTTGTGCTTGAGTATGTTTCACTGATGCTAATGTATGTTTATGCTATTTCGTGCGGTGCTATGTGATGTTTTCTTGTCTATGATGGCTACAGGACTTTGAGGTGGAGTCGTGGCGAGGCATGGGATGACCGGACTAGGCACGGGCTATGCCGAGGTCAAAGCGGTCGGGAGATACCGAAGATGACAAGGACTCGAAGTGGTTGCGAGGTGTCGACAGCGAGAAAAGAGGAAGCTTCCAGGAAGGTGCGTAAGGGGCAATTCGGTAAAATTGACTCTGGCCTGAGGAAGCGGGTTCGGTTGAAGAAAATGAGTTGGAGACTCGGTAGTAGAAGGAGGAGGTTAGGGTTTGGAGTGATATGCTTGTTTTCCCTCCATCCTAGTTCCCTCTCTCTTTTGTGCAAGAGCCATGTAGTGGGTGTTGGACTGCACTTCTTGATTTTCCATTTTGAGGGTGTGAAGTCATGGAGTGGGTCTTGGCTGCCACTTCTTGATTTTCCTCTTATGGATCACTCAGGATGTGAGTGTTGTTATATAGCCTGGCAGCTGAGGGTGTGAGCTTAGGGCTATGACATGAGTTCTGTGTATGGACTGTGTGTGTGTTTTTAGTTCTTGCGTGTGTGTTTGCCTAGGATGTGAACCATGTAGTGAGATGGTTCCAACCCTTGTGTAATCATTCATCTCTATGATTCAATATGAAAAATCCTGAGTTTGAGCTATTATGATTTCCTTGCATTTCTCAGTGTTTCTTTTTCTTTAGGACTGCATTCTGTTCTTCACTGCCTTTTTTATTTGGTTTGATTCTTGGGTTGAATAGCTATGGAATCATTGTGCTCAGAACTAGGGATCTACATCAAAGCCATTTGGCTAGTTTATCCCTGAGAGCAAACCTTTTAATAGCCTTTTCTTCGCAAAAGATCAATTGCTAGACATCCTTTGTTTTGCTCAATCTTGGGTTTACTATTTCTGTATGCAGAGGATGTGTGCTCTCTTGTTTTCTTAGTGAAAGGATGGTTCAAGCTCTGTGTTTTCTCACCTAATGTTGCTTCTCAGCTGTAATCCAAAGCCTCATGAGCAAATGAGCAAAGAATCATGAGTAACATTGATTTTGTCTCATCGTGTTGGTTCTTCTTGGCAATTACAGTACTCACTCCTTTCAATTATTTTTTGTCTGCAATTTCTTCTCCTAGAGGTTGATTTGGTATTTAGTTTGAAGTCATGTTCAATTGATCTGAGAAGAACAGCAAACATTCAACAGATTTCCCTTTTGTCTACTGTCTTCAGTTTTTACTATGTGAGAATTTTCAGTCGGCTGTTTGCGGTCTTTCTGCTCGCCTCAGCTGAGACTATTCCCGGTTAGAACGACCGATCTATGGCGGTCAGACCGCTCACCCTTTGGGCAGTCAGACCGCTAGGGTTAGCAGTCATACCGGCCAATCAACGGCGGTCAGACCGGCGGCCCTTGGGCGGTCGGACCGGCCACTCACCAGTGGTCAGACTAGCGTGGTACAGGCGGTCAGAACGGCATGGCTCGGGCGGTCAGACTGCTTCCACTATGGCGGTCAGACCGGCCCCTGGTTGCTGCTCTTTGATGTGTTTTAACTACTTTGTCTCGCTTTAGTCTTTGTCCTGTGTAGATTTGCAGTGAGTATGAATCTTCGTTCTTCATAGCTATTATAGCTATCGGAGAAGAAATATGTGGATACTTGGGGGCGATTTTTGAAGGCACCATTCACCCCCTCTGTTGCCATTTCCGATCCTACAAAGTTGCATGAATTCTTGCGAATTATCTCACTCATAACTTGGAATTGGCAATAGTAGTGCATGCCTTAAAGATTTATCGACATTACCTTATCGGTAGCCATTGAGAGATATGTATGGACCATATGAGTTTGAAGTATATATTCATCCACTCAAATCTGAACCTAAGATAAGGATAGTTAGAGCTAATCAAGGATTATGATCTTTGTGTACATTATCACCTTGGTAATGCAAATGTAGTAGCCAATACATTGAGTCAAAAGTTCTACTGTAACGACAACATGATTAAGGAGAAGCAACTAGCACTACATAAAACGCCTTACACCATACACCCAGGAAGCACGAAAATGTACCAAGACTTGAAGCAAAGGTTTTGGTAGTCTAGAATAAAAAAGGATGTAGAAAAATTTGTTGTTGAGTGTGATGTATGTCAGAGGATGAAAGTTGAGCACCAACACCCAGCAAGACAATTGTATTCACTACCCATACCTGAGTGAGAGTAGGAGGAAGTTGGTATGGATTTTATCATCGGATTACCTGAGTCATAGTAGACCATCTCACTAAGGTTGCTCATTTTATACCAGTTAAGACCGCTGATAAGGGAGCTAAACTAGCAAAGTTATATATGTCCAGGATAGTATGTTTGCACGGTGTGCATAAAAGGATAGTTTCAAATCGAGGTACCCAATTTGTCTCATATTTTTTGAAGAGCTTACAGAAGGTTTTGGGTACAAAATTAGATTTTAGCACAACATATCATCTCTAGATCGAAGGACAAACCAAACGAGTGAACCAAATCCTAGAAGATATGCTTAGAGTTTGTGTATAGTTATATGGATCGAATTGGGACGTGAGTTTTTCCTATTACAACAGCTACCAAGTGAGCTTGCAATGTCACCTTTTGAAGCCTTCTATGGGAGGAAATGTAGGACACCTCTAAACTAGTCTGAGAACAAAGAAAAACAAGTGTTTGGTCCTATAGTCATAAAAGAAGCTGAAGAACAAGTTCAAATAATTAGGATGCAGTTGAAGGAAACCTAGTCTAGACAGAAAAGATATGCTAACCATCAACGTCGAGAACTGAGTTTTGAGCTAAATGATTTTGTGTATTTGAATGTCATGCCACTCCAAGGCACCCGTCATTTCCAAGTTAAAGGAAAATTGGCACCAATATACATTAGACCATATCGAATGGTTGCAAGAAAGGGAAAAGTAGCATACCAATTAGAACTACCACTTGAACTTTTAGACATGCACAATGTGTTCCATGTGTCTCAGCTGAAGAAGTGTCTATGAGTTCCAACCGAGCAAATTCCCCTGAAAAGATCAAGAGTAGGACTTTGGAGGATGCTTAGTGTCGAACTCAGAGTAGGACCGTCAAGATGTGCAAGGAGCAGTAGAGCAATCATAGTGTGAATGAAGCAACTTGGGAGCATAAGGACTATCTTAAAGTTGAGTTCCTGAACCATCTGAATCTCAGGGACGAGATTCCTTTTAACGTGGTAGGTCTATAGTAGTCCAAAAATTCTAAAAACTAGTATAAGTATTTTTTTAATCATTATTTTCGCATTTTCATAGATTTTTTAGCATTTTTTGAAATGGTTTTTCATTTTTTAGCATCTAAAAATGAATTTCTAAAATTTATTAAACTTTACTAAAGCCAAAAAATAATTTATTTGGGCTCTAAATATTATAAGGCGACTCTTCAAAAAAATTCATAAATTTTAGAGTTGGTTTACTAATTGTAAAAATTCAAACTTGAATTCTATAATTAAATCAATTAGAAAACAAAATTAAACTCATTTTCACCCGTGGGCTAAATCTTATCATGTTGGCCTGGCCTACCACTGTTCCAACCTAATGTCAGCACACACCAACGCTACCCAAGCCGCCTCCTCTTTTCTGCTTTCTCTGCACGAATCCCTTACTCTCTGTCACGCGGGCCTAGGACCCACTTATTAGAGGTCATATTCCACCTCGCACCACACTACAGTGCTCCCATGCCAACGCCGCATCGAACATGCCATGACAAGCCCCTGCCAAAGCCATGCTAGTGTCAGTGCCACGCCCTTGTCCTCTGTCATGCCTACACAAACCATCACGTCCCCACTAGCGTTGACGCGACGCCATGGCCGTCCAAACCTATGAAGGTCCAGCGAGCTCAATAGCCACTCCTCATGGTAAGCCACTAATGCTCAAGCACTCCTACCTTTAGCTTGAGAGAGTTATTTTCCCCATCGTCACTGTTGCTGTCCATAGTGCTACCGCGGTAGCATGGCACTGACGTTGCCCTGGCAACCATTGGACCCTATGCCTCCACCCCCTAGCATCATAGCACACCATAGAACCTATCCTAGTACCCAATCCTTGCTTCCTTCAATCCTGTGCCAACACCACCACAACCCGAGCCACCTCGCCGCTGTTCACCACCGCAACATTGCCTCTGTCCACCACCACAACGTCACCTCCGTCCACCTCTCTAGCCATCACCACCACTAATAGCTCCGCCATGACCCCACTATTCCATCGGCAAGCTCAGCTGTCAGATCCCAGAGCAACAACTTCGAAACCCTCTGTGTAAATCATACTAGTCCAAGAACAGCTAGTGCACATAGTGAAACAAAGATACATATCAAGCACAAATGACCAACTATATTAAATAAAGGGTATGGCCTTATGGCTAAGTCTTACATCAATAATAAAGTAAATAACTGCGGAAACAAACTGATAAGAAGCGAAGCCTAAGCCTGCCCATAGGCAAATGACTGTAAGATGTGTCCTACTCATCCAGGTCTTCTCTGTAGTCGTAGGCATCTTCCTCTGTATGGGGATTGCAAGGTGAGTACAAACTTGTACTCCGCAAATCACACGGAGAAATGCAACATAATGGTAAAAGCATCAATGGAAGGCTTATAGGATTAGTTTGCATAAAATAGCATTTAATGAAATACAGTAGATAGATAAAATTGTTGAATTTAGTACAGTAAATAAAACAGTACTTGTATTTGAAAATAATACCGTCAGTGCAGGCTCCGACCAAACACCAACCTATCCATGGGCATCCCACCCGAACCATCTTTTTCATTGGCCCGAGGCTATCAGATTCATATCCTACTAGTATTCGACATAACCACCTTATGCCGATCCGAGACAATCTCTAGGGCACTAGTAGTAATACAATCTGCGCCTCATCTAACCCCGATTCACCGATTGATCTCATCAACCCGTGCTACCATCGATTCATCACATGAACCGATTGATCTAGACTGTAATAGATCCAATCTACTACAACCGCATATCAACATATGCGCTGATCCAGATCGCAAACTAAGCAAGATGGCTCTGATACCACTGAAAGGAATGCGCGTAGGCTACGATAGCAGAAAATAAAAATTTCTACCGCGCACACCAGGACATCATGCTAAGGAGGGATCATAGATCGTTACCACTAGACGCAGCAGCGCGTGAAGAAGAGTTGGAGAAGCCGATCCAACCACGCGCGCCGAGGTAGTAGTGGAAGTAGCCGATCGTCCCGAACAGATCGTCTCCTCCACGCGATCAACCACACCACGAGCAGATCCAATCGTAGTTTGTTGATGCCGATCAACGCCGCAACGAGCAGCGCCTCCACCGTATCCACATGTCCGGGGCTGGAACGCCGATCGCGAGTGTACCAGCACTCGCAAGCGGCTAGGGTTTGGCTCGGGAGGTGGCAGCTAGGGTTTTGCTCGGGAGGAACAGAAGCGTGTGTACATCCCTCAGCCCCCCACCTCCATATATATAGACCTCCTCACTTGGGCCTCGTGGACCGAGGCCCAATAGGAGTCTATCCGGATCTCTATCCGAATTGAGCCCACATTCGAATTAGTGTTCCAACCCGTTAAGTGTGCGACCCTGTAGGTTCACGTATACTTGGTCGCGACCCGGAAACACCTTTCCGGTCACCCTGTTAATAGCGGCCTCTAGCAAGACATATTAACCCCAAAGTATACCTAAAGATCATATCGGCTGAACCTGTAATGTTCTCATGTACGAATCCCTTTGCCTCACGATATAGATTAAGCTCAAGGCAAGACCTGTGTCATCCTCTTAATAGCTCAATCACTCTCTCGATTCTGTGATGGATTATAAACTTGTGATTGACTCCTCAATCACATTGGCATGGCCATGCACTTTCATAATCCATTACATCGAGGGCCCGAGATATCTCTCCCATAAGGAGGGGCAAATTCTATCTTGATCATTCACATCCCACTACATGTTTCATAGCAAACCCGAAGACTACTTTTATGACTACCCGATTCACGGAGTAGTGGTTAGTAGTCCCAAAATAGGCTACTACGCATGTTGGGAACCATGATGATCTCAAGTCTAAGGATTCTACATAAACACTACTTGAGACCAACTAATGACACATGGAATCTCTGCAGTTGTCTCATGGCAGTCTATCCAACATATGTTCACTAACACATGTCCATATTATTGATTTGGTATCTCCATACCATGATCCATGAGACATGATCATCAATCAATACATATGCTGATCTTTGAATCATATTTGTTCCTCATATGATATATGATCAGGGATCATTTAGAAATAGCAACATTTTGGCATTAAGAGTCTCATGAATAAGTCACATACTCATTGATCAATAATGATAATGTCTATTTCAAGGAACCAAGCAATGTATCATAAACATAGTATGTGATATATTCAACATCTCCATGTTGCCTCTAGGGCATATCACCAACAGTCTCCCACTTGCACTAGAGTCAACCATGTAGGTGTCTAAAACCCATTGCCCTAGTGTGAGCCTCATGCTTTGGCTGGGGAAGCGGCTTTGTCAATGGATCTGCAATGTTCAAATCCGTTTGTACTTTGCATATCTTCACATCGCCTCTCTCCACAATCTCGCGAATGAGATGAAATCGCCGTAGAATGTGCTTGGACTTCTGGTGCGATCTAGGCTCCTTGGCTTGCGCAATGGCCCCACTATTGTCACAGTAGAGGTCCATTGGGCTGGAGGCACTAGCCACCACACCAAGCTCAGAAACAAATTTCTTGATCCAAACAGCCTCTTTAGCAGCTTCAGAAGCTGCTATGTTGATGAGGACATCCTTTCCATGCATACAACCATGCCGACTCCATATCAAACTGAAACTATGATACAAGGACCAATGACTAGAGCGCGAGCACGTCAACTTAACCATCAGGTGAATGCGTTCCTAAGTTTGCATACAAATGTTTCAAAGAATGGATTACTACTTAATTCTTGTGATGATTTAATTGTCCTTAGGAACCATAGGGAAGAACCACATGAGCTCAAGTATAGAAGTGGAACCGTCAAGCGCAAACCAAGTCCTGTTCACGAGTTTGACTCGGATTCGGCCTTGTTGACAGCGCCTACTTCAAACGGCCGTAAATTTTGATCCAGAAGGTTTCTCGGGGCCCGTGAGTACTCGTTGGAAAGCTCTTGAAGTCTACTTTCAGATGGATCTGGCCTCACCTCCAAATTCCATCCGAGTCGACCAGAAACTACAAAACAATTTACATCGCTTTTCCAGTCCGAGTCAAAGTGGGCCTTGGGCCTTGTAATTCGAGTCCTATTTGGTTTCCTTGTGTTTTGGCCGACCCTCCACCTTTCGTGACCCTTAAATAGGCAGCCGCACCCTCTTCTAGGGTTTGGGTTTTGTTTAGACTAAGTTAGCTTTTGCTGCTTTGCCTTGTACTCGCGCATGTCGGCTAGACCGCCCGAATACTTGTCTTCGGAACCCCACCGTTTTCTGTTTTCGATTGAAACTTACATCGTTATTTGCAAATTGAGTTGCTGTTCATCTTGTTCTTGCTTGTTCTTCGATTGCTTGCAGGAACAAGAACCCTCGTGGTTAGGTTGATCGTGCACCGACAAGGTCACGAACAATCTCTGGAGTTGGTGTATCGATCGCTAAGGCGCAACGTCCTTGGATGGTTGTAGTCGGGTCGTCAACGTCATCTCCTTCCCCAATCGAATCTACCACTCTCATCGAAAGATCGGGACCCCTAGTCCTATCAAACTGTGATGAGGCGATGGGGTCCCGATCTTCCGATAGGATGATAACTATCGATTTCGGTGGAGATGACTCTTGCGATCCGACTACAACCGTACGAGACGTCACTTGCGCCTTAGTAATCGCTGAACCAACCCCAAGATGTTATCAACCGTGCCAAGAACACGGTTGACCTGACTACGAAGGTCTATTCCTGCATGCAACCGAAGAACACACAAGAACAAGGATGGTGAGCAACCTGAAACTTGCTAGATATAAAAGTCGCACAAGGATAGTTGAGGTTCTGTAACACGAATCTGTTGGTCTAGCCGACACAAGAGAACGTGGAGTTTGCACAAGGGGCTAAACTGATCTAAACAAAACCTAAGTCCTAGAAACGGAGGCGGCGGCTCCTATATAGTGAAAACAACCAGGGGAGGCGTCCCAAAGGGTACACCCTAGGGTTACAAGGCCCATGGGCCCAAGTGGAGGTGGCGCAGCACCCTTTTGACTCGGACTCAGAAACCTACGTGGATTATTTTGATGATTCCGGCCGGCTCGGATGGAATTTGAAGATGAGGTTGGATCCATTGGAAAGTAGACTTGATAAGCTTTCCATGAAGTACAAGAACGTCCCAAACGGAGTCCGTATGAGAAAGTTATGTCCGTTTAAACTTGCACCATTGCAGCAGTCCGAATCCGATTCTAGTACGTGACCAACGTGGACTCTTTTGACGATTGCGGCCGGCTCGGATAGAATTTGAAGATTATGTTGGATCCGTTGGAAATTAGACTTCATAAGCTTTCCATGAAGTACAAGAAC
The DNA here is from genome assembly GCA_036346575.1 of Dendrocalamus sinicus. NCBI lineage: Eukaryota > Viridiplantae > Streptophyta > Magnoliopsida > Poales > Poaceae > Dendrocalamus > Dendrocalamus sinicus. The sequence goes on from CM070648.1 coordinate 21,013,953, forward strand.
GTCCCAAACGGAGTCCGTATGAGGAAGTTATGCCCGTTTGAACTTGGTACCATCGCAGCAGTCCGAGTCTGATTCCAAAACGTGTCCAACTCGAATTCGTGCTTGACTTGGTCCCAAAGTGACGTGGTGACCTCCCTTATTCCTTCCATGCATGTCCAGGACTCCATGTCCCTTTCCTTCATCCTTTCCCAAGTTCCTAAGCATAATTAAATCACTTGCATTAGGTAGCGGTCTATTCTTAGTAACATATGAAGGCTGAAGAAACGAATTCACCTTTAGTTCAATCTTGATATTGGGCGCTATTGTCGTATGTGTTTGTGGCGTGATCACATCATCCTCCCCTTCTTGATAGAAAACCGTCCTCGGTTTTAGCATATGTGTAGCCTCACGTATTGCATGATCTTCATCATAAATGTCGGTACATAATAACAAACGCAACAAACTCTCATTATGTAATATCATAAGTTCTTTGTCAAACAAAGTGAAACATGTTTGAAACGAACTCACCTGATAATTTAAGTGGTGCGTAGGAGCTCTTGTAATTCGAACAACAAGTATAGCAAATATGATTATATCCATAGGGTACATGTTCTTATCATTCTCCCTTCTTGAAAGTAAAGCCGTCCTCGGCTTTTGATAAGCTGAAAGTATGGTAACAGAGAAGCCAAGGTGTATGCATGGTATATGTATATGTCATCCGTTTTAACAGTTCTTCGTTGTTGCACAATTAATGTTATAAAACAACAGTGATCATAAAAGCTCATTATATTATTAACCCAAAAGTAATCATATATGTTAATGAGCAAATCAAAATTTCTCACACAGCAATTATTGCAACTTGTTTTGCAAATGTAAGTGAAGCATCTATGCAATTCAAATCTTTGAAGTTGTATACTTGTAGTGGTGGCACATATGGGTAAAGCTACAACTTTTGGAATCAAGCAAAGTTCTTTGATATAATCAGATTTCAATTGAGCAATAGCAAATTCATCTAGTAAGGGTGAAAAGATTTGCAAGTTCTTCCATACATCAATTTCATTATTCAGATTGTCAATGTTAGATGGTTCAAAAATAGATGAACACATAGGTATTGGATGAGTACTAAATTTTACTTCCTTCTCATATTGAACAAAATTCAACACACAAGAATTGTTGTCCAATACAGCAAGCTTCAATTCATCCATGTGATCATAAGTTATGCATATTCAATATACAAAAAATTGATTTTCTACACCATAATCTCCAATCAAATTAAACTTATACCCAAGGGTGTAGGCACTAAACAAGAATTTCGAACATGCAAGTTCAGAAACTTTCTCCATAGCACAATCCAAACTAACGGCCTCATTAAGCTTCATATAGCACAATGCATCAGCAGGGGATATTCTATCAAATACTTCCTTATGTGTAATTAATTCGACAAGTGCAAAATTGTGAGAATTTAGATCAGCACATGGTTCGTTCAAGTCAACACAAGGAATATCAAAAGATTGCACTACAGCAGGTATATACTCACAAGGTTGATCTATGTCTTGTTGTAGCACCAAATCAGTACCTTTGTCATTATTGTCCTCATTAGATACTGTAACAACAACAAACGAACGGAGCTAGCTGGAATGCATAGTTTGTTAGCTCTAAACACAAATCCATCATTTAGAACAAATTTATTCCATGTTTTTCCCTCTTTGCAATTCAGCAACACGTCTTTAAAATCATCATCATGAACATAATGCTCCTTAATTGTTTCCAATCCAAAAATTTTGAAGTCTAAGTTGTGAGAGCATGGTATATCTCCTAGACAATGCATCAGCAATAACATTCTCCTTTCCCTTTTTGTGTTTTATGACATAAGGAAAAGACTCTATGAATTCAACCCACTTTGCATGCCTACGGTTCAATTTTGCTTGACTTCTAATATGCTTTAATGACTCATGATCAGAATGAATGACAAATTCTTTGGGCCATAAATAATGTTGTCATGTCTCTAAAGTTCGAACTAGTGCATATAATTCCTTATCATAAGTAGAATAGTTCAAACTAGGCCCACTCAATTTTCACTAAAGTATGCCACAGGTTTACCTTCTTGCAACAAAGACACCACCCAATCCAATTCCACTAGCATCACATTCTAGCTCAAAAGTCTTACTAAAATTTGGAAGTTGGAGTAATGGTGCATGTGTTAACTTATCTTTCAATGTGTTGAAGGCATCTTCCTGTGCATTCCCCCAAGTAAACGGCACCCCCTTTTTAGTGAGTTCATTCAATGGTGAAGCGATGGTGCTGAAATCCTTCACAAAACGACGATAGAATCCAGCAAGTCCTAGAAAACTTCGCACCTGCGTGACCGCTTTAGGAGTCGGCCAACTCGGATTGCCTCAACCTTGGCTTGATCAACTTCAATGCCCTGTGGAGTAACAACATAGCCAAGAAAGAGACTCGATCCGTGCAAAATGTGCACTTCTCAACGTTACCAAATAAACGTGCATTACGTAAAGCATCAAAAACAACACGTAAATGGCAAAGGTGTTCCTCTAGTGATCTGCTATATATCAATATATCATCAAAATAGACCACTACAAATTTTCCAATGAAAGCACGCAAAACCTCGTTCATTAATCTCATGAATGTGCTAGGTGCATTAGTTAAACCAAATGGCATCACTAACCACTCATACAAACCGAACTTAGTTTTAAATGCTGTTTTCCATTCATCTCCCAATTTCATGCGAATTTGGTGGTACCCACTACGCAAATCAACTTTAGAGAAAACAATAGAGCCACTTAATTCATCAAGCATATCATCTAACCTAGGAATAGGGTGACGATATCTAATGGTAATGTTATTGATCGCTCTACATTCTACACACATACGCCATGATCCATCTTTCTTAGGCACTAAAATTACCGGAACAGCACAAGGACTAAGAGACTCACGCACATAACCTTTATCAAGCAATTCTTGAACTTGACGCTGAATCTCCTTAGTTTCTTACGGATTGGTCCTGTATGGCGCACGATTAGGCAAAGATGCCCCGGGAATCAAATCAATCTGTGCTCAATCCTCTGACTGGTGGTAGCCCCGTGGCACGCCCTTTGGAAAGCCATCCATGTACTCCCGCAAAGATTAGTGACAGCAGGAGGCACGAGAAGAAGGTACCTCCTCGAATGAAAATAAGGTTTGTTTGCAAAGTAAGGCATAGCAAATGTAGTAGTATCATCCACTCATTCATATCAGACTTAGTAGCAAGAAAACATGTACCCTTCAATTTAATCTCATTTTTCGTCTCATGAACAGATTTAGAGTTTTTCTTCTTATGTTGCTCAAGTTCGCTTGCAACAATCTGATTTTCACTCCTATTATGCTCCTGATTTTTCTCTCTATTAGCTCTAGCAATCTCATCTTTGAAAATAGCTTCAGGAGACATAGGATGTAACACAATTTTCTTGTCATGATGCACAAAAGAATATTGGTTTGTCTTACCATGATGTAGTGAATCTTTATCATATTGCCACGGTCTACCTAACAGACATAGAGCATGCTTGCATAGGAACAACATCGCATTCTACAACATCATGATAAGAACCAATAGCAAAATTTACTCTTACCATTCGTGTTACCTTCACCTTGCCGCTGTTATTGAACCATTGAATGTAGTAAGGTTGTGGGTGAGGTTTGGTGTTCAACGCAAGCTTCTCCACCATATCGGAGCTCACCAAGTTGTTGCAGCTCCCTCCATCAATTATCACTCGGCATGAGCGTTCCTTCACGACGCACTTTGTTTGGAAAAGGATGTGCCGCTGATTTTGCTCCGCCTCTCCATTTGTGCACTCAACACACGCTGCACAATGAGGCTCTCATAACGCTCCGCATCTTCAGCACCAATGTGCTCTTCTTCTTGCTCCTTCCCACTACCCGCATGGTCAGCTACAAGCATAGCATATGTATCCTCATCCAAATCACTAGCGTAAGAATACTCACCATCATCTCTCACAATCGAACACACTTGGTTGGGCACTCACTCCTCACATGGCCATACCCTTGCATTGATGACATTGGACATCCCTCGTTCGTCCGTAGATGCAACGGATGAAGAGCTCTTTGCATGTGCTTGGGCTGTCCCTTTGTTGCTTCGGATGCCCGAGATGCCGAATTTGATGATGAGAACCGTGGCTTGCTGTTGGAGGAGGAAGGTGCAGGGGTTGGCTTGATGGTGCGGCAGATGCACGTGGAGACCAAATGTTTCCACGACCTGCGAAACGTTAGTCCTAGTGCTCGCGTCGTCCATGTACTTCTCTTTCAGCTTTACAAGCAAGATGAAATAAACGAGTGATAGAATTATATTCCTTGTAAGCTAAGATGTCCTGAATTTCCGATTCAAACCACCCATAAACCTAGCCATAGCGGCTTCCTCGCTTCCTCTAAGTCACAACGCAGCATGCCTGTTTGCAATTCTTGAAAATATTCCTCTACGCTTTTACTACCTTGCCTCAATTGTTGCAACTTATGTAACAAATCACGTGCATAATATGAGGGAACAAATCTAGCTCGCATGATTCTTTTAATGCATCCCAAGTTTGTGGTATGGTGAAAGGATTTTTCTTACAATATTCACTCCACCAAACAGACGCAAAGTCGATAAACTCACTAGTAGCAGCCCTAACCCTTTTGTTTCGGGGAATGCATGACAAGCAAATTTCGATCAACACCAATTCCCAAGTGATATAAGCATCCGGTTATATTTTCCATCAAAAGGTGGCATAGTGAACTTAATCTTACCAAGCGATTCATCATTCTCACGCACCTCATTCCGGCGTGGTTGACGATGACGGTGAGCGTCCTCATCATCATCAATCTCGATGTCACCGCATATTCGTCGCACCATTTTCGCCCACCCCGCTGCCCAAGACACCGTGATTGGCACGAGTACGCTGAGTTGGTGCAGCGGAGATGCACGCCCTCTCATCAAGACGCCTTAAAATCTCAGCAAGTGAAGCGTTGACGGTGCCAACGGAAGCCTCCAATGTTGCAAGCGTAGTGTTGGTGTCGATCTGCGCGCCTCCAATTGGCCAAGGCGTTCGTTGGTGACCCGTACATCCTCATCAAGTCCTTCATGTGCAGCTTCATTTGGCGCCAAAGTGTTGTATGATGCCCCTAGTCCGAGGGGAATGTGGCGCTGCCCGCAGTCCTCTGGTTCTCCGACATTGTTAGAAGAACACAAGAAACAAACCAAGAAGAGAATAATAAAACAGCAGGTTATGCTCTCACAACTATTGGGATGTGGTTAAATCAAGTCGCACACTCTCAACCTATTCTGTCAAGCTCTTACAAGTTCTTACCACAGCGGCAGGAGGTGATGGCAGCCGACAAGTCAAGACAATATCTCCTGGAAATTGGGTGTATCATTGCCTCGGTCACTAGTCCCCGTGATGTGGTAGCCAAATCTGTGGAGCTATAGGTGGGCTGAGAGTGAACAAAGGATAACTAGAACCACATTAGTCAAAGCAAGTTGAATAATCGCTCAACGACGGCACCGTGCTGGCCCTAGGCTAGACCGCACTAGAGACGCGAGCCTAGAACACAAACGAGTACACCACGCAGAAAGACAACTAGATGACACTGCACACGGAGTTCGGAGCTCAAAAAGGATGTCGTCGCACAGGAACCTTAGAATCACTTGTAGAAGGGCTCGCCAATTTTGAGCGAATTCGAGAAACTTGATTTTTCCTCGGTTTGCGCCCGCTTTGAGGGCCTAAACGACGCTTTTTGGGGTCGAAGCTGCTGCGCGTATGTGCCTGGTGTCTTACGCGGATCTGAAATCTCCAGTTTTTCCGGCTTCTTTTTTCACTCTATCTTCCGATTTCCTTTCCAACGGATCAAGAATCGCCTCAATCGGAGGTCGTATGCAAAAGTTAATGTTTCTCTCTCCTCTGTTTTTTTCTTTTTTTCTCCTTTTTTTATGCGCGGCTCTTTCTAAATGCTGCCTGTTCCTTCTTTTCTCTCTCTCTTTTTCTTTCTTTTTTTTACACACACGACGCGCTGAATCCGACTTTGTGTCCTACTCCGAGACCAACTAGGCAAAGCCTCCTAGAAACCGAGTTCGGATCTAATCGCAACGGTGATACCAAGACGTGAGCAGTAACTCAAACTCTAAAGGAACTAGACACTAAGACCAGCAAAGGACACGACGATGCAACCAAGACTCAACAAACAAAGACTATGCAGCAATAGATAAAGGCTCAAATTGTTTGGATTTTGGGAATAGATCTACTATTTTTTTGGTTTTCGGATGTAGGTAAAAAATGCAAAGACTAGATAAGATCTCTCACTGATCAACCTTGAGCTCTGATACCAACTGATAGGACTAGGGGTCCCGATCTTTCGATGAGAGTGGTAGATTCGATTGGGGAAGGAGATGACGTTGACGACCCGACTACAACCATCCAAGGACGTTGCGCCTTAGCGATCGATACACCAACTCAAGAGATTGTTCGTGACCTTGTCGGCGCACGATCAACCTAACCACGAGGGTTCTTGTTCCTGCAAGCAATCGAAGAACAAGCAAGAACAAGATGAACAGCAACTCAATTTGCAAATAACGATGTAAGTTTCAATCGAAAACAGAAACGGTGGGGTTCGAAGACAAGTATTCGGGCGGTCTAGCCGACACGCCGCGAGTACAAGGCAAAGCAGCAAAAGCTAACTTAGTCTAAACAAAACCCAAACCCTAGAAGAGGGTGCGGCTGCCTATTTAAGGGTCACGGAAGGTGGAGGGTCGGCCAAAACACAAGGAAGCCAAATAGGACTCGAATTACAAGGCCCAAGGCCCACTTTGACTCGGACTGGAAAAGCGACGTGAATTGTTTTGCAGTTTCTGGTCGACTCGGATGGAATTTGGAGGTGAGGCCGGATCCATCTGAAAGTAGACTTCAAGAGCTTTCCAACGAGTACTCACGAGCCCCGAGAAACCTTCTGGATCAAAAGTTACGGCCGTTTGAAGTAGGTGCTGTCAACAAGGCCGAATCCGAGTCAAACTCGTGAACAGGACTTGGTTTGCGCTTGACGGTTCCACTTCTATACTTGAGCTCATGTGATTCTTCCCCATGGTTCCTAAGGACAATTAAATCATCACAAGAATTAAGTAGTAATCCATTCTTTGAAACATTTGTATGCAAACTTAGGAACGCATTCACCTGATGGTTAAGTTGACGTGCTCGCGCTCTAGTCATTGGTCCTTGTATCATAGTTTCAGTTTGATATGGAGTCGGCATGGTTGTATGCATGGAAAGGATGTCCTCATCATTTCTCGGGTCTGTTGTAGAATCAGCAACCGTCTCCTGCTTGGAACTCTTCCAGCTCACCGCACCGCCATTCAGGCAGAACACAAATCCAGATTGCGATCTAAAATCATCTTTGTCAGTTTGGAAGCTAGCATCGGTGTAACCATTTACAACGAGCTCTTCCTCACCCCCATAGACGAGGAACACATCTTTAGTTCTTCTCAAGTACTTCAAGATGTTCTTTACGGCAATCCAGTGACTTTCACTGGATCTCGATGGTATCTACTTGTAGCACTTAAAGCATACGAGACATCCGGACGTGTACAAAGCATGGCATACATAATGGATCCCATAGCGAAGCATATGGAATCGCATTCATTTTATCCCGCTCATCGGTGTACTAGGACACCGACTCTTGCTAAGATTTATACCATGTGACATAGGTAGGAAGCCTTTCTTGGAATCCTGCATGTTGAACCTTTTCAACACCTTGTCAATGTACGTATCTTGGCTTAATCCAATTAGCCTTCTTGATCTATCCCTATAGATCTTGATGCCCAGAATATATGCCGCCTCTCCTAAGTCTTTCATAGAGAAACTATTTTTCAATGAAGACTTAACAGATTCGAGCATAGGAATGTCATTTCCGATCAGTAATATGTCATCCACATATAAGACCAGAAACACGAGTGTGCTCCCACTAGCCTTTTTGTAAACACAAGGCTCTTCTTCGTTCTTGATGAAACCAAACCCTTTGATTACTTCATCAAAACGAATGTTCCAACTCCGAGATGCTCGCTTTAATCCATAAATGGATCTTTGCAGCTTGCATATCTTTCCGGTGACATGGATCGACAAAACCCGTGGGCTGTGTCATGTACACATCCTCACTCAGATTTCCATTAAGATATGGCAAATGGATGTCAAAACAGCTTTCCATTAAGGAAAGCTGTTTTGACATCCATTTGCCATATTTCATAGTCGAAATATGCAGCAATCGCTAGAATGATCCGAATAGACTTTAGCATTGCGACAAAGTAAAAGTTTCATCATAATCAACACCTTGAATTTGTTTGAAACCTTTGGCCACCAATCACGCTTTATAGATGTGAACATTTCCATCTATGTCTATCTTTTCTTGAAAATCCATTTGCACTCAATGGTTTTAACACCATCGTGGATCAACCAAGTTCCAAACTTGATTATCGTGCATGGATTCAATTTCGGATCTCATGGCTTCAAGCCATTTCTCGTAGTCTGGTCCCACCATCGCTTCTTCATAGGTCTTAGGCTCATCGTTGTCTAACAACAATATGTCCCGTTGTTGAGTAGTCAAGAACATGTACCTCTCAGTGCACGACGTGACCTCTCGACCTCACGTGGTGCCGGTGTGTCCACAACAGGTTCTTCAAGCATTGTTCATCCTGTTGTGGTTCTCAGAGGAGCTGAAATGTTTTCAGTGTTTCTCGAATTTCTTCAAGTTGCACCATGCTCCCACTATCCCTTCTTGAGAGAAACTCTTTCTCTAAGAAGACACCATGCCAAGCGACAAACACTTTGCCTTCTTCTTGATTATAGAAGTAATATCCTTTTGTTTCCTTAGGATACCCGATAAAGAAGCATTTATCGATTTAGGACTGAGCTTATCAGATTGTAAACGTTTTACATAAGCCTCACATCCCCAAATCTTAAGAAAAGACAAGCTAGGACGTTGTCCTGCCCACATCTCATATGGTGTCTTTTCTACCTGATTTTGATGGAACCCTGTTTAGTGTGAAAGCGGCTGTTTCAAGAGCGCACCCAAAAAGACAACGGAAGATCACTTTGGCTCATCATGGAGCGCACCATATCTAATAAGGTGCGATTTCTCCGTTCGATACCCCATTCCATTGAGGTGTTCTGGCGGAGTCAATTGTGGAACAATTCCACAATGCTTCGATGATTGCCAAACTCATGGCTCAAATACTCGCCTCCACGATCGATCGTAGAAACTTGATTGTCTTGCCTAAATGATTTTGCACTTCATTTTGGAATTCTTTGAACTTTTCAAAGGATTCAGACTTATGCTTCATCGTAGATATACCCATATCTACTAAAGTCATCAGTAAAAGTTATGAAGTACTGAAAACCACCTCTGGCTGTTGAGCTCATTGGTCCACATACATCAGAATGTACGAGTGACAATAAGTCACTTGCCCGTTCACCTTGACCGGTGAAAGGTGCCTTTGTCATCTTGCCAAGTAAACAAGATTCGCATGTCTCAAATGATTGAAAATCAAATGAGTGCAGAATACCATCTCTATGGAGCTTCTCCATGCGTTTCTCATTTATGTGACCTAAGCGACAGTGCCAAATAAATGTGGGATTCAAATCATTCGAATGTTGCCTCTTTGCATTAATGTTATAGACCGGTGACTCTTCAAGAGTAGGAACATATAACCCATTCACCAATGGAGTATGACAATAGAACATATCTTTGAAATAAAGAGAACAACCATTGTTCACAGATCTAAAATCATAACCTTCTGCTTGCAAACATGAAGCAGAAATAATGTTCTTGGAAAGAGATGGAACACAATAACAATTATTCAATTCCAAAACTAATCCTGAAGGTAAAGACAATGGCATGGTGCCAACAGCCACCGTAGCAACTTTTGCTCCATTGCCAACGCGAAGATCCACTTCGCTCCTCCTCAAACTTCTACTTCTTCTTAGCCCCTGCAACGATTTGCAAATGTGAGCAACCGATCCGGTATCAAATACCCAAGAATCAGTGGATGAAGTAGCAAGATTGATCTCTATAACATTTATACCGGAGGAAGTCGTACTTCCTTCTTCTTCTCAAGATCCTCCAAGTACTTTGGGCGCCTTTTCCAATGTCCCGATTGCTTACGAGTAACAATCGCATTAGAGCAGCGCCCTTCTTGACTTGCTTGGCCTTAGAACTGCTCGCGATCTCATCGGAGCTAACTTTCTTTGACCGCGCCTTTCTTGACATTGGGCTTGCCCTTGCCTTTCTGTATCATCATCACATGATTGCTGCTTTTCTTAATGCTTTCCTCGGCAGCTTTTAGCATCCCATGCAACTCACCAAGGTCTTATCCATGTTGTTCATGTGATAATTCAGTATGAATGGCTCAAAGCTCGGGGAGCGATCGAGAATCACATCGAGCCAACTCTTGGCTAAGGGAAAACCAAGCTTTTCCGGACTCTCAATGTAGCCAATCATCTTAATCACATGAGGGTGACGGATTCCCTTCTCGCAAACTCGCACGCAAACAAGGACTTTGAAGTGTTGAACCTCTCACCCTTGCTTGGTTCTCAAACATACCACGCAACCCCACAATGATATTGTAGGCATCGTGTTCTCATATTGCTTCAAGCTCAAAGGACATTGTGGCAAGCATGAGACGACTTACATCAAGGTAATCATTCGCTTGCTTCTCATAAGCTCTCCGTGCAGCCGCAGAGCATTATCGTGCAAGTCATCGGGATAATGAGACTCAAGGACATACTCCTTGCGCTCTTGCTTGAGAACAATTCTCAAGTTGCGATACCAATCCATAAAGTTCGTTCCATTGAGTTTTTCTTTCTCAAGAATAGATCGCAAATTAAAAGAACTAGATGCGGCATTAGTTGACATGATCTACAACAAAGAATATGCAAAGTTTAGCACTATGTTTATGTTCATCTTTTATTAAACTATTTAACAAAAGACTCCCACTATGTGTTTTGCAACAAAACTCCTCTAAGTTACATAGTGGGTCAAGATCCTCATTTCACTAATTCCTAGTGAGCTTTGGCATCACGGCTAGAAAACTAGTGACATGGGTAAGCAACACCTTGCTAATCACATCTCTATGTGACTCTTGCTTGTTGGGTGACATCAATATGCCCTGCCCCAACCTATGCCCCAAGGTCCAAAACTGTTTTGATAACCTTGTTAAGTAAACCAAATGCTTCCGCATGTAGATGTCCGACATCTACCCCAAATAATGATGATAACCGACGGCACTCTACTTTGGTAGACCTACCATGCGGTGATCATTATCTTTGGTGCAACATATGGAAGGGCATTAACACCTAATTTTATGAGGATTCTATCCTACCAAAGCAACATATCACATATATCATTGCATAAGAATAAGATAGATAACATCACAGATAAACACATTTAACTGTGAAATAGTATGGCCCAAAAAATGGTGATCTCCATCTCCATGTAGGTGTAGACGATCTCCATCCTCCACATCACTCCTTTAGGCCACCATGCTTGAAAGCTTGTAACCTCAAAACTAGGCTACTACCTATAATAGCTAGAAATTGAAGATTACAAAGATAGATTCAAGCATTAAGGTCGACACGCAGGTCGTTAAATACAATATAGACAGCTAACAATAGCTGAAATAATCATGACACGCAGGCCATGAACGAATGTTACATGCATCACATACATCTCATACATTCCAATAAGATATAGGGCCATACTATTCACATCATTCCCTGCAAAAACAAGTTAGACGTAGAATCGTATTCTACCTAACGATGTGAACCCATGACGCTATACAAGGCGGGTATAGATCCAATCTATGAAATCGCAATGGAAAAACTATTCGGCACAACCACCTTATGCCGATCCGAGACATTCTCTAGGAAGCTAGTTTTTCCACTGGGCCGAGGCCATCAGATCCGTAACCTACTAGTATTCGACATAACCACCTTATGCCGATCCGAGACATTCTCTAGGACACTAGTTTTTTTCATTGGCCCGAGGCTATCAGATTCATATCCTACTAGTATTCGACATAACCACCTTATGCCTATCCGAGACAATCTCTAGGGCACTAGTAGTAATACAATATGCGCCTCATCTAACCCCGATTCACCGATTGATCTCATCAACCCGTGCTACCATCGATTCATCACATGAACCGATTGATCTAGACTGTAATAGATCCAATCTACTACAACCGCATATCAACATATGCGCTGATCCAGATCGCAAACTAAGCAAGACGACTCTGATACCACTGAAAGGAATGCGCGTAGGCTACGATAGCAGAAAATAAAAATTTCTACCGCGCACACCAGGACATCATGCTAAGGAGGGATCATAGATCGTTACCACTAGACGCGCAGCGCAGCGGAAGAAGAGTTGGAGAAGCCGATCCAACCACGCGCGTCGAGGTAGTAGTGGAAGTAGCCGATCGTCCCGAACAGATTGTCTCCTCCACGCGATCAACCACACCACGAGCAGATCCAATCTGTAGTTTGTTGATGCCGATCAACGCCGCAACGAGCAGCGCGAGTGTACCAGCACTCGCGAGCGGCTAGGGTTTGGCTCGGGAGGTGGCGGCTAGGGTTTTGCTCGGGAGGAACAAAAGCGTGTGTACATCCCTCAGCCCCCCACCTCCATATATATAGACCTCCTCACTTGGGCCTCGTGGACCGAGGCCCAATAGGAGTCTATCCGGATCTCTATCCGAATTGAGCCCACATCCGAATCACATTTGAATTAGTGTTCCAACCCGTTAAGTGTGCGACCCTGTAGGTTCACGTATACTTGGTCGTGACCCGGAAACACCTTTCCGGTCACCCTGTTAATAGCGGCCTCTAGCAAGACATATTAACCCCAAAGTATACGTAAAGATCATATCGGCTGAACCTGTAATGTTCTCATGTACGAATCCCTTTGCCTCACGATATAGATTAAGCTCAAGGCGAGACCTGTGTCATCCTCTTAATAGCTCAATCACTCTCTCGATTTCGTGATGGATTATAAACTTGTGATTGACTCCTCAATCACATTGGCATGGCCATGCACTTTCATAATCCATTACATCGAGGGGCCCAGAGATATCTCTCCCATAAGGAGGGGCAAATTCTATCTTGATCATTCACATCCCACTACATGTTTCATAGCAAACCCGAAGACTACTTTTATGACTACCCGCCACGGAGTAGTGGTTAGTAGTCCCAAAATAGGCTACTACGCATGTTGGGAACCATGATGATCTCAAGTCTAAGGATTCTACATAAACACTACTTGAGACCAACTAATGACGCATGGAATCTCTGCAGTGTCTCATGGCGGGTCTATCCAACATATGTTCACTAACACATGTCCATATTATTGATTTGGTATCTCCATACCATGATCCATGAGACATGATCATCAATCAATATATATGCTGATCTTTGAATCATATTTGTTCCTCATATGATATATGATCAGGGATCATTTAGAAATAGCAACATTTTGGCATTAAGAATCTCATGAATAAGTCACATACTCATTGATCAATAATGATAATGTCTATTTCAAGGAACAAAGCAATATATCATAAATATAGTATGTGATATATTCAACATCTCCATGTTGCCTCTAGGGCATATCACCAACATGGAGGTGGGCGGCGGCCATTACGGGGAGAGAGGGGGTTGAGTGCGGGGAGTCGAGAAGGTGGGGGAAACAGGCACGTGGATGGCAAGGGAATGGGCGCGCGGAGTGGGGGAGAAGAATGGGGGACGGAGCGGCTGGGCATGGGAAAGCCGGCGGGGATGGCAGAGAGGGTGGTTGCCGCGCAAGGAAGATGACGTGAGGAGGAAAAGGGGTCTGACGGGTGGGGCCCAGTTGGCAGAGGGAGAGAGAAGAGGGGAGGCGCGGGCGGCGAGGATCTTGCCATGGAGAAGGGAAGGAGATCGGGTGTCGGGACCCCGGATTTCCGAATCCGGACCCTCTGTGTATTACAGCACTACTCCCAGATCAAAGCTAGTGCACACAGTCAAACAGTGATAATTACATAATCAACAACGTTTATTATAATAATAGATAGTACAGGCCGAAAGGTCTTTTTATTACAACTGAGGTTTCAAGACCTCACACACTCACAAAACACAGCGGAAGCAAAAGTAAATCCGGATGAAGACCCATCAATACGCCAGGCAATTGACTGGGGAAGCGCAACCTAGTACTCCGGGTATCCTTCGTCGAATCCACACGTGAAGTAGTCGTAGTCTCCCTCTTGAGCTTCATATTCCTCCGAGTTGATTTTAGTGCAGCATGTGAGTACATAAAGTACTCCGCAAGTCTTGGGAAAAATGCAGTAGATGCAAGGCTTAACAAAGGAGGGCTATATGGTTCTTTTGCACAAAGCAATATTTATTTCAAATACTATTAAATATTTTTGAAGGCATTATTTTAACAAAGTAATTTTTTTAACTGAAACTATTAAGCATTTTATAGTGAAGGTTTTATCCACCAACACTAATTAACCAGCTCTAACCGCTAAGGTTTAAAACTACGGGTTCCATCCACCCACACTGGCTACAACCGCCAGGATACCCTTCCGAAAGTTCCCTCTACTCTCGAGATACCAAAACTTTGTTATTAAAATCAAAACCAAAGATCTACCATGTGAATGCATTCCTTGCCCGCCCTTGACCGTGGGCACGACTATTCGAATAGTTTAACACTCTGCAGAGGATGTACAACTTTACCCCCAAGAGATAAATTATCCTAGCAGTCACCATGCTTCCTTTGGCATGAGACCCAAATAAAATATCACAAAGGCTTTACCTCACTTCAGTCTAGCTAGACACCACCCGCTAAGGTTTCACCGCTGGAGGGTTAAATCCACCCAATCAGAAGCCCCCTCTTGCGCCATATGAGTACAGTAAATCCCTATCCCTTACTGTGAATAACCAGTAAATCCCTGACACCCACTTTCGACTGGTGGCACCTAAACTAGACTATCGTAAGTTAATCAGCTAGGTCATACCCATATAGACTTGGGGTTGCACGGTAATGCTCAGTCTGGACAATCACAAGAGTCGGTCCTTAATCGACTAAGGCGGAACATACACTTTACAAAATCTCGTGCTAATCTGCACCAATCAAAACTAACCATCCGCCCTGGTCTAAAACAATTTTCACATTTTATTTATTTTAAAAAAACAGTGACAACACCGATCGCCACTAATCTCCGAATACAAATACTAGTTTATTCAAATATAATTTCCCATTCCAAGGTTACAAAAATTAAATAGCATGACTAAGCAATTTACTGCCGTTCTAATATTTATCAAAGATTTATAATAATCTCATTATTGAGACAAAGGTGATCCTAGGGTTACAAAGGTACATGGCATTCAACTTCAATCGAGGGCATAACAAGATCGGAATACCTAATGCCTTAAGATAGAAACTAATGTTCTATGTAAATAGAAATGCAAGTATATTTAAATTAAGTAAAAGCATTTCTCAAACATAGGTTCAAAATGTTCAAAGAAGACTTGCCTTCTTGCACGCTATCTGGATCTTCTTGCTGCGGAGCGGAGAAGTCTTCGGCGGCGACGGGTTCTACGTGCGAAAAGATAGAACAAAAAACAAATAAATACACATAAATTCAAATAAAATTCAAATAATGAGATTATGATTTTAGAAAAATTTATAAATTTGAATGGCTCAATTTGGAGTTAAAATGAGAAAGTTATGGCTTCCGAAAGATTAAATAGAAGAAAAAGAAAAAGGCTATTTTGCTGATTTGTTTTTATATTAAAAAAATCATAATTATGACGTCAGCGATTTTCAAATTTTGAAATTTCAGACATGCGGGCACGGTCTACCGTGGACCAGGTCCACGGAAGGCGGCGGTGGCCGAGGTGGCACACCCGGCTAACATGGCGCCACGCGGCGCACACGTGGCGGCCACACAGGCGTGGGCCGACCGACGTGGCCCAGGCTGGAACGGGCGGCACGAGGCAGCGCGCTTGCCGCGCACGGCAGTGCCGGCGGTGGCAGCGAGGGGGCGGGAGAGAGGAGACGGCGGCGGGGTGGTGCCTACCGGCGGCGGGGCGCGGGGACAATCGGGGCGGCTGGCGAGAGGAGAGAAGGCGGTGGCAGCACTTGGGGCAGTGAGTCCGGTGGCGGAGCTCGGGTGAGGAGGAGAGGAGGGGCGGCGAGAAGGGAGGTGTCTAAAGGAGGAAAGCCGGACTCGGGAGAGGGGCTTTTATAGGCGGCGAGGAAGAGAAAACAGCATCCGGTTTGAGCTCGCCAGAGTAAATGAGGGCCGACGGTTTAGATAGGAATAAAGAGAGGAGACGGCCGGCCATGAGTGGGGAGTGAAGAGGGGAATTGATTGCACACTCACTCGGGGCTTAAAGGAGAAGAAACGACCGGATTTAAGAGCTTTATTGTGGCTTCAATGGAGGAAGAGAGAGAGCTAGCGGAAGAAGAAAGGGGAGGAAGAAGAAGGATATGACGGGTGGGGCCTGCGCGTCGGTGAGAGAGGGAGAGATGAAGGGGTATGGACCGTCGGATTGATGACACGTGGCGAGTGAATAAATCAATGCCGTTGGATTTTAGTGAAGGGGTAAGTGGCTATGGATGGCTAGGATTAGATCAAGAGAAGAGGTGGATTTAATCTGAGAGCGACACATGGCAGCCTGGTATTAAATTGATTTTTATTTTCGGATTACTTTTCAAAAAATACTAGAGACATTACAAATAGTTAGAAAATATTAATTAATATCTAAAAATTCCAGAAAATTCATAGAATATTCCTGGAGCTATTTTAGACTTAGGAAAAATATTTTTAATTTCAATTTGTCTTTAATAACTTTATAAAATAGTTTTTAACTTCTAAAATTGATTTTTAATTCCAGAAAATTCTCAAAAATTATATAAAATTTAGGGAAGGTTGGAAAAAATAAAATAACCACTTTTTTGCTTTAATAAAATATTTAAAATACATTTTATTGATTTAGATTTTGAAATAAAATTCAGATAAATCCAAATAAAGTTCAAATAATTAATTTAAAATTAAAATTTTCAGAAAACGAATTTTTGGGATGTTACATCGGGCGGCTGGCGCGGAAGGAGGGCGGACGGGCAGATGGGTCGGGGCGCGGGTGTGGGGGATCTAGGCCGCGCACGTGTCGAGCGGAGGAGAGGGGTAGGCAGGATTCGGGCAGTGATGTGGACAGATCTGGGCCGTCGACGCATCGGCAGGAGGGGGGTTTGGGGTTTTTTTATTTTTGATTTTGATTTTGAATTTTCAGAAAAGCCGAGGAAATTCAATAAAGCTCAGCAAAATATGAAATATACTCTAAAATTTCCAGAAAAATTCACAGAAGTTTCTGAGGATATTTTGGACTTAGATAAAATATTTCCAACTTAATTTCGTATTATATTTTTATAATATATAATATAAAATATTTCCAAAATAGATTTTTAAACTCCAAAAAACTCAGAAAAAACAAATAAAAGGCAAATAAATCCAAATAACCAATTTGGATTAGGATTTTATAGAAAATCAAAATATCATTTGATTTAATAATATTTTTAGGTTTTACTTGAAAATACTTTTCAAATCCAGCCTTTTCAAAAACTAAAATTCAGAGCAAAACCATAATTAAAATTTTTGGCACCAAAACACATGTTTTTTTTGAACCAAATTAATTTAATTTAATAATAAAAAATGTTTCCAAAAATTTGAAAACAGCTGGACTGTTACATCAGCCACCACCATCTTTGACTCCCTTGTTTTCGTCTCTCTAACCAGTGGGTCCCACTTGAGGTGAGATTAGTTTAGAACTAATTAAACTCATTTGAAACTAATGAGTCTATGACATGTGATGTGACGATGGCCCGATCTTCCGAGAGGTACAGATAAGTCGATTATGGAGATCTCGACGTTGATGATCCAAAGACTCCGACCAAAACAGATCGAACCCCTCGCAATCACTACACCACTGCTCCGTTGGTTATCAACTGTGCCGAACACGATTGACCTCGCCAAGAAGGCTATCTCCTGCAAGCGAATCGAGAACACGAGCAAGAGAGTAAAAGATGCAATCTGTATTGCTAATAAATATTAAGTTCACAAGTTGGGGTTCCTCAACCGAACATGCGGCGAAACTGCTAAGCAGAATAATCTCTTAAGAAAAACCCGAGGAAAACTAAAGGGGTGCGGCCTCCTTAAATAGGGGAGGGGAAAGCCGCACTTATCTAATGACAAGGGATATGGTACTATTCACGGTTACTATTCACGCGGCCGTGGTACTGTTCACATGAACAGTACCAGCCCAAATAGCCCAAGTTACAAGGCCCTCGGCCCACTTTGACTCGGACTGGAAAAGTGATGTGACTTGTTTCACAGTTTCTGATCTGCTCGGATGGAGTTTGGAGGTGAGACCAGATCCATCTGAAATAGACTCCAAGAGCTTTCCAACGAGTACTCACGGGCCCTGAGAAGCCTTCTGGATCAAAAGTTATGGCCGTTTGAAATTGGTTTGTCAGGCTGAATCCGAATTGATCTGGAGGCCGAATTGGATTTCAAAACCTGTCCAACTTGAACCCTTGCTTCAATTGGTTCCAAAGTTATGTGGTGCTATAATTATATATATTTTCATCATTAGGTAGCATCATATTCTCATTTAAAATGTGTTGAAGTTGAAGAAACGAATTCACATTTAGTTCAATCTTGATATTGACCGCTATGGTCGTATGTGTTGGTGGCGTGGTCACATCAACATGTGGGCCCAAGTAGAATAATCAAGTTAATTTATAAATTAAGCTAACACATGGACCCCACCCGTCAATCATTTTGGAATATGACAAAATCCTGACAAGTAGGCCCCACCTATCAGTCCAATGATGCAATAAACCCCGGATTTTCCTTTATATAGAAAAATTAGAATTAAAATGAAAATTCATGCATAGTGTTTTCTTTTTTCTTTTAAAGCATTTTTCAATTCAAACCAAATTTAGATGCTTGTAACTTTTGCATATGAACTCCAAATTAAATGATTTTTATTGCCAAAATTTTATAAAATCATTATATTTCATATTGTGCAAAAACAATTGAAATTTATATCTATTTGAATTTATTTGGCTCTTATTTGTGATATTTGGTATTTGCCGACTAGATATCAACATTCTGGAAAATTTCATCAACAAGCCGAAGGAGGACCAAGAATTTAACAAGCAAGGTAAGTACTCTCTTTGATCATATTGATTCTATATTTCACTGTCATGTATATTGTGTTCAAACCTGTTATGCATGCGTGTAATTTTAATAAAAATCACTATATTGGTAAGGTTAATAGTTATACCCAATTGTTGCATTGATCCCACCTTGATAAATTGTTACCCTTGTTGTTGTTGTTGTTGTAAATATTGTGGTATAAGAAAATATTCAGATTTAATGCTAGCATAATTAAGAATAATTAAAGCACATTTGTAGCAATATATAAATGATAGAAATTGCATATAAACATATAATTCTATCATGTCATTCATACAAGTGCATAAAACCCAAAATGAGCATGTAAAGCATTTCCATGAACTAGGGAATAACTAAAACTAGCATAAAGCTCAAGTTTTAGATTATTGATTAGTGCTGTCATATGTACAGCTACACAAGATATAATCTTGGTTGTTCCACTGCTATAGTCTATACTCTTCACTAATTGAATATGCCAAGTGAGATTCAAACTTTGAGCCCTAAATAACAATTTGACAATCTTAATTTCAGAGTACCAACAATATACACTTTCAGCCAGCAGACAAAACAATGCCAAGTGATCACTAAACAACACTTTAAATTAGACAAAACAATGCCAAATGTTTAAGTGCTTCATCTTTTGACTTAAGTAAGTAAAAGTATCAAAACTTAGTCGCATCATCTATGAGAGTCAAAAATAACGTTTGCCACCTTTAGTTAATATTCCATTCATCTCACAAAGATCAGAATGGATTAGTTCAACTAAAGAAGTGCTTCGCCCTTCAATGCTATAAAAAGGTTTTCAGGGTTGTTTGCTTTCACACACACTTCACACTTTGAACCCTTCTCATAATTATAGCTTGGAATTAAACTCATTTCGCTCAACCGTACAATGGCTTCAAAGTTAACATGACACAAATGTGAATGCCAAATATGATGAGCTTTATTGCAATGGGAAACATTATAAATGTTTACATTATTGAGATCAAGACTGGATAAGTGGAACATACCTCCGCTATCATAGCCTTTGCCTACAAAATTATCAAATTTGGTCAACACGACCTTATTGGACTTAAAAACAAGATTTATTCCTTGCCTATATAGTATCGACCTGCTCAATAGATTGCGAGTCATCGTAAGCACATACAGTTCATCTTTGAGGATGAGTGTTTTGCCCAAGGTAAGCTTCAGGCAAACCTGTCCAATCCCACGTACTGTCGTAGCGGCTCCATTCCCCATTAGGAAGGATCCACCACCTTCACCCTGAAATAAAGTGAAACAAGATCAATCAGTACATATATGTCTAGTAGCACCTGTATCAATCCACCAAACAATTGATGGGCTTGCCATAAAGGCCTGAGGTACATACTCTTCCGAACTGGAGCTAGCCAGTGCGACATTTACTTTAGCCTTACGGCTCTTGTGCGTACCGGGAGAGGGAACCCTGCCATTGCAATTACGGCAATGGTTGGCCTTATGGCCAGCCGTGCCACAGACAAAGAAGACAATATCTTCCTTCTTGTTCTTCATTTTCTTGCCTTTGAGCTTGTTCTAGGGCTGGTTCTTGAACCTTTGTTTCCCTCTGCCTAGAGCACTCTTGACCTCTACTTGATGAGCTTGGACTTGAGCCTTTCCTTCATCGTCACCGGCCCTAGCACGCTCTTCGACATTAATAGCTGCTGACAACTCATTAAGAGTCAAGCGCTCCTTTATATGTTGGCAAGTGGTAACAAAGTCATGTCACGAGGGCGGTAACTTAGCCAAGATGATGTTTACTTGGAAATTCTCTTGTAGGATGCAGTCATACTAACTTAAGTCATGTACATGAAGTTGTAGCTCATGGAGCTGCTCCATCACCGACCATCCCTCAACCATCTTATAGTTTAAGTAATTAGCAGTTATGAATGACTCATTCCCATTATCCCCTTCAGAATACTTCTCATCTAGTTCATCCCAGAGTTGCTTAGCATCTTTGAAGTTAACGTACAATCTTTGAAGTTAACGTACATGTCAAAAAGCTAGTTAGATCAGATCGCTAACAAACGAGCTAAGGTTGAGTTGTTCGCATCCTCCCGTCGCATCATTTTAGGAATTTTCAATGGAAATATTGGAGGATTCGAAATGACCTAAAAGAGTTTGAGACTAATCAGCCATAACTATATTTTAGCCTACCAACGCTTAATATTGACACCGTCAAATACTTCTGGCTTAATGACATCAGACAAGGAAGCCATTCCTTAAATATTTGATTTTCTAGACTGTTGTAAATATTACGGTATAAGCAAATATTTAGATTTAATTCTAGCATAATTAAGAATAATTAAAGCACATTTTGCAGCAATATATAAATGATAAAAATTACATATAAACATGTAATTCTATCGTGTCATTTATACAAGTGCATAAACTAAAAATGAGCATGTAAAGCATTTCCATGAACCAAGGAATAACTAAATACAGAAAAGCCCTCTCAAAATCCAATAGTTGTTCTCATCTTAGCATTAATATTCACTATTGGTAAAATGTGGAACTTGTAGATTAAATGAAATAGTTGATGCTTAGCCATACTCATAACGGTACTAGATGTGTTGGGTTGGAAATGTGTCAAAATGTTCAAAAATGGAAGATACTCGAGAAATGGTCCAAAAGAGTTACCTACGTCATTTTGGTTAGCAAATAAAATAGAAAATATGTTTTAGACTTGGGCAAATATCTGTGGAGACCTATGCGGTTAGCATGAGATTGTAATTTGTGGATATCTCGCTCGGGTCACTAAGGATCGAGTTTATGGTGTAGTTAGACCCAAGATACAAAGTACAATCATACATGTTGATTATTGGGTTCTAGCAACTTCATCGCAGGCGGTAGATTATAGGTGATTTTGGGCTAGTGTGGACATGGAGGGTATCCATGTTTGGAGGAACCTTACCAAGAAGGATGGTTTACCAGACACCTTATGAGTATTGGGATGCTAGTGGGCACTCCCCGTCCTAAGAAGGGAATCATAACGCGGTGGCTATTAGGACCAGTAATGTAAAAGTTTCATTATGAACTCTCAAATTAGGTACCGATGGTATCACGTGACATGTATAACATGGTGGGGCTTCTATGTCATATGGGTGAGGTATACAACCTCTGCAGAGTGTAAAACTATTTGAATAGTTATGTCCACAGTTATGGACAACTTGGTGAATCCTTCACCTTAGTAGTGTTATGTTTTATAAAATGGTTCAAGGAATGTATGGATGGGAAATCCATAACTTGGTTCGACAAGGTTATTGCCACTATTTTGAAATCCTGGGGCAGCAAGCCTCTTGTTCTACATTATGCTATTTATACTTTATTTTTAGTTGCTCATCAAATTCAAATGCCCTTTCAATTTCTATTTGCAATCTATTACTTGTTATTACAATTGAAAGCATGTTTTTGCAAATTAAACTAGACTACATAGCCACCTTTTTCTCAGCTTGCATACTATATAACTTTGCTGTAAAGTCCTGCAAAGTACATTTTCTTATTAGCTGTGGCTTCTTGAACATATTCAGATGATGAAGAAGAAGACCCACCTTGTAGTTATTATTACTCATAGTTACCTTGCGATTTTCGTACGCAGAAGGTTTTGCTAATGAGGACGTTGATCTCTAGGGTTTTGCCCCCAGTCAGTTACCTATGGATGGATTGAGGCATACTTGCTGGGTTTTGATACCTCTTTTGTCTCCACTTCTGCTGAACTATTTTTGTTATATGTTCTAATTGGGCGGTCGGGCCATGTATTGTGAACTTTGCTGTGTAGGCTTATGTTCATTCACTACCTATATAAACTACTTTGTTTAAAATTTATCATGTATGGATGTGATATGAATATTGTTGAATGTATGTGCTAGCCACTGATCATGGGGCTAGAATGATTTCAAAATGCAAATTTTCGATCCCGACACAACGATAGCATTTCTCTTGTTGTAAAGAAACTGGCGTGCTAGCACCACCGGTGCAGGTTCTCCATGCCTTCATGCCAGCACTCAGCCTAGGGCAAGGGCAAAGGGTGTCTCTATCCTTGGTTGAGCGCTAGCGTGGTGGCACGGGGTCCAACGCTAGCATTTCTAGCGCTGGAGAGAGAAATGATGTGCCAAGGATGTTGGCACGTGTCCACCATGTCTTCATGCTAGCACTCAACCGAGGATAGGGCAGAAGGGCGTCTCTGTCCTAAGCCGAGCGCTAGAGAAATGATGCACCAATAGTGTTGGCGTAGGATCACCATGCCTCCACGCTAGCACTCACCATTGGTAGAGGCAGGGGCCCGCCTATGTTCTCGGCCAGGGGCGGAGCTTCCCATATGGCAAGGTATGGTCCTTGCCATACCTCAATTTTCCTGGAACTCATACCCCTAAATCACGCCCTCTGCTATGAATGCTTGAAAGAGCTTGTAAACCGCTGTTCATGTTCAAGAAGAAGAAGAAAAGACGCTTATATATTTTTGTTTGTATATTTCATGCTTGATGAACGAAAATCATTAAATTTTACAAGTACACAAAGCAACAATAGTTTTAAATCTTATGCTACCTAAGTAGCTATATTCTCTAGTTCGGCATCTCGCCACACCTCAATTTAATTCCTTCCTCCGCCACTGTTCTCGGCCTAGCGTTGGCACAGTGGCATGGGGTTCGGTGCTAGATATGCTGGAGCGATCCTCCATTATATACTCTCCGATTGGCCATTCGCGCACAACCTCATCCCTAGGACAGGAACCGACAGGGCGCACCTGAGCACTCCCCTCCCCTTCCCCCAAATCCACCCCTAATAACCTGATTTCGCTTGGGATTTCTCATGGGAAACACCATGTAACTCACATCTTAACTACTAATCTATGTTGGGCATCAAACCTTCACTTCAATGCAATTACTTAGTGTTTGTCATGCTATTGTGTCGTAAATGCCAAGTGCTAGATCTATGTGCATACCACAGTATCCTACTACTATCGACTAAACCACCCACCTCCTAGGCCCACTTTGTCAAAATGGCATGGCCTATCGCTACACATCTTGGATGCTAGTCTTTCCCCTACACAACATGACCCATCACTACACTCCTCGTTACTAACCTACTAGCTAAGGCACCATCCGTAGCCCAGACCAGCTCATAGTGTTACAACACTCAGCTGGAGTCTGGCTCTGCATTCAGTGAAGGAAATTCGGGGCTGAAGTCTGTGGCTTAATTCCGACTGCACCTATTAAACACTACACTACCACGTTGTACACAAGATAGGCATTACCACACTACTCATTCAACACCATGGCCAATAGGGTAGGTAGCTCAAGGTGCACAAGGGGAGAGCGCACAAGGACTAGGGAATGAGGTCACAACCCTTACCTGGAAGGCTCGCAAATCTATGGTCCTTTGGGCCCCTACCCACCAAGCCTCGATCTTTTGCTTAAAAACTAGGGAGTCCTATACTATAAGAAATCTGCTCCACAACTACCCACACCTCCACAAGTCTTGGCCACAATGCAATCACAAACTCGACGTAGTGGTCCAGGTTTTCGACGACAAGGGGAACCAAGGATGTCGATTCTTTCGCTATCATCTGTTCATGGTAAGTAGTTCATTTCCTATCTGTACTTCCACACATGTATCGTTTTATCACTCATAATCATAGCGTCTTCCTTGCAAACCACACATTGCAAGTTTATTGAGTGGGTGGAAAGCTCGTATCTGACACCTGCCTAGATTTACCTCCACCCTCCCTGGATCTACCTAGACGAGTTGCAGGAGGAGCTCCAGACCGAGAGGATCAACAACGATGAGCTCCATATGTAGAGGTTCAGGTAGAGGAACAACAAGGAGGTGGTCCACTTCGGCAGCGACTACCAACCATATTGATGCTGCACCAACTAGAGCTACATCTACACCTACCACTGCAATGACAACCAGCTACGTCCACACTACCCTAACGACCAACACTCCATGTGGGTGCCCTACAGTGTGCCATTTTTGCCATAGGGCGTAAGTGCACATGCCCAAAGTAGATCTCAATCCACCGTGTTTTAATTTCCAGAAGGTGCACATGTACCACAGTTGTAGTTCATGAGTTCGTGTTTGTTGCCGTGTGTACTATAGCAATAGCCAAGCAACATATGCACCTATGAACACCGCATGCACCATATGTCTCTCTGTTTTGTTGTTCAACTACATCCAACTAATATTTGGGCTTAACTGTCATGTTTGCATACACCACATGCCGACTATCTCCTTATGCCCGTATGCACATAGTTGAGTCATCCATAAATAATCAAACCCTATTCTAATAAAAAACTAACGCGTCCATAAATAACCAAACCCTCCCAAATGACTCATCCATGATTCATTTAAGAAAAGAGCCAAACATGATTTCCTCTCGGGTTTAGACATCAGAGCCATAATTAGTGGCGTTAAATTCTGCAGGATTGTGCCAAACATAATGGCACTGACCCTTGCCTGATATGGTAGCCACCTAGCCATGTTGGCCTCAGCAGCTAAGGTGGCACCAACCTTCTGAGCCATGAATCATGGTGTTGAGAAACTGACAGTTCATGCCATCGCATTAAAAAGGCCATTCATGGGATTAGTTTCTTGGAGACCATTTTTGGAAAAAGGAATAAAAAAGAGCCAAAATAGGCAAAGAAAAATCAATCTCTGTGCAACATTGCTTCCACCGCCTTCTCGGACCCATGAAGCTCCCTACTGCCACTCGCTACCGAAGGATCATCGGATCCAGTCGTCGACTAGATTCAGTCGCTGCCACCGCCGTCATTCCCTGTCATTGCCATCGTCTTCTCAGTCCCTAGTCTCAGTCATTGCCGTCATCTTCTCGGTCGTCATTAATGCCTTGGTAGCCACTGTCATCGATGACTCCTAGGTGCATCTCCCCTCCCTTCACCCAAGGGTGGACCCAATAAAGTTTCGGTGGGGACACGACTCCACTTAATTTTTAGTTTATACCTATATCAGCTAAAATTTCATCTTTTGTGTCTCTATTGGCCCAACAAAAGCGCTCCTATTAACCTTAAAATTAGTAAAAAAGTAAATCCAAATCCAAATCTAAACCCAAAGTATTTTATACCCTCAATCAATTTTCATCATACACTCACCGCATTTTCTTTCGGGACCATGCGGTCTCTCCCTGCGGATCTCTCTGCTACTCTGCAAGCCTTCCTTCTTTTTCCATCTCTCCTCCGCAGCTGCGAGCATCTGATGTCGCACTCGGCCACCGTAGAGCACTATAGATGCCCTTATCCTCCCCAGGCATGCCCTCAGCCGCCGCCTTCAGCTTTGTCAGTTTCAATGAGATCACGGCAGACACTACGTGGTGCGCTTTCGCACTTTGGTACGGACCACTACTGGACCACCTCCCTTTTGATCCCCGCCTGCTTACGTACGGCGACTGTACATCTCACTTGCACCGAGCCTAGCCAGATGAAGCGTCAAATTTAGCAACTAGCACGACAGACTCCCAACTCTCGGATTGACTAATGTCTTAACTTGTTTCTTTACTACCTGATGCCACATTGCCCCCGCAAGCTAGCTACACATACTACCGTTTCTTTTTTCTTTGCTCTTCGTTATATGACGTAGACAATGAATATATATGTTTTCGTTCGTCTTGGTCAGAGTTGAATCCCGATTTAGCCACACGTAATTAATGGATAACAACTTGCCATTGGAAGAAGAACGATCCTAGATGACATATTTTGCTAGCTTCCCTTCAACAAGTTATTGGAAGAAGTAGGTTCATGGATGACATGCATGCTTCAGAGTTTTAATCTGCTAGTCGGCACCCTTGACTAATCTAGCTGTTTTGCGAGGTGTTTGGACTTCGGACTCATGTTCGCCTCACCTGACTATAGGCTTATTTGATATAGCTACGGTTTATGGTTTTTGGCTGAAATCTTTGAATTTTAACTGTTTGCGATAGAGATTACTGAGAGAGATATTCGCTTATGATTTTGATTGATACAGATATTGTGTTTTAACGTGTATTATAGTTAATTTATAGATTTTATCTTAAAAAATATTTTATTTAAAACTTAGATACTATAATAAAAATTAAAAGCCATTTCTATTAGCCGCTAAAGAACAGACGTACGTATATTTGCCATACAAGCTGGAAGCCGCCGCCAGGTTCGTAGAAAGCTCCCGGTAATTAAACACTAGTTGGTACAATATTGAAAAGTGCACTGTTGTTCCTGTCCTATTGCGCGCATTAATTGTTGAAGAGGCTAATGGCCATGTTCTCTTGGCGATAGGCACAAATATATGAGATTATACGAGGGTTTCAATTAGGGCCGTAGAAAAAACTTTTGGGTCTCGCAAGCTGAGTTCGACTTGTTCTAGTCTTAATGTGAGCCTAGTTTGAACTCCAAACGAGTCGATTCGAGTTTAATCTCGAGCTCATGGGTTTTAACGAGCTAAATTTGAATAGCTCATAAGTCTTAAGTTTTTTTATAGCACATATATATACTAACTCTTACCGAGTTTACTTGGGCCGAGCTCGAACTCGAGCTTTTTTATTGTTGAAAATTAGTATATGTTAAGTTATTTTTATCTGTTATCATGCTTACTCGAACCGAGTTTAAGCTCGAGTGTTTCTTATTGTTAAAAATTAGTACATATTAAATTATTTTAACTCCTATCAAGCATATTTGAGCCGAGCTCGAGCTCGGTTCGAATAGCTCGAGTTTTTCTTATTGTTAAAAATTAGTACATATTAAATTATTTTAACTCCTATCAAACTTATTCGAGCTGAGCTCGAGCTTGGGCCGACCCGAGCTTCAGACTTGGACTCCAACTTACGTTCACTCGAGCTCGAGCTTGGGAGGGCAGGCTCACTTGAGTTTGGCTCGTTTATAACCTTAGGGTTTGATCTTTTTCTAGCTTATGGCTGTGGCTTATGGTTTTTAATTAAAATTTTTGAATTTTGCACTATTCACGACAGATATTACAAAAAGAGATATTTGCTTGCGATTTTGCTGATACAGATGTTACATTTTGACATGTACTATAATTAATTTGTAACCTTCATCTTGAGAAAATACACCATTTAAAAATTAAATAATATAGTAAAAGCTATAAGTCTCTTTTAGAATCCGCAATGTACAGGGCCTTAGTGTCAATTCACCGCTGCGTCGACTTTCAAGCTTTAATATCTTCATATCGAGGTCGATTTGATCTCGAGACAAAAAACAATTTTTTCCAGCGTGGCGTTGAAAGAAACATATAGCAAGCAAAGGATTAGACACTTTTTGCATTGTCCGTTTGGTAATTACGTCAAGGTTCTACACATTTCACACAAAAAAGCGGAAAGTGACAGGAACCTTCCTGACCATACTCACGTCTCTGCATGCAAACGGTTCCCTCCTCACGGGCCTGCTACATGCTGTAGCTAGTGGGTGAAAAGGAGCCAGGTAGCGTCGAGATTTAAATATGTAAATTCGGATTTCTGTGTATTCTACATTAATTTAGAATTATGCTAGTGCACACTATAAAAATATAGATAAAATATCGACTATAATCACGATTAATTAAGAAATACTTAAATATTATTATTTATCAGAGTAGCGATCTTATGTCCAAATATACAAATGATAGTCTAAAGGGTCTAACAAGAACTAGCAGCAAAAATAAAGATAAGCGTAGTAGGTATTCGATATGCCATAAGCAATTGACTGGGAAGCAAAGTGCTATTTCGGTAAGTTGAATAATTCTCCTTCTAGGACCTCCGGCAAATATAGTTCTTTTTCAGCAACTAAGTTGATAAACTGGTGTTGTTCCGATCTTTCGAGGAGAAGGATATTTCTGATTGGACAATGATCAACTCTCATGATCCAGGCTACGAACGTAGCATGTAAGAACCAAGCAATTGCTGAACTAATCACCAAGTCGTTATCAATCATGCCAAAGACTTGATTGACCTGATCACGAAGATCAATTCCTACAAGTAATCGAAGAACAAACAAGAATAAAGTAACAATCAATCTGAATTGTAAATATATGATTGAGTTTAAAAGGTGGGATTCTGCGGAAGTTATTTACGGTTGGTCTAGTCGACTGTCGGAACCCGGAGCAGTAACTCCAGGATCCTCTGTGTAAATTGCACTAGTTCAGGATCAGCTAGTGCACACAGTGGATAACAAAGATAAATATTAAGCCTAATGACAAGATTATTAACTTTGAAAAGTGGCCTTATGGCCAACGTTTATATCATCGCACATTGGCAAATAAATAATAACTGCAAAAGAAACTGCAGCAGCAAGCTGAAAAAGGCGAAGCCCAACTGCCCACAGGCAAATGACTGCAAGACGTGGCCTACTCGTCCTGGTCCTCATCGTAATCGTCGTAGTCCTCCTCTTTGATGAGATAGCAAGGGTGAGTACAAACTCAATCATATATTTGCCGGAGAAATTCATTATAATGATTAAGGCCACAAAGGAAGGCAAATAGGGTTAGTTGTGCAGAAAACATCATTTAAAGAAATACAATAAATAGATCAAAACTGCTGAATTTAATACATCTCAAAAGTTTTATCATTTTATGTGAAACGGTATTCCAAAATCCAAATTATGTCTAAGCATGACTAAGCAATTGATTTAAAATTCTCTAGCCAATACTAGTGTACTAACTAGAGTTTGATTCTATGGTGACAAGGTATAAGGATTTGCAATGCCAAAGGAGGTATTAACTAAATTTGAAAATGAATTGAAATACAGTGAATAAAAATAAGCATGCAGAATTAATTTAAGACAACATAATTTTATTTTGCAATCTGGGATCAACGTGGTCAAGGTGTGCGACTTGCCTTGCTCCTCGAGTGGGTGTGTTTCGTCGCCGTAGAATTCTCCAGAATCGTCGCAGTCTACACGTGAAAATAACCCACCAAACTCAAATAAAATCCAAATAAATTCAAATGAACTCCAAAAATTAAATTGAGCGCAAAAATGAATAGAGGAGAATTTTTATGAATTTAGAAATTTGAATGAGTTCTGGGAAGTTTAAAATCAGAGAAAAGGAAAATCTGGATTTTTGGAATTATTTTTCTAAAGGAAATTGGAATTATGACGTCAGCAATGATTTTCCTTTTTCGGCCGAATTATTTTTCTATTGAAAATTCGGGTTTATGACGTCAGCCCTGGGGTTGCTGTATGATAGGTGGGCCCTGGTCTACATGGGCTAAGTCCATGGACCAGTGGGAGGGCTGAGGTGGTGGGGGTGTGACTTGGCTGGTGGCTAGGCCTACTTTGCTGACATGCCTCAACACGTGGGCTGCCAACTCACCCCATGTGCCGACGTGGCTGCCACATGGCCTGGTCTGCTGACGCAGCGGCCGGCTGCTTGCGGGGCACCCGCATGGTTGCTGTGCACTGGCATGGCCCGCCAGATGGCCTGCCACCTCGGCTATCCATCCGACGTCGCACGCCGGTTGGTGGCCGCGCATTGGGACCGAGGGTCATCGGCGCTCCAGCGGACAGCGGCGGTCGGCAAGGGGTGCATTATGAAGAGGGTCTTTTGGTGCACGGGATGCTCACCAAGGAGGGCCGGAAGACGGTCGGCCGCGAGGAAGGCGGTGGCGCGTGCTCGGGTGACATCGGCGATCATGCTCCGGTGGTCCTGGGGCCCGGCCGAGGGCCGCATGGTGATCGCCGAGAGTCGGGGAGGGTGTGGGTGGCGTTGATGTGGCGTGAGGCGGTCGGAGGCGGTGGCGATTGCTTGCCGGAGACTGGGTGGCGCTCAGGGAGAGAGGGAGACAGCTCTAGGGTGCTCCGAAACCCAAGAGAGAGAGAGGAGGGTGGAGGGCTGTGGTGTGAGGGGAGGAGAGGCCGAGGAGGCCCTTATATAGGGTCGGGGAGGGGGCAATCGGCGAGGATTGCTCGCCGAAAAATGCAACCGACTCAGATACGGTCAGAGGGGAAAAGGAAAGGGGAGGGCGGGGAAGGAAAGTGAGCGTGGAATCGGATCCCGTGCACTTCATGCTTTCCATAACCGAGATGAATCAAAAAAGGAAGGAGAGGGGAGGCGGGGATTCTATCGCCAGTGCAAGAAAGGAAAGGGGGCGGAAGGAAGAAGGAACATGGTGTCGCAACGGGGACGACGAGTTTGACAGGTGGGACCCATCTGTCAGCGAGAGTGAGAGAGAATGAGTGGTGCCCACCGGATGAAGACTGGACGGCTAAGATTAAATCTACCTGCGAGGATTAGATCTGAACCGCTGGCGAAGGGGTAAGTGGCATCGGGTGGCTGAGATTAGACCGAGCGGGAATGGATTAAATCCAGGCCGTCGGTTTTAGGGGAAAGGTGGGCAGCCGGATGGGTGGGCGCGCGCGCACGGCTAATCCAGGCCATCCACGCGTCAGCTAGGGAGAGTGGGAAGGTGGGATGAGCCGGAGCGGTTGGATGAGGCTAGAGGCGTGTGGGTGCATCCTGAGCGTCCACCTGTCAGCTAGAGAGAGAAGGTGCGGGTTTTTAAGATTTTATTTAAGGAGTTAGATTTTCAGAAAGCCTAGGAAAATAATTAAAGCTCGAAAAAAATACCAAATAAAGTCCAAAAATTCCAAGAAAATTCACAGGAACTACTGGGATTATTTTGGACTTAGGAAAGATATTTTCAACA
The DNA here is from genome assembly GCA_036346575.1 of Dendrocalamus sinicus. Lineage (NCBI taxonomy): Eukaryota > Viridiplantae > Streptophyta > Magnoliopsida > Poales > Poaceae > Dendrocalamus > Dendrocalamus sinicus. The sequence continues at coordinate 21,045,875 of CM070648.1, forward strand.
ACGTTTCTACATAAAATTTTAAATTTTGATTTCCCTTAAAATACTTTTAAATCTTTAAATTAGCTTTTAAAGACCGAAAATTTTTGGGATGTCACAAACCTACCCCCTTAAAAGAATCTCGACCTCGAGATTTGAACGGGCTAGCAGAAGAGATGGGGATGGTTGGTTTTCAGGTCCTCTTCCCTTTCCCAAGTGGCTTCATCCTCTGTGTGGCTGCTCCATTGTACTCGACAGAATCGAATTGACTTCCTTCTAGTATGGCGTTTAGATGTCTCAAGGATCTTGATGGGTTGCTCTCAATAGGTGAGGTCTTTCTACAGGTCAAGAGTTTCAAGTGCTGCTTGCTCTGTGGGTACTCGAAGGCACTTTTTGAGTTGTGAGATATGGAAGACATTGTGTACCCCTAACAAGGTTGATGGCAATTCCAACTGGTAAGCAACTTCTTCTTTACACTCCAAAATCTTGAATGGTCCCACAAACCGTGGTGCAAGATTTCCTTTCGTTTGGAACCTTTTTACTCCGCTAAGCGGGGATACTCTCAATAGACTAAGTTGCCCACCTCAAAGGTCAGATCACACTGCTGGTTGTCAGCATAACTTTTCTGACGGGACTGGGCTATTCTGAGCCATTCCTTGATTTTTCTCACCTTCTCCTCAGAGTCTTAGAGTAGGCTCGGTGTTGGATCTTGGGTTCCTTCGGGTTGTTCCCACAGGAGAGGGGTTTGGCACTTCCTTCCATACAGTGCCTTAAAAAGGTGCCATCTACAGGCTGGACTGATAGCTATTGTTGTAGGAGAACTCAGGGTACGGCAGGGTCGGATCCTAGCTGGTGCCAAACTCCAAAGCACAAGCTCTCAACATATCCTCCAGTATCTGATTAACTCGCTGTGTCTGGTCGTCGATCTGGGGATGATAGGCTGTGCTGAAATTAAGTCAGCTACCTAGTTCCTCATGCAGTTTCTGCCAGAACCTAGAGGTGAACTGACTTCCTCGGTCCGACACAATCTTCTTGAGAACTCCATGAAGGCATACAATTCTAGCCATATATATCTCTGCTAACTTGCTTCCTGAGTAGGTAGTCTTAACTAGTATAAAATGTGCTACTTTGGTCAATCGGTCTATGATTACCCAGATGGAGTCATAACCGGATTGAGTTCTGGGTAGTCCGGTGATGAAGTCCATGCCAATTTCCTCCCACTTCCAGTCCGGAATTGGCAAGGATTGCAAAAGTCCTGTAGGTTTCTGATGGTCTGCCTTGACTTTCTGGCAGGTGTCACAGGCTTCTACGAATTCAGCAATCTCCCTTTTCATGCTAACCCACCAATACCTCTCCCTAAGGTCTTGGTACATTTTTGTACGTCCCGGGTGAATGGAGTAAGGGGTTTCATGGGCTTCCCGTAATATCATCTCTTTGATTTGCTGGTTGTTGGGTACACAGATATGGTTTTCAAACCAAACGGTTCCACATTCGTCCTCATTGAATCCAATAGCTTTACCCCATCTCATGTTCTTCCTAGTTTCTTGGATGTCTTCGTCCACTTTTTGAGCTTCATGGATTTGGTCTGCCAAGGTTGGTTGGACTTCTAGGACAGAAAGTATGCTTCTTAAGATTGGGTTTAAGTTCAGACGGGTGACTTCTTCTTGAAGTTGAGTTTGTACTTCCTCTAGCAGTGTGTAGTTCGAGTAGGCTTTCCTGCTCAATGCATTTGCTACGACATAGGCCTTGCCTGGGTGGTAGTTGATATGCACACGCCTCGATTTAAGATGCGTGCATGTGAGTTGGCCCGATCTTCCGTCGTAGGAGAAATCCGATAACTTGAGTTGCGACGTTGACAAAGGGGAGGCTAACCATGATCCGATCATGACCAGCAACCTCGCAATCGCTACACCGCTTCTCGATTGGTTACTAACCGTGTCAAACACAATTGGCCTGTTCACGAAGAATGGCTCTAGCAAATCCAAGAGAGGACGCAAGAGCAATAGTGGAAGAATTTCACTCGAAGATGAAATATTGATGAGACTCGATTGTTTTACAGTAGCTAGTAGCCATCATACAAACAAGAATCAAGTCTACCCTTAGTAGAAACATCATGGGTATTTATACTAGGAACAACCCTCCTAGTTAGGTGTGAAATTTCTTGAGAAAATACTTGAAGATAAGCCAGCCCAAAGGTCATCCAACAGCCTGTTCGTGCGTCCTTCCGTCTTCTGTGCAGCCCTTACTAAAACAGCCATACTCCTTATTGGGAAGTCCAAATGAAAAGCTGTTTGTTGGAGGTGACAGCAGACTTAATTATCTTTCCATCCATATGTATTATGCATGCTAAAATGTTACAGGTTGGCCTTCATGATGCTGGGAATTCCAACAATCTGTTCGCGTGTCCTTTTGTCTTCTGTGCAGTCCCTACTAAAACAGTCATAACTCCTTATTGGGAAGTCAAAATGATGAGCCGTTTGTTGGAGGTGATAGTAGACTTAATTATCTTTCCATCCATATATATTATGCATGCTGAAACATTACAGGTTGGCCTTCATGACACTGAGAATTGGAGGTATTTGTCAGCCATCGGTGAACTCAGGCACTCACAATTGGAGCCGGGCCTTGGCCAAATCTTGATCAACAACTTCTTCGAAAATCTCTTCACATGTAGTAACAAGTAAACAATATTTATTAGGTAATATCATTTGTTCTGTAATTAAATAATTAGTTTGCCCAAGAAATGAGTTCACCTGTTGTCTAAGGCGACGTGCATGCGCTCATGTTATTGGACCTTGTATATTAGCTAACTCTTGAATTTTAGTAGACTCAACTACAGGTGTGTGTGCCACCAGAAGTGTTTGTGTGTCAGTGATGTCCTCATCAGTAGTGTATCCCAATATTATAATCCTTGATCAACTCCATCCATCGGCGTTGCCTTATGTTGAGCTCTGCCTGGGTGAAGATATACTTTAAGCTCTTGTGGTCCGTATAGATCTCGCAACGGTTACCTAGGAGGTAGTGTCGCCAAATCTTCAAGGCATGGACCACAGCTGCCAATTCTAAGTCATGGGTAGGGTAATAGCACTCGTGCGGTTTGAGCTGGCGAGATGCATACGCTACCACTTTGCCTTCTTGCATCAAGACACATCCTAGTCCTTGCCAGGAGGCGTCACAAAATACCTCAAAGTCCTTGCGGATGTCCGGCAGAACAAGTACTGGGGTAGTTACCAATCTCTTTTTGAGGGTTTGAAAACTTTGCTCACAGTCTTTTGTCCATTCGAATTTCATGTCCTTCTTTAGGAGTTGGGTCATAGGTTTGGCTATTTCACTGAATCCCGATATGAAACGGCGATAATATCCAGCGAGCCCGAGAAAACTTCTAACTTCTGTCACCGAGGTAGGTTGTTTCCAATCCAACACCGCCTCAACTTTGGAAGGGTCTACTACCACCCCTTCAGCCGATATTATGTGGCCCAAAAAGGCTTAACCAAAATTCACACTTGTTGAACTTGGCGTAGAGCTGATGTTTTCTCAACTTTTCCAGGACCATTCGAAGATTATTCTCATGTTCTTTCTCATCCTTAGAGTAGATGAGAATGTCATCAATGAAGACCACCATGAATTTATCCAGGTACTCCATAAATACCTTGTTCATCAGACTCATGAAGTAGGCTGGTGCATTCGTCAGTCCGAAGGACATGATGGTGAATTCATACTGGCCATAACGTGTGGGGAAGGCGGTCTTGGGTATATCCTCCTCCCTGATCTTCAGCTAATGATATCCTGATCTGAGGTCTATCTTAGATAACACACTAGCTCATTTCAACTGGTCGAACAGGTCGTCGATCCTAGGCAAGGGATATTTGTTTTTGATGGTGGCATCATTGAGTGCTCGATAATCAACACACATCCTCATGTTGCCATCCTTCTGCTTGAGAAAAAGAACAGGTGCTCCCCAAGGAGATGAGCCTGGTTGAACATATCCTTTGTCCTCTAGCTCCTAGATTTGCTTTTTCAGTTCGGCTAGCTCATTGGCAGGCATCCGATATGGTCTCTTGGAAATAGGGGCGGTACCAGGGACTAAATCAATCATGAACTCAACGTCCCTATCGGGAGGCATTCCTGGAAGGTCTTCTGGAAATACATCTGGGTATTCCCTAACAATGGGTACTTCCTCCACTCCTTGAAGTTGATTAAGGCTACACTCCTCTACTCTTGGAATGGCTGGGGTGAATGTCACTTCTACTCCCTATCCATTGGTGAGGGTGATATATCGGGTGGCACAATCAATATGCCCTTTATTCGTGGAAAGCCAGTTCATTCCAAGAATAACATCCAATCCTTGAGACTCTAAAATTATCAGATCGGCTATGAACGGTACTCCCTTTATGAGTAGGTTCGCTTTTGGGCATAAAGTTTTGGTTCTCATCTCTGCTCCAGGGGACTGGACTAGCATGGGAAAGCTAAGAGAAACTGAACCCATCCCATTCTTATCCACAAAAGCTTTAGAAAAGAAGGAATGCAATGCTCCAAAATCAAATAAAACTGAAGCTGGTACTGAGTTTACCAAAAACATACCCAAAACGACGTCTGGTGCATTGATAGCTTCTTCGGCCGTGACGTGATTCACACACCCCTTCACGAAAGCCTGGGGCTTCTTGGAGGCTTGCCCTGGGTTCTGTCCTCCCGTGTTGGCCATGGCTTGCAGCTTCTTGGGACAGACCTTAGCAAAGTGTCCTGCTTCCTAGCAGTAGAAGCAAGTCACACCATTAGTGGGTGCTGGGTTCTTTGACACTTGTCCTCCAGTAGGTGTTCCACGAGAAGGCAGTGGAACAGAGCGATTGGCCTAATGAGGTGCCCGGTTCACCGAAGACCTGAGGTTGTTTGGCTGCGGTGGGGTACTACGGGCCTTGGGGAAACCACCAGGATTGACCTTTTGAGCAGCCATCTTCCTATTCCTGCTCTCGATCTCCACCTGCTTTCCCTCCTAATGGATAACCTTGCTAACAAGCTGGTGGAAATTAGCGTAGTCGTTGGAGATCAATTGCACAGCTATGTTATCGTTGGGGCCTTCGAGAAACCTCTCCTGCTTGGCCTCGTCTGTGGCCACATCCTCGGGGGCGTACCGTGCCAACTGGTTGAATTTTTTGCAGATATTCACTTACGGTACGTCCTCCCTGACGGAGCACCCTGAACTCCTGATGAGGACATCACTTCTTCGGATACATACAACACTCCTCCACTTGACATTCAAGGACCAATCACTAGAGCTCGCGCCCGACAATTGAATTTACATGTGAGCTCGTTCCTAAGTACTTCTTTTTGTTCACTTGAGAATCGATTGCTACCTAATGATTTAATTATGATTAGGAACCATGGAGAGGACCTAGAAGTACATGGAGAAGGACTACGAGGCGCACAAGTCCAGCAAGGGCGATCGAATCATGTTGGAGGCCCAACTCAAACCGACTTCGAATCCAATTCGGAGTCCAGGACCAGGCCGCACTAAAATGGACACCCAGATCGCATCCGGACTCCGTTTTGTATGTTCTACATATGTATGGAAAGCTGAGAAGACTAACTTTCCAATGGCTCTGGTCCCATGTCAAAATTCCTTCTGAGTCAACGGGAATCGTCGAAACAAGTGGGCGTTCAGAATATGTCAGGGTGCCGCGTCACCGTCTTTTGGGCCGATTGGCTTTGTATCGTGTTGGAGCCCATTAGGGGCGCATCCAGGGGTTTTGCATGCCCCTCACTCCTTTATATCCAGCTGCCACCCCCACCATTAGGGTTGGGTTTTGCTTAGATTAATTCTGTCTTTGAACAGTTTCGCCGTTCATCGGTTTGTGAGACCCCAACTTTTCGAGTGCTACATCAATACATCCGCAATTCAGTTGTGTTCTTCCTTGTTCTTGCTTGTGTTCTTCGATTCGCAGGCAAGGAATAGCCTTCTTGGCGAGGTCAACTGGGCCACGCACGGTTGATAACCTGAGGAGACGTGGTGCTGCGATTGCGGAGTTCGGAACGTGTCGTTCGGAAGCCGGATCGATTTGTGTCGCGCCTCCACCAAATCGAACATATCCAGAACCTGTTGGAAGATCGGGACCCCGTCCCCATCAAGTGGTAATCAGAGCTTCAGGTGTTCCTTCAGGTTCGCGTTACCTCCTTTGTTACTTTCGGTTTCATCCTAGAGTCCACGAAAAAGCCCTACAAAAAAATATTGTAGTCGTAGGTTGTTTCCTGTCCTAGATCTCGTTTAGCCTTTTGCACAATTTGATTCCAAAGTCCATAGTGTTGAGTTTGTGTCCTTAGTCGAGTTGTGTTGCTGGTTTAGATCGTGTTTTGCTTCGGGTTATCTTGCTTCCGCTACCTCTCATACAAACCCTAGCCGTCATCCATCGCGTATTCCACCCTCTGTTTTTGTTTTTCCCACCCATATCCCGCCCTCTGTTTGAGTCTTCCTTCGCATCTCGTGATCACACAGCACCATCCCCCCACCTTTTCCCGAGCTTCCGCCACCAACCTTGTTGGGTTCGGCAATTTTATTTTCCCCAAATTCGGCCTGGAAAGTGCAGTACTCGAGCTCCGAAATTGAATCACCGAATTTCCAGCACATTCATTATTTTCTGTAGGCCACACCTTACATCAGATTGAGTTGAAACTTTGTGTGGTTCCTATTTCTGTGCTCTGCTCTGTGAAAAAAAAAATAAAATTAAAAATACACAAAAAAGAAAAATTTCGGCTTAGTAGAGAAGAGAGAGAAAAGTGCTATCCGTGGCCAAAAAAAGGAAAAAAAAGAGAGAAAAACCGGACAGAGCACAGTTTTAGCTGATAGAGCTTCATTTGTTTTGTGCTTATGCTGAATTAAGTTTCTCATTCCCTGGCCATCTTTGTTGCTGTCTTCGCTTACTTTCTCGCCGTGATTCCTTATTCATCATATCCTAACACCGATATAGGACACATTTAGGCCAAAGCAACTAGGACCGTGCTTTGGACATTTATTCAGCATTACTATCTGTTATTGATTTGTGTTCCATCGATATATTTGGCCTTCCAAGCTCCATATATCTACTGATAGCACGATTTTGACCCTTGCAATCGTATCCACGCCGACATGGTATCACGAACCACCACCGGTTGTACCACTGCTTTGCTTTGGTAAGAACACTTGTAAGAACTTGGTAAGCCACTTCCTTTGCGAGTTCCCCGCCCTTCATTTGTAGTTGATAGGATAATCCTTTGTTTTCCTGTGTTTCCACTAACCATGGCAGGAGATAAAGGAGACGAGACACCGGTCGATTTCAACGAGTGTGTTAGTCGCGCCATCTACAACCTACGCCGACAAACAAAATGCTTCAATCACGATCTCGCGCGAGAATGGACACCATCGCCGCCGCCATTGCCAAGTTGAACACCACGGAAGGCATTGAGCGGGTGGAGCGGCGGTTGGCTGACCTCACCGGTCGATGGACACATTGAGGCACACCGCCACTGTCAATGATGGCCATCGTCCCGATGATGACACAGATGTATGATGCGGATGGCAACATTGATCGGCGGGCGACACAAGATGCACGACTACGCCGGCGTCTTCAGCAAAACCAACAGGTATGGGAGGTAATAACCGAACCATCATGGTAACGACGACCCTTTGCTAAAGTCAAGTTTACCATTCCATCTTTTGCTGGTCTTTATGATGCTGATATATATCTTGATTGGGAGATGACGGTAGAGCAGAAATTTAATTCTCACTTGGTTCTGAACAACATAGAGTTAGACAAGCTACTAGTGAGTTTAAGGACTTTGCTATTATCCGTGGAATGAACTAAGTAACATGCGCTTACAACCTGATATATGGGAGCGGTTAAAAGAAGATATGCGTGATCGTTTTGTTCCTCCCACATATAAACTTGATTTGAGAAAAAAAATTGCAGCGCTTAGAACAAGGTGATCGTTCTGTTCAGGACTATTATGCTGAGCTTCAAAAGGGTATGATGCGTTGTGGGGTTGTTGAGGACACGGAGGATAAGATTTGTCGTTTCTATGGGGGGGTTACGGCGTGAAATTCAGGACATTGTTGATTATAAAGAATTTACTACTGTCAACCGCTTGTTCCAGCTTGCTATGCTTGCAGAAAAGAATTGCAGGACGCAAGGAATCAGCGAAGGCAAGCACCGGACGACCCTTCTACACGCCGCGCACGACTACATCGACGGATGCCCAAGTCTTCTTGAGTTTCGTTCTCCTCCACCACCTGTGAACAAGATTGCAGCAGTGCCACCGAAGCCACCTTCCACGACACGCTGCGGATGCTACAAAAATTCTTTGCAGTTCTAGCCAAGAGTTCTTCTTCCGTGGCTTCAACGGGCCGCTCCTCCGACATTCAGTGCCACCGCTGCCATGGGCTTGGTCATGTGCAGAAGAATTGCCCTAGCCAACGGGCATACATCGCCACAGAAGATGGAGGCTACATCAGCACTTCAGATGTCGAGGAGGATGATGATGTTGCTGCTGCCTCGGACGACAATGGCGGTGGTGATGACGACTTGGTCCTTGGTGGGGCGTCCACAGCGACGCTACGGAGCATCATTGTGCAGCAAGTCCTCAGCACATAGGTACAACACCCCGATAAGCTTCAACGCCATAATTTGTTTCAGACTTTCTTCGCAATCAAGAACCGGCGCGCATGTGTCATCATTGATGGAGGAAGCTGCAACAACTTGGTGAGTTCTGATTTGGTCAAGAAGCTTGGCTTGACCACGCGACCGCATCCACATCCATACCATATTCAGTGGTTAAATGACTATGGAAAAGCTAAGGTAACACAAACATGCCGAGTCCATTTTTCCATTGGTGGTTATGCTGATCATGTTGATTGTGATGTGGTTCCCATGCAAGCATGCTCTCTTTTATTGGGTCGACATTGGAAATTTGATAATGATGCTTTACACCATGGTAGTAGTAACAAATATACTTTTATGCATAAGGGAAAGAAAGTTACTTTACTGCCTTTGACCCCAGCTGAGATTATAGAGGCCGATAGGGAGAGAGCTACCGCTGCTAATGATCCAAAGGAACATGATAAATCTGAAAAACAGCAAGTAATCCATTTGAAAAATTCTGTTATGCTTGCCACAAAATTAGACCTTGCTGAAATTGATAATGTTAATGAGACATGTTATGCTTTGGTGTGCAAGGATGCTTTATTTTCTCTTGATAATATGCCTTGCACTTTGCCTGCTCCTGTCACTAACCTTTTGCAGGAGTTTAGAGATGTTTTCCCTGATGAGATACCTCCAGGACTTCCACCCATTCGAGGGATTGAGCACCAGATTGACTTGATTCCTGGAGCGAGTATGCCAAACCGTGCGGCGTACAGGACCAATCCCGAAGAGACTAGGGAGATTCAGCGACAAGTCCAAGACCTTTTGGACCGTGGGTATGTATGTGAGAGCCTTAGTCCTTGTGCTGTTCCTGTTCTTTTGGTTCCCAAAAAAGATGGTCCTTGGCATATGTGTGTAGATTGTAGAGCCATTAACAACATTACTATACGATATCGTCATCCTATTCCTAGGCTAGACGACATGCTTGATGAGTTGTGTGGTGCTATAATTTTCACAAAGATTGACTTGCGTAGTGGATACCACCAAATAAGAATGAAACTTGGCGATGAATGGAAAATTGCTTTTAAAACTAAGTTCGGCTTGTATGAGTGGTTAGTCATGCCTTTTGGTTTAACTAATGCACCTATCACTTTCATGAGATTAATGAACGAGGTTTTACGTCCTTTCATTGGCAAATTTGTGGTCGTTTACTTTGATGATATCTTGATTTACAGCAAGTCCATGGATGAACATTTGACTCACTTACGTGCTGTTTTCAATGCTTTGAGAGATGCACGTTTGTTTGGTAACCTTGATAAGTGCACCTTTTGCACGGATCGAGTCTTTTTTCTTGGCTATGTTGTGACTCCACAGGGAATTGAGGTTGATAGAGCCAAGGTGGAGGCGATATGGAGTTGGCCCACACCCACGACAGTCTCCCAAGTGTGGAGTTTTCTTGGTCTTGCAGGATTTTATCGCCGCTTTGTCAAGGAATTTAGCACCATTGCGACACCGTTGATTGAGTTGACAAAGAAGGCCGTCGTGTTCCATTGGGGGCCATCACAAGAAGAGTCCTTTAATCTTTTGAAGGACAAGCTTACACACGCACCATTGCTCCAACTTCCGGATTTTGGTAAGACTTTTGAGCTGGAATGTGATGCTAGCGGAATTGGTATTGGTGGTGTTTTAATGCAAGAAGGCAAACCTGTTGCCTACTTTAGTGAAAAATTGAATGTTCCTGCTATTAATTATTCCACGTATGATAAAGAATTGTATGCTCTTGTTCGTTCTTTAGAGACGTGGCAACACTATTTATGGCCTAAAGAATTTGTCATTCATTCTGATCATGAATTACTTAAGCATATTCGTAGTCAAACCAATTTGAATCGTAGACATGCTAAGTGGGTTGAATTTATTGAATCTTTTCCTTATGTCATTAAACACAAGAAAGGGAAGGATAATGTGATTGCTGATGCTTTGTCTCGACGCTATACCATGTTGTCTCAACTTGATTGTCGCATTTTTGGTCTTGAAACCATTAAATTACAATATGCTCTTGATGCTGATTTTAAGGATGTGTTGTTGCATTGTAAAGAGGGACAAGCATGGAATAAATTCGTGATCAATGATGAGTTTTTGTTTAGAGCTAACCGCCTATGCATTCCAGTTGGTTCCGTTCGTCTTTTGTTGTTGCAGGAGGCGCATGGAGGAGGATTGATGGGACATTTTGGTGCCAAGAAGACGGAGGAGGTGCTGGCCACACATTTCTTTTGGCCAAGGATGAGACGAGATGTAGAGCGGTTCGTGGCTCGGTGCGCCACATGTCAAAAAGCTAAGTCGCGGTTGAACCCACATGGTTTGTATATGCCTCTTCCCGTTCCTTCTATTCCTTGGGCTGATATATCTATGGACTTTGTTTTGGGATTGCCAAGGACTAAGAGGGGTAGGGATAGTATTTTTGTGGTGGTTGATCGTTTTTCTAAGATGGCACATTTTATCCTTGTCATAAAAGCGACGATGCTGTTCATATTGCTGACCTTTTCTTTCAAGAAATCGTTCGCTTGCATGGTATGCCTTCTACTATTGTTTCAGATCACGATGCAAAATTCTTGAGTCACTTTTGGCACACTTTGTGGAATAAATTGGGGACAAAGCTTCTGTTTTCTACAACTTGTCATCCCCAAACTGATGGACAAACAGAGGTAGTGAATCGAACATTGTCCACCATGTTGAGAGCGATCTTGAAGCGCAATTTGAAGATGTGGGAAGAGTGTTTGCCGCATGTGGAGTTTGCATATAATAAGGCGGTACACTCCACCACCAAGGTAACTCCCTTCCAGGTAGTGTATGGATTTAACCCCCGTGCTCCTATTGATCTTTTGCCTTTACCTACCACTGAGAGAACACATAATGATGCTAAAAAGCGTGCTGAATTTATTCTCAAATTGCATGAAACCACTAAGGCAAATATTGAAAAGATGAATGAAAAGTATAGAATTGCTGATAGTGAAGGTAGAAGGGAAGTTAAACTTGTACCGGGTGATTTGGTTTGGTTGCACTTGAGAAAGGATAGATTTCCTGAGTTAAGAAAATCAAAATTGATGCCTAGATCTGCTGGTCCTTTTAAGATAGTTGAGAAGATAAATGATAATGCATATAAACTTGAGTTGCCTCCCGAGTTTTGGGTTAGTCCCACCTTTAACATTTCATATTTGAAGCCATACTTGGGAGAAGAAGATGAGGCTGAGTTGAGGACAACTCCGCTTCAAGCGGGGGAGGATGATGAGGACATCACTTCTTCGGATACACACAACACTCCTCCACTTGACATTCAAGGACCAATCACTAGAGCTCGCGCCCGACAATTGAATTTACAAGTGAGCTCGTTCCTAAGTACTTCTTTTTGTTCACTTGAGAATCGATTGCTACCTAATGATTTAATTATGATTAGGAACCATGGAGAGGACCTAGAAGTACTTGGAGAAGGACTACGAGGTGCACAAGTCCAGCAAGGGCGGTCGAATCATGTTGGAGGCCCAACTCAAACCGACTTCGAATCCAATTCGGAGTCCAGGACCAGGCCGCACTAAAACGGACGCCCAGATCGCATCCGGACTCCGTTTTGGACGTTCTACATATGTATGGAAAGCTGAGAAGACTAAATTTCCAATGGATCTGGTCCCATGTCAAAATACCTTCTGAGTCAACGGGAATCGTCGAAACAAGTGAGCATTCAGAATCTGTCAGGGTGCTGCGTCACCGTCTTTTGGGCCGATTGGCTTTGTATCATGTTGGAGCCCATTAGGGGCGCGTCCAGGGGTTTTGCACGCCCCTCACTCCTTTATATCCAGCCGCCACCCCCACCATTAGGGTTGGGTTTTGCTTAGATTAATTATGTCTTTGAACAGTTTCGCCGTTCATCGGTTTGTGAGACCCCAACTTTTCGAGTGCTACATCAATACATCCGCAATTTAGTTGTGTTCTTCCTTGTTCTTGTTTGTGTTCTTCGATTCGCAGGCAAGGAATAGCCTTCTTGGTGAGGTCAACCGGGCCACGCACGGTTGATAACCTGAGGAGACGTGGTGCTGCGATTGCGGGGTTCGGAACGTGTCGTTCGGAAGCCGGATCGATTTGTGTCGCGCCTCCACCAAATCGAACATATCCAGAACCTGTTGGAAGATCGGGACCCCGTCCCCATCAACTCCTTCTTAAGGATGATGGTGCCGGCAGGGATATGGGCCTTGCGAAAGTTGCGCACAAACTCATCCCAAGTAATAGCCTGTGCATTACCATGAGTGGTGGTGAATGTATCCCACCACTCCGAAGCGTGCCCATTCAATTGGTGGGATGCAAACAGAAATCGCTCCCTATCGCTGCACTGAAGGATGTGCAGTTTCTTGCTGATGGCTCGCAGCCAGTCGTCTGCATCCATTGGATCAGAACTTCTGTTGAAAGTTGGAGGATGCATTCTCATGAACTCTGAAAGGCGGGGTGCAGGGGCTGGACCAAGATTGGAGATACAGCGGCCTTCCACATCTTCGATCTACGCATTCATGGTCTGGACCAGCAGCTGAATAAGTTGATTTTTATTAGCCATCATTTGGGCCCAATCAGGCCCATTAGCTGGAGGGGCGGAGGAATCTCATTGTTGTGAGTGCCGTTGCAGTTGTTCCTGGTGTTCACCATCTGCTTGATGCATTAGAAGGGTTAGGGACAAATTTGCTAAGAGGGGTTTGTATGCCCATCCCAAAACTGCCAAAGAACACCACAAAGACAACGATAAAACAAACGCAACTTCAAATATTATTAATAAGCTTAAGCTAGGGTTGTGGTTGCCGACAAGGAATTCGTAGCTAACTAACAACGTCAATTTATTACATTATTCCAATTCTAGGGCATCCTAGGGAGCTGGCTTAAACTAGGCTAAGTACTTCTTCTTGTCTCCAGTGCGACGCTTCTTGGGTGGGGTCTCAAAGTTGGATCCAGTGGCTGATGAACCCTCATCACTAGCCCGCAGTGCAGCTAGCTCTGCCTCAGCTCGTTGAAGTTTGAAGGTGGCGTAGCTTAGTTCATCCAAAGCGGCTTGATATGTGTAGTCCAAAGACTGTGTCAACTCCACCTGCTGTTTGAGCTGAGGGTTGTCTTCCGCCTCCGTGGATGCAAAGATGCTGGTGTAGCTCGCAGGGTATCTCCAAGGATAATACCGGAACTCCGTATCTCGAAGCTCTCTAGCGTAGAGCTCCCTTAGCTGATGAGTAGCCTCTCGTGCAGCATCTTGGATGCTGGTGAAAAAGGTATCCTGTCTCTACAGAGCATCAAAGATGTGGAAGGCAGATGTATCTTCGATCTTGGTGTAGATCCGAACTTCTACTCTCCAATACTCTTGTGCCCCGATGGTTTGTAGGTAACACTGGTATACTGGGCGTGCCTCAAATCCTAACTTTTGCAGGAGGTTCCAAAGGCAATTGGCTAAGTATCCGGCTCGGGTGCCATGGGTGGTGTGGATAGGGATCTCGGCCATCTACAATTTTGAAAAGGGCGAGTGTTAGAAAACAACGTTTGAAGAAAACAACAGAAGTAAGTCTAGTTGTTATGAGAACTTTCAAAAATTAGGTTTTTAGAAAATAGTTCCTTAGGGTGATCCAGTTCTATTCTATCTACGGTCACATTTTGGGGTCATTAGGGCTCTGGTACCATCTCTGTCGGAACCTGGAGCGGCAACTCCAGGATCCTCTATGTAAATCGCACTAGTCCAAGATCAACTAGTGCACAAGTGGATAACAAAGATAAATATCAAGCGTAATGACAATATTATTAACTTTGAAAAATACGGCCTTATGGCCAACGTTTACATCATCGCACATTGGCAAATAAATAATAACTGCAAAAGAAACTGTGGAAGCAACCTGAAAAAGGCGAAGCCCAAGTCTGCCCACAAGCAAACGACTGCAAGATATGGCCTACTCGTCCTGGTCCTCACTGTAATTGTCGTAGTCCTCCTCTGTGATGAGATAGCAAGGGTGAGTACAAACTTGTACTCCGCAAGTTACTCAAAGAAATGCATTATAATGATTAAGACCACAAAGGAAGGCAAATAGGGTTAGTTGTGCAAAAAACAGCATTTAAAAAAATACAATAAATAGATCAAAACTGCTGAATTTAATATGATAAGTAAAGACAGTAACTATAGCTGAAATTAATACCGTTAGTGCAGGCTCCAACCAAACACTAACCTATCCACGGGTATCCCACCCGAACCATTTTTCCAGAAGACATCATATGGACTCCATCCACAAATCATTTTGAAAAACAAAATCTAATCCATAAAAATCTTTACTTAGCATGCCCATGACCATGGGCACGGCTATCCAGGATATATTATACACTCTGCAGAGGTTGTACAACTCACCCCCATGTGCCGACGTGGCTGCCACATGGCCTGGCCTGCTGACACAGTGGCCGACTGCTTGCGGGGCACCCGCATGGCTGCTGTGTGCTAGCGTGGCCCGCCAGATGGCCTGCCACCTTCGCTGTCCATCCGACGTGGCACACCGGCCAGCAGCCGCACAGCGGGACCGAGGGTCACCGGCGAACGGTGGCGGTCAGTAAGGGGTGCATTATGAAGAGGAAGTCACAGGGAGACTTTTGGTGCACGGGATGCTCACCGAGCAGGGCTAGAAGACGGTCAGCGGCAAGGAAGGTGGTGGCACGTGCTCGGGTGACGTCGGTGATCGTGCTCCGGTGGTCCTGGGGCTCGGCCGAGGGCCGCACAGTGATTGCCGGGAGTCGGGGAGGGTGTGGGTGGCGTCGACGAGGCGTGAGGCGGGGCGATTGCTCGCCGGAGACTGGGCGGCGCTCGGGGAGAGAGGGAGACGGCTCTAGGGTGCTCCAAAACCCGAGATGGAGAGAGGAGGGAAGAGGGCTATGGCGTGAGGGGAGGAGAGGCCGAGGAGGCCCTTATATAGGGTTGGGGAGCGGGCAATCGGCGAGGATTGCTCGTCGAAAAATGCTACCGGTGCGGATACGGTCGGAGTGGAAAAGGAAAGGGGAGGGCGGGGAAGGAAAGTGAGCGTGGAATCGGATCCCGTGCGCTTCGTGCTTTCCAAAACTAACCTGAATCGAAAAAGGAAGGAGAGAGAAGGTGGGGAGTCGGTCGCCGGGGCAAGTAAGGAAAGGGGGCGGGAGGAAGAAGGAAGGCAACGTCGCAACGGGGATGACGGGTGTGACAGGTGGGACCCACCTATCAGCGAGAGTGGGAGAGAATGAGCGGTGCCCACCGGATGAAGACTGGACGGCTAAGATTAAATCTAGCAGCGAGGATTAAATCTGAATCGCTGGCGAAGGGGTAAGTGGCATCAGGTGGCTAAGGTTAGACCGAGCGGAAATGGATTAAATCCAGGCCGTCAGTTTCAGGGGAAAGGTGGGCGGCCGGATGGGCGGGTGCGCGCGCATAGCTAATCCAGGCCATCCACGCGTCAGCTAGGGAGAGTGGGAAGGTAGGATGAGGCCAAAAGCGACGTGGGCGCATCCTGAGCATCCACCTGTCGGCCAGAGAGAGAAGGTGTGGGTTTTTAAGATTTATTTATGGATTTGGATTTTGAAAAAGCCTAGGAAAATAATTAAAGCTCAGAAATATACCAAATAAGGTCCAAAAATTCCAAGAAAATTCACAGGAACTCCTGGGATTATGTTGGACTTAGGAAAAAAATATTTTCAACAACTTTTCTGCATAAAATTTTAAATTTTGATTTCCCTTAAAACACTTTTTAATCTTTAAATTAGCTTTTAAAAACTAGGAAATTTTGGGATGGCACATTGACACATGAGATTATATGAGGTTCACAGCTAGAGGTGCGCGCCAGGGAGATGGGCACATGCTGCTAGGATTACAAGGCCCATGGGCCCAAATGGTGGTGGCGCACCACCAGCCTGGATCGAAATCAGAGACAACAATAGACTATTTTGCAGATTGTATTGCACTTAAGAAATTTGGAGGCGAGGCTAGATCCGTTAGAAAGAGGACGAGATAAGCTTTCCATCAAGTACTCGTGGAGCTCAAACGGAGTTCATATGCGAAAGTTATATTCATTTGAAGTTGGTGCTGTCTTCGGAGACTGAATTGAATTGCACATATTTTTCTTCATGATCAGCTCCTAAGATCCTGATTAAAAGAACATCACATGCATTAGGTAGTAGTATATTCTAATTAGAAAAAATGCACTCTTAGAAATGAAGTTACCTGATAGTTCAATTTGTTGTAGATAATGTGGTATAAGCATATATTTATATTTAATTCCAGCATGATAAAGCATAATTAAAGAACATTTCAAGCAGTATATAAATGACATAAATCACATATAAACATGTAATTCTACCAGGTCATTTATACCAGAACATATACTCGACATATGAACCGATATTAGTGCAGCACTAATCATGTAAAACATTTTCAACAACAGAGAATTAACTAATACTAGGATAAAGCTCAAGTTTTGATCTGATATGATGCTCTTAGAAGCAGAGTTGCTCAAGACTTAAAACTTGGCCTTCTTGATACTGTGTCGTTACTCTTCACTAAATGAAATGACAATCAAAGTTTAAATTATGAGCTCTAAGATTGGGTTTATTGTGCTGTCATAGAAATGAGCATCATACATATTACTGTCGGTTCAACAAAGCACCAACAAAATGATATCAATCAACAGTCTTCTTAATAGCTTTTAGATTAGATAATCATCTATTTAACACATGATCACAGTTTATCAAAAACAACAAGAACTGTAGTTGAAGAACCAGAAAAATGCTACAGGGTACTGAAAACTAGAGATCACAGTAAAGACAATAGTCAACACAACCGATAGTAATCAACCAGGATGCTCAAAATCAAATGACAGATTAAGCACTAACAATAGAGCACAATCTAGACTTCATAATCATATCAATTTTAGTATACGACAGACTTCATTACAGCGCATTTAATCCTAGTTCTAGAGCAATTCACAAAATGTGATCAACTAGTATGACTCACAAAACATGACATGTGTAAAAGAGTAATCAAAAATCTCACAGTGTAGATGGCACTCAAAGTCACCAAGAAGATCAGGCAAGGCACACCCGAAGGTGCTGACCCTGAAAACCTAGCGCCCCTCTATGCCACCGTGATAGAGGAGCGTGGTTGATGAAGATACAATGCCTACCTTTGCTGTTCAGGAACCATCAAGCTAGCAAAGCCGAGGTGAAGGGAAATGCCACACAAGAAGATGAGAAACAACGACCAAGTGCCTCATCGTCGAGCACTAGGTGTTGTGAATCACCACTGGCAATTAAGTACCAACAAAGAAGCCCCAGGAACCAAAATCCAGAGCCAAATCGGGAAGGAGAGGAAAGGGTGGAAGAGATAGAGCTCACAGTTTTCTGATGCATCTTCTAGATGGAGGCGGCCTCCTTAAATAGCTGAGAGGAGGAGGGGAAGAGGGGCTTGACACGGTGGCCACCAACAGCCGGAGCCGAAGCTACAGGTCCGCAACTACCGCCTACGCCTCCTCATCCCTCCGCCCAAGTCACCACTGCCCCCAAGGATAGGATTTGCCAAGACACAGCCTGCACGGGAGATCGGATCCATTCGGATGAGACGCCACTCGGGAGGAGATAGAGTCTTCTCCCCTTTTCTCTACAAATCGGCTCACCAAAAGGTGGGCCCCCTACACTTATTTTTTCCTTTTTCAATTGGAAAATTACTTAAATGCCCCATGGAATTACAACAATTTCTACCAATTTATCAATTGATAAAAGATGCTCAAAGTCTTGTTTAGTATATAGCTGTTGACAATGGGTACTTTGCGGGTTTGAACCCAAATCCTAGCAACAAAAACTATGACTCTGCACAGACAAAGGAGGACATTTCCTTGATCCAATGCCTTGGTGAGAGTTTTTGCCCTATTTACATTCTATACTAGGCAGCTGCTCATTTCCGTCTCGGCTTGGGGCGTTATGGTATGTCCCCGTATCTAGCTCATGAGTACTCAAGAAAGCGTACCCTTGTCTTCCTTTGATTGTGACCTGACAATCATACTCAAGTAGGTGAATTCTTCTAGGAATCCTGTAGGATGATTAAAGAAGTCATATAGGCATTGAATTCATTAAGAACTTATTGCTCAACCTTCCATACAGACGAGAGCACTACAACTAATGGGACCCGTTAGATATGCTCTCTAATCCCACACAGTTTGTTGTCCTAGAGTCTAGTTCACGGGATCTCTGATCTTTTAGGATAGGTTACCACCAATGTGAGTCTTTACATGCGTATCGGCCCCATTCCCTTGGACGCTACAAGGATGGCCAAGTTCCTTTAGTGAAAGGATCTGCCAAGTTCCTTTCAGACTTGATGTATTCCACAGAAATAACACCTGTCTCTCTGGCATGCCTTATCGACTTAAGTCACCTCTTTATATGTTTTGAGGACTTCATATTATCCTTCCTACTCTTTGCCTTAACCAGAACAGTTTGGTTATCGCAGTAGGTTAATATTGTTGGAATTGGTTTTTACAGCATAGGTAGGTTAAAAAGGAGTTATCTAATACATTCTGCTTCTACAACTGTTGAATCAAATGCTACTCACTCAGCCTCCATGGTGGATCGTGTATGGATAGTATATTTATAAGACTTCCACGAAATGGCTCCACCTTCTAGAGTGAACACATAACCACTCGTAGCCTTCATATCATCCGAGTCACTGATCTAATTAGAATTATTGACTCCTTCCAAGACTGTCAGAATATATTAGAATTATTGACTCCTTCCAAGACTGTCGGATGGCTAGAATAATATATTCCCAAGCTTGAGGTCCCCTTTAAGTATCGGAGTACTCTCTCAAGTGCTATCTAATGATCATCTCCTGTATTGGATGCATAATGACTCAATCAGCTTACAACATATGAAATGTCTGGCCTCGTTGCACTAGTTAGATACATGAAGGATCTAATTATTTGAGAATATTTGAGTTGGTCCTTTCTATGTCCAGCGTTTTTATGTAGCTTTGCATTTGGATCATATGGTGTGGCCGCTGGCTTACAATCCATAAATCCAAATCTGGTTAGGACCTTGTCCACATAATGGGATCGTGATAGAGTAATCAATTCTCACCCTTTATAAGCTTGATGTTTAAGATAACATCAGCTTCTCTCAGATCTTTCATATCAAAATTCTGGGAAAGAAAAGACTTTTTTCTATTGGTTACATCCATATTGGTCTCAAAAAGCAATATGTCATCTACGTAAAGACATAGAATGACACCTTTGCCCCCATTAAACCGATATATTTATCAGCTTCGTTCACACAAAAGCCAACCGATGTCATTGTACTATTGAATTTCTCATGCCATTATTTGGGAGCTTGCTTTCGGCCACACAAGGATTTAATCAATTGACATACTTTCCTTTCTTACTCTTTAACTACAAAACCATCGGGCTGTTGCATATAAATCTCCTCATCCAACTCTCCATTTAGGAAAGCGGTCTTCACATCTATTTGATGTACTTGGAGTTTGTATGTGGCAGCTAATACTATAAGCACCCGAATTGTGGGTAAACAAGCCACAAAAGAGTATGTATCAGAATAGACTTCTCCTACTTTTAACGTGAAACCTTTCGCCACTAAGCGGGCCTTGTACTTTGCAATAATACCATCAAGTCTAGGCTTTCTCTTAAAGATCCATTTGTAGCCCACTAGCTTACAAACTTGGTGATAGACCATGTGGAGGTGACCCCGTGTGTGTGATGAGTAATTGACATCTGTTTTTGGAAAGTCGAGTTTAGTTTGTGTGGTTTGGACCATGTCGTTGCGCGGTGCAATCGGCTTCGGTCGGACTTGCTCAAACTTGGTCGAAGTGCTTGGGATGCTTATTCTTTTGATTCGAAAGGTTTTGGCTTTTTCGTATTTAAGATGACTCTAATGCGATTGATTGATCACGTTATCTCGAGCAGTTCTATGTGATTTGTTTCTTGTCTGTGATGGCTGCAGGACATCGAGGCGGAGTCGTGGTGAGGCATGGGATGACCAGACTAGGCGCAGGTGGTGCTGAGGTCAAAGCAGTCGAGGTGTGCCGAAGACGGCGAGGACTCGAGGTGGTTGCGAGGCTTGGACAACAAGGAATGAGGAAGCTTCCCGGAAGGTGCAGGAGGGGCGTTTCGGTAAATACGCAAAGCTGCACCAAAGGAAGTGGATTTGGATAAAGCACAAGAGTTGGTGGAGGCTTAGTTGGTAAAGACAAAATCAAACCTATTAGTTGGAGGATATAAAAGGAGGAGTGTCTCCTGCATGTTTTAAGACTTCTAAGATGGGTTGATGGCTTGTGAGAGGGGTTAGAGTTTTTCTTTTGCTTTGTGCTTTTTCTTTTTCTGTTGGTAGTCGTTGAGAGAGAGCAGAGGGCTATTGGTTCTTGTCGCCCTTCATGAGTCTAAGAGAACAGGGAGATGAGATGAACTCTTGAGTTCTTGTGTTTGAGAGGAGATGATTGTAATCCCTGTGTAATCATTCATCGTTCTTCCTCTCTATCAATACAAGAATGATTTTGTTGGCTATTTTCATCTTTTGACTTTGTTTGTGATGGATGTCTGTTTTTGTCTTCTTCTCTGTTTCTTCTCAATTTGTGGTGATTTAGAAGCCTTGTGTGTTGGATTCTTGAAAGCTCTGTGATGGAAAAGATTCATGGGCATATGACAAGTCCATTTTCTAGAGCATTTGGAAGAATCAACATCTCGTGTGATTTTTGAATCCATCGCCACTTCTTCCTCAGTTCATATTTTCTAGGGTTTCCTTGACAGGGTATGTTTGAATCTCTCATTTCCCTTCATGAGATGGCATGAGATTTGATTTGTTATGTCCTGAGACTATTTCTTAGATAATCTCTTGATTTCATGGTCAAACAATCAAGGATTGGTAGGCAATCTAAAAAACAGTGCAACTCTCTATGTCTTTTCAGTTTTTCGGCGAAATCTCAAATTCTTGCTCAAATGATGAAATCCTCTGTACCAAAAGTGTTTCATGCTATTTAGATCAGATTCTAGCACTTTTGGTTTGAAGAGAAAAGACAAAAACCACAACTTCATTGAATCTGGCAAATCTCTGAAGTTTTCAGGTTTCAGCCTGTTTTGATCTCGGGAAGACCGGTCTGACCAGATTGTATAAGGCGGTTTGATCGGGTCAAGAATAGTGGTCTGACCGGCCCTATTGGAGCGGTCTGACCGGCCTGTCAACTGTGGTCAGACTGGCCCAAGGGCGGTCAGACCGGCCAGCTGCATCAATTGCTGATTTTTGTTGTTTTCTTCTCTTTTCTGCTTGGTCCTAGATTCCAGTAAGCATTTGAACTATTTCTCTTCATAGTTACTCATAGCTCTTGGAGAGAATAGTCTTTTAGTGGATACTTTTGGGGGCAAGGTTTTATAGGCACCATTCACCCCCCCCCCCCCCTCTGTTGCCGATTTCGATCCATCAATCAGTATCAGAGCTGGTTAGCACTTCCTCATAGATCTTAACCGGTCTCTAGAGCCATGGTGACAGACAAGTATTCCACCAAGCCTCCCATTTTTGATGGCATCGATTATCCCTCCTGGAAGAGCCGAATGGAGACCTACATTCAGGCTCAAGGTTATGCCATCTAGCGGAAGGTGAAGACCCGATATGTTGTTCCTGCCGATGAGAACATCAACGGCGGAAATATGCTTGATGTTGAGTCGAACGCTAAGGCGAGGAACATCATAATTTAGGGTCTGAGCAGAAGTGAGTTTGATCGCATCTCTCATCTGATGTCGGCTTTCAACATCTGGGTGACCCTCAACGCATACCATGAGGGCACCACCCAGATCAAGACAGTTCGACAAGACCAGTTTAAGCGAGATTACAACAAGTTTGAAATGCTCGCTGGTGAGTTCCTCGATGAGTGCTTTGCGCGTTTCCATAAGATTTTGAGCAACCTCCGAGCGGTCGGTCTCACATACCCCGACTCGGACAATGCTCGACAGATGCTCGCAGCTCTTGATTTGCGTGTGTGCGAGATGAAGGTGACTGCCATCAAGGACACCACCGATCTCTTGACCTTGACTCTTGATGTGTACTCACGCCTCAAGACTCACGAGATTGACATGTCTCTCGTAGGTCGAAGTCGATGGCCTTAGTCACCGATCCCAGCCTGATTTCTGGACCTTCTTCTGAGTCGATTTGTGGATTCTCTCTAGCTGCTCTCTGTGACGTAACTAATGATCAGTTATAGCAGCTACCAGAGGATCAGTTAGCCCTTCTAGTCCGAAAGTTTTCCCACGCATACAAGAGGGTGAGAGATCGAAAAAGGAGTGGTCCGATAATTTGCTTCGAGTGTGGTGGCCCCAACCACACCTGGGTGAATTGCCCCAAGCTGGGGAAGGGAAAGGGCGACTACGGCGGTGTGAGCAAGAACGACTACATCGATAAGAACCGCAACAAGAAACCCCCGGCTCATACTCAAGGCAAGAAGAAGTTCCACGACCTTGGCAAAGCCAAGAAGCTCTTCCACCACGTCCTCACCGCTTTCGACGACCTCGACCTCAGCGAGGTGGAGGGATGGAGTGACGACGATGGGACGGGTCACCAAGAACCCAAGGATGGCGACGACTTCTCCGGCATGTGCTTCATGACCCTTGAGGGCGAAGTGAGTGACAGCGAGCTCTATTCCGACTCCGATGAGGTATATCCCTCCTATGACCAGCTTAATGATGCTTTTTTTAAGCTAGGAAAATTCCATGCTAGGTCTAGGGCTAGGTGTAGCGAGTTGGAGAAGGAAGTAGATAGATTGTCACAGGAGCTTACTTCACTTATATCTGCTCCCTCCCGTGACGAATGTGATACATGTTGTGCCTTGCTTGATGACATGGAGAAATTAAGGACCTCTCATTGTAGTTTGTCTTCTGAGCTTGACATGCTTAATGTGAAGAATGTTAGTCTTTTGGCTGAACTAGAGATGAGTAGGATTGTTACTCCTTCATCCACTGTTGTTGATACTACATCGTGCACCTCATGTGAGGATAAGGACAATGCGTTTAGAGGTCTTTATACCATGCTCCTTGATCTGCCCGAGCCTTGTGAAAATTGCAATAATTTGAAATTGAACTTAAAAAGAGTAGATCACAAAATTGCTGAGTTGCATGCTTCCTTACTTGAGCCTATTGTTTCCTGCACCAATTGTCCAAAATTAACCCTTAAGCTTGAGTCTGTCTCTAAGAAATTCCAAGAAATGGTTGATCATAACAGCAAATTTGCTCAGTATGCGACTAAGGACCCTGTTAGCTCACCATGCATTAATTGCCAAAAACTAAAACTTGAACTCGTTGCTTTGAATGAAAAATATGTGAAGCTAACTAAGGATTTTCTAGTGAAGCCATCAACTGATTTTGATGTGATTGCCTCGGTGGGGGAGAAGCCCAAAGGAGTAGAGATGCTTAGGCACGATGACCAAACAGCTAGAGGTAGGATTGTCCCTCCTAGTCCTTGGGAAGACCTCAATGTTGAGGAGGCTGTGCGTGCACATGTCATTCCTTCTTCTGCTGTTGGTTCTTCCTCTTCTCCTGCTGCTGTCTCCTCTTCCCCCTGCTCTTCTTGCACCTCTCTCTCTTTCGGGAGTGTCAGTATCTTATGAACACTCTCGAGAGATTTGTAGGAGGCAAGAAGAAGCTAAATCTTATTCTAGACCAATCCAAGATTTGCAAATTCAATCAAGCTCTAGGATATGATTATCTTGAGGATGTTAGGAAGCATCCACCTGCCGTGCTCAGACCCATAGCTGTAGGTGTGATCGAGGTCAAGCCAGAACTGAGAAAGTTCAATTCAAGTCAGCGGGCTTTGTCCAAGGGATTTCTGACAGCAAGGTGATGCAAGGTGATTCCAGTTATTGCTTCGGCCTCTCAGAAGGCGAATCCTCATCATGCTACTTCTACCTGTCAGAAGGTGAAGTATCATTGCACCTTCTGTCAGAAGGATGAACACTTGGTCGAGCGATGCTTCAGGCGCACCAAGATTGCACGAAGAGATCGTGTTCGTGATCTTAGGAGTATTCAGGGTCAGCCCCAGACCTTGAGTGCACCTAAGACCAACACGAGGTCTCGGGTTGATCACTCTGAGGGTTTTAGGCAGTATCGAGGACTTGGCTTTTATGGTGTTTCTAGATTTCGTCCTCGGTTTGCCTCTGCTCGTGATATCCGTCGTCCTGAGGGTAGATCTCGTTTCCCCCACCGAGATAGCTATCCGCGGCTTGATCAGCATGTTGCTGGTGTCTTGACTCGCTCATCCGTAGCAGTCAAGCCCAACAACAGCTTCAGGTCTGCACACAGACCTTCTGACTTGTTGAGCGACAGAGAGCGTAGGGTAGCTAGAGGTCAGTCGTGTGTGGCTACTTCTTCTACTCGACGTGTTACTCAGTATTGGGTGCCAAAATCACCTTGATTTACCCCGGTACAAGACTTTACTCTCTCTCGTTGACTCAGATTCGCCGGGCAGGGAAGAAAGAGGTTTGGCTCGTTGACTCCGGGTGTTCTCGACACATGACCGGAGACTCTCGTTGGTTCTCTTCCCTAGCTTGTGCTCCAGGTGATGAGACGATCACCTTCAGAGACGCTTCGTCTGGGCGCGTCATCGCCAAAGGTACAGTGCGCGTTAATGAGTCTTTTATTTTGAAAGATGTCGCCTTGGTTAGTAAGCTGTAGTATAATTTACTTTCTATTTCTCAGCTTACCGATGACGGTTTTGAGGTGAGCTTTAAGAAAAATAATTGCAAAATTCTTGATTCTTCGGGTAGTCTGGTTTGCGGGATTTCTCGTTATGGGGGGATCTTTCGTGCTGATTTTTCTGAGTCTTCTGGTGATCCTCTCCGGTGTTTAGTTGCTTCTGAGTCCCTGACCTTACCTTCTGGCATAAGAGACTTGGTCATATTGGATTTGACCATTTGACCCGAGTTAGTGGCCATGATCTCATTCGTGGTCTGCCTAAACTCAAGATGGTCAAAGATCTTGTTTGCGCTCCATGCCGGCACGGCAAGATGGTTGCCGCTTCTCACCCTCCGGTCACAGTGACTATGACTGATGCACCAGGACAGCTGCTCCATATGGACACAGTTGGACCAGCTCGAGTGTAGTCAGCAGGAGGGAAGTGGTATGTTCTTGTCGTGGTCAATGACTTCTCGAGGTACTCTTAGGTGTTTTTCTTATCCTCGAAGGATGAAACGTTTACACATTTTCGAGGTCTTTTCAATAGGCTTTCTGTTGAGCTTCCGGGTGCCTTACGAGCGATCCGCAGTGACAATGGCACGGAGTTCAAGAATTCCTACTTTGAGAGGTTCTGCGATGAGACAGGTGTAGAGCACCAGTTCTCTTCTCCGCATGTCCCACAGTAGAATGGAGTCGTGGAGAGAAAGAACCGTACCTTGGTCGAGATGGCCAGGACGATGCTTGATGAGTATTCTACACCTAGGAAGTTTTGGGCTGAGGCTATAGCGACTGCGTGCCATGTTTCGAACAGAGTTTTTCTTCGGGCACACTTGCATCGCACTTCCTATGAGCTGAGATATGGGCAAAAGCCCAGTGTCTCTCATTTTCATGTGTTTGGTTGCAAGTGTTTCATTTTGAAGTCCGGGAACCTAGACAAGTTTGAGTCACGATCTTGTGATGGTATCTTTCTAGGTTACTCGATTTCGTCATGGGCGTATAGGGTCTGGAACTGCGAGTCTAGTAAGTTGGTAGAGACTTGTGAGGTGACCTTCGACGAGGCCAGTCTAGTGACTAGGCCCAATATCTCAGGTTCTTTAGAGCAGTCCCAGCCCATATTGTGGATGATGAGGATGATGGAGATAAGGGTTGTCTACCCGATCCGGTTCATCATCCTCCCCTTGAGGTGCCTTCTTCCACTGCACCTCCAGGTGATCAGCCTATGCCTTCTGCTTCCTCTGGAGCTAGTGGCTCTGTTCCTACCTCTTCAGCTCATGAGGTAGAGGCCACTTCTTCTTCTCATGCAAGACCTCCCCGACATATCCAGAAAGACCATCCTTTCGAGCAGATGATTGGAGACCTCTTTGAGCGAGTCACACGCTCAAAGTCTGGCATGTCACATTTCTGTCTCCATTCTGCCTTTGTTGCCTCATTCGAGCCCAAGGACATTTGTCATGCTCTTTCTGATGAGTCTTAGGTCAATGCCATGCATGAGGAGTAAGAAAATTTCGAGAGAAACAAGGTTTGGTCGCTTGTTGAGCCCCCTCGAGGTCACAATATCATTGGGACTAAGTGGGTGTTCAAGAACAAGCAAAGCGAGGATGAGGTTGTCATTCGGAACAAGGCTAGACTGGTAGCTCAGGGCTTCTCCCAGGTTGAGGGTCTAGACTTTGAGAAGACCTTTGCCCCTGTAGCTAGACTTGAGGCCATTAGAATCCTGCTTGCTTACGCAGCTTCTAAGGGTTTCAAGCTTTACCAGATGTATGTCAAGAGTGCCTTCCTCAATGGGTTCATTGAGGAAGAGGTCTATGTGAGACAGCCTCCAGGTTTCGAGAACCCCAAATACCCAAACCATGTCTACAAGCTTTCCAAAGCCTTGTATGGACTTAAGCAGGCCCCTAGAGCTTGCTATGAGAGGCTTAAATTCTATCTGTTGAGTCATGGTTTTGAGATGGGTAAGGTAGATAAGACCTTGTTCATCCGTAGGCATGGCATTGATCTACTGCTTGTCCAGATTTATATGGATGACATCATCTTTGGCTGCTCTTCACATACTCTTGTTTCATAGTTCTCGGATATCATGAGCACCGAGTTTGAGATAGTATGATGGGCGAGTTGACCTTCTTCCTCGGCTTCCAGATCAAGTAGACTCGGGAAGGTACCTTCTTGCATCAGGGCAATACACTCGTGACCTCCTGAAACCGTTTGACATGAGTGATGGCAAGCTAGTGTCAACTCCCATGGCATCCACAGTTTCTCTTGACCCAGATGAGGACGGCGAGCCAGTTGATCAGAAGGAGTATCGCAGCATGATTGGCTCCCTCTTGTACCTCACTACCTCGAGGCTGGACATACACTTATCTATGTGTCTGTGTGCTCGCTTTCAGGCTTCTCCTCGCGTGTCTCACCGCCAGGCGGTGAAGCGCATCCTTCAGTACCTTCGAGCTACCATTGACTATGGTATCTGGTACTCTTCCTCATCCTGTCTTTCCTTGAGAGCCTACTCGGATGCAGACTTTGCTGGCTGTAGGATAGATAGGAAGAACACTTCTGGCACCTGCCAATTTATTGGCACTTCTCTTGTTTCTTGGTCTTCTAGGAAGCAGTCCGGTGTTGCTCAGTCCACCGCAGAGGCCGAGTACGTTGCTTCCGCTAGTTGCTGCAGCCAAGTGCTTTGGATGGTTTCGACCCTGCGGGACTTTGGGTTAGTCATAGACAGTGTTCCACTCTTTTGTGATAACATTTCTACCATTAATATTGCCAAGAACCCAGTGCAGCACTCTCGGACCAAGCACATTGATATCAGATATCACTTCCGTCGAGACCATGTGGAGAAGGGTGACATAGTGCTCCAGTTTGTGGAGAGTGACCACCAGTTGGCTGATATCTTTACCAAGCCTTTGGATAGCTCTAGGTTTTTAGCTCTGCAGGGAGAGCTTGGGGTGGTCTGTCCTTATGGACTATTGTGAGGGGGAGTTTTTGTGCTTCACGCCTTATCTTGTTTATTATGCTCTTACTCCTTTCTGTTGCATTGCATATGGGTGCATTGGGGTTAGTCCTTCTAGCATAGATTAGAGTGTTTCTCTTGTCTAGTTGTTTAGACTTCTTCCTCTCATATTGTGATTCTAGGATGCTGCTTATTAGCTGTTTCACTTCTCACTAGGTTGAGCTCACTCACTTCTTATAGGTTCTAGCGAGGGTTGGTCCACCCTCGGGTAGACGGGGTACGTGTTTGCTCCCTAGTGTGTTAGATGATCAGTTGATAGTCCTAGAGTCATATGGGGTAGATGAGAGTCAGTCTGAGTCATAGTATCCTCTATATCTTGTCTATGCTTTAAGGACTGCCTTTTGCGATTTTCATACCAGCTTCTCATTTTTATTGCTTTGGTTCAGGGGGAGTTCATTTGGGAGTTTCTAAATATTAAATGTTGACATAACTCAACTTGAACTAAAAGTGCATCTCATGTTGAGGGGGAGCTGGGTTTTCTGCATTTCATTTTTACATTGTAATATAACTACATGGAGCCTTGATTATCATCCTGTTATAACATGTTTACAATGCATTACATCTTGCCATAATCTATGCTTACTTGCTAGATTTATCATGACTTTATATGTGTAGTCAAGTCTTTGCCATGATAGGTTGATTAAAATGCTCAACTTGAACTAATTAATGTCATGTTAGCACTTGAGACTAGTCTCTCTTTAGTTATCTCTTTATGATTCATTGAGAATAACTCCCATGTCAAATAGGCTGAGTTGAGTCTTGAATCTTTATTGAGCTTTAGATTGAGCTATACTAGTTTCTTGATGAAGCTTGAGTTAGTACAACCTTTTAAGAAAGTAAAAAGATTTCTTTTGTGCGAAAGAACTGATCTCACCAATTCTTTCTCATGAGACGGCTTGCCATTGCACTAGGCATGAACTCAGGGGGGGTTTTGGATGACCAAGACTATCTTCTTAAGCTTCTAGCTTGGAGTAGTCGCATAAGGCTTGAGATCTAGCACATGACTAAACAAAAATCTGGTTTGAAACAATCATGAGATTTATAAAGAAAAAACCTGTCAATTGTGCTAAATTTGCTACAATTACAAAACTTGGACAAATGTCTCATTCTTGAACTTGTAGCACTCTAAATTGACTGAATACTAGCTTCTTGGTTCCACTTAGACTATTGAGATGGCCTGCATCATCTTTGGATACCTTTAGCTAGACTATAATCATGGTTGACTTGATATGCTAAGAAATTTGACTAATTTTCAGATTATGACTTATTTGGCTTAGCTTGTCTATACATGTATTGTCATGATCTTGATAGTATTCTTATATGTTATGGCTTGGTGTAATACTTCACAGTCATTTTGGATAATCTTCATGGCTCTAAATGCTTAAAATAAACAAACTTCAGCCATTTCATCCAACACCTTGACTTATTCTCTCTTTTGCTTTCTTGATGATTTTATTGCCAAAAGGGGGAGAATAGCGGAGAAAAGCCTTTTGGGAACTTTCTGGAGCTTTGGAGAACAATTTGCTCTTTCTATTTTTGCTCTAGGGTTCCCTTTGTCAACATGGTCTTGGTTTCTCTTTGCTTCCTTCTTTAGACCATGTTTGATTTTCTTTCATTTTCAAACTTAACTTTATGCTTTTTCTGTGTTTGTCAATATACTCATCAAGGGGGAGATTGATAGACCATGTGGAGGTGACCCCGTGTGTGTTATGAGTAATTGACATCTATTTTTGGAAAGTCGAGTTTAGTTTGTGCGATTTGGACCATGTCGTTGCGCGGTGCAATCGGATTCGGTCGGACTTGGTCAAACTTGGTCGAAGTGCTTGGGATGCTTATTCTTTTGATTCGAAAGGTTTT
Source organism: Dendrocalamus sinicus (assembly GCA_036346575.1). Classification (NCBI taxonomy): domain Eukaryota; kingdom Viridiplantae; phylum Streptophyta; class Magnoliopsida; order Poales; family Poaceae; genus Dendrocalamus; species Dendrocalamus sinicus. Next base: position 21,076,045 of record CM070648.1, read on the forward strand.
GGTTTTTTCGTATTTAAGATGTATCTAATGCGATTGATTGATCACGTTATCTCGAGCGGTGCTATGTGATTTGTTTCCTGTCTGTGATGGCTACAGGACATCGAGGCGGAGTCGTGGCGAGTCACAGGATGACCGGACTAGGCGCAGGTGGTGCTGAGGTCAAAGCGGTCGAGGTGTGCCGAAGACGGCGAGGACTCGAGGTGGTTGCGAGGCTTGGATGGCAAGGAATGAGAAAGCTTCCTGGAAGGTGCGGGAGGGGCGTTTTGGTAAATACGCAAAGCTGCACTAAAGGAAGTGGATTTGGATAAAGCACAAGAGTTGGTGGAGGCTTAGTGGGTAAAGAGAAAATCAACCTATTAGTGGGAGGATATAAAAGTAGGAGTGTCTCCTGCATGTTTTAAGACTTGTAAGATGGGTTGATGGCTTGTGAGAGGGGTTAGAGTTTTTCTTTTGCTTTTTGCTTTCTCTTTTTCTGTTGGTAGTGGTTGAGAGAGAGCAGAGGGCTGTTGGTTCTTGTCCCCCTTCGTGAGTCTGAGAGAACAGGGAGATGAGATGAACTCTTGAGTTCTTGTGTTTGAGAGGAGATGATTGTAATCCCTGTGTAATCATTCATCATTCTTCCTCTCTATCAGTACAAGAATGATTTTGTTGGCTATTTTCATCTTTTGTCTTTGTTTGTGATGGATGTCTGTTTTTGTCTTATTCTCTATTTTTCTCAGTTTGTGGTGATTTAGAAGCCTTGTGTGTTGGATTCTTGAAAGCTCTGTGATGGAGTAGATTCATGGGCATATGACAAGTCCATTTTCTAGAGCATTTGGAAGAATCAACATCTCGTGTGATTTTTGAATCCATCGCCACTTCTTCCTCAGTTCATATTTTCTAGGGTTTCCTTGACAGGGCATGTTTGAATCTCTCATTTCCCTTCATGAGATGGCATGAGATTTGAGTTGTTATGTCCTGAGACTATTGCTTAGATATTCTCTTGATTTCATGGTAAAAAAATCAAGGATTGGCAGGCAATCCGAAAAACAGTGCAACTCTCTATGTCTTTTCAGTTTTTGGGCCAAATCTCAAATTCTTGCTCAAATGATGAAATCCTCTGTACCAAAAGTGCTTGATGCTATTTAGATCATATTCTAGCACTTCTGGTTTGAAGAGAAAAGACAAAAACCACAAACTTCATTGAATCTGGCAAATCTCTGAAGTTTTCAGGTTTCAACCTATTCTGATCTCGGGAAGACCGGTCTGACCGGATTGCATAAGGCGGTCTGACCGAGTCAAGAACGGCGGTCTGACCGGCCCTATTGGAGCGGTCAGACCGGCCTGTCAACTGCGGTCAGACCGGCCAGCTGCATCAATTGCTGATTTTTGTTGTTTTCTTCTCTTTTCTGCTTGGTCCTAGATTCCAGTAAGCATTTGAACTATTTCTCTTCGTAGTTACTCATAGCTCTCGGAGAGAATAGTCTTTTAGTGGATACTTTTGGGGGCAAGGTTTTAGAGGCACCATTCACCCCCCCCCCCTCTGTTGTCGATTTCGATCCATCACTAGGTGAAAGATCTGTAATCTCCCACATTCCATTAGCTGTGATGGAATCCATCTCGCTACGGATTGCCTCCTTCCAGTAACTAACATCTGGGGATGCGAATGCCTCTGAAATGGTTCGTGGTTCATCATCTACGACATAGGTGACATAGTCATCACCAAGTGACTTTTCAGTCCTCTACCCGTTACTCCTCCTCAACTCCAACTCTGGAGCGGTGTTATCCACACTAGGAATAATAGAGTGTTCATATGAATCAATATGATCAATGACTTCGTTTGGTCTCATAGGAAACACATGCTCAAAGAATGTTGCATCATGAGACTCCATCACTATATTTGTAGCAATATCACTCACCTCAGATTTGACCACTAGAAATCTATAAACCGTGCTATTTATAGTATGCTCTAGAAAGACACAATCAATGGTCTAAGGACCAAGCTTCCTTTTTCTTCGGTAATGGCACATGCACTTTTACAAGGCATCCCCACGTCTGAAGAAAAGACAAGTTAGGTTTTTTTGCCCTTCCATCCTTCATAGGGTGTTTCCTCCTGATTGTGAGGTGAAACCTAATTCAGAACATAATTAGTTGTGAGAACTGCTCCACCCCACCAATAGTCCAGCATTCTGAACTCTGGAACTTGGCATTAACCAAGTCACATAGATTTCGGTTCTTTCTTTTGGCTATTCCATTCAATTGGGGTGAGTCTGGTGGAGTAATCTCATGAGTTATTTCACTGTCTTCACAAAATTGAGACAATTCATTGGAAACGTATTCACCACCTTGATCCGACCTTAACTGTTTGATTTTTCTTTTCTAGCTAATTTGCAACTTCGATTTTATAGACTTTAAAGTGTTCAAATGCTTCATCTTTCGACTTAAGTAAATAAATGTAGCAATTCTTAGTCGCATCATCTATGAGAGTTAAAAAGTACCGTTTGCCTCCTTTAGTTAATATTCCATTCGTTTCACAAATATCAGAATGGATTAGCTCAAGTGGAGAGGTGCTTCGCCCTTCAATGCTATGAAAAGGTATTTGGGGCTGCTTCGATTGCACACACACACACTTCACACTTTGAACTCTTCTCATAACTATAGCTTGGAATGAAACTCATTTTACTCAACGCACAATGTCTTCAAAGTTAACATGACACAAACGTGATTGTCAAATATCATAAACTTTATTGCAATGGCAAACATTAAAAATGTTTACATTATTTGAATCAAGAATAGATAGGCGGAACATGCCTCCATTATCATAGCCTTTGCCCACAAAATTAACAAATTTGGTCAACACAACCTTATTGGACTCAAATACAAGTTTTATTCCTTGTCTACATAGTATCAACCTGCTTAGGAGATTGTGAGTCATCATAGGCACATACAACATGTCTTTCAGGATGAGTGTTTTGCCTAAAGTGAGCTTCAAGCAAACCTGTACCATTCCTCATACTATCATAGCAGCTCCGTTCCCCATCAAGATGGATCCACCACCTTCACCCTGAAATGAAGAGAAACAAGTTTGATCAACATATATATGTCTAGCAGCACCTGTATCAATCCACCAATCAATTGATGAACTTGCCATAAAGGTCGGAGGTACATACTCTTCTGAACTGGTGCTAGCTAGTGTAACATTCACTTCAGCCTTGCAGCCTTTATGCTAATCAGGGGATGGACCTTTCCCCTTACGATTGCGGCAATGGTTGGCCTTATGACCAGCCTCCTCGCAAATGAAGCAAATGATGTCCTCCTTTTTCTTTTTAATTTTCTTTGGTAGGAGCTTGATTTTTGGCTGATTCTTGACCTTTTGTTTCCTAGAGCCTCTAGCACTCTTGACCTCCACAAGATGACCCTGAACTTGAGCCTTCCCTATGTCGTCACCTGCTCTGGCACGCTCTTTGACATTAATGGCAGCTGACAGCTCATTGAGAGTCAAGCGCTCCTTCATTTGTCTATGAGCGGTTACGAAGTCACACCATGAGGGCAGTAACTTAGCCAGTATGACATTAACTTGGAATTTATCTGGCAGGATGTAGTCATACTGACTTAAGTCACATACATAGAGTTGTAGTTCATGGAGCTGCTCCATCACCGACCGTCCTTCCACCATCTTAAGGTTCAAGTAGCAGTTATGAATGACTCATTACCATTATCCCCTTCGAAATACTTCTCATCAAGTTCGACCCAGAGTTGTTTGGCATTGGTGAAGTTAGCATACACGTCGAACAGCCAGTTGAATAAGATGGCTAACAAATAAGCTAAGATTGAATTATTCGCATTCTACCACCACGACATTTCAGCGGTTTCCAATGGGAACACTGGAGTATTTGAAATAACCCAAAATAATTTGAGATCAGTCAACCAAAGTTTCATTTTCGCCTGTCAACATTTAAAGTTGGCACTGTCAAATACTTCTGGCTTAACAACATCAGATGAGGAAGCCATTTCTTTAATACTAGGTTTTTTGGATTGTTGAAGATAATGCGGTATACGACAAACTTCATCAAAGAGCATTTAATCCCACAGCCCACAAGCATTCCATGTAATGCCTCGTAGTACTAGAGCAATTCACAAAATGTAATCAACTAATACGGCTCACAAAACATGAAATGTGCAAAAGAGTAATTGAAGATCTCACAGTGCAGATGGCACTCGAAGCCACCAAGAAGATTTGGCAAGGCACTCCTGAGGGTGCTGACCTAGAAAACATAGTGCCCCTCTATGCCGCCGTGATAGAGGAGCGTTTTTGATGGAGATACAGTGCACACCATTGCCATTCAGGAATCACCAAGGCAACAAAGTTGATGTGAAGGTAAACACCACACAAGAACACGAGAAGCACCGGCCAAGTGCCTCACCGCCGAGTACTAGGGGCCATGAATCACCACTGGCAATTAAGTACCAACAAAGAAGCCCAAGGAACCAAAATCCAGAGCCAAATCGGGAAGGAGAGGAAAGGGTGGAAGAGATAGAGCTCATGGTTTTCTGATGCATCTCCCGGATGGAGATGGCCTCCTTAAATAGCCGAGAGGATGAGAGGAAGAGGGGCTCGACGCGGTGGCCACCAATGGCCGGAGCTAAAGATCTAGGCCTACAACTACCACCTGCGCCACGTAATCCCTCCGCCTAAGTAGCCGCCCCCACGGATCAGATCTACCGAGACAAAGCCAGCACGGGAGACTGTATCCATCCAGATGAGACGCCACTCAGGAGGAGACAAAGTCTCCTCCCCTTATCTCTTCAAACCAGCTCACCGATAGGTGGGACCCACACACTTCTTTTTTCCTTTTTCAATTGGGAAATTACCAAAATGCCCTGAAATTACAACAAAATTGACATGCACGAGCTCTTATAATTGGACCTTGTAAGTGCATAAGTTCAGATCTATTGTTTGTATGCATGGAAGTGATGTCCTCATCATCCTCCTCTTCTTGCATCTGAGTCATCCTCGACTTAAGCTCATCTTCTTCTTCTAAATATGTCTTCCAAATGTGGGACTATCACCAAATTCTGCAGGCAATCAAGTTTATATGTATTATCATTAATCTTAGCTAACACCTTGAATGGACCACAGCTTTAGGCATCAACTTAGACTTTCGCAATTCAGAAAATCTATCTTTGCACAAATGTAACCACATTAGATCACCAGGTTCAAAAGTTAAACTCTTTCTACCCTGACTACCAGCAACCTTATACTTAGTATTCATGCGCTCTATGTTTTCTTTAATTGTTTCATGCAGTTTAAGGACAAAGTCAGCATACTTCCTAACATCTAAATTTACTTTTTCAGAAGTGGGAATAGGCAATAAATCAATTGGAGCGTGTGGATTAAAGCCATATACTGCCTGAAAAGGGCTCATCTTTATGGTAGAATGTAGTGATCTGTTATAAGCAAACTTGACATATATTTTGCCCACATCTTCAAATTCTTCTTCAAAATAGCCGCCAACATAGTTGATAATGTGCGGTTGACAACTTCAGTTTGGCCATCCATTTAGGGGTGACAAGTAGTAGAAAACAGCAGCTTTGGTTCCCAATTTCACCCAAAGGGTGCACCAAAAGTAACTCAAAAACTTCGTATCCCAATCTGAAACAATGGTATTGGGCATTCTATGTAGTTGAACAACCTCTTTGAAAAGCAAGTTAGCAACATTTGCAGCAGCATCGCTCTTATGACAAGGTATAAAATATGTGATTTTAGAAAACCTATCCACAATAACAAAAACACTATCTCTCCCCTTTTTTGTTCTAGGTGGTCTTAAAACAAAGTCCAGTGAAATATCCTCCCAAGGAATGCTAGGTATAGGAAGAGGCACATATAAACCATGTAGATTAAGTTGGGACTTAGCTTTATTGCATGTAATGCAGCAAGATACATAGCACTCAACATCACATCTCATCCTTGGCCAATAGAAGTATTCTGCAAGGATGTCCTTCGTCTTTTTCACACCAAAGTGACCCATAAGTCCTCCCCCAGGCATCTCCTGTAACAACAAAAGATGAACAGAACTAGCTGGAACACATAGCTTGTTAGCTCTATACCAAAATCCATTATTGAAAACAAATTTATTCCAGCATCTACCATTTTTTGCAATTAAGAGACCAGTGTGGTCAAAGACTTGTGTGGTCAAATCGGACAACGTGGTCGGAGACCTAAGTGGTCAAACCATCTGATGTGGTCGAGGACCAGTGTGGTCGACAATCAATCAGACTACTCATGTACTTCCAAATTATGAAATGATCGGCTTGTGTAGTGGTATGTTTTTTCCAAAGAGATACCTTCGTGGGAGTCTTCTCGTCATCGGTGAATCGGTAGTTCCGCACAAGTGTACCGGTACTTTTGATGATCGGTTGTACTGGACTTTAGCCGGTTGAACTACCAGTAGCTTGCTATAATGTCTAGTTTTCTAACCACTGCAGTACTTCTGAAAATCCTTTTTTTCTCAGGGGTTTGCTTCCAATGGCTAGTTTTTGTGGTGTGGGTATATACCCCTATGGCCAATTGGAGCAATGCTTACTACATCCTTTGACACTCCCTTGAGCTAGTGTGAACAAGCTCCTACCCATGTAATCCTCCTCTAAATTGTGCATGTGTTGCACCTTGTGAACAAGGATAATGGCTCTAGATTGCATATGTTGCATCTAGAGGTGGATTTAGTATCCACTCGAGCTTGTGCATTCGTTGCACGTGGTGAGAGTCAAGCAAGGGGCTTGACTTATTACTCTTGAAGGTTGCCAGCTCCTAGACGGCATTGGAGGCGTTGTGTGCGGTGATCTTCTCAAAGAAGGTTGTGAGAAGACCGGACGAAGTGTGAAGATTGGAATCCACCTACCCATAGTAGGAAAGAGCTACCACTACCCGGAGTAGGCTCATTGTACGCAGGCTATTCCATCACAATGAAAAAGCTCCTATAGAAATTCACACGAATCAAGTAGCTACTAAACCAGGTCTGACAAATCAAAACTTGTGGTAGAGCGATTTCTATGTCCTTTACTCAGCATAATATTCTAGTCCTTACTTTCACAAGTAAGAAAACCAATCATAATCCCAATGCGTTATGGCACTACCACCAATTCTTACCCAAGCCTCCACCCAAGGGTAAAGTCATTTACTCCAACCATTTAGTGGCTTTCCACGAGTCATTCTTAACCCTAGTACCATTTCACAATCTATTGGCAAAATGCCGAAACAACTTAGTAGTGTAAAACATTTGATTGTCTAGTCTGCTAATGATTAATTATACAGTAGTTTGTAATCATTAAGACTATCAAGGTGAATATGGCCTTCAATTAAAGCATTGCTTTTTCAGTGGTAGGACTTAACTAAATATCAGGCCTGTTTGATACGGCTACAGCTTATGGCTGAAATTTTTGAATTTTTGCTGTTTGCGATATAGATTACGGAAAGAGAGATACTCGCTTGCGATTTTGGTTGATACAGATGTTAGGCCTTCAACGTGTACTATAATTAACTTGTAAACCTCGTCTTGAGAAAATGTTCCGTTTGAAAGTTAGGTACTGTAGCAAAAGCCAAAAGCCGCTTTTGGAAGCCGTTAAGAGCAAACCCATCATGTATTCTAAACAATTATTTCAAATAAATAGCTGTGCACAAATAATAATAATGAAAGTACTAATAATTAAATAATGTAGGATCAACATAATCAAAGACATGTGACTTGCCTTGTTGCTCAAAGTGCTCGACTGGTCCTAAGTATTTAAAGTCTTTACCTGCTCTTGGGACGGATGGCTCGACATATCTAGGTGCTATCACAAAAAGACAAGCAAATAAGTTTGTGCTTGAAAGAATCCGATCTAGGAAAATAAAATAAAATAGGGATAAAATTAAGAAAAAGTCAAACATAGGTGGGCTTAGGTTTTATCATAGTTTGTTAGGCTAAACAGAGCTGAGAATCGTTTAAACGGGCTCGAAGTGGTCAAAATGGGTATAAATATGCTAAATGGGTTTTGAGTAAATAGTAACAGGTTGGCACTATTCCTAACAGATTGGGTTGAGTGAATAGTAATGTGTTTGGACTAACTATTTGTGTTGAACAATAATGGGCTCAGGCCATAAACAGTACTGGGCTAGCTAGAACAGTAACGGACCATTAGTATTTGACTCAACCCAACTGGGCAGCTGGGCAAGCTTATGGCCTTGGGCCAACTCGGTTAGCCCAGACGTGCAGCCTATGAGGCCTAAGGCCTAGTCGGCTCGGCTAACTTAGCACCATGGTGCCCAAACAGAGCGCACAACACAAGCTTGATTGCACGCCAACAATGGTCGTCGGCAATGAGCGGTGGCATGGATAGGATCAGGGAAGCCTAAGGGTTCCATGTTTAGGTTGCACAAGGACCGAAGATCACCAGAGGTGGCTAGCGGTGGGAAGAGCTCATCGAAGGCCATAGCACGGTGGGGCTCCGATGGGATTCTAGTGAGGCTTTTGGTGTTTTAAGCATCTATGGCAAGCTAGGAGGCTAAGGCTAGTAGCGGATGTGGTTGGCTTAGCCGATGCGTGGTTGTCCACGGTGGCCCAGCTTGGACAATGACGGCACATGGCGCCGGCGGTCCAGAGGTCAAGGGAGGGATCAATGAGGTACGGGTGAGGTTTGCGGTGGCTTGGCAATGCTAATGCTATGAAGAATTGGCTTTTGGTTGGCTCTAGCAGGGGATTGGGTTTGGAAGATCACCGGCACAAGGCACGGCGGCGGCGGCAACGATTGACAGTCGGAGCTGGGGAAGAGGTGGTTTAGGGGTATGATTTGTGGCTAATGGAGGCTGGCTAGGAGCTCAAAGAAACTTTATAAGGCGTGAAGGCAGTGGAAGCAGGGGCACGGCCACGACAAAGGTGACACGTGGGAGGTGGCGCTGGAGGATGGGGAGTTTCGGCGGCTTGCTAGCAGCAGCACTAGCGCATTGAGTGCGCTGCATCTCACTGGCACGATGGAGCATGCTAGTGAGGCGCGATTGTGCGCGTGCAAGCGTTGACCAAGTGGCGCACGAAATGGTCGATGGTGCGGTCAACTACAGTGAAGCACAGCATGTAGTCAGGAGGCAAGTTGACAAGCATTGAGGCACGGTCAATGAGGTGGCAGAGCACTATGCAGGCATTGATGCTAGGCAACAGCAAGGTGGCGCGGGGCACTAGCAACGACAACAAATGACAAACAACCATGTGGCGGCTTGGGAGAGGGGAGGAGGTGGAAAAAGAAAAGGCGCTAGGGCAAGGAGAAGGCAAAAAACCGAAAGGGGAAAGTGGAGAGCTCAAAAAACTTTCCGAAATTAGCAAGAGATAAAAATCAAACGTAATTCTAGAAAACTTCAAAATTTTGAAAATTTTGGTTCATTTCAGGCCAGTAAGTTAAATTCCACCTGGTTATATATTGTACGTACCATGGTACGAGCTATATTCAAATCCGATGACACCGCTGTATATGAGAACAAAGATAGTAACCACTTGTGAAAGTTACCTATAATACCTCCAACTTCCTATAGTCCATTACATCCCTATTAATCTAAATACTATGGGCTACGGTGAGAAAGTTGGAGGTAATACCGTCGCAAAACCGGCTACTGTGGAAATTTCGCCACAAATACATGACAATGGAAGTCCTGGTCAGTTGACCTGTCAATTTTGTGAGATGGTGTGCGTGTAAGGAGATCATACTTGCAGATTCCTAAGTTGTTACACTATTGCCCTTATAAAGTGATGCGCTATTAAATTTCTGCAGTGGAGCTGTAAATTACAACAACATATCTGCCATAATGAAATTTTATTCTGGTGCTACTACAATAATATCATAATATATTTCCATAAATAAAACTACTTGTATTTTTCACTAATTTGTTGTATTGTGTTTAACATATATTTTCCTAGCATACAATATCCGATGTTCGTTTTTTTCATGAATAATTGGAAAACCCTTCCTACAGGTTGGGGAGTTTCTCCAGAAACCCACCAAATTTTTTTTATTCACACACCTGCGTATTTTAATGGTCTCACCCCCCCCCCCCCCCAACCCCAAAAAAAAGCCCATATTAGGCGTTGACTGGTTGATGTGGCGCCAAAATTCATCTGTGCACAACAATGGCTTAGAAGAGCGGTTTTGGAAAAAGAAAGATTCAGTTCATGACTAACTGACGAAAATGGCGTGGGGTTGTCGGCCGTGACAGGCACTACTCCAAAAGGGGTCATCACAGACAGTTCAGAACTGTCATCACAGACGGTTTTCTAAACCGCCTGTATTTATGTGTCAATGATAATCGAAAGTTATCACAGACGATTTGTGAGCCGTCTGTGACAAAAACAACACATACCATTTGTAACTAGAACCGTATGTGATAAAGATAACACAGACAGTTTGTAACTAGAACCGTCTGTAAAGAAAACTATTACAGATGGCTCAAACCAAAAACCGTCTGTGATACTCACACATCACAAACGGTTCTAGTTACCAACCGTCTGTAATTAGCAAGTATCATAGGCAGTTGGTATATAGAACCGTCAGTTGGTATATAGAACCGTCTGTGATAGTCCTTCATAGGCGGTTTATACCACAAAACTGTTTGTGATGGTTCACTCTATACCTTTTTTTTGGCTAGCCTTAAGAAATAATGTTACTTATGCCCTTTGAAAACAAGCAAATACAGTGGCAAATTAACACAACAACACATTCTATTTCCATTAAGATTAGAATCCACCATTACAGCATAACAAGATAACAAACACGACTCTTTAACACGGCAAGAATATATAAGAAGCAGAGATCCTAGCAGACAGTAGAAGCTAGATGCATCGGATGGCGGCCAGATATCACCGGCAATAGAGAGGCAGCGGTAGTGCCACCTTTGTGGCACGACGGTGAGAATGCAGAAGACACTCTTACGACACTAACAACAAGAGTGTGTTCTGCACTTAGCCGAGGTGTCACAACGGACGCGCTAGCTCACAGTGGTAGTCGACGAGGTCGAGGAACAAGCTAGATGCATCGGATGGCGACCGAATATCACCGGCAATGGAGAGGTGGCGTAGCACCACCTTTGTGGCACGACGGTGAGATTCGATAAGACACTCTTACGATACTCATGACAAGAGTGTGTTACGCAGTTGACCATGGTGTCACAACAGAAGCGCTAGCTCATGGTAGTAGTCGATCAGTGTTGTCGAGGGGATGTAGGAAGCTATATAGTGGATGGACTCACCCGTGACTGCTAGTGGAAAGGTAGATGGGGATAATTAATAAGGGCCGAGCGGTGAGAGGAACCAGTGCCTGCCATTCGATGTGGAGAGAATGGATGGGTGAGATCGAAATCCTGGGTGACACGCCACGGATTGGTGACGTGTCATTATCAGAGACGGTTTGTTATACGAACCGTCTACGATAACACATATCAGAGACGGTTTGTTATACGAACCGTCTATGATAACTCACATATTAGAGATGGTTTGTTATACGAACCGTTTGTGATAAGGTACATGAACCGTCCATGATATTAATATCAGAGATAGTTTGGTATACGAACCGTCTATGATAACGCTTAAATATGTGCGCCCTAATCCAGCTCTTCTAAACTATCCTCTTATCTTCTTCACCAGATTTCTCAATAATGACATCTAATATTCTTTTGATCTCCTTTCTCTCTTCTATCCATTATGAGTTATTCGGCTGCAACCTTACACAGGCGGCCAACAATTTACATCTAGAGCAGCTCCTCCGCTCTCACCCTACTCTCCTTCCTCGACTCGCTTCCATCTGTCAACTGGACCTCATCATCCACCGTCAACGAAGGTGTCACATTGCCGCTCAGCAAAGGGAAACCACCCTTAGCCTCGTTCTTCTCTGCAATGTGCACAAAGCGGAAGAAACTCTTGCGGCAGTGGAGAGACATATGGATAACATTGTCGATCAAGCAGAAGCGGCCGATTCTGAGGAAGCTTATCATGGTATCCTCTATGAGATTATGGACCGTGCTAATGATTTGCCCAAGCTAGAGAAGGAAGTGCACAGGGCAAGAGCAAACGTCACGGCATTCAAGAACTCAGTGGCTGATCCTCCAACTCCAAAAGTCGAAGAAGAATCATATGAAGCCCAGAAGACTAAGATATGGGGATATCTTTTTTTGGGACTTTTATAATAATTTTTCCTTGAATTTATCTCTTGTCTCAGTAGCTTATGTAGTTCATATGACAAACAACAAAACACATACGGTTGTAAATAAAAACCATCTGTGACAGTTTCATAGACGGTTCTAGTTAAAAACAGTCTGTGATAATTCATATATCACAGATGGCTTTTAAACCTAACCGTCTGTGATAGTTTCATAGACGGTTCTAGTTAAAAACTGTCTATGATAATTCGTATATCACAGACGGTTTTTAAACCTAACCGTTTGTGATAGTTTTAGAGACGATTTTAGCCATGAACCATCTGTGATAATCAAAGCACAGACGGTTCCACATGAACCATCTGTAATAAGACATCCAGTATAGCTTATTTTGTAGTAGTGAGAGTAGAGGAGGTAGAAAAAGCAGAGGCGATAGCGATCTTTGCCGTTTCCTTTGACACGCGGCTAGGGCAATTAAGAGGGGTTCAAGGCAGAAAGGGCGAGGTGGTACAATCTTTGACCGATTTGTTGTGGTGTGGCAGTGGTGGGAAGGGATTGGAAGGTGCAAGGGCGAAAAGATCTGGACGGCGGCAATATTTTCAGATGGTGAACAGTGTGTGCGAGCAGAGGGATGGAGAGGATGGCTTGGCAGAGGATTCAAGGCGTGAATGGCTAAGATGGTTGATGGATTAGACTAGGGTTCATAAGAAATCAAAGTTAAACAAGAAATCAAATCCTTTTTGAATTTCGATTTTGTTTCAACTTACCCTCCTTAAAAGAATCTCGTCCTCGAGATCAACTTGATTCAAGGAGTAGGTTAGGAAATTTTCGCTGCAAATCTGACTCTTTCTCCCAAGTTGCCCCATGCATTGTATGATTCTGCCACTGTATTTTGTGAAACTTAATATTTTTGTTTCTTAACTGTCTCTCTGTGGTTTCCAGAATTTATCTTGTATAAATATATATATTTTCAACTAGTACTTGTTCAATAGGTTGACGAAGGCACTTCTGTAGGTGTGACACATGAAATACGTTGTGTACTCTGGCTATGTTTGGTGTCGGTTGTAATTTGTAGGCTAGTTCTCCTACCACTACTACAAAAAAGCCTAATATTAGACACCACATCACAGACGGTTCATTAAAACCATCTATATTAAATACTAAACAGTTTTAGTTTAGAATCTGTGTTACTGCTAGTGATAAAAAAACTGCCCGTGAAAGTGAACTATCACACATGATTCATGATTAAAATCATCTGTAAAGTATCATAGACGGTTATTAACAAGAACCGTCTATGATATTATAAAGTATCACAGACTGTTTTTAATTTGAACCGTCTGTGATAATTCATAGGCGGTTCATTTTAAAAACCATCTGTGATAATTAATTTGTGATAATTCCTCTATGTTAATAGCACGTAGAGCCGTCGACCTCCTCTGTCTTAAATTCTATGTAACCGACCAAGCAAATAAGAAGCACCATGTAGTTCTTCATGGAAAAAGAAGGATTGTCAGAGTTGTGAATGTAGTGGACGAGGAAGAATACAATCAATTTGATTTGTTGCCTCCATTCAAAAATGGCATAAGGGTATAGGAAGAACATGTCGAACGTAGATACATACACGTTGATCACCATGAAGGGCTAATTTTTAAAGGAAATAAACAAGTGGAATGATAAATGAAATGTTTATGTGTCATATGTTCTATATTTGCATTTTTATATGTATATGAGAATGTGTGATATATATGTGAATTTGCATATATGTATATAAGAATGTGCAATTTATATGTGAATTTGCATTTATGTATATGAGAATGTGTGATGTATATGTCAATGTCGGCAGGGAACATCATAGACAGTTTAAGTTAAAACTGTATGTGATGTTTATTATTATAGACGGTTCGAGGTAAGAACCATCTGTGATGTTTTCTTATTACAGATGGTTCTAGCTATGAACCGTCTATGATGTTTTCTTACTATAGATGGTTCTAGATAAGAACCGTCCATGATAATAAATATCGCAAATGGTTAGTAAAAAGAACCGTCTGTGATTATTCCCCTATATATTGCACACTAGGGTTTGTCCCCACTGTACTTCCTACTAACATACACTGTTGCCTCGCCCCGAGCCCGTCGCCCTCCTCCACCGACTCCTGTGGCACTCCTCGCCTAAGGTCGTCACCCTCCTCCTCCTCCTTGACTCCGGTGGCCTTCCTCCTCCAAGGCAACCAGTGGCCTTCCTCCCGAGCCCATCGCCACCTCCCCTGACACCATCGCCGCCTCCCCAAGCCTGTTGCCGCCTCGCCCTGAGTCCGTCGTTGCCTCCCGTGAGCGCACCACCACCTCCCCTGAGCCCATCGCTTCCTCCCCCAAGTATTCTGCTGGTATTCATTTATCATTACTTCTTTCTTACTTCAGTTAAGTATAAATCACTACTGTTCTTTACTGAATATTGTTAGATTCAGTTATTACTGCTATGTTATTATCATGCATCCCCACAGCCTCGGCACCGCTGGGTATGCGAGTAAAATCCTACAATGGAGGAAAGAGGACGAGCAAGCAATTCTGCAGGAGACCTACCCACCATTTGTTGGGATCCCTGATAAGTGCACCCAAAACTAGATAAGAGCGAGGTTATCTACCGTGTCATCGGGGGCCATCTCCTTTCGAAACCCCACAGACGAGTAAGTGTCCCAAGGCTCATTCGAGGGAGTTAGGGAGAGTAGAGGATGTTAGGTATTTAGTCCTTATCAGGTGTCACAGCGTACTTGGAGAATAGAGGAGTTTTGAGTACTCGAATGGCTATGAAGTCAGGTGGATGGTTGAGGTTCGACTTTGAGTGTGAAGTCGATGGAGATCGGACGGTGTACGAGTGGTTTAAGAGCATTGGATAGCATTCGAGTGGCACAAGAGCATCAGATGGCGTTCGAGTGGCTTAAGTGCATCAGACGTCGTTTAAGCAGCTTAAGAGCATTGGGCGGCCTTCGAGCAGCTTAAGAGCATCAAACGGTGTTCGAGCTGTGTTGCTTAGGACTCAAAGCGGTACAACTGAAGTTTCTTTTGATTACAAGGCGGTCATAGATTTCAAGCAGTGGAGCGGTCAGAGCTTTCAATCGGTGGAGTGGTCAGAGAATTTGTGGTTGAAATAACAATTGGCAACCATGGGTGGGTTCCTAGGACCACGAGGATTCCATTTTTGGGCTCAAGAGTGGCTGAAAGTCAGGCGAGCATCGACGGTGAGGTCTTCTCTTCTTGAGACTTTCGAATGCCATAGGGGTTAATGGCAGGTTAAAAGGACAATAGCATTTATTGTAGAGCATCTCTAGGAGTAGGAGAGCTTAGGGGTGTGATGGTTTGAGTCTAGGATGGCTGAGCCGAGCTGTCCATGGTGACCTTCTATAGCTAAGTGGCGGCACTAGCTGCCAGCATAGCTAGGGAATCGGGAAGCTGGAGCCTTGCTTCGGGAGTGTTACTAAGGGCATGAAAAAGCTAAAGTCAAAAGCAAATGAAACTAAAAGGACTGAATAGTAAGAATTGAAGACTAGCTTACTTTGGGATCTTCCGACGATCGTCGGTGATGCTCCTGTCGAGGGCTCAATTTGGGCAGGGGGTGTGGTTCACTTTGGGTATTAGTGCTTTCAAATGGAGGGGCTTGAGGGTTTAAATAGGGCGATAAAGGCAGTTTAGCACAGGAGCAAGGTTAAGGTTCCGGCGGTGCATGGCAGGGGATGGGAAGGTGTGGGAGGGTGTGGCGCGGATGGCAGAGGGGAGGTACAAGCTACCTCGGGCATGGCATTACGGTGGTCAAAAGTGGTCAAGTCGGCTGTGAGAGAGAGGTATAGTGAGAGCGCAGTGAGGGTGGCGACGCAATGGGGAGTGAGGCGGCGATGGTGCTTTGACTAGGTAAGGACTATGGCATTTATGAGGGGTGTACGGTGGCTTGTGTTGGTAGCAGTGAGCTCAGGGGCGTAAGATTTTTGCGGCCTAGGGTTGTTGGCCGTGAGAGAGCAGAGGCAGAAAAAGCAGAGGCGATGGCGATCTTTGTCGTTTCCTCTGACGCGCGGCTAGGGCGATTAAGAGGGGGCCAGGGGGGAAGGTGTCGGACCCAGATTTTACAATCTAGATTCCTCTATGATTCCACCACACTATTCCCTGGATCACTAGATAGTGCTCACAGATACTGTAATGGACATCAAAATATATATCATGCGGAAGCAAAAATATAATAGTAGGTTTACTCATGGGCCGATCAGGCCGAAATCATTAAATTGCAGTAGCGAAAGATCGAAGCACACAGGTGGGACCCTTAGGACGTGCCCACAGGCAGCCAACTGGAGGATCGCGACCTAGATCTTGTCATCTTCATCTTCTTCATCCTCAAGGTCAAGTGTATTGCTGAAGCGTAGTGATCGGATTCCTGATTCTTGATTTGTTTTGAGAGCAAGTGTGAGCACAAACCACCGTGCTCCGCAAGCCAATACACAGGATGCAAATAAATAATATGCATGGCTTATCAAAGGAGAGGCTCGGGTTATTTTATTTGCCATAAATTGCCTTATTATTATTATTATTTAATCGCAGTATTATTACTACTGCCAATAACTCCAAACAACGAGTATCATCTTTTATTTAATCCACCGATCATACCCTTTCTACATTATCACCCACCATCTCATCATCCCAGCCATGGTTTCTGATTTTCCCATAAGTCCTAACTTCCACCGAAAATTGGTAAATCAATCTTAGATGGCTATATACTCCCAACGTCAATCTGATAACCCTACAATCTAACGGAAATCCAATGTCTTGGCTTTAGATCCACCAATCACGTGATTCCATTGCATTGTCTGGAAATTGCACTAATCAAATTAGAGTTACCAATCCCCCCATGAATCCAAGTTCTCATCACAAATTTATAGACCCAATCTCTAGTTTACTAGTTACTACTTTGATCAGTCCCTCAGTCTAATGAACACTTAGTCTCCTTTATTTTAGACCCACCAATATCTTTTGTATTATGATCTCCTAATAATCCAATCTCAAGGTTGCTATTCATCAACTCTTCACTTCTAAATTCTAATGACTATCCAACAATATTACTTTTGAATCCACCGGTATCATTTGTATCAGGACTCCCTAACAATTCAATCCTCTCTATCATTGATTCGAAACCATAATTTTGCTCTTTCAGTGATCAACCTTATTTTCATTATCCATCTCTAACTACTTTACTAGTAAACATCCACCAAGAATAATATCGATCAAGCTTATACTCCAATAGTTGTTATCATATCTGCAATTCCCAAAAATTCAATCGACCCATCTAGAAATTGACCATATTCTGTATTCTACTATTGTCAGCATCTCCCAAGGATTTATATTACTTATCTGGGTCGTAATCCAGCAATTACTTTTGCACTCCCTAAATTTCCGTAAATCATTTAATTCATCCATCGAGCCAATCTATACATTTAAGTCCCACCAATTTATTTTCCCAGAATTCACACTATCGTTTCCTATTGATGATTGGCATGAATCCACCTATATCTTTGCGTGTTTGCCACAAACATCCATCTTCTTTATCTATGACTCTATATATTCTTCCCTATATTTTATTTTGTGGGAAAGGAAGCATTTTATTTTTGAAATATGATACATAGAAATTTCCTGAGACCTAGCAGTTTGAACAAATCATAATGCATGAAAGAATGCAGTAATAATAAAAGCGATCGAGATTCCATCCACCGTTACATGGTTTCTGCACCATATGCTAGACCTTCAGCGTTATAGCTGCTTACGTTATCACTGGGGCGACACCCAGGGCAATTCAACTAGGGCTTTCCATTGCCCTTCACTTTTCCAATCCACCCATAAATCATTTTGAAACAGAACTATATCTAGTTAAGTTCCCATGTCCGCCCTTGACCGTGGGCACGGCTATTCGAATAGTTTTGACTCTACAGAGTTTGTACACTTTCACCACAAGAGACAATCAACTCTTGCTCCACAGATTCCTTAGTCATGTGGTTGAGCAGACTGTCACAGTGACTTTTCAAGATATCTAGTCCATTTTTTGTCATCTCACCCTATGGGCTGCTCCCACTTGTGGTGGGTCCTATACATTGCACGGGATGTTCACCACGGCTACTAGTGCTATTCGGGCTCCATTCCCCACAACGTTGTACGACTGGGAAACTTCACTCTCCACTCGGTGTCCCTTTAGGCCTACCCTTGCCCTTGCATATCCACTCCTATCCACTACTGGTGAGATGAGTCCAAGGATTTCGATAAATTTACTTAGCCAAGTTGTATTTTACAGACTTGTGGTTGTACGGTTTTACACAGGATATCATGACAAGATTCAGTCCTTAGTGGTATCTGGGCGGTTCTACCACTACCCATTTTGTGCTTCCACTGCACCACACACACCCCCGAACCATCCGCCAGATATTTAAGCAAGTTGGAGTTTTTGGGAATATAACATAATCATACCAACATATATTAGTCATTACCACCATGACTTCCCAAAATATAGTTTCTCATAATTGAAAGTGATGCTTGGGCATTTTCGCGCCCCAATTATCTAAGCACAACTAAGCATGACTCATAATTACGGACTTATTTTCAAAGGATTACCGTTATAATTTTACTGAGCTGACAAGGTTCACATATTCAAATGTTCCAAAGGAGGAATAATGCTAACAAGTCATACAATGGGCATATAACTAGAATCTTAAATTAAATGTATATTTGCATATAAAATAACAGCATGCAATTTGATAATTTAAACTAAAGTAATTTGCAGAAAATGTAGGCTCAACATGATCAAAGTATTGACTCGCCTTGAACACCGGTGTCTTGGTCCTGACTATCAAGGTTAGCTTCGGCTTCGGCTTTCTTCCGCCTGGGCTTCATATGCTATTTTTACATGCGCGAGAATTTGGATAAAAATCAGCAAATCAAATAAACACTCACAAGAAAATTCAACTAACTCCAAAATTCATTATTTCAATTCCATTAGATAGATTCTGATTTTTGGATAAAATTTTGGACAAGAAATGTGTTCCATTCGTATTGGGAGTTAGAATTAATTAATTATAATTATTTGAAGTTTAAACATAAGCCAAATATATACAACATGTCCAATAATTTAATTTGAATATTACAGCCTAAAGATTAGTGGCTTAGGATTCAAACTTTGCAATAATTAATTCTATATCATTTACTAATATGTCAGGGTTCATGATTTATTGTTTTGGGCAAATCTTAATTTACTAGATCATCATGAGAGCATAAATCTACACAATATCCCTAATCATTATCTCACTATGTCTTAATTAGTAATTTAAGCTTTAATATAAAAGTTAAATGCACATTAGTCACTAACATATAAAATTAATCCATGATTAGGTATTTATTAAGCTCATTTATACCCTTTAACATCTTTTATAGATTTATTTCATATTTTTATGGGTGTTTTTCTAGTTGCTCTTGGCCTTGCAACAGAGCAAAAACCTAAACTCTAAGCGCTTGCCGGACACGGAATTCGACCCCAGGTCGGCGCAGTGAGGGCACGCCTAGCTAGCCATCTGACCGCACCGTATTACCTGATGTAAGCGGGAGACGATAGCATATGAAGTGAGAAGCCGGGGTGCAGAACATAGGAGATCGGGGGCGGCATGCGGGTGGCGGCGTCGGCGGCGAGGGGCGGCCAGAGAGGAGCCGAGGAGGGCCAAAATGGATTCCCAGTGCCGAGGTGATGCCGATGGTAGTGCCAGCGGGGACCGAGGAGCTCCGAGGCGGACCGGCGACGAACAGTGGCGGCGACTTGGGGAGGACTTCGGCGCCGGCGAGGTACGGACAACGGGAAGCTTGGGGGAGGCCGGAAGTAGGTTCGCGGCACTCCGGAGATGGTTCGGGAAGGAGGAATTGGGTTAGTATGGTGCGATTCGCCGGGGGGCTTGGTGGCCTGAGTTGGGCAAGAGAGGGGTGCCGGCGAGCTACGGGTGAGGGAAGCTCAATTGTTCACTGTGGAAGGAAGTAGGAAGCTTGGGGAGTCCAATGGGGCCTTCGGCAGTTCTTATAAGCGAGCAGGCGGGCTGGCGTCGGGACTCTGCCCGTGCGGTCGCGTTGGCAAGCGGCGGTGGCAGGCAGCATTGCAAGCGGCAGAGGATCTGGAGGGGGATTTGGCATGATGGCCTCCGGCTTGGCGTTGCACGTGCTGAGCCGTAGAAGGAGTGCCGCACACTGCGTGATGCGACGAAGCGGAGCGGGGCAGGGGAAAAGGTCTGTCGGGACGGCGGTGGGGTCCGGTTGGCGTGGTTGGAAGCGTTGGCGTCCGCTGGTCTGAAGGCGCAAGCGACCGATGGTCCAAGACACTGGCGCGGAGGCGGGTCGGGACGGCGGGTGGGCTGCGGCGGTGAAGCAAGGGCGAGGCGGCTCGGCCCTTGGGTGGAAGCGAGCGAGAGCAGGGGAGGAAGAAAGAGGTGCAAGGTGAGGGAGTTGGGCCAGCTCGACAGAGAAAGGAGAGGGAGTTGGGCCGGGCCGTTCCGGGCGGCCTGATTTCCTCCATTCTTTATTTATTTATTTATTTATCTAGTTAATTACTTGTTTATTTCATATGCATATATATCCATATTTTTCTTCATGTATATCCTTGTGTATACATTTTATGTTTTGCTCATCTTGCTAGGCCCTTTGTATACATATATGTATATGTATGTGTGTGTGTATAGGGAACATATCTAGTGCTAAATCCCATTTGGGTGCTAATATGCTAAAGCCGCTCAGGAGCGTTAGATCTGCCCCCTACGGCCCGGATCTGTAAAGGTGGAAACACCAAATTTACTTATGCGTTTTGCGAAAAACCCCCTGCCTCGGAATCTTTTTTTCGAGCCTCCCATCTCCCTCGCGCAACGCCTGGCCTCCCTCGTCGCCTGATCTGCCGATCCCTCGCACGACGCTACATCTCCGCGCCGTTCCGCTCTGTGATCTTCTTACGCGGCCCTCCGACATCCATTCTTGCTTCTACATGCATGCCAAAATGCTGCAAGACCATCGTAATAGAGTTTTCCATTATTCTTGCCTTTCTTTCTTTTTTTTTTTGACCAAAGGACATTATTTTGTTGCTGCTTAATTTTCTTCTGTATGAGTCTCTGAGAATTTCTACTGTCCTCTATGGACCGGGGAAAACTTTTTTACCATTTTTCTGTATGAGCCTCATTTGCATTTAATGGATGGAGGAAAGTTATCGTCAATGTTGTAAATCATAGATATGTGCTTAATCATGAAAACGTATACGGCATCATCATGAAAACGTATACAGAAAACTAAATGAATCAGCGCAAGGAATACGTGTTGTACCTGAATCCTGAATGAATCAGCGCAAGGAACATGCATGCACACAGACAAACGGCGCGGAGATGTAGCGTCGCGCGAGGGATCGGCAGATCAGGTGACGAGGGAGGCCAGGCGTCACGCGAGGGAGATGGGAGGCTGGAAAAAAAAGATTCCGAGGCAGGGGGTGTTTCGCAAAATACATAAGTAAATTTGGTACTTCCACCTTTACAGATCCGGGCCGTAGGGGGCAGATCTAACGCTCCTGAGCGGCTTTAGCATATTAGCACCCAAATAGGATTTAACACTAGATATGTTCCCATATATATATAGGAAGGCTCTTTTCTACTCCCGGGTGTAATTACACCCTATGCCGTATCTCACAACGTAGGGAGTATATCGCGTAACGAGGGGTATGTACATATAGTATACGAGTATTTAAGATCATATAGGTGGTATGAAAATTTTTTCAGAGGTGGTATGTACATTTTTTTAACATACTCCTTTTTATGTACGTATGTTAAGGTATTTACAAAATACGCTAAAAACTATGGACTTCCTTGCAATTTTTTTGTGTGGTTCACATTAGAATATCTTATAATTAGTATACGAGTATACCTAAAATGATAAAGGAGTATTTCAAGTTTGTTTAGGTGGTATATTAGAGGTGGGTGTAATTACACCTGGGAGTAAAAAGTATTTTTCGGAAGGCTCTTTTCTACTCCCGGGTGTAATTACACCCTATGCCGTATCTCACAACGTAGGGAGTATATCGCGTAACGAGGGGTATGTACATGTAGTATACGAGTATTTAAGATCATATAGGTGGTATGAAAAAATTTTCAGAGGTGGTATGTACATTTTTTTTTACATACTCCTTTTTATTTACGTATGTTAAGGTATTTACAAAATACGCTAAAAACTATGGACTTTCTTGCAATTTTTTTGTGTGGTTCACATTAGAATATCTTATAATTAGTATACGAGTATACCTAAAATGATAAAGGAGTATTTCAAGTTTGTTTATGTGGTATATTAGAGGTGGGTGTAATTACACCTGGGAGTAAAAAGTATTTTTCCATAGGAAGGCTCTTTTCTACTCCGGGTGTAATTACACCCTATGCCGTATCTCACAACGTAGGGAGTATATCGCGTAACGAGGGGTATGTACATGTAGTATACAAGTATTTAAGATCATATAGGTGGTATGAAAAATTTTTCAGATGTGGTATGTACATTTTTTTTAACATACTCCTTTTTATGTACGTATGTTAAGGTATTTACAAAATACGCTAAAAACTAAGGACTTCCTTGCAATTTTTTTGTGTGGTTCACATTAGAATATCTTATAATTAGTATACGAGTATACCTAAAATGATAAAGGAGTATTTCAAGTTTGTTTAGGTGGTATATATGTTTGTGTTTTATGTATTTATTTTTGTTGCCCTTTTAATACTAATTTCAAAATGAAATTTTTATATTTTAATTTAAGTCTCTCCCTCCTTATGATGAGTTATCTTTTCAGCTTTGAATTCAAAATTATAGATTTCTTTTACTTCCATATTTTCTTTATGGCTTATTAATGTTGTTCTTATTTTCCATGAATTTCTTCAATGCTTTGGATCCTCAACCAAAATTTAGAGAAACACCAAAGAAAATTCAAATTTTCAAGAGAATACATTGCAAAATGATTCAAAAGCTTCACATTTTCAAATTTCAAAATTTTGAGATGTTACAGAAGGGCAAGGTGGTACGGTCTCTGACCTGTTTGCTGTGGTGTGGAAGTGGCAGGAAGGTGCGGCGGCAAAAGATCTGGATGGCGGTAATATTTTCGATGGTGAACAACACGTGCGCATAGAGGGACGGAAAGGATGGCTTGGCAAAGGATTCACGGCGTGAATGGCTGAGATGGGTGATGGATTAGGCTAGGGTTGACAAGATATCAAATCGTTTTTGAATTTCCATTTTGTTTCAGTAAATACGGCAGTCTAATTTGTAGCTCGACCTAGCCCCTACTGGCTTGAATCTCCATTTGTATCTTCAAGCCAGCACTAATCAGAATACTCGGATTCAAACACCGACTTTTCGAGTCAACTCCCCAGAGTATCTTGACAACGTCCAAACTGTTTGGTTATAAAGTCCCGTATTATAATCAGTACACACCCTTCTTTTTTTGAAGCAAAGTCTTCTGGTTGGAATATTCATCAGATGTATAGAGTTATTCACTGTGCCTGCTAGCTAATTTCTTGCGTTAGTTCTGGGGGAGGCGATGAGTTGCGGCACAATTTCTTTCAAAAATTAATTTTTTTGGGGACAGATTGTTACGTTGTATTGTCCGGGTCATCACTTTAGTTGGTTACTTTGTCTCCGTTACCGGTCAGTTCTCCTGCTCTTAACTATCTGTTGAAATTAATCCTTTTCCCGGGGAAAATAGCTACTCTATCGTTTTGGGTTTCATACAGTCAAATTTTATAAACTTTGGCTTCTCGATATTATTTTTAATATTTAAATTGAAAACATAAAAATCATGTATGGATTTTTCTCGAAATAACTTTCATAAAAGAATAATTTCATTATCTTTTATAAATCTATTACAATAGAAATTAGTTGTTAAAATTATATTTTTAGGACAGTGTAAAGGTCCAAAATTGCATTCCCTTGTGACTGAAGAGAGTATTTTAAAACTTAATATCCAATAAATCACGTAATAAAATCCGGGAAAATTAAACTGCAAATACGCCTTAGCCGACAGGGGTGCTACATTGGTTGACATAAGAATGAGAAATATATAAAGCTAGATATGTAGTATACAATGCATATAGAGATTATAAAATCCATGGAAAAAACAAATTGTAGAGATTGTTTTGGAACCTAACAAGTTTTTCGAAGTGTTTCACGAATCTGAAGTGTTCCATGCATGTTGGTGCCTAAGCGCCCAAATCGATACACATTGGTGTGCTTTGAGATACATGACATTTGATATGGTGGCTATCTTGACATATGCATAAAAAAATATATTTGTGGTATCAAACTGCAAAAAAATTAAATTTATCTTCAGTTTAACTAGTTTGAGATAGTTTCATTGTATGCAATCGCCATAGTAGCATTAGATTCAAAAGTAGATGAAATTAGTTTGAATGGAGTTTAAAAGTCACTTACTACAAACGTATCAAGGTTATGAAACATTTTACACTCAAACTTCAAAATTGGATTGATCATACAAATGTATTGTACGGTTCTTGGCTTGGGTGCCACCAGGTGCCTTATGCAATTTTCCTATATATCAAACAATTTTCACAAATTTGTTTCGATATTTTATGGAACTTTGCACAACATTGCAATACAAAGATACTTTGCAATAGATATCATTCGATTTTGAAACACCGACCATATATTTTCTTCCTTTTTTTTGTAAAACATATCCCACAACGTTGCAACAATTTGTTTGATTTGTTGTGCTACGAAAGAGTTGCAACACAGAAAATGTTGACTGCTGCAACACTTCAAATGGACAGGTGCTACAAATATCCTGTGGACCAGATTCCCACGAGTTATTCTTTGTTTAATGTTAAAAATATGAGTAATATTTTAATTCTAAATTTTATTAGGAGGTAAACATAGTAAAAGATTAGTGATGCAATAAACAAATCTAACAACAGGCTACACAATGTATATCAGAAAATACATAAGAAAAATATTATAAAAATGTTGATCGATTGCGCTTATGACTTACTATTGAGCTTGATGAAGAACAAGAAGCAGCGCAGGCTCGATGCAGTGCAGAATGTAGATAAAGCAAAGTAGGAGGGATCGCTCGTGCTGCATGGCCCAGAAACCTTATTGCTACCCCGTGCAAGGTAATGGCTCAGAGATAACCGCTCTCACTCCTTTGCGGTGCACGCCGAGAACTAAGGCCAGTGAGGTTCGGTTGCGCAACACACCAACACAGATCAGCAAAGGAAAAAGTAGAAAGAAAGATAGAAGGATTTCAGTCACGCTGGCCTGGATATCTCTAGGTCTTTTATAGATGTTTCCCGTAACTGGCGTTATTAACCGAATTAATTCAGACGTTTGAATTTGCATTCAAACAGAAATAGATGCACAGTTCACTAAAAATAAGGTGGACTTGGTTTACCAAGCGCCACGCCCCAAGTTACAAGTCATGCGATTTTCTACATGAGAATACACAAATACACATGCACGTGTGTTTAGCCGCGCCATAGCTCTCTTGTGCCATGTGTCTCAATCTTTTAGGAAATGGCAAAAATCCGACCTTTTAAATTGATCTCCTCTAACTTGTCTTAGTAATGTGGTAATAAATCATGCATACTTTGGAATTATAGAAAATTAGTCTCATACTCATATGGATCTATTTCTAACATTTACCACTTCAAATTTTGAAAAGTAGGTATAACAGGGTGTTCGTTAAGAACTCAAATTCAACCACACAATTTACTCGTTCCTAAAGAAAGTTCTGCATTTACATACTATTCTGAGGTTCACATTTTCGTTCCAAGTACCAAGTAGAACGACTTGACGAATTCAATTCGTAAGTACCAAGTAGATCGGACTTGTTCACTTGACTTAATTTTTCTCTCTCTAGACCCGCTCTGCAACAACTCTTCTGAGTTCTCACACGTTACTTCGAAAATTTTGCATCTTATCATTTTCTGTCTATTTATGGGTCTCTGTCATCACTACGTTTCGTTTATTTGTCCCTACTGTGTGGAGATTCGTTTATTTGTCCCTACTGTGCACAATTCTCCCTCCTATTATGACTAACATCCGGTAAGTATCACTTAAAGTATAACATGCCACGTTTTGTAAAAAACATATATAAGAATATTACAGATCATAAAAGCAGAATAGTTGATCTAGATAAGATTGAGAATGCTGTTCAATAAAAAGTTACGATATATGCTAGTGCCACCCGACCGTATATTTAAAGGATGTCCTGCAATCGACATAGAGGTGTATAAGGCGGACAGTCTGATCATACAAAGGACGATTTAACTCAAGGACCGATAGAGAGAAATTGAAACGAGAATTTCTATGCAACGGTATGCGCACACACATGTGATGTTGATCCATAACGTCAATTCTAATCGCCGCAATAGTGCGTGCGCACACACGTAAGTACGCACGCGGTCAGATGAGCCGAAGGTCCACTGCGGTAGATCCAAATCCTCACAGAAAAGGTACAGTTTTTTTTTAACCCGGCCTTCAGCACGTATCTAATCGAGTTCGCTCCCGAGGTCGACGACCATCTCTTCTCGGCTTCCACTACCAACTGCTTGAGCCATCTGATGAATGCAAGGCAACTAACACCTAACGGTGTCGATATGCAGTACTACTTGCGCAGCCTTTGAAACACTCAACTCCGAACGAGCTCACCAGCTTTGAGCATCCTTTTATAAGCTTTCACGGAGATGCAGAGCTACAGTTATAGTTGCTCCACGTGTTTCTTTGACAGCTTATCAGAAAACTCTGAAAATCCAGAAGAAGAAAAAAAAAGATCGCTGTTAAGTTACGTTAATTGGTATGAACTCCGCTGCGTCAATTCCTGTGGTAGTTATAGTAGTCTACTGCTACACTGCCGTAGATAGATGCACTTTAATTTTACATCGCAACTCCGCGTACGCGCCAGAAAAGTCGCGGTAAACGTAAAACTTGGTGCTTCCAGCTCACGTCGGCAGTTACATCAGTTGCTTGTGACGGCTGGGCTTACCATATAGGTTGTATCTTCGCTCCTTCGAGTCAGTGTTTTCATACGCCCACGATGTACTGTCAATCTCCGGTTTACATTGTAGAGCGGCAAAAAGAAGTGTGTGAGACCATGTCGTGCATACTGTTGATAATGACTAATTGATATTTGATTTTATTGGAATTTATTTTTTTATGAAAGTTCTGGTCGATACGCTTCTGCGTTTGAGTTTTTAGAGTGGTAAAATTACCACGTTTGGTAGTTAGTGGTCCGAATGGTCTTGTATCGTTAGTCCGAACAGCCCTGTGCTCGGTGGTGCGAACAGCTTTGTCCGATCAATAGACTCCAACCACGTCCGGCTTTGACCACATTGACTACAACCACGTCCAGCTTCAACCACGTCCGATTTCGACCACGGCAATCCGACCATGATATTTCTACATTATCATTTTCGATCACGGAACATCGTGTACGGCAGAGTTTACAGTACTTTTCGATAGTCGTAGCTATAGTGTCGAGTTGATACTCGTGAACTTTTCTGATCGATACTCGATACTCGTGGACTTTATTGGTGTTACTCAATAGTCGTAGATTTTACTAGTCAGTAGTCGTAAACTTTACTAGTCAATGGTCTTAGATTTTGTGATCGGTAGTCGTAAACTTTACTGGTCAATAGTCTTAGACTTGTGATCGGTAATCGTAGACTTTGCGGTCGAAAGTCGAAAACTTTGGGCTCAATTGTCATAGGCTTCACGGTCTATACTCGTAGACTTCATGGTCCATATGAGTGCTTTAATTCTTGCTATCTTTAAGTATCTCGAGTACTCGTGTTTGGCCAGCGGTATGTCTGGTTGGGGCAAATGGTCGTAGTACTCAGTAGTTGATAGGATTCGGCACTTGATAATCGTGGTTTCCACGATCGTGGATAGCGATCGGTTGTCGGAGATTCGCGGTTGGTGCTTTGGTACTGTAGTCTGTGCGGTACTCGGTGATCAATGGTGCAACGAATGGTTAGAGATCAATAGTCGTGGCTTAGCGATCTGATGCTTTAGCAGTAGTGATCCATAGTCGATACTCGGTGGCTCTGTGGTCGATAGCGATGCAGATGATTTCCCGAGTGTTTTAAGCGTGGCGATGGTAATTCCTGAGTACTTGTTGTTTTTCGAGTACTCATTGAGCTAGCGGTCGTAATGATTGCTTTGAGGCTGTTTTCTGAATAGCGATAGAAACTGTGGTCGTGGATGGTTTGCTTCTTATCTATGGATAGACAAGGGTATAATTCGAGTGTGTGTGTTGATGTCGGTCAAGTTGCGAAGAACTTGTGTCGGAAAAATGTTCTTCGGTATTTGCATGTGCTGGTGAGCATGGAGACGATCATGGTGGGTGATGAGGAGGATCGGGACTAGGATGGATAAGTCTAAGGTCCAGGCGATCTTGGATGTCACGCAAGGTGGTTAGGCTCACACTGGAGCATGTAGAGATCAAAGGTGGTGATTCGTGATGAAACTATGGACAGTGCGGTCTAGGAGGCTTCGACACGAGCAATGATGGTACGTGATGAAGATATAGAAGGTGCTGTCTTGGAGGCTTGTCACGTATTGGGTAAGGAGTTATGGATAGAGTCCGTAACTGAGAAGATTGAGAGAGCTACAGATAGAGTTCATAACGTGGAGGACATACAGATTTGAATAAAACCCGTGTTAGAAAAGGTTTTAGGTCCCTTAATTTATGGAAGAGATAGAGTTTTGTGTTCGTGTTTGAGGCGGACAAGGTTTGGACATTAGCTTATAAAAGCAAGGGAGGCTAAAAGCTAATATGTGACTTTTGAGGAAGTTTTTATTGCAGTTCTGATAGGGCTTTCATCGAGAAGATTTTTAGGGGTGCTTGTGAAGGCACTTTGTAACTCCACGGAGATTCTGCAATAAAGATAAGTCTTCAATCAATCTAGTTCTAATTTTGCTTGTAGATTAGTTGTGATTACAGGTGCTGTGGATCTTACGATAACGTTTAAAGTGATCAAGCGAGCAGCTGTACAGAGCGACCAGGTACGCATCGAAAGTTGAGTGATTGATCAGGTGGTTCGGTTTTGAGTGGTCGAAATCTTCTCTGGCTGCTGAAAGACTCTAAGAAAGTGGCGACAATTATTCACTCCTCCTCCTCTTTTAATTTTTGTCTTCGATCCTATAAAGTGCAAAATTACATTGAGGGTAGAGGAGCTTAATTTCCGTGGAAGAAATGTTTTGACTGCTTCTCTAATATGGAAGTTAGTTAATTTGCGTTGTGCCCTTGTCCATAGGTAATCCCACATGCCATCTTCGAGATCTTGTATGTCACCCAGTTCGTTAATCTAAGACTTGGACAAGTATATATGCTGACAAATCCACCGACAAGGTGTTATTTGTTTTCAAAGAGTGAGTTCTTTTTTGCTATACCTTATGGATTATAGTTGTGGCTTATGATTTTTAGTTCTAACGTCAGCGTTTACATGAACAAACCGAATATCGATAAGCCGTTTCAAAAAGACTATTCCGATAAGCTGCTTTGAAATAATGGTAGAGAAACCATCTAATTTATTTGTTTAAGAAAAATTATAAGCCAAAGCCATGTGGTCAAAACAGAAAGCTTAGATTCCCCGGAAAATTGGTGCACTGTGGTGAAAGAGTCGAATGAGGTCCATGCATCTACTGAATATTCCGTATACAATGTATTGTACACATCAGATTTGTTTGAAGCCGTCATAACTTAAATTATTTGCAGAGAAGTCCAAAAATTGCTTAAAGGCATATCATATTTTAAGTGACCTTTTCTTTTCTTTCGAATAACGCGGAAATTTCTAGCCTACAAAGCGAAACTAGTGTGCCTAATTAATCCTCTTTTAATTATATAATAGACTATCGAGCAGCCTCTATTACCTATGAGATAAGCACGAGGTACTGAGGTACCGGCTACTAGCATAGCAATGATCTCTTACTCATACATATCTATGTGGATGATATCATCTTTGTTAGTTCCTCTCGTGCTCTTGTTTCTATGTTTTGAGACACTATGAGTAGGGAATTCAAGATGAGCATGATGGGTGAGCTTACATTCTTTTTATGCTTTCAAATCAAGCAATCAAAATTGGGTACTTTTGTTCATCGGACTAAGTACACCAAAGATCTACTTCATCGTTTGATATGGGGACAGTCAAACCAATTTCTATACCCATGGGATCTACGACTGTATTGGATCCTGACCAAGATAGAGAGCCTATTAATCATAAGGAATACAAAAGTATAATTGGCTTTCTTTTGTATCTCACTGCTTTAATGCTAGACATACACTTTGCTGTGGGTTTGTGTGCTCACTTTCAAGCTTCTCCACATGCCTCACATCGTCAAGCGGTAAAACGAATTTTCAGATATCTTCAGTCAACTTTGGAATTTAGCTTATGGTACTCTTCTTTCTCTTGTCTTACGCTTATTCAGATGCAGATTTTAGGGGTTATCGAATTGATAGGAAGAGTACGTCTGGCACATGTCACTTTTTAGGCACATTGCTTGTCTCATAGACTTCTAGAAAGCAGGTGTCTGTTGCACTTTCAACTGCTTAGGCTGAATATATAGCTGCTTCTTCTTATTGCTCCCACTTACTTTAGATGACAGCTACTCTTAAGGATTTTGGTTAAAATTAGATAGTGTTCTACTTTTCTGTGATAACACTAGTGCTATTAGCATTGCCAAAAATTCTGTACAATATTCCAGAACCAAACACATTGATATTCGCTATCATTTTCTTAGAGATTATGTTGAAAAGGGAGATGTTGTTCTGCACTTCATTGATTTTAATTCTCAAGTTGCTGATATTTTCCCCAAACCGCTTAATTCTTCTTATTTTCTCATTTGCGGAGTGAGTTGGGTGTGTTGTATTCTATGGGATTATTCTAAGGGGAGCTTGATATTTAACTTTTTGGAAGCTTTGTTTATTATACTTGTCACATTATACATCAAGTCCAAGTCTTTGAAATCAAATGATGAGTAGAAGAACTACCTTTATCATATGTACTCATTTACTAAGCAGTAGTAGTCAAAACAGGTTGTAATTAATTTGCTCTACTTACACTAAAATAAGACATGGCGAAATACATTGACTAGATTAATTATAGATAGGACTTTGCGATGTTCATCTAAAATGATTAGCTAGATTGTGAGTCTTATTTTAAATCATGGCTATAAGGCTAGTCTGTTTCAGATTGCAGTCATTTATGATTACTCAATTGGCATGTCATTAAAAAATGCATAAATAAAAAGAAGTATGTTTCAAGCATACCATGGTTAAACAAAAAGAAAAGGGCACAAAAAGTGTATAAATCAAAAGAAGTATGCTTTAAGCATGCCACCATTTAATAAAAACAAAAAAATTGCTACAAAGATAGGATTATGGAAAGAAGTATGCTACAAGTATATCACATACTAAAAGATTTGAGTATGGAACAATAAGTTGCTATACAGGACTGCTAGCTCATCTAAATTTAATGTTTGCTTCACTTTTAGTCTTTGGTTTTTCATTGTAATGTCTCATTGTGCTCTCTGTAATTGATTTGGTCTTGGTTGTAATGCCTGTCATTAATCCAATATGCTTAATCATGCTAAAAACCTGTTTAGACTTGCTTTGTGGTATATGACTTTATATAATATATGGAGCTCTACTCGGATCACTTGGATACACTCTTAAATCAATTCACCATGACTTGGATAATCTACAAAACTTTTGGATGTTTTTCTCTTGCTACTTTTTAGAATTATTCTCTTTCTGGAGCCCTTGATGATTTCATTGCCAAAAGGGGAGAAATTAGAAAAAGGGGGGAATTAGAGATGGAGAAATCTAAAAAATTTGCTCGTTGGAGTTGACAGGAGTTTTCTAAGTGTTATGAGCTCTTCAGTGTTTTCTACTATGGTTTGTGCTTTCTTTTAGCTGTGGTACATTCTTTTGCAAATTCTCTCATTCAAGAGTTTTTGAGATGTTGTCAATGTATTCTTCAGGAGGGATTGTGAGACCATGTGATGGTCGTGCATGCTGTTGATGGTGAATAATTGACATTTGGTTTTACTAAAATTTGCTTTTGTGAAAGTTTTGATCGATGCGCTTCTATGCTTGAGTTTTCAGGGTGGCAAAACGACCACGTTTGGTAGTCGGTGGTCAGAACAGCCATGTATCATTTCTCCAACAGCTCTGTGCTGGGTGGTCTGAACGACTTTGTCCGATCAGTAGACTTCAACCACGTTGACTATGACCACGTCTGTCTTCGACCACATTGACAACGACCACATCCTACTTCGACCACATCAAGCTTCAACTATGGCAATCCGACTATGGTATTTCGACCTCATCATTTTTCAATCATGATATTTCGATCACGGAACATCATCTACAGCAGAACAACCAGACCTGGTAAAAGATGGTAAGTTACAGTACTTTTCGATAGTCATAGCTACAGTGTTCAATTGATACTCGTGAACTTTTCTGGTCGATACTCATTACTTGATACTCGTGGACATTTCTGGTGGTACTCGATAGTCATATATTTTACTGGTCGGTAATCATAAACTTTACTGGTTATTGGTCTTAGACTTTGTGATCGGTAGTTGTAGACTTTACTGATCAGTGATCTTAGACTTTGTGATCGGTAGTCGTAGACTTTGCGATCGAAAGTCGAAGACTTTGTTCTCGATTATCATAGGCTTTACGATCTATACTCATAGACTTCATGGTCCGTACGAGTGCTTTAATTCTTACTATCTTCGAATACATCGAGTACTCGTGTTTGGCCAGCGGTATAACTGGCTGGGGCAGATGGTCGTAGTACTTGGTAGTCGAAATGACTCGGTACTTGATAGTCGTGGTTTCCGCGATCGTGGTCAGTGATATGTTGTCGGAGATTTGTGGTTAGTGCTTTGGTACTGTAGTCTGTGTTGTACTCGGTGATCAATGGTGTAGTGAATGGTTGGAGATCAGTAGTCGTGGACTTAACGATCTGGTGCTTTAGCGGTAGCGATCGGTAGCCGGTACTCGATGGCTCTATGGTCGGTAACGATGCGGATGATTTTCCCGAGTGTTTCGAGCGGAGCGTTGGTAGTTCCTGAGTACTTGTTTTTTTCAAGTACTCGTTGAGCTAGCAGTTGTAATGAGTGCTCTAAGGCTGTTTTCTAGAGAGCAATAGAAAGTGTGGTCGGGGACGATTTGGTTGGTGGTCGTAGATGGTTTGGTTCTTGTCTATGGGTAGACAAGGGTATGATTCGAGTGTATGTGTGCTGATGTCGGTCAAGTTGCAAAGAACTTGTGTCGGGAAAAGTTCTTCGGTCTTTGCATGTGCAGGTGAGCGTGGAGACGATCATGGTGCGTGATGAGGAGGATCGGGACTAGGATGGAGAAGTCTGAGGTCCAGGTGATCGCAGATGTCACGCGAGGTGGTCAGGCTCATGCTGGAGCACGTGGAGATCAAAGGTGGTGATTCGTGATGAAGCTATGGACAATGCGGTCTAGGAGGCTTCGACACGAGCAATGATGGTACGTGATGAAGATATAGGAGGTGCTATCTTGGAGGCTTGTCACGTATTGGGTTAGGAGTTATGGATGGAGTATGTAATTGAGAAGATTGAGAGGTTACGGATAGAGTTCATAACGTGGAAGTGATAGAGATTTGAATAAAACCCATGTTAGAAAGGGTTTCAGGTCCCTTAATTTGAGGAAGAGATAGAGTTTTGTGTTCGTGTTTGAAGCGGACATGGTTTGGATATTAACTTATAAAAGCAGGGGAGGCTAAGGCTAATGTGTGACTTTTGAGGAAGTTTGTATTGCAGTTCTGATAGGGTTTTCGTCGAGAAGGTTTTTAGGGGTGCTTGTGAAGGCACTTTGTAACTCCATGGAGATTCTGCAATAAAGATAAGTCTTTTTGAATCAATCTAGTTCTAGTTTTGCTTGTAGATTAGTTGTGATTACAGGTGTTGTGGATCTTACGATAACGTTTAAAGCGATCAAGCGAGCAACTGTACAGAGCGATCGGGTACACGTCGAAAGTTGAGTGATTGATCAGGTGGTTCGGTTTCGAGTGGTCGAAATCTTCTCTAATTGCTGAAAGACTCTAAGAAAGTGAGGACAATCATTCATCCTCCTCCTCTTTTGATTGTTGTCTTCGATCCAATAAAGTGCAAAATTACATTCAGAGTAGAGGAGCTTAATTTCCGTGGAAGAAATGTCTTGTATGTCACCCAATTCGTTAATCTAAGACTTGGACAAGTATATATGCTGACAAATCTACCGACAAGGTGTTAGTTGCTTTCAAAGAGTGAGTTCTTTTTTGCTGTACCTTATGGATTATAGTTGTAGCTTATGATTTTTAGTTCTAACGTCAGCGCTTACTTGAACAAACCGAATATCGATAAGCCGTTTCAAAAAGACTATTCCGATAAGTTGCTTTGAAATAACGGTAGAGAAATCATCTAATTTATTTGTTGAAGAAAAATTATAAGCCAAAGCCATGTGGTCAAAACAGAGAGAGCTTTGATTCCGCTGAAAATTGGTGCACTGCGGTGAAACAATCGAATGAGGTCCATTAATCTACTGAGTATTCCGAATATAATGTATTGTACACGTGAGATTTATTTGAAGCGGTCATAACTTAAATTATTTGCAGAGAAGTCCAAAAATTGCTTAAAGACATATGAAAACGTTCGGGGTGCCTGAGCGCAATGACACGTCAAATGCTCTCTTTGTAGTTCGAAATATAGTTGAGTTCGTTATAGAAGTCCATTACACACATATTTTAAGTGACCTTTTCTTTTCTTTCGAATAACGCGGAAATTTCTAGCCTACAAAGCGAAACTAGTGTGTCTAATTAATCCTGTTTTAATTGTATAATAGACTATCGAGAAGCCGCTATTACCTATGAGATAAGCATGAGGTACTGAGGTACCGGCTACTAGCGGCAATCCACTTGGACAGATTTTTCTGGCCGCAAAAATGTCATTGTAGACTTGGACCGCCGAATTAGCTAATCCGTTATACTTCGAAATTCCACTGCGGGAAGGAAAGTGAAAGGTGCCTCAACAGTCAATAAAGGCACCGTTGTTTTTATCTTTTTCATGAAACCAACTCACCTACTTCAGGGAAGAGAAAATTGTTTTTGACACACACAATATAACACATAAACGTACATACACACTACCACACGTACACACTCAATCACATAACGTCTACGAAAGACTGGACGAGTGGAGCTTGACGAAGAAATAACAAAGTTACCACCGACGTCTTGCTTACGACGGGCACATTACATCCCAGTAAAAGAAAATCCTTCTAAATAAGACAAGTAAAAGAAAACCTGAGGTTTGAACTTTGGTGGGCTAGAGGTACAAACACCTCCACTAGCCACCCAAGCAAGGCTTGATTCTCTAGGGAAGAGAAACTTGTACATGTGCGTATCTTTTTTTCATCTTCTAAAAGCTATTTTTGGCTTTCTACTATTTTACAGTAATTAACTTTTAAACAAAATGTCTTTTTAAAACGGGATCAATAAGTTTGTTATAGTATACACTATAGTGACTTTATTTATATCAGTCAAAATCACACGTAAATTTCTGTTGCTCCCTAATCTTTCTCACAAAATAGATCTAAATCCTAACAGAAAAGGTACAGTTTTGATTTGTTCTGTTTTTTTGAACCCGGCCTTCAACACGTATCTAATGGAACCAGTGTGCCTTGAAAACGATGGATGCCCCAAATGGGCCAGGCGCCAGGTGACCCAAAAAAAAAAAAACCAAGTCAGTCCACTTGCATATGTGATCAATCGAGCGCCACCTCGCCCGCGCTTACGTCGGAAACCACGTGGCGCTTCACGACTTCCGGTCCCAATTAAGGACTCCGGCGCTGCATTTTGCGTGCTATTAAAATAACCTAGTTAACTCATCTTAATCTAGTTAACTTAATTTAAGTTTTATGTTCCATAATAAACATTGTTAATCTAAATTTTTCTTAAAAAATAAAATTTAGGAGAGTTTTGTACTTGTTTAATTTATTCTACTAATTTAGTGGATTAATTTTATCCTAAGTTAGAGAGTTAAGACGCTTAACTACATTGGGAAAATTGAATATATAGGACCAAGTTGAGATGGGTTTAGTAAAATAGGACTAAGTTATTTGCACTTGTAAATATAGGACTGAGTTGAGCACCCCTTTGAAAATATGGTATTTTTCTCATTTTAATTTCATTTTTATTTTCCAGCCCTTTTCTCTCGCGAAATGACCATTTGCCCCTCCTCCCTCTCCCTCGCTGGCTCGCTCTCGCGCGCGCGCGCGTGGAGCATGGCAGCAGCGGCGAGGAGCGAGCCAGCGAGGGAGAGGGAGGAGGGGCAAAATGGTCATTTCGCGTAGAGAAAAAGGGCTGGAAAATGAAAATGAAATTACAATGGGAAAAATACCATATTTTCAAAGGGGTGCTCAACTCAGTCCTATATTTACAAGTGCAAATAACTTAGTCCTATTTTACTAAACCCATCTCAACTTGGTCCTATATATTCAATTTTCCCTAACTAGATTAAGGGCCTGTTTGGATGGACTAGGACTAGTTGTTAGCTGACTAGTAGTTAGCTGGCTAAAGATTAGCCCAGTCCTGTTTGGATCCAAGGACTAATAAATACTACTATCTCAGTACAAAGTCTGTTATACCCCTGAGCCTCTAGTGCACGCACGTTTTCCTGCAGTTGGCGTGGGTATCGGCATCTTTTTTCCATCCGGCTGGTCCTTTAACCCTCATTAGCTGGGTTTGGTCAACTAGTTGACTAACAACTAGTTGGGGCTTTGGCTAAACTTTAGCCCACTCATTAGCCCTCCTGTCTGGATCCACAAGGACTAAAAATTAGCAACTAGTTGTTAGCCCATGGGATCCAAACATGCCCTAAATTAATCATCTCTACTCTAATAGTATTTGACGAGTTAAATCTATAACCCACTTACTAACCCTAGACCAAACCACTTACTAACCCAAGATCAAACGGCGCCTTGGAGTAAGTCAAGTTTGACGATCCACGTGTGATGTATCAATTACCGGTAAACAATCGAGCCAAGCAAAGCAAGAAGGGCCAACGAAAATTATTTCTGATCTGGGTCTTCCCAGAAAAAAAGACCTTACCAAGCTGCGGTGCGAAAAAAAGAGGAGAAAAGAGAGGTCAGTACACAAGCTCTGGCTAAGTTGCATGTAGAAGGCACTGAGCAGCTCAAGGTGGCATGAGCTGCCGGGAAGCAAACAACCGCATACACACCTAGCTGTCTATAAAGGGCAGAGATAGTTGGGTTTACGCTAGAGTATGTGAAGATCAAAGGTGGTGATTCGTGATGAAGTTATGAGCGATGCAGTCGAGGAGGCTTCGACACGAGTAATGATGGTGCGTGATGAAGATACAGGAGTTGTTGTGCTGGAGGCTTGTCACGTGTTGGGTTAGGAGTTGTGGATGGAGTCCGTAACTGAGAAGATTGAGAGATTTACGGATAGAGTTCGTAACGTGGAAGATATAGAGATTTGAATAAAAGCCGTGTTAGAAAGGGTTTCGGGTATCTTGATTTGAGGAAGAGATAGAATTTTGTGTTCGTGTTTGAGGCGGACAGAGTTTGGAAATTAGCTTATAAAAGCAGGAGAGGCTAAGGGCTAATATGTGACTTTTGAGAAAGTTTTATTACAGTTCTGATAGAGTTTTCATCGAGAAGGTTTCTAAGGGTGCTTATGAGGACACTTTGTAACTCAACAGAGATTCTGCAATCTAGTTCTTGTTTTGCTTGTATATTAGTTGTGATTGCAAGTGCTGTGGATCTTATGATAATGTTCAAAGCAATCAGGTGAGCAGTCGTATAGAGCAATCGGGTTCGTGGTCGAAAGCTGTGTGATTGATTAGGTAGTTCGGTTTCGAGTGGTCGAAATCTTTTCTAACTGTTAAAAGACTCTAAGAAAGTGGCTTTTCACCCCCTCCCCACAAAATTAAGTGCAAAATTACATTCAGGGTAGAGGAGCTTAATTTCCGTGGAAGAAATATTTTTGACTGCCTCTCTAATATGTATGTTAGTTAATTTGCGTTGTGCCCTTGTCCATAGGTAATCTCACATGCCATCTTCGAGATGGCTCTTGTATGTCTCACCCAGTTCGTTAATCTAAGACTTGGACAAGTATGTGTAGACAAATCTACCGACAAGGTGTTATTTGCTTTCAAAGGGTGAGTTTTTTTTTTGCTGTACCTTATGAATTATAGTTGTGACTTATAATTTTTAATCCTAACGTCAGCGTTTATGTGAACAAACTGAATGCCGATAAGCCGCTTCAAAAAGATTATCCCAATAAACTGCTTCAAAATAATAGTAGAGAAATCATCTAATTTATTTGTTTGAAAAAAACCATAAACCAAAGTCATGTGCCCAAAACAGAGAGAGCTTAGATTCCGCTGAAAATTGGTGCACTGTGGTGAAAGAGTCGAATGATATCCATGAATCTACTGAATATTCCGAATACAATGCATTGTACACATCAGATTTGTTTGAAGCTGTCATAACTTAAATTATTTGCAGAGAAGTCGAAAAATTGCTTAAAGACATATCAAAAAGTTTGGGGTGCCTGAGCACAATGACACGTCAAATGCTCTCTTTGTATTTCGAAATATAGTTGAGTTCGTTATAGAAGTCCATTACACACATATTTTAAGTGACCTTTTCTTTTCTTTCGAATAACGCGGAAACTTCTAGCCTACAAAACGAAACTAGTGTGTCTAATTAATCTGTTTTAATTATATAATAGACTATCGAGCAGCCACTGTTGCCTATGAGATAGTCATGAAGTACTGAGGTACCAGCTACTAGCGCCAATCGACTTGGACAGATTTTTTCGGGCCGAAAAAATGTCATTGTAGACTTGGACCGTCGAATTAGCTAATCTGTTAAACTTGGAAATTTCACTCCGAGTAGGAAAGTGAAAGGTGCCTCAACAGTCAATAAAAAGCACCGTTGCTTTTATCTTTTTCATGGAACCAACCCATCTGCTTCAGGAAAAAGACTTTTTTTAACATACCCAATATAACATATAGACGTGCGCACACACGCACACCACCACATGCACGCACCCACATACACGACGTCTACGAAAGATTGGAGGAGCAAAGCTTGACGAAAAAATAATGAAGTCACCGTCGACGCTCACTTGCGACGGACACATCACCTCCCACTAAAAGAAAATCCTTTTTAATAAGACACACAGAGTTAAACCTGGGGTTTGAGCTCTGGTGGGCTAGGGCTACAACCACCTCTAGTAGCCACCCAAGTAATGCTTAGTTCTCCAATGAAGAGAAACTTGTACATATGTGCATCTTCTTTTCAGCTTCTAAAAGCTGTTTTTCAGCTTTTCACCATTTTATAGTAACTAACTTTTAAATGAAATATCTTTTTAAGATGAGATTAATAAGTTGATTATCATATACACTATAGTTACGTTTTATATCAGCTAAAATTACACGTAAATTTATGTGGTTCTATATTCTTTCTCACAAAAATAGATCTAAATCCTAACAGAAAAAGTACAGTTTTGGTTTGTTTTGTTTTTTTGAACCCGTTCAACACGTATCTAATAGAACCAGTGAGCCTGGAAAACGATGGATGCCCCAAATGGGCCAGGCGCCAGGTAACCCAAAAAAAAAGTCAGTACAGCTGCATATGGGATCAATCGAGCGCCACCCCGCCCGCGCTCACGTCGGAAACTACGTGGCGTTTCACGACTTCCGGTCCCAATTAAGGATTCTGGCGCTGCGTTTTGCTTGCTATTAAAAAAACCTGGTTAGCTCATCTTAATCTAGTTAGGTTAACTTAATTTAAATTTTGTGTTCGGTAATTAATCTAAATTTCTCTTTAAAAATAAAATTTAGAAGAGTTTTGTGTTTGTTTAATTTATTCTACTAATTTAGTGGATTAATTTAATCCTGA
This sequence comes from Dendrocalamus sinicus, assembly GCA_036346575.1. Lineage (NCBI taxonomy): Eukaryota > Viridiplantae > Streptophyta > Magnoliopsida > Poales > Poaceae > Dendrocalamus > Dendrocalamus sinicus. The sequence continues at coordinate 21,116,220 of CM070648.1, forward strand.
GTTAGAGAGTTAAGTCGTTTAACTAGATTAAGTTAATCATCTCTAATGTAATAGTGTTTGGCGAGTTAAATCTCAAACCCACTTACTAACGAAGACCACACGGCGCCTTGGAGTAAGTCAAGTTTGACGATCCACGTGTGATGTATCAATTACCAGTAAACAATCGCGGCAAGCAAAGAAAGAAGGGCCAACGAAAATTATCTGATCTGGGTCTTTCTAGAAAAAAGAACTTACCAAGCTGCGGTGCGGAAAAAGGAGAAAAGAGAGGGTCAGTACACAAGCTCTGGCTAAGTTGCTTATAGAAGGCACTGAGCAGCTCAAGGCGGCATAAGCTGCCGGGAAGCGGAAGGGTGTGTTTGGTTGAGCTGTGGCTTCTGAAAAAGCTGCTGTGAGCTGTGGGTTGTAGAAAAGTTGCTGTAGGTTGTGGGCTGTGGAAAAGCTGTAAGCTGTTTGATTCAAATAAGTATAAAACTTACCTCCTATCTCTATTTTCCTTGAAATAACTGTGAAATAGCTCTCTATTTTCACCATTTCAAAAAGCAGAAAGCCAAAAGCTAAAAGCAGAGTCCAAGGTGCTTTCAAAACTGTACTACCCAAAAGTAGCTACTTCTAAAAAAACAGTTTCTGGTTTCTACCCCTTTGATTGGCTTTTGACTTTTTAGAAGCAAAAGCAGCTCCCAAAAGCTCAACCAAAGGCACCCTAACAACCGCACACACGCACACAGCTGCCTATAAAGGCAGAGGTAGTTACATACATCTATGAGAGCTAAGCTGCAACACTTGACAAAAGGAAGCAGCAGTGGCGGAATTTAGGATGGCACAGGCCAGTACTGCAAGAGGTAGCCTGGAGATTGTGCCCGACGGCGGCGATCCGGAGGTTCCGCCGATGGACGTCCTGCGGCAGGACTCCCTCTACCGCGACGCGACGGCCCACGCCGGCCACCATGGGCAGGTAGTTCCTTCTTCTTGCTGTCTGACATTCATGAGCAAGGCAAGCAAACTTCCCGTGCGTTATTAGTACCTTGAAGCTATATCTGACTTCCTTGTCTGGTTAATTAAGAGATGAACGTACGTACGTACGTAGAGTAGAGTAGAGTGGAAGGGAAGGGACCCCTTACCATCAGTTGATTGATGATACGACGTACAGGATAGTTGGATGCGGACTCTGCGGCTGGGGTTCCAGTGCATCGGGATCCTCCACGCCGACCTCGGCACGTCGCCGCTCTACGTGTACTCCAACACCTTCAAGTACGGCATCAGCCACGAGGACGACGTCCTGGGTGTACTCTCGCTCATCATCTACAGCTTCGTGCTCTTCACCATGGTCAAGATCGTCTTCGTCGCCCTGCACGCCAACGACGACGGCGATGGTGCGTCGTTTCGAACATCTTGACCACAACTGAAATCTCATCTAGTCGCTGCGCGTTAGATGTATATGATAATGATCGATTGGAATGACAGATCGAAGTTGTTTGATTTGTCAGGTGGGACGTTCGCTCTCTACTCGTTGATCTCGCGGTACGCGAAGGTGGCACTGCTGCCGAATCAACAGGCCGAGGATGTGCTCGTGTCAAGTTACAACAATTATGCGAAGCCGTCAGCGACGCTGCGGAGAGCACAGTGGATGAAAAATCTTCTGGAGACGAGCAAACCAGCAAAGATTGTGCTCTTCTTCCTCACCATCTTTGCGACGGCGCTGGCCATCAGCGACTGCATGCTAACACCTCCAATATCCGGTACTATATACTTGAACAGACAATTTTATTCATGGTGGTTAATTAGAAACTGTTCGACGTTTCAGATGATCTGTCGATTTTAATTTTTTTTTTTGCTTGTGGAAATGATTCAGTACTGTCGGCGGTCAATGGCCTGAAATTGAGAGCACCTCATCTGACAACAGGTACAAAGAGAGAGCGAGAGGAAAATGAGTAACATGCATTTCCCTTTAATTGGTCATCCAGGATATCAGCAACAATAAACTGGTAGAGAATTTTAGTCATCTATTTGCTTAAACATGCGAAGCAAAAAGGAAATTAGAGAACAAGGTTTTGAACAATTAATTTGTCGCATGGCTACATGCAGCTAATAGTCCGCCCTATACGTGTTACTACTTATGTACGCCACCAAATTCATATCATGTTTTGCTTGTGACAAAATTGCAAAGACAGTAAAATCTAAACTAATTAAATCCAAAAGTTGACTGATTGAATTGGTCAATAGTTCTTGTCCACAAGATTATGAGTTCTTGCTTTTTTTTAAATGCTGCTACAAGTAGCTGAAGACCAAATCGTCACAACAGTTTTACATTACTAGCTCTGAATCTGAGACCATTTGTTTTTCCACACACACAGAAAAGACCATGTAATTTCTGATTTGGTTACTTCTGAATAGATGAAGTGGTATGGATCACGGTGGCAATTCTGGTGGTGTTCTTCGCGGTGCAGCGCTTTGGGACCGACAAGATTGGTTACACGTTTGCGCCTGTTGTTGTTATCTGGCTGCTCCTTATCGGAGGTATTGGCATCTATGACCTGATCAAGTACGATATCGGCACCTTGAGGGCATTCAACCCGAAATATATCATCGACTATTTCCGAAGGAACAAGAAGAAAGGATGGGTCTCACTTGGCGAAATACTCCTTTGCTTCACAGGTAGCCTACATCGTCTGACAAAATGAAAACAGCATGCTGATGATACTGCATTCACATTGATCATTTTCTTAACAATGCCACTCTAACTATTGTGCACTAAAGAAGTATAGATTAATTTGTATGAGAAGATTTCTGTACCATTTACTGAGCTGGAAAGAGTTGTTCTTTGTGACAGGCACAGAAGCACTCTTTGCAGATTTAGGATACTTCAGCATTAAGTCAATTCAGGTAAATTAATTAATGTTAATTTTCACATATTTTGAAATTCAAGTCGACGCCGATCAATATATAATTTATAGCATTGCAACATAATATATTATGCTGTGATCTAATCAGTTATGTATGTAGATTTTCTTTGACTGCTTAAGTTATTAATTTCTCCTTCTTTTGACTTTTAAAGGGGGATAGGGGAAAATATATATTAACTATTTTGACTGGGTGTACTGTCTACTGTGTACATCACATTTATGTACTGTACCGTCATTACTTTCTGATGACCACCATAGTAAGAATATGAAGTAGAGTTTATTGGAAGTTGCACTGACATCACGAAGATGGAATTGAACAATTTCTCTTTTCATGTTTCAGCTGAGCTCTAGCTTTGTTTTACTCCCATCGGTGTTGCTCACTTATATTGGGCAAGCGGCATACCTAAGGAAGCACACGGACAAGCAATATATAACTAACGCTTTCTTCAACTCCATTCCAAGTATGTAATCAAAAAGAAATCTCAGTAGTATATACTTGTAAGTTCTTCATCACAAACTAAGTGGATGGCGCTCTCGGTTGTAATTTCAGGCCCTCTGTTCTGGCCAACGTTCATCCTCGGGCTTACTACATCAGTCATCGGAAGCCAAGCCATGGTTTCCTGTGCGTTTGCAACCATGTCACATCTACAGACACTTAGCTGCTTCCCAAGGGTGAAGATACTGCACACATCGAGGCGTTACTGGGGCCAGTTGTACATCCCTGAAGTGAACTTCTTTCTTTGCGTCGCTGCTTGTGTAGTGACCATAAGCTTCAGGACAACGGGTTTCATTGCCAAAGCACATGGTAAGAATGCATTCAAATACAACGGACCGTAGTTATTTCTTTCTTTTCTATGTATGTTCCTTTTGATCTACCTACTCACAAGCAGAAATATATATGTATATCTACACGGAGGCACTGACACAAACGTAAATGCCCCTGACTATACTTGTATGATGCATCTGTCCAAACAGAAATTTGCGTGGTACTTGTGATGGTCATCACAACTCTGTTGATGACAATAGTGATGCTCCTGGTATGGAAGGTAAACATCTGGTGGATCGTCGTCTTCTTCGTTGTCTTCATGTCAACAGAGACCGTCTACCTGTCAGCAGTTCTATACCAGTTCACGAAGGGGCCGTACCTGCCCTTGGCCATGTCAGCAATTCTCATGGTGATCATGATCGTGTGGCACTACGTACATGTGAAGCGGTACGAGTACGAGCTTGAGCACACCGTGTCGCGTGACGAGGTTAAGGAACTCCTCGAACGCCAAGATCTGAAGAGGGTTCCAGGAGTTGGGCTCTTCTACACCGAGCTGGTGCAAGGCATCCCGCCCATATTCCCTCACCTCATCGAGAAGATACCTACCATCCACTCGGTCATCGTCTTCATCTCCGTGAAGCACTTGCCTGTCCCCCATGTCGATGTCTCGGAGCGCTTCCTCTTCCGGCAGGTGGAGCCCAAGGAGTGCATGGTGTTCCGGTGTGTGGCGCGATACGGGTACCGAGACACCCTCGAGATGGCCAGCGACTTCGTCACAACCCTCGTCGAGTACCTCCAATACTATGTCCGGGACCTCAACCTCTACACCACAGGCGAGCCACTCAAGATGAGCTACCCTAGCATTCGAATTGACAGCTTCTCTTGGGATAGACGACCCTCAGGGCATGGCATCTATGCCGAGGAGATGCTTACACCAATCCAATCCTTCTCTGAGCTCACGATGCATCCCGTTGGCATGAGCAGCCGATTGGCGCAATTCCAGGTGATAAATTGGATCAAAAACATTCTAATCAATATATTACGTTATATTCTCATATGCTGGCGCTAATTGTGCATGTATATTTTGATACAAACTAGACGACCAAGATGAACCTAGAGGAGATGTTAAAGATCGAGGAGGACCAAAAGCTGATCCAACGCGAGGTGGATAATGGTGTAGTTTACATACTTGGGGAGAGTGAAGTGGTGGCCAAGCCTCATTCCAACCTCTTTAAGAAGATTGTTGTAAACTATATCTTCAAGTTTCTAAGGAAAAACTCCAGGAATGGAGAGAAGATGTTGTCCATTCCACGTGGCCAACTGCTCAAGGTTGGAATCACATATGAAATCTAGATTTGTTAGGTATTTAGATGAGGGCTGTTCTGCCCAAAGGGTGTGGATTTGTGCACGATGCATGCATGTGTAGGTTGGGGGTTTGATGGGGCTGCGTGCATTCCTCTGTGATAGAAATAAAAGGATTGCGTGCACGGAAGAATCCATCCCTATGTCCCTACCTATATAGAGTGATATTCAACAACACAAATGTGCCTAGCAGATGAAAACGTGACGCATAGATATGGTGTATGTAAATCTATTTTTGAGATTGTTTAGGCCTGTCTGTAACATTTCGTTCTAACGTTACTTAGGCTCTGTTTCAGTTTCATTCATATATAAATCAAACAGAGGCTATGCCCTGTTAGACTATTACTCTATTTGTCTCTATTCTCATCTACTGAGCAACTATCGTTTTTTTACATTTAGATATCACTACTATAAAAGAGACTATACTGAGAGAAACCGTCTATATAATTATCACAGACGGTTTATGCAAATAACCATCTGTGGTATTTTCACAGACGGTTATTCATATGAACTGTCTGTGATAATGCAAGATATCAAAGACGATTCTTACTAATACCCGTCTGTGATAATTCACAGACGGTTATTAATAAAAACCGTCTATGATAATGGCATCATAGATAGTTATTTATTTAAACCGCCTATGATATTTCACAAACGATTTTTATTACAAATCGTCTATGATAATAAAGTTATCACAGACGGTTTGTACAAAAAACCGTCTGTGATATATTTCCTGACTTGCAATCCCCTAAAATTTCCTAACCACCTTCTCCCCGAGATGAATTCGAGTCCAAGTAGTATTCTGTTCCTAGACACATTTACTAAAACGGACATAACTTTTACATAGGCATCCCTTTTCGATGTTCTTGTACTTGTTAGAAAGCTAATGATGAGCTCGATCTAAAAAACGACCTGCTTGTGGCAGTCGCCCTCTAAGACCTCCAAAATCGGCCAACTTTGCATACCAGCTTGCATCGCAAGTTTTTGGTTTCTATTTTTACCAAAATTTGTGATCTTTCCTTTGGAATTTGAGGTTCATCTCAACTGCAAAGTTGTAGATCTCATCGAAACTTTTCAAATGATAATATATAAACCATATAAAACTTTGCTATTTCATCTTTCAAGACTAGTTGTCATCCTCCCTAGCCCCAATCCTAGCCAATCGAAACCTACCAACCCCTACCCCATGGATTGTAGCTCCACCTCTCCGTCCCCACGCCAAAAATTTTTGCACTCCCGCCTCTCCCTCCCCTATAAATACTCACCCAAACCCAGTCTCCTCACCATCCTGTACGAAGTAGACAGCGCGCAAGTCTACGAGAGGCAAGGTGTTGCGGAAGCAGATGGCATGGCTACTAAGGCGACACACAAGTCTATGGGAGGCAAGACATCACGGAAGTAGTTGGCGTCAGCGATGGTGGGCGTCAAGGACATCTAGCTCGCACGTTGCATCAGGGGTGATGAGGTCTCGTCGGCGCAGATGAGGTTCTACTGTCTATTAGGATCTCTGCTTTTTCTCTGTTCTTGCCATGTTAAGTGTTAGGTTCGTAAGATTAGGAGTTGTGTTCTTTTCATATTCTTACTGTATTAGCTAGATGGGTAACCTACTCATTATCTTGTATTGTTGTAATGGTGGATTCTAGTCTTAATGGAAATGGAATGTGTTGCTGTGTTTGTTGCTGTATTTGCTTGTTTTCAAATGACATAGTTAACATTTCCTAAGGCTGCTTGAAAAATGGAAAAAATGTAGGTATAGAATGAACTATCATAGATGGATTGTGGTATAAACCGTCTGTGAAGGATTATCATAGACGGCTCGAACCAAAAATCATCTGTGATGCTCGCACATCACAGACGATTCTATTTACCAACCGTCTGTGATGGGAAAGTATCACAGACGATTTTATATACCAATCGTCTGTGATACTAGCTAGAATCGTCTATAATGTGCGAGCATCATAGATAATTTTTGGTTTGAGCCGCCTGTGGTAGTGTTCTTTACAAACAGTTCTAGTTACAAACCGTTTGCATTGTGATTATCACAGACTCAGACAGTTCAAAAAACTGTCTGCGATGACAATTTCAAACAATCTATGATGACACTTTTTGTAGTAGTGTATACAAATTGATTGTTGTATTTAATAGATTTCTGATAAAAATGATAATATTGATACTAAAAAACCGGCAGTCGTACCGGTGAATCGATGAGCCAGCTATCTAATTAATTCATATTGGCTTCTAAAAACTGATTTTCTATAGTAAATTATTTTTTTACAGTACTTAATTTTCAAATAAAATGTATTTTCAATGTGGGGTATACTAGTTGATTATAGTATACACTGCAACGATTTCATTTATATCACTAAAATTACACATGAGTATCTCTCTACAAGTTTTTTTATATGCTGTTTATATTCATAAGTTAATGTCAAAGGCCTCCAAAGCCAAAAAACTATATGAATAGACGCTCAATTCCTTGTCCAACTTTTTAATATGCTTGAGAACCTCTTCCGCGACATCAATAAGAGTCGTGCAATTCAACTAGTAGTAGAGTTTGGCCTCTTGGTCTAGGGCAACATGGCCATAACGAAATGTTGCGCTAAGATGAAGACTCTTGCCAACGTTGTCCAACCTATCTCCAATGAAACGCTCGTTCTCAATTATCTTCGCGGATTGCATGAGGAATGTAATGCCTTCATTTCTAAAGGCGCTAGTAATCCTTGCAACTACTTAAGGTTGAACAGTTGCGAGGATTACTAGCACATTCAGAAATAGAGACATTACAAGGGCTACTCCGAGATCGTCCCCTTACAAACTCCTTTTCTGATTTTCTTGCTTCTTCTCCGAGACACTCCATGCTTCTTCTCAATGAAAATCAAAAGATTGTTCAAGCCAAGAATACCACTGCCACAGCCCTCTTTTCCACCAATGGTGATACTGTGCATAGAAATAATCATCGTGGCGACCGATCTGATGGCAATCGCGGCAGCAATGGTGCTGATTCCTGTAACCCCAATGACGCTGCAATGGTGGAGGCAATGGCAACGGTGGCGGGCGCAGCAATTGCGGAAAAGGACATCCAAATAGCAACAATAACTCCAATGGCAGGCAGGTGCCACAATACTATGCAGAATGACTCTCTCGGCTAGCTCTCCACCTCCTCTCCCTCGATGATCCAGGTTCTTGATTGCAATGGAACCTTTTGATCATCGTCTTCTTCACAATAAGCTCTTCCTTTCTTTCGGAAGGCTGGGACTTCTTCCTGGGCCTCCGTTCTTTTTTCTTTTTCTTTTTTTTTTTGCAAAGAAGGTACGTGAAAGATTTGGTTCTTCGGTCACTTTTAAAGCTTCCTCTGTGCAGCGCGAGTTCTTCCTTTCTGATGGTGACTTTTTAGTCCTTTCACCTTTCAGCTCAATCAGGATTGAAGTATCGATTGCCCTCCAATCTTGTATTGGAAGGACTGCTCCTGGTTTTCATGTTTTTTAAAGTTTATGATTATGAGTTCTGTTGTGACGACAAGCCAAACAATAAAAAATGGGACTCGTAGAAGAGGAAGAGAAGAACTAGATCTGTAGGAGAGTTGGTAAGAATGAGAGGATGTCCCTCCTCCTGCCCCTCCTGGGGTTTATATACATGAGTGGGGTAGAATGGGAAATCTCCATTCTACCCCTTAGTACTTACAAAGGATGAGGTTACATTGGTATATTTACACTGGTATATTCCTCTACACTATTAGGCCTATTACATATTGGACTAGTTGCACAACCCAGTCACGAGGGGTTGGGTCACCCCCATAACAGTACTCCCTAGACAGCAAGCGCTGAGATCCCGATGGGCGAGTTGACTCCCAAAATCGGCCATCTTTAGCCCTAAACTCGCGTCGCAAGTTTTTAGTTTTCAGTCTTTGGTGATTTATTTGGTCTTCCTATCAGAATTTGGGTTTCGTGCAGTTGAAAAAGTTGTAGATCTCGTCGAAACCTTTCAAACGAGTATATATAAGCCATATAAAACATTACCTTTTCATCGTTTGAGACTAGCTGTTGTATCTGCTTAATCTAGAGGGCTGTTCACGTTTTGCCAATATCGCTGTTTTGTGCTCTACATCGCGCGAATACTCTTGTGCCCTTAGAGAGAAGTTTGAGTAGTGGGCTAGCGTCTCTCCTAGTACTTGTTGTGAGGTTCTCCTTTGCTTACATCAAGTCACATCGATCGTTGCGTGTGCGTACATACAATTCCTTGCATAGGACTTCATTGGCTAGCTGTGATTAGTCTAGGATCAGCAACCTCTGACGAGTATTTTGAACAATCTTTCAACTTGCATTTACTGAACTGATTATTGCTGATCCTTTTTGCTACCATATTGTGCGTTCCAAGCTCCACCTACTCTTGATCAGAACAGGTCCCTTTTGCAATCGTACCCACGCTCGACACGGTGTCACGAACCTGCCACCGGTTGTACTTGTATTGGTAAGAACACTTGTAAGAGTGTGGTAAGACTTTTGGAGAGTGTGATTCCACTTCCCACCACCTTGTAGTTGATAGGGATAATATCTTTGTGTCGTCTTTTGTTTGCTACTAACCATGGCAGGTGAGACGTCTGATGCGCAAGAGTGTGTTTTAAAAGGAGAGCTCATGACGCTCTTAGATGAACAACGCACTACCATTGAGGACATCGATAGGAAGCTTCAAGCTTCCACAAACACATTGCAGCACTCACTACACGCCTTGAAAGAATGGTGAATCGGTCGCCAAACAATGGACGTGAGTATGATCATTATGCAGGCCAAGATCTCGAAGAGGAAGATGATAATGAGAGACAAGACCGTGACGCCGGCGCTGCATTTGCTGCCCAAGATGCATGCCAACGACACCGCCTACATCAAAACCGTTACGGTATGGGAGGTAATAATTTTCAGCACCACAATGCTCGTGCTCGTGATGACCCATTTGCTAAAGTCAAATTTACCGTATCATCTTTTGCGGGTACTTATGATGTTGAAACTTGTCTAGATTGGGAGATGACAGTTGAACAAAAATTTAATGCCCATCTAGTTCCTGAAATGCATAGAGTCAGACAAGCCACTAGTGAATTTAAAGATTTTGCTATCATTTGGTGGACTCAAGTAGTTAATTCTGGTTTAAGACCTGATACATGGAATAGATTGAAGGAATCTATGCGTGCTAGATTTGATCCTCCTACTTTTAAACGTGAAATGCATAAGAAATTGCAGCACTTAGACCAAGGTAATAGATCTGTCGAGAAATATTATCAAGAACTGCAAATAGGCATGCTGCGTTGTAATGTTGTAGAGGATGACGAGGATAAGATGGCTCGTTTTTATGGGGGCTTAAGGCGTGAAATTCAGGACATAATTGATTACAAAGAGTATAATGATATCAATAGATTGTTCCAGCTTGCTTGTTTGGCAGAGAAAGAATTGCAGGGTAGGCAACAGAGGACAAGGAGAAACTTTGGAGGTATGTCTGCATCGAGATCGATGCCTGGGCAAGCCAAGACAGCCCCACCTCCTGTTTTTCGAGCTGCTGCCCCCTCTGTGAGTAGGGCACGTTCAGCAGCACTGCCGCCACCATCAAGCGCACCCGAGACGAGCAAATCTACTAGTGTGCAAGCACCAGCAAAGAGCTCTTCATCGGTTGCTTCCACGGGCCGTACGACGGGCATTGTGTGCCACCGTTGTAAAGGGATGGGCCACATCATGAGAGATTGCCCAAGTCAGCGGGCGTACATTGCGACAGAAGATGGAGGTTATGTAAGTGCTAGTGATGTTGAGGATGAATATGTTCTTGCAGCTAACCTTGCAGGTAATGGTGATGATCATGAGATAGATAGCGATGGTGAGGAAATTTTAGGTGCCGCTGCTACGGCGAATTATAGAACCATAATTGTGCAGTGAGTATTGAGCACTCAAAGAAAGCAAGAGGAGAAGCTACAACGTCATAATCTGTTTCAGATGTTCCTCATCGTCAAGGATTGCCGTGTTCGTGTTATAATTGATGGTGGAAGCTGCAATAACTTGGTGGATTCGAGATTAGTCAAGAAGCTTGGCTTGACCACACGTGCGCATCCTCACCCATACCACATTCAATGGTTCAACAACAGCGGTAAGGTGAAGGTAACACAATCTGCGAGAGTGCATTTTTCCATTGGTTCCTATCATGATGTTGCTGATTTTGACGTAGTACCTATGCAAGCATGCTCACTGTTATTAGGTCGTCCATGGGAATTTGATACCGATGCAACTCATCATGGTAGAAGTAATAAGTACTCTCTTGTGCACAAAGGAAAGAAAATAACTTTGCTACCTTTGACCCCTACTAAAATTGCTAATTGTGATAAAGAGCTAGCTGAAAATAAGAAGAAAGAACTTGAACATGAATCTGAAAATCAGCAAGTAGTGAAGAATGTTTTCCTATCTAAGAAAGAGAAGTTGGCACCTAGTTCTAGGACCGAGGGAATTAAATTAAAGGGTTGTGTCATGCTTGCAACCAAATCTGATCTTGCTGAAATTTGTCATGATGATATGCCATGCTATGCTTTGATATGCAAAGATGCCTTATTTTCACTTGATGATGTATCTAGCTCTTTGCCGTCTGTTGTCATTAACCTTTTGCAGAAATATAAGGATGTGTTTCCAGCTGAGATACCCCCGGGGCTGCCGCCTATTAGAGGGATTGAACACCAAACTGACTTAATTCCAGGAGCGACTTTGCCAAACCGTGCGGCTTATAGGACTAATCCGGAGGAGACTAAGGAAATTCAGCGACAAGTCCAAGATCTTTTGGACCGAGGGTACGTACGGGAAAGCCTTAGTCCTTGTGCTGTGCCTGTTCCTTTGGTTCCTAAGAAAGATGGTAGTTGGCGTATGCGTGTTGATTGTAGAGCCATTAATAATATCACAATACGGTATCATCACCCTATTCCTAGGTTAGACGACATGCTGGATGAGTTGAGTGGTTCTATTCTTTTCACAAAGATAGACTTGCGTAGTGGGTACCACTAGATTAGAATGAAATTGGGAGATGAATGGAAAACAACATTTAAAACTAAGTTCGGGCTATATGAGTGGTTAGTGATGCCTTTTGGTTTAACTAATGCACCTAGCACTTTCATGCGTTTGATGAACGAAGTTTTGCGTGCTTTCATTGGGAAATTTGTGGTGGTTTATTTTGATGATATTTTAATCTATAGCAAGTCATATGAAGAACATTTGGATCATTTATGTGCTGTTTTTAATGCTTTGAGAGATGCACGTTTGTTTGGTAATCTTGAGAAGTGCACCTTTGCACGGATCGAGTCTCTTTTCTTGGCTATGTTGTTACTCCACAGGGCATTGAGGTTGATCAAGCCAAGATCATCGCTATCCAGAGTTGGCCGCCTCCTAAAACGGTCACACAAGTACGGAGTTTTCTCGGGCTCGCTGGTTTCTATCGGCATGTTGTTCGGGATTTCAGCACCCTCGCTGCACCACTGAATGAGCTTACAAAGAAGGGTGTTCCTTTTACTTGGGCCACCAAACATCAACAAGCTTTCGACACACTCAAGATAAGTTAACACATGCCCATTTGCTTCAACCTCCTGATTTCAGCAAGACTTTTGAATTAGAATGTGATGCTAGTGGCATAGGTCTTGGGGGTGTGTTAATTCAAGAAGGAAAACCTGTTGCTTACTTTAGTGAAAAGTTAAGTGGTCCTAGTTTGAACTATTCTACCTATGATAAAGAATTATATGCTCTAGTTCGAACTTTAGAAACATGGCAGCATTATTTATGGCCCAAAGAGTTTGTAATACATTCTGATCATGAATCCTTGAAACATATTCGAAGTCAAACCAACCTGAACCGTAGACATGCTAAGTGGATTGAGTTTATTGAATCTTTTCCCTATGTCATTAAATATAAAAAGGGCAAAGAAAATGTGATAGCTGATGCGTTGTCTAGGAGATACACCATGCTTTCACAACTTGACTTCAAAATCTTTGGGTTAGAGACAATAAAGGAACAATATGTGCATGATGCTGATTTTAAAGATGTGTTGCTTAATTGTCAAGAGGGAAAGGGTTGGAATAAATTTGTTGTGCATGATGTGTTTATATACCGTGCTAGCAAACTATGCATTCCAGCTGGCTCTGTTCGTCTTTTGTTGTTATAGGAGGCGCATGGAGGAGGATTGATGGGCCACTTCAGCGTGAAGAAGACTAAGGACATTCTGTTCCACCACTTTTATTGGCCAAAGATGAGGCGTGACGTCGAACGCTTCATTGCCCGCTGCACCACGTGCCAAAAAGCTAAGTCACGACTTAATCCTCATGGTTTATACATGTCTCTTCCTGTTCCAAGCATACCTTGGGAAGATATTTCTATGGACTTTGTTTTAGGGCTTCCTAGAACAAAGAAGGGGAGGGATAGTGTTTTTGTTGTCGTGGATAGATTCTCTAAGATGGCTCATTTTATACCATGTCATAAAAGTGATGATGCTACAAATGTTGCTGATTTGTTCTTTAAGGAAATTGTTTGCTTGCATGGTATTCCGAATACGATAGTTTCAGATCGTGATGCTAAATTTCTTAGTCATTTTTGGAGAACCTTGTGGGGTAAGTTGGGAACTAAGCTGTTATTTTCCTCTACTTGTCATCCCCAAACTGATGGACAACCTGAGGTAGTTAATAGAACATTGTCTACTATGCTTAGGGCTGTGCTTAAAAAGAACTTAAAAATATGGGAGGAATGTTTGCCTCATGTGGAATTTGCTTATAATCGTTCGCTGCATTCTACCACAAAGAAATGCCCTTTTGAGATTGTTTATGGTTTCATACCTCGTGCACCTATCGACTTGTTGCCTCTTCCAGCTTCTGAGAAGGTAAATTTTGATACGCAACAACGTGCTGATTTGATACGTAAGATGCATGCGACAACTAAAGAAAACATTGAGATTATGAATGCTAAATATAAAGTGGCTGGTAGTCAAGGACGCAAGCATATTACTTATGTGGTTACACTTGCGTAAAGAACGATTTCCTGAATTGAGAAAGTCTAAACTCATGCCTCGTGCAGATGGTCCTTTTAGAGTGCTTGAACGTATTAATGATAATGCATATAAGTTAGATTTGCCTGCAGATTTTGGGGTTAGCCCCACCTTTAACATTGCAGATTTGCGACCTTGCATGGGCGCGGAAGATGAGCTTGAGTCGAGGACGACTCCAATTCAAGAAGGGGAGGATGATGAGGACATCCTTTCCATACATACAACTGTGCCAACTCCACAACAAACTCCACAAACTAAAACTATGATACAAGGACCAATAACTCGAGCACGAGCACGTCAACTTAACCATCAGATGAATGCGTTCCTAAGTTTGCATACAAATATTTCAAAGAATGACATACTACTTAATTCTTGTGATGATTTAATTGTCTTTAGGAACCATGGTGAAGAACCACGTGAGCTCAAGTGTAGAAGTGGAACCGTCAAGCGCAATCCAAGTCCTGTTCGCGAGTTCGATTCAGATTCGGCCTTTGCAACAGCGTCTACTTCAAACGGCCATAACTTTTGATCCAGAAGGCTTCTCGAGGCCCATGAGTACTCATTGGAAAGCTCTTGAAGTATACTTTCAGATGGATCTAGTCTCATCTCCAAACTCCATTCGAGCAAATCAAAAACTGCGAAAGAAGACACGTCACTTTTTCAGTTCGAGTCAAAGTGGGCCGAGGGCCTTGTAAATTAGGCTATTTGGGCTGGTACTGTTCACGTGAATAGTACCATGGCCACATGAACAGTAACTAGAAATAGTACCACATCGCTTTTCATTAGATAAGTGTGGCTTCCCCCTCCCCTATTTAAGGAGGTCACACCCCTTTAGTTTTCTTTGGGTTTTTCTTAAGAGATTATTCTGCTTAGCAGTTTCACCGCATGTTCGGTTGAGGAACCCCAACTTGTGAACTTAAACATTATTCGCAATACAATTTCAGATTGCATCTTAAACTCTTTTGCTTGTGTTCTCGATTCGCTTGCAGGAGATAGCCTTCTTGGCGAGGTCAACCGTGTTCGGCACGGTTGATAACGAACGGAGCAGTGGTGTAGTGATTGCGAGGGGTTCGATCTGTTTTGGTCGGAGCCTTTGGATCATCAATGTCGAGATCTCCACAATCGACTTATCTGGTCCTCTCGGAAGATCGGTCCATCGACACATTAGAAGCGGAGACTCGGCGAAGCCCAGGTCGCGGAGTGAGGTCCCGCACGGAGGCAACGTGAGGCCGGGAGCTTGACAGAGAGTGGAGGCTCGACGTCGCACGGAGTCTATGAAGCGGAGACTCGGCGAAGCCCAGGTCGCGGAGCGAGGTCCCACACGGAGGCGACGCGAGGCCGGGACCTCGACGGAGAGCGGAGGCTCGATGTCGCACGGAGTCTGTGAAATGGAGACTCGGCGAAGCCCTGGTCGTGAAGTGAGGTCCTGCACGGAGGCAACGCAAGGCCGGGAGCTCAACGGAGAGAGGAGGCTCGACGCTGTCTAGGTGCAGACGTCACTGAACCCATCGCCATCGGAGCCGAAGACGCGGAACGCCGCCGGCGCCTCATCGACGCTAGCTTCGTCCTCCTCAAACCGCGCATACGGATGCGTACGTAGCCATGCATATGGATGGATACCCCGTATACCAAGCTGGCGGGGTGGAGTCGGGTGCGGAGCTGACGGATGCGATGACGTTGTACACGACGACGGAGGCTGAGCGGAGTCGGGGGCGGAGTTGACGGACGCGACGACGAAGTCCAGGCAGTTGCGCGAGACGACGGAGGCCGGACGGAGTTGGGTATGGAGTTAACGGACGCGACGACAGAGTCCAGGCAGCTGCACATGACGACGGAGTCCAGGCAGGCTTCGCGAGCGAAGCCAGTGGAGCCAGCCGAGGCGCGGAGACGCTACTCGGAGCGTGGCGCGGAGGGGTGGGGAGACGACTTCGCAGCAGCTGCTCGATGAGGCCGCTGGAGCTGAGGCTGGAATCACGCGCTGCCCCTGCTCGGAGGGGCGCTCTCCGTCGCCGGCGTGGTGGGCTTTTCCGTGGAGGGCTCCGCCAACCCGTACCTGCCGGCCACCGCTGGTATCTGTACGACTACAGCACACGAGTAGCTCAGGCTGGAGCCTTTTGCGGCGAGAAGATAGTGGATGCAAAAAAGATTCGTGGAGGAGAGCGAAATCACTATCACATGCACAGACGAATATACGTGAGTGAATTCTTGCATGCATGGACAAAGCACGTGGGTGGACATTCCATGCATGCATGCGTGTACTTCTTGTATGCATGGACGGCTGGTTCTTGTATGCATGCCATGCGTGAATGGCAACGTCACCACCACCAGGCATGCATGCATGCGTATACTAAGATCACGCTGCTGGACTGCAGCTTGTTAATTAGCCTGTATTCTTCTCATGGCCCGCAGGCTCCTCCATGGCTGCTATCCTCCAGCTGCGGTACGGACACGCCCCGCCGCAACGGCTCTCCGCGTCTTTGATTGCCTTGGCGGCGGACTTGATAACGGCGGAGAGCCCGAGATGCTTCGCGGAGGCTTGACACGGGGACCATGAAGCGGAGGCTGCGCGAAGACTCTTGAGGAGCTGCACGTGCACGCTCAGATGGATGCTTCATATGCCTGCAAGAAGGGATCACTGCTACAGACAGCCCTATCACAGACGGTTCGGAACCGTCATCACAGACGGTTCCTGAACCGTCAGTGTTTAGGTGTCAGTGATAGTTGGTGGTTATCACAGACGGTTTCCAAGCCGTCTGTGATAACTCACATTACAGACGGTCGTTATTACTAACTGTCTGTGATAGGCGAGTATCACAGATGGTTGTTTATAAAAAACCGTCTGTGATAGTCTCGTATCACAGACGGTTTTTGTAACTGAATCATCGCCACTGGCGTACGTGATCCAGAGACCAGAGATGAAGAAAAGAAGTGGGAAGAAGCAGATGGATAGTCGCTCAACGAAGAAGTCGGCTATGTCGGCTGCTCACCGAAGAATCTGGAAATGTCTTTTTTTTTGAACTTTTGTAATAAAATTGCCTTGAATTTTGCAGGAAAAAGAAGGATTATCGGAGTGGACATCACATCTCGGCAGTAGTCGGCATCGTCGAGGAACATGCAAATACAGAGGCAAGCACGACAACACATTTAGATCTATTACAGGATAACAAGCTAGTGAACTCTTCATGGAACGACGGTGCAGGTGAACAAGACACACTTACCACACTTACAGCCATATATGCTCACAGTGGATGAACTCACGCGTGACTAGTACCGGCGGAAAGGTAGATGGGGCGTTATTTATAAGGGCCGAGCAGAGGGAGGAACTGCTGCCTGCCATTCGATGTGGAGAGAATGGACGGGTGAGATCGAAATCCTGGGTATACGCCAATTATTGGTGACATGTGATTATCACACGCCAATTATTGGTGATATGTGATTATCATAGACGGTTATCAACGCGAACCGTGTGTGATAATAAATATCACAGACGGTTCTTAATACGAGCCATCTGTGATGTTTCAGTTATCACAGACGGTTCTTAATACGAGCCGTCTGTGATGTTTCAGTTATCACAGATGGTTCGTATTAATAACGATGCGTGATATTAATATCGCATTTAACGATGCGTGATATTAATATCAGAATATGAACGGTTTGTGATATTAATAGCAGAGATGGTTTGAAATATGAAGCGTCTGCGTTAATGCTTAAATATGCGCGCCCTAATCCTGCTCTTCTACACACTATGCTCTCCCTGATCATAATAGCAGAGATGGTTTGAAATACGAAGCGTCTGCGTTAATGCTTATATATGCGCGCCCTAATCCTTCTACACACTATGCTCTCCCTGATCATCTTCTTCATCACCAGATTTCTCAATAATGACATCTAAAATTCTTTTGATCTCCTTCCTCTCATCTATCCATCATGAGTTGTTCGGACGCAACCTTACATAGGCGGCCAAAAATTTACGTCTGGAGCAGCTCCTCCGCTCACGCCCTGCTCTCCTTCCTCGACTCGCTTCCATCAGTCAGCTGGACCTCATCATCCACCATCGACGGAGGTGTCTCATTGCCACTCAGGATAGGGAAACCGCCCTCAGCCTCGTTCTTCTCTACAATGTGCGCAGAGCGGAGGAAGATCTTGCGGCAGTGCAGACACACTTGGATAAACTTGCCAATCAAGCAAAATGGGCCGATGATGCGGAAGCGCATCTTGACATCCTGTTTCAGATTATGGAACATGCTAATGATCATTTGCCCATGCTTGAGGAGGAAGTCGAGAAGGCAAGGACAATCTTGACGGCATTCGAGAACACAGGGCTGATCCTCCAACTCCAGAAGTCGACGAAGAAGCATATGAAGCCCAGAAGATTCAAATCTGGGAATATCTTTTTTTTGCACTTTTGTAATAAAATTACCTTGAATTTGACTCTCGTCTCTATAGATTCTGTAGTTTAGACGATACCACAGACGGTTCGTATTACTAACCGTCTGTGAACTTTCACAGACGGTTAGTAATACGAACCGTGTGTGATCTCTAAAATTATCACAGACAGTTCCAGTTAATAACCGTCTGTGAACTTTCACAGATGGTTAGTAAAACGAACCGTCTGTGATGTCTCATTTATCACAGACCGTTCGTGTTAATAACCGTCTTTGAAAATATCACCGACGGTTGCCAGTATAAACCGTCTGTGATAGTTTAATCACAGACGGTTCTGTATGAACCGTCTGTGATGTAGCCATCCAGTATAGCCTCTTCTGTAGTAGTGGATACGTGAATGCATAATTGTACGCATGCATGCATGGATACGAGACTCCGCCCGATACGCGCGTGCTTGCATGGGCGTCCCAGCGCACAGTCAATGCCGCGGGGCATGGCTCGCCGAAGACGCAGCCCAGCTTCGACGCGGAGGGCTCGTTGCTGCGCAGCATCGCTCGGGGCGGAGGGCGTGGAGCTCCTGGTCGCGTGGAGCCGAGCCGGCGTGGCGCGCAGGCGCGTTTGGCGAGGTGTGCCCTATGCGGAGTCCGGTGTACCACCCTGGCCAGAAGGGTCACACCACCAGGTCATCCAAGGATGATTCGACTAGATCTACTCAATATTCCACCTACGAACGGGCGGTTCGAGTAGATCTGCTCAGTATTCCACCTACGAATGGGCGATTCGAGCAAATCTACTCAATACACTGTCTACATAACATGGCGAAATATACTTAAATTCTTAGCGAGCAAAACTACTTATCTGTCGCTGATGGCTCGCAAGATGGCACAGATGCCACGAATGGGGCAATGTGCTCCCAAGAACAGCTCCCAGCTCCTTAAGCGACTTTTTATCCAGCCCCCACGGACGGCACCATCTGTTGTAGCGACAGGCCAAACAGTAAAAAAAAGGGGACTCATAGAAGAGGAAGAGGGGAACCAGATTTGTAGGAGAGTTGGTAAGAATGAGAGAATGTCCCTCCTTCTGCCCCTTCTGGGGGTTTATATGCATGAGTGGGGTGGAATGGGGAATCCTCATTCTACCCCTTAGTACTTACAAAGGATGAGGGTACATTGGTATATTCCTCTACACTATTGGGCCTATTACATGTTGGACTAGTTGCACGGCCCAGTCACGGGGGGTTGGGCCACCCCCACAACAAGTTCCATTTACCTGCTGCCTCAAAGGATGCGGGTTTGTTCATCTATGGACTTCATTCAACTGTGGGAAAAGATTTTATCGGACATTTTCATCTCTGGCACGATGGTGGTCTAAACTAGCACCATGAGTATATGCTTTGGCATGTTAGATATCTGCATACGACCATTGACTACGGTAGGTGTACAGTAAACCGGTCGTAGCTACAGTGAACCGGTTGATCTGCCGTGGTCATTATGTGCCATGGATCACATGTATTTTTTTAGGTCTCTTCCTTCCTTATCTCTCGAGTATTGTTTCTATAAACTGGTTATTTAGATATAGAAGGAAAAGGCCTACATATGTAACCCTTAATTCATTAATTAATTCATTGCGTGATTTCTCCAAAACACTACACGATTTCATGGTATCAGACGCGATCGCTCTTACGACTGCACGTTTCTGCAAACCCTAGCCGTCGGCCTCCATCTTCCGACTGATCTGTCCCTCTCTCTCATATGGCCAGCTACACCGACCTTTCTGCTGACCAGGTGGCTTAGGCCGAGTAGGTTGCTTTGGCCACCCACACAGCTCAGACGGAAGCCCCCGCTGCTATTGAGGGTAGTCAGGTTCAGGCCATCATCGCAGTTGTCATTGATTGCGCATGCCAAGAGGCGCTCGCTGTGATCGCTGTTGAACGCCAGTAGGCCCTAGCTATCGATCTCACCCACGGCGTTACCAACCAACTGGACTACACCATCATGCCCAAGCTGTTGGTGTCCTCAACATCAAGGCCCTCATCCCAATCACCCTCGACTTCACCTCTGCTAACTATAGCAAGTGGTGAGGCCTCTTCCTCATCACGCTCGGTAAGTACGCCTTGACAGACCACGTCCTCTCCAACAATGCCCCTCTTCCTGATTGGGCGGATTGGGTACGCATGGACTGTGTGGTCTTGTCTTGGCATTATGTCACCATTGCTATGGACCTCTTAGAGATTGTCATGTCCCCCACCAATACTGTCGGCATCATGTGGACGAACCTCAAGCTCCAATTCCTTACCAACAAGGAGACCCGTGCTTTGTACATAGAGGCATAATTCCGCAACTTTGTTCAAGGTGATTTATCAATCTCTAATTTTTTTCCACAAACTCAAGAGTATGACAGATGGTCTTGGCAATCTCGGTGAGCCTATCTTCAACTGGACACTCATGTTGTCCATCCTTTGCGGCCTCAATGAGAAGTTCAGTCATATGGTGTCAATCCTCAAGATGCAACGGCCATTTCCTACATTCATGGAGACTCACTCGCATCTTTTGCTCAAAGAGATCATCAAGAACTCCAGACCGGTTACACTGCCCTCCGTTTTCCTCACTACTAGATAGCAGGGCTCCCGCCCTACAAGCCCAGGCGGGGGTGGCAGTGACAACGACAAGAACGGTGGCTACGAGAAGAATAGCAATCGCAACCGCTGTCGTAACAAGGGCACTAGTGGCAACGGTAGGCACGACAGCTCGGGCAGGACTAGCGGGGCACCCACCATCAGCACCGATGGAGGCGGCCATGCGGCTGGCCAAGTCGGGCAGATGGGGTGCCCTCCTTTTTTAACCCATGGACCGGGAGTATTCAGGTGTGGCCACACCACACCAATGGCATCCTCGATCGCACCAACTCCACCGTCGCGCCCGACGCCCCATGCTCTTGCTATCGCATCACCTCCCAGCCATCCCGGTATCCAATTCAGTGCGCCGGCCCCTCCTGGAAACATCAGCAGTTTTGGTGGCCCTCCACAGCCGCCATAGTTGGCACCGTGGACCCCCATGTCCTATTTTAGCTCCTGGGACTAATAGCACCTTGTCAACGCTTTTAATGCAATGACGCTTACACCACCTCCCTCCACCATCGAGTGGTATATGGATTCAGGTGTGTCTTTGCACATGACTTCAGATACCGGTACTCTCTCTGCTTTTCACCCTCCTCCACGTCTACTCCTTCTAGCATCATTGTCGATAATGGGTCAATGTTGCCCGTTGCCTTCACCGGCTCGCTGTCATTCCCCACCACCCATACCCCCTCTCTTTGCGTCATATTCTTGTCACACCACGGATAATCAAAAATCTCATTTCTGTTCATCAGTTCACAATTGATAATAATTGTTTTGTGAAGGATATTCTTACCAAGAGCATGATTGCCAGGTGCAATAGCTCTGGGGACATATCTATTTCACCAGGCCTCCACCAGCTCCCATTCTCTTACCGCCACCTCCTCCTTCATGTTGTGGCACCATCGTCTTGGGCACCTTGGTCATGAAGCTTTGTCTAAGCTCGCCAGTTCTAGTGTTTTTCCATGTAACAAAATTGTGTCCGAACCACTCTATCAAGCGTGTCAGCTTGGATGTCACATGCGTTTGTTGTTCAGCACTTCCTCCTCTCGGGCTAGTCATATTTTGTATTTAATACATTGTGATCTTTGGACCTCTCCTGTCGCTAGTGTGTCCAGTTACAAATATTATCTTGTTATTCTTGATGACTGTTCACATTTTCATTGGACTTTTCCTTTGCATCTTAAGTCTAACACCTTCACTCGCAATTCTCATTTTTTTCACTTATGATCGCACCTAGTTGGGCGCCACTATAAAGAATGTCTAGTGTGACAACAGTCGTGAGTTCAACAATTCCACCGCTCGCACTTTCTTCCTCACCCATGGCATTGCACTCCGCATGTAATGTCCCTATACTTCTCAGCAAAATGGGATAGCCGAACGCATCATTCGCAGCACTAATGACATCATGTGATCGCTCGTGTTTCAGGCTAGCCTCCCTCCCACCTTTTGGGTAGAAGCACTCCATGCTGCCACCTATCTCCTTAATCACCACCCTATCAAAACTCTTAACTTTTCTACTCCCTTCTTTGCCCTCTATGGTGTTGCCCCTCCTATTCGCATCTTCACATCTTTGGATGCAAGTGCTACCCCAACCTAACCTCCATGGCCCTAAACAAGCTTTCACTATGTTCCACCTTGTGTCTTCCTTGGCTATCCATCTGACTACAAAGGTTATCGGTGTCTTAATCTTTCGTTCAACAGAATCATCATCTCCCACCATGTCTCTTTTGATGAGTACTCCTTCTCCTTTGCCGAAGCCTCTCCTGTGTCTCCTCTAACCTGATTTTTTTATCCAACAATGGCACTTCACCTTTGCCAATTGGATCATAAGTTGTTGCAGGACCAGGTACTAACAGATTCCCCCCAAGCATCGTCCAGCCCTCACTGGCCACTGCCGATGGGCCCTCGCCTAGTGGTGCTGACACCCCAATATCTGCCCCAATGGTGCCAGCCCCCGTCAGCCTTCTCTACGACATTGGGCCATGGTCACGCTCAGTCGGCTCGTTGGCTCCTCCTGGCATGACGACCGCCAGCTCACCTGGCACCAGTTATGTGTCACCCTCGGCATCCACACTCTCATCTGTCGCTGCGGGTGACTCTGCCAACCTTGCTATCCCTGATGGCTCCACACCTCAGGTTGATGCCAATAGAGCCGGCGCCATCTCCTGCCAGCCAACAGCTGTCCCTATTACATCGATAGACAATGATCATCACATGGTTACGTGCGGAAAGTCAATATTTTGTCTTCCAGTTCAACGGCTCAATCTTCAGGCCACAGTGGTCTCCTCTGTTCCCAAAACACTAGGACGCCTTGGCTGACCCTGATTGGTGCCATTCTATGACTGAGTAATACAACGCTCTTCAAGCCAACAACACTTGAGACCTCATTCTACGTCCACTTGGAGTTACTGTGGTGACAGGAAAATGGATTTTTTGGCATAAATTTCTCTCGGATAGTTCTCTTGATCGGTACTAGGCTTGATGGGTTCTTTGTAGTTTCACACAGCACCTTAGCATTGATTTTCATGAGACCTTCAATCCCGTGGTTAAGCCTGCTACAATCCGCACTATGCTCACATTGGCACTATCTTGAGACTCATCAGCTTGACGTCAAGAGTGCCTTTCTACATGGCACTCTATCAGAGACACAATCTACTGTGTGCTACCCTTTCGATTAGTTGACCCTGCTTGACCCGGCCATGTTTGTCAGCTCAACAAATTTCTCTACGGCTTGAAGCAAGCTCCTCGTGATGGTACATTCGCTTTTGCCTCACATCTCCTATCCTTTGGCTTTGTGGAGACCAAGTTAGACACATCACGTTTTGTGTTCCATCGGGGTGCTAACATGGTGTACTTACTACTCTATGTGAATGACATAGTCTAGACTGCCTCCTCTAATGGTCTTCTTCACCAGACGATCTCAACTCTCCAGCAAGAATTTTCCATGAAGGATCTAGGTCAACTTCGCCATTTTTTGGGAATGTCAGTCCACTATGAGGAAGATGCTCTCTTTCTTTCCCAGCACTAGTATATTTTAGACATCCTAGAGTGCGCCGGGATGTCTACCTACAAGCCTTTCAACACGCCCATTGACACGCACTTCAAGCTCTCTGGCGAATGTGCTCCAGTTGATGATCCGACTCACTACCGCAGTCTTGCCGGCACTTTACCGTATTTGACTTTCACTCACCCTAATATTGCCTACGATGTGCAGTAGGTGTGTCTTTACATGCATGATCCACGTGAGCCACATCTTGCTTTGGTGAAGCGCATTGTGTGGTACCTTTGGGGGAATCTTGAGCATGGTCTCTTCATTCACCGCACTTCACCTGCTAAACTAGTTGTATACTCTGATGTTGATTGGATGGGCTGTCTCGACACAGGTAAGTCCACCTCCCGGTCAAGTGTGGAGGCCGAGTACTGTGCCGTGGCAAACGACGTCACTAAAGCTTGCTGGTTGCGCCAATTGCTCGTGGAGCTACACAGTCCACTTCACCGCACCACCCTAGTCTACTGCAACAATGTCAATGCGGTCTACATCTCCACCAACCCGGTTCAGCATCAACGTACCAAATATATAGAGATTGAATTGCATTTTATTCGGGAGTGTGTTGCTCTCGGTGGCGTGCATGTTCTTTGTGTCTGAACATCATCGCAGTACGCGGATATCTTCAACAAAGGTCTGCCTATGTCCGTCTTCACCGAGTTTCGATCTAGTCTCAATGTTTGTTCTTCTGTCGTTCCGACTATGGGGGAGTGTTAGATATCTGCATACGACTGTTGACCATGGCAGGTGTATAGTAAACCGGTCGTAGCTACAGTGAACCGGTCGATCTGCGGTGGCCAACCTACCGTGGTCGACCTACTGTGGTCGATACGCCATGGTCGTTACATGCCATAGATCACGTGTATCTTTTCAGGTCTCTTCCTTCCTTATCTCCCGAGTATTGTTTTTATAAACCGGCTGTTTTGATATAGAAGGAAAAGGTCTATATATATAACCCTTTATTCATTAATCAATTCATTGCATGATTTCTTTAAAACACTGCATGCTTTTATGGCAGAAGAAAAATTAAAATGAGTGGACTCTGCTTTCATCTGCGAAGAAGAGATTCAACCTCTCAAAATACTAAGCATGTTTCCTTTGCCAAAACCACTGAGCATTTTCCAACTGGAGGTGATTTGTCATTAATTAAGGTTGGATGGATCTTTGTGCCTCATTGACATGATCTAAATTGTAAGCCTTAGGCCAGTCTCAGTGGGAGTTTCATCTACATTTAATGGGCTGCCACATAGGCATTTTTGATGATATGGCAACATTTTTAAGAAGAGAGAGAAGAAGTGAGTTTCATCTAGATGAAACTCTCTTGGCACGATTACCAACTCTATATGAGTCATGAAATTAAATGTCTATGAAACAATAGAATGAAACTATGCATTGAGGATGGATGTTTCATCCATGTTTCATTTCATTTTACATGATGTGGCAGTCTTGGAAACAACGTCATGAAACTCTCCACTGAGAATGGCCTTAGCCTGCAAAGTCAATTCCGTCGGCGACCTTCTTCGCCGAACCATCGAGTTGTCTGGGCGGACCACTTTTTTTTAGAAACGCTTAATTTCTACACTAACATAAAAAAGCACCGGATTGAAAAAATTCTTTAAAAAAGTGGCTGATCCGAAGGATCTTGACCGTCTATCAAACTTAATCAGATGGTTGCAATTCGTAGTGTTCTCCACCCTAAATAAATGCATGACAATTAAACACCGATAAAACACCAAATCACCCTTGCCCACCGATGTAAGTCTTATTTATATTGGCCCCTAAAAGCTGCTTTCTAATAGTAAATAGTTCTTTACAGTATCTAACTTTTAAATGAAGCGTCTTTTTAAAATGGAGTTTCTCTATAAGCTATTATTATTTATAAGCCAAAACTAAAAAACTAAAGTCAAAAGTCAATATAAACGCTCGTAATACGCCTCATAATAAATTCATAGTTTTGACCAAATAAATCCCTCCGCATATTCCTTCCCCTAATGAATCCCCAATCCCCTTCTGTTTCTCTCTCCCATGACCTCTATCATTATCCAAATCTAGTAATGCCACTGGATGTCTATTATCCTTATCCAAACCCTACCTATACTATTAGGTAGGGTATAGGTAATAGATAAAATACCCATTTATATTTAGGTATGAGGAGGGTAATACCCACTTATCCATCTTTGCACGTACCCATTCAAACCTAATGTTGAGAGTGTATTTGGACTATCCATGGGTTTGAATATCCATACTTAGTTATAGGTTCTTATAAAATCATGTGGGGCCATCGTGTACCTGTGCCTGTCAATTTGCACAGAGTAGCTTCATACACACATAATCATTTCCAACAAATTTTAGTCGATTTCGTAAAACTTTTATGGTGTGAACGTGAGGTTGAAAATTTAAATACCAAAGTTTTACGAAAACTTTATATAAAAACATGTGGGGCCTACATGTGCACCTATCCCTGCCAATTTGCATAGCGTAGCTCTCCTACATGAAGAATTATCTTCAACAAATTTCAATTGATTTCGGAAAACTTTTATATGATGTAAACACGAGGTTAAATGCAAATACCGAAGTTTTACGAAAATTTTCTTCATAAGTCTCTTTGATTTAGCCTCTCATTTTTTTCTCCTTTACCTACTGGTTTATCCACTCTCAGTAGGTATGCTTTTTTATTTAAATATAGATAATATCACTTTAAACAAATATAGATAAAATTAAGTATAGGTTTAACTTATCTGTACTTGCCAAGTGGTAAACCGGACCAAATCCGGGAGATTGGATCATATACCCTCCCTTTAGTTGGGAAATTGAGGATTTACCCTCCACATCTCAATGACACGTGGGGTCATCATAAGTCACTGACACGTGGGCCAGGAGGGTAAATCCTCAATTCCCATCTAAATAGAGGGTATATGATCAATTTTTTCGATGAAGATGGGGTCCGGGTACATGGCAAGCAGCGCCCTGAGGTAGGCGAGCGCGCGAGGACGGAGCAGCGCGGTGGCGTCCATGAACGATGCTATCAGGCTGCGCTTGGTGCCCCCGCCACCGGAAGACGGCGACTCCGCCCATGGCCCCTGTCGCCTACATCTCCTTCCCTCGCTCCGCATCCTCTCCTCAGCTCCCTTCATCACGCTCCTGCACCATGGCCTTCCCGTCGGCGCCCTCGATCTGTTGCCTTCTGATACAGGCCCTCTCTTCTGGTGTTGGCGCTGCGATGGTTCGCCGCTGTAATCGCCGTGCCTACCGCTGCAACAAGGAACAGACAACCCTCTCTTTCCTTCTTCCCATTTTCTCTCTGTGTCAATCTCCCGCCTAATTTGTTTTTGCTTTAGATTTATTGCCAAATTAATTTTATCACTAATCTTTTGTTCTATTTTGTTTTACTAATTTCTTGGGTTTATTAGGCTCAGATGGCTGGCATAGGATGAGGGGATGGGGCTATGGGAGGCGAACTGCTCCTTTGGTGGTGGGATCAGGCAAGTCATAGCCTCACTCCACACCTGCTTTGGTGACCTGTAGAGTATGAGAAACAAGGTGATGATATGGATATGAGCAATGGACCGCAAGAACCTCTTGATGGAAGCAGGAAGGTAACGAAATGCATGAGTCGCTCCGTGTAGCTTTTAATTTAATTGTAGCATCGATTTCAGATTTTTTTATAACAATATCTTCGATGCAGGTTCAGGAAATGTTAGATGCAGTTTGCAAGAACGATTTCTACAGAAGGATAGGAACATCACAATATTATTAAAAAGTCATTTTTTGTAGGACCGGACAGGCAACAGAGAGGGTGAATAGTGCATTTCAATTTTTCCCCTAAGTATTCACTTAACTATTTTCTCCGATAGCTACAAAGCTATGAAGGTTAGGGTTGAAATCCCACTTGAAAGCCAAAGAAATAAAGTCGAACACAACTAGATAGTAGGGAAATCAACGTGGTCGAAAGCTGACAACGTGGTCAAAATTCGACTACCAGTAGGAAGTTCAACATGGTCGAAAATCGACTACCAAATGGAAATAACCGTAGTCGAGAACTGACAGTATATCGGAAACCAGTGTAGTTGGAAATCACCTCTCGCATTCGACGACCAGGGAGCGGTCGAAAACCAACATAGTCGATAACCACTGAGACCAAAACCAATGTGATAAAAAATGGATGAAGTCGAAACCAACGTAGTCATAAACAATGTGGTCAGACGCCAACAAGTGGTCGAACCATCAACATGGTCGTAACCAGTTGGCAACCAAAGTGATAGAGAATCAACGTGGTCGTAACAAACATGGTGGAACGCCAATGAGTAATCGAACAACCAATGTGGTCGTAACCAGTCGGCAATCAAAGTGATAGAGAATCAACATTGTCGTAAACAACGTGGTCGAATGCCAACGAGTGATCGAACAACTAACATGATTGGAACCAGTCATCAACCAAAGTGATCAACGTGGTCGTAACCAACACGGTAAGAAGCCAATGAGTGATCTGGGACCGACGTGGTCGATTCAGTTCAAAAACCAAACAGTGAAATCGACGATCAGTGAGCGGTCAAAAATCCCACGTGGAAGGAAAAGCACGAAGCGGTCGGAAGACTAAACAAAGTCAAAAACAATGTGATGCAATCTAGAACTTGACCGTGATCGAAACCAACATGATCATAAATCGGGTCGACATTCCAGACAGAGAACTGCACCGACTGTTTCAGTTCTAATTCAAAACAAAAATAGATGGAACTTTTAATTCGTAGATCCAAATGATGTGAAACTTTGTAGAGATCATCTCTAAGATATTGTGAACCTATTCCAATAAATGATCATAAAAATCATGGCCAAAAATGATACATTTTTCAGTTTGTTGAAAAGTTACATCAAAACAGAGTCAAAATCAAAATCGGTGAATATAACTAGCTCATGCGAGGGTGATGACCAAGATGAGTCTAGAGGAATTCCCACATGTCACAATAACTTAGAACACCAAAGAAATTGGCTCAAAACTCCTTGGATCAAGAAATCACACTTTGAGGCTAAATCAAGAGCAAAATAACCAAATCAAGATGAATCTATGAAAATATGCAAAGATTGATGTATTGCTCACTTGAGAAAGTTAAGTTTATAACCACTCCACCTTAGAAGACAAAATGCACACCATGTGCTCCACTCTCAAAACCTAATCCTAAACAAGCAAGCACATGAGAGAGACGTTAGATGGTTAACCCTACATATCTCCATCCCAACTCCTTTTATAAGTCTACAACCAGCCACCTACATCCCAAAATAGATTCTATCCACTATTATAATAGGGGAACCCATTAACCTCCCACACATTGGTTTTACTCACTCAAGTTAATTCACTCATGCATGTTTTTCAAAGCACATAAGTGTGCATCCGCTAAACCCTTAACCTTGATCTGCCTTGATCAAACCAGCTCCATCTTGACCTAAACTATTCTCCAGCGTATCATCCATGTGCCGCGGTTTTGATCCAAGATAGTTTCTGGTATTTTGGTTAAAAATACCAAAATACCTCTTTTTGACCCGGTCATCACCATTCTTTGCAAGCAATCGCCATGCTTATCATGTGTAGGTACACCACTACCTTGCCACGTGCTGCCAATTCTCTCCCGTCCCGGTTCCACCGAACCATAACTCACTTAGCTTGTGCAAGCCACCTGGTGTCATCCCGCCTTTCGAACTTGCCTTCAACATTTCCACCTTTCTCGTGCCATACTTGAACTCACCATCGTACTTGGCATCCTTGATCATTCTGAGCCTTGATTCCTCCATGAGCCTAGCCCCGATCACCACTGTTGACCACAGTTGACTTCAAGCGACCCTGCACAACCAAGACAAAGAATTCGTTTCCAGGCAGAAGTACTTTACAACTTGACCTACATTAGCCAAGATATGCATCATGTAATCTTAATCCAATGACTCGAGTCAACCTAACTAAATCCATGACTCAAATCCCAAAATCCTTAATTTCTGCCCAAACCAATTCGACAAAGTGTAAACTTTGCAAAGCCAACTGAACACTCCAACAAACATTGCAATGGTTATAAACATATCAAATGTAGGTATTAGAATGTGGAAAATTATTCAATTCAGATTACAATAGCTGCTCCAATTATAGCTGGTGCTATTTCCTCATGCAACCATATCCCCCCCCCATGTGACTTCCTCTCTCGGCTCCTCTGTCTCCCTACTTTGGCCCTTGCACATGCACGCAACCAAGCGCTCGGCTCGGGTCTCACCTTGAGTTAGCCACATCTACCGTTGCGGCCCTACCGGCTGAGGTGAGAGCTAGATCGTGTTCTCCCTTTTTCCCTAATGTGTCTACTTTCTACTTGGTTTGTCAGGCTTATGTTGTGTTGTGCTATGAATGTGCTATGAAATGAATGTGGAGACCTTACTTGATTCGGGTTGGTTGGAGATGAGAAGGTGACAACAATGACCATGGTGGTGGTGATGCACTGCATGCATTTTTGTTAGTCTATCTCTCCTCCTCCTTATCCCAGTATGGTTTGACGTGGTCTCGGTGGTCCTTGGTGGCTTGCGGTTGTCACGGACCCCATCTTTATGCTGTCGGTCTTCCCCAACTCCCTGTGGGCTCTTCTCCTCCTAGCTCTACTCTTTGTTCTCTCTCTGTTGGTGGTGCTTTCTTGGTGGCTATGGGCAATGCGGGGAATGGCTGTCGGTTTTGGCACTTCCCTTGGCTTGCGAAGGCTCCGGTAAGGGAAGAGGAAACTTAGGACTTGGCCTTTTGTTTGGTCTTGGTCCTCTGGTGGTTTTCTCAATGGCAATGGGTGTGTTAGCTTGCTCATTGCTCTCTGGTTAGCTTTAAAAGGAAGAGGGAGGGTTGGCTCTAGCTGGTACTGGGCTTAGTCTTATCCTTATCCCTCTCTTTGTTTGTTGTGCTTGGCTATGCTCACCTGTCTTCTCACTATTGCTGATGTGTCGTGGCTGGCTGTGTGGTAGTTTGGTCTTATCTCTTGCTCCCTCTCTCCCTCCTATTTGCTTGGTAAAGTGAGGTTTCATCTCACGGCAAAAAGCCCGTAGGCCTAAAATGGCATTGTGGCTTGGATTGGCTTTATCCAAGGCTTACTGGTATTACAGCTTGATGGAATGCTAGAGCCAGGCTGTACTCCAAGGCATGACTTTGCTCTGCTCAAGTGTTAGTGTTAATTTCAGTGATTCAATAGTTTTATATTTGCTTGGCAATGCAGATATTGGTGATTGTGATGTCCATACATGAGTATATTTTCTTCTACACTTAATAACCCCTATCCTCTTAATTGTATCGTGAGCTCCCATGATTGTCACGTCATGTTTGGCTAATGTTAGCAATTATGCTGTGTTTTTGCTTCACATATCAAAGATAACAGTTGTTTACTTTCCTATTAATTAGACCTATTAATTAGATGGGCAATAACATACGCTATTTTCTATTTTTTATTCTAACGGTGACATGTGTACACCTTTACTATGTTCAGTAAAGATCAATAGATACAATGTTTCAATTGTTTAGGAAACTAGTAACTACATTTTTTGGTGACGTGGATTACATATGTATGGCTCCCTTTTATATTTATGTTAGACCATGTGGATAGTTGTAAATTAAGAGATGATGAATAATTGATAAAACATTTGGTAAATAAAGAGATAATGAATAATTGACATTTAGTTTGCTTTGGATTTTGCATTTGTGAAAGACTTCGTCTGTGTTCTGCTTCGAGTGCCCTCAGTCGGCTCCTGCATTAAATTACAACCATGGCATGGCCAAACGACCACAGACTTTAGACTTCGACCACGGCATGACCACGTCTAGCTTATGACCATGTATAGTCTTCGACCACAGTAGCTATCAACTGCGTCCGGCTTATGACCACGACAGCTTTCGACTACGGCAGTTTCTGATCACGTACAACTTTCGACCACGGCAGCTGTCGATTACGTTTGGCTTCGACCACAGCAGTACGACTTCGATCTTTCGACCACAGAAGTATGACTTCGATCTTATGACCACGGCCGGTAATTGTAGACTTTACTGGTCGTACTCGATAGTCAAAGGCTTTCCGGTCGGTGGTCGTAGGTTTTGCAGATTGTCGTCATGGTTGTAGCTACAGTACTCGATGGTCGTAGGTTTTGTAGACTGCCTTCATGGTCGTAGCTATAGTACTCGATGGTCGTAGGTTTTGCAGACTACCGTCATGGTTGTAGCTATAGTACTCGATAGTCATAGACTTTACTGGTCATACTCTATAGTCGAAGGCTTTGCAGTCAGTGGTTGTAGGTTTTGCAGACTGCCTTTATGGTCGTAGCTACAGTACTCGATGGTCGTAGGTTTTGAGACTAGTTTTATGGTCGTAGATTTGGTAGTTTTGTCGATACTCGTGGACTTCACAGTTTACTGTTCTGTCTTCAGTAGTCAGAGGCTTAGCGATCGATTGACGTAGGCTTCATGGTCGATACTCATAGACTTTCATGGTCGATACGAGTGCTTCACTCTTGTGATTTTTTAGTACGTCAAGTACTCGTGTTAGACCAGTGGTCGACTGGTCGGTGTGTGGTGATCGATGATGAATGGTCGTTGCTGTAGACACCATGTGGGTACTTGAGGATTGAGATACTTGTAGTCGGAGGACTCAGCACTCGATAGAAGTGGTTTCTAGTCGTGGTAAGCGGTCGTGTGTTGGAATGTTCTCTGTACTCGTAGGCTTCGAGTACGTTTTGCGGCTGGGATTTTTTATCGATACTCGGTAGTCGGTACTCGATAGTCGGTCAGTAGTGGTGCGAGTGGTTTCCGAGTAATTCTGGGTTATGAGTACTCTGAGTTAGCGGTCGTAGTGAGTGGTCGGAGGGTATGTTCCAGTTAGTGATAGACTTTACTAGTCGTAAATGATCTGGGGTATGGTCGTAGAAGGTTTGATTCTTGTCTAGGGATAGACAAGGGTGTGTTTTGCTTACCATATCGATTCTGATCTATATTCACTTTGTATTTATGACCGATACTACCCATATTTGTATTTGCATGTTTGACTTTGTTTTTGAGAAAAAATATTGTTAGACCATGTGGCCAGGTCTAGGTTATTTTATATGATGAATAATTGACAACGTTGGTTATGGTATTACTTATGGTGTGTTGCTTCTTTATATGCTTGTGATAGCATGGTGATATGATAGGTTGCATGATACGCTCGTGTGAGGTATTGTGCGGATTGACTTGAGTCAAGTCGTGGACTTGTACTCGTACGCGGTTGTTTGTTTATTCATGTGCAGGTGTTGTTTGAGGCGGAACATGGTCGATGATGGGACTGAAACTAGGTTCGGGTGGAACTGAGGTTTCGGGACTAAGTTCAGGGAAGAACTGAGGTCCTATCGGTCAAGGATGTCATGCAGGATGTTCAGGCTAGAGAACAATGCGCATGGAGATGATGCGTGGAGAAGATACAGGGGGTGCGGTCCTCGAGGCTTCGACACGTGGAAGGCTGGAAAATCGGAAGCATAAAAAGAATTAAAAAACCTATGTTATGAAGGGTTTTTGGTCCCTTGAAAAGTAGTGGGCCAAAAAGCCTGGTTGAGGCGAAAAGGCCCAGGATGAGTTTTATTAGGGTTTTGAGTAAAAGTTGAATAGGTGTTACAAGGGAGCTGCATATATATACATATATGCATGCGGTGTCGGCTTTAGCCGTGTCGAGCGAATAGAAAAAAACAGAAATAAAGTGGCGGCGGCTGCATGCTTATACAGGAGATGAGGTGATAATTGATGCTTGCATGGGCTGATGAATATGGTATACGTGATGGATAGTCTCTACCACTAAAAAACCACCAGTTGTAATCTTTCCTACAGCCACCCTAACAAATGTTCCCCGCAGTCAAGACCTCTCCTAGATGCACCAAACCAACTGCACCAAGAACCAGCGAACCTTTGAAACGAAGGGACGATATCCACTCTAGCGTCTGCTTTCTCTTACTCACTCAAATCCAACGGCCCAGGTTGTTTGGATCATACCTCATACCTCATCCCTCATCCCATCCCGCGCCCACCCCGCGCGCGACTCCCCCTCTCCCCCATCTCCCACACGCCGACTCCTCCTCTCCTCTCCCGCGCGCGACTCCCCCGGCGGCGGCGCGGCCGCGATCCTCCCCACCCCGCGCGCGACTCCGCGGCGGCGACGCGGCCGCGATCCTCCCCACCCCGCGCGACTCCCGGCGGCGCGCCGCGATCCTCCCCACTCCGCGCGACTCCCCCGGCGGCGGCGCGGCCGCGATCCTCCCCACCCCCGGTAAATCAGAGATCAAGGTATAAGGTGAGTCCCCCAGTCCAATTAATCCTTGTAGATGATTTCTTATTCTGGGGTCGAATTCGTGGTGCTCCGTATTTTTCGCAAGAACAGGTTGTTATTGGAATCAAGAAACGGTACTACAGGGGTGCGGTTCTTGGGTTTGGGCGAACAATGAAATCAAGTAAAAATTATGTACATGATAACAGAATGCAGCTCCTAAGTTGCAATGACCGGTTTGCACTTCTAGGTTTGGAGTGTGTGCAACATGGCGAATTCAACACAAAATGAGCCTATCTATGAATTTTTTACTACAATGTGCCGATTCTGCTGACTCCTCTCTGAGGGTATGGTAGGACTCAAGAGAAAACGAATTTTGTTGAGATTGAGATTAGGGTTTGAAGCTTATGCCTTCATTCAAGGGGAACAAAATATAGGAACTAAATGTTGAAATGCTGAAGGTATGGATAGTCTGTTAGAAAAATAAAGCTATTGTGCTTAGTGCTCCTTGACTGCATGAATTTAACATAGAAGCAAGATGTTTGGCTTAAAGAGTGTGGTTATTGAATATGTGAAATTATGTATGTTCTTGAAATTGGCTCTGGAGTTATCAGAAATGGAGCATGAGCCCATAATCCATAACCATTTGGCATGCAGTTTGAGTCACAGTAAATACTAAATGAATCGTCTTCTGTTTGAGTTTTCTTTAATTTCTTTTACTAGGTAATCGAACAACTGAAATTTTAGTTTATTATAATTAATCTTATTGGCCTGTTGCATATGAGTTAACCGCGCATGAGTCTTGTCTTGACATAAAATTACAGCATAATATATCAGCAGATTAAAGTGCATGTTACTTCAGAAGTTTAGCCATCTGACAAGTTACTTATGTATGCATGTGTAAATTGAACCATTCAAAGCAATGACAGTTTGATGTGTGCATTTTTTTTCCTTTTGATTGGGATCCCTATGAGCTAGCATGCAACCTTTTCCTGCCAATCGATCATTTCCTTTTCAGCTGAAGATGAAAAAAATTTTCATCATACTTTAGTGATGCATTTCACTCATCCTCATCTTTCACTCTCTACCCATCTCTCTGACTCTCTCTATCTTTATTTTGGCCTCTACATCTATCTCGGAGAGCAAGCATGCCTAGGTGACAGTTCTGCATGTCTGCTGCACTATACAGCTCCTACAACCATTTGTACAGTCACACTATGCGGGTTTTCAAATGTTTGAACAAAGAGGATATCTATAATATAAATGTTTGAAACATTAGGTAACAACATGGGCCGTATAGTAAGAAAAACAAAGAGGATAGTAAGAAAAATCTAGCTCATGGAAATTTCAAATGTTACCTAATGTAGATACCATGCAAAATTATTACATAAGCATGATAACAGACTTCCATAAAAAGTTGAAATGTGGTATTGTTTACTTTCATCATTTGACTCTCTAACGTCATTGACTTTGATATGCTAACTCTCTCTGTCAACTGTTCTTCATACCAATAATTTTTCAGATAGAATTCACAGAACTCTCTCTGTCAACTGTTCTTCATACCAATAATTTTTCAGATAGAATTCACAGAACCTAATGGATAGCAGTATAATCTGATTAGATGGATACAGCATTGCCGTTGACATTTCTCCGCACCCTCATTCAGGTTTGTTTCACAAGTAGGTAACTGTACTGTGGCAATTTTGGTGACAACGCCATCATTGAGTTGCCTGTATTGCAGTTTAGGTGATCTAACATGGGGGAGAGGCGAGAAACCCGCGCTGCATTTACCGACATATCAAACATCATCGGTCCGGGTATGTTCGTTGCCATCATACCTGGTCAATTTCTTGAATTGTTTTGCGAGATTGTGACACGCATTCTATATCACACCAACAGAAACATCACCTGCAGATGAGGAGTTGCTAAAGAGGGAAGAGAGGAATAGAAAACAACGTGAATACCGGGCACGGAAAAGGGCCGAAGAAAGCATTGAACAAAGAGAAGAACGGAATAGAAAGCAACGTGAATACCGTGCAAGGAAAATAGAACTGACAACATCAACGACGCCTCGTCATGGTATTCCTTATCTGTTCCTGTATACTATTCTTTGTTTACGCATCAAAAGGAGTAACTCTCTTATTTTTTAGCATCATATGATGTACACCCTATATCCGGTTGCACAGATGTTAAAATGACAGATGCGATATATTCCACCTTGGCACCATCTCGGTCGGGTACATTAAATAAACAACTTAGTGTAATTGATTATTGATTATAAATGTTGTATGCGGACAATCACCACAAGAGAGTGTTGTTTCTGCCATTTATCAAGCATGAAGACATCATAAACAACTCAGTGTAATTGATTATAAATGTCGTAGGAGGACAATCACCACAAGAGAGTGTTGTTTCTGCCATTTATCAAGCATCAAGACATCATGACGAAGAAAATGATGATCCAAATGAGTCCAGTGACTGGCTACATAGGAATGATGAGTACGTCAGGAGGCAACGACCACCATTGAGGCCTTTGCAGACCAAGAGTTCAAACGGCATCGTAATTAATACAGGTCCAATACATCTTACTAAAACATTGTATACATTTCTAGGGGTAGATATTGACTCTAATATATAGCACGTGCATCATTATTATATCTCTTGTGTACATTGGTGATCAGGTGCCTCTTCAAGCACTGCCAAGCTGCTCAAAAGCCGAAACTGGTACCTGAATATGGATGCGCCAGCCAAGGAAAAATTGCTACAACAGAGACAGGACTATAAGAAGGCGAAAGCAATAGAAAACGAGCAGCGAGCGTGCCCTACTCTTGCCCAAGAAGAAAATGTTGATCCTATGCTTGTGCCACCTGTACAGCCGAGATATGTAGAGCCCAATGACGTCGAGCCTACAAACCATGATTCTGATGATGAAGGTGGGTTTTACACATTTGTTCACCAATGTAGTTTTTTCTTTGTCGGAATTATGTTAAAAGCATCGTGTTATTTTCAAACGTCATGCAACAGATCATCTACATGACATAGAAGAAGAAGGATGGGACATAGGAGAGGCTCTCACAAATTTTGAGACCATGCAGTTTCTTGGTGAAGGTAACTCTTGCTTAACTTGTAACCATGTGAAGTGATTACCATATTGACATATTTCTATATATAAACAGAATGTGCATTCCAGTCGTATCGTGTCAATGATGATTGCACCGGCCATGGTGCCGCTGATGATCCTTGTGATTTCGTCTACCATAACTTGCCGGAAAGGCACCATGTTTTGAAAAAAGTTCCTGACTGCCAATATTGTGGATCCATGAGATTTGAAGGCGAGCCACCTAGCTTCTGTTGTCGAAAGGGAAAGATAAGATTGCATATTCATGATGTACCTGCTGAGTTGAAGAGGTTGTTTACAAGTCAATTGCATAATGATGCAAAATATTTTAGAAAACACATATGGTACTTCAACTCTCACTTCTCCTTCACAAGTCTCGGAGTTACACTGGACCGAAGATACAGCAGCGCAGCTCGTACTGGCATATATACATTCCGTATGTGGTGCAATGTATCATCGTCTCGACCATTTGGTGCCGTGGATCAAAAGGGCCACGTCACTTGCAACTCTACTTTTATGATACGTAAAAGATGATACATTGTCGCATAGAGTGAAAAGGTCTCCTGATCTTGATATAAACCTCATAAGAAATGTGCTCAGGATACTACAAGCAGATAACCCTTATGTACAGACCTTTAATAGAGTTGGCTCTATTCCAAATCTTGATGACTATGTAATTGAGCTCAACACTAATGTGACACCTGACCAGCGAAGGTACAACCTCTTCTCAATTACTGAACATTTTACATTTTTTATTTATACTATAGTGCCCAACAATTTTTAAGTTTTTATAACCAAATAAGATACATTCTTATGTTTTTAATTCCTGCATAACATTTTAAGGTATAATGCCCCTACTGCCTCACAAGTTGCTGCCATCTGGACGAATGGAAATTATCCCCATAGATATTTTGATAGGAGTGTTATTGTATACCCCAGAGGAGAGAAGATGCGCTATATCAAAGCATATCATGGTTGTTATGACCCATTAGCATATCCTTTATTTTATCCTAGAGGAGAAACTGGATGGAATCAATTCATGCCGTACAATGACAGTCCCACAAATTCGCCGTCTCCTACCAATGTTGAGCATTCAGTACAAGAACCTACGGGTATGCCAACACGAACTCAATTTATTAGGGTGTCTTGGATGTAGATGCAATCCTATTATGAATATATACTAATGTATTTCCATTTTGATGCAGAGGATGGTGAAACAGACAACAACATACAGCAAGGTGATTACATAAGTAGAGTTGTAGAAACAAGTCAATCTACAAGGTTTGTGACAGCAAGAGAATACTATTGCTTTATGATGCAAGTTAGAAAGGGTCTTTTTAACATCTTGTTATTTGGAGGGAGGCTTTTCCAACAATGGGCCGTGGACATGTATATAAAGATCGAGTCCATGAGGCTTGACTGGTATTCTAACCCTGAGAATCAGAAACTCATAAGGGCTGAACTGTACCAAGTGAGTACAATAAAATCTCTTATATATTTCAATGAGTAGAATAAAATCTCTTATATATTTCAATGCACATGGATAATAGCAATTTGACTGATTAAGCAAATATCTTCTTATCTGTGCCATAGGGGTTGACCGATGTAATTTCTGCTGGAGAGACTAGAGCTTCAGAGGTTGGAAAGAGAATTGTTCTACCCCGTTCTTTTCCGGGTGGTGATCGCGATATGCAGCAAAGATTTCTTAATGCAATGGCTATTGTCTAGCGATTCGGTAAGCCAGATTACTTCATTACAATGACTTGCAACCCGTATTGGGAGGAGGTCACAAGCAATCTTGAACCTGGACAAAAACCCCATGATCGACCGGATCTCGTGTCAAGAGTATACTGTGCCAAATTACGCTCCATCAAGGATTTATTGATAAAGAAGGAATATTTTGGTGAGGTTGCAGCATATGTGCATGTGACTGAGTTTCAGAAGAGGGGCTTGCCACATGAGCACATCCTATTGATTATGAAAAAAGGATGTAAGTTAACAAGCCCAGATGCATATGACAAATACATCTCTGCAGAGATTCCCGACAAGGACATGTACCCTGTGTTGCATAACCTGGTCATTAAGCATATGCTCCATGGACCATGTCGTGTCTTGAATAGGAAGTGTCCGTGTATGATCGCTGGAGAGTGTCGCTTTCGCTATCCTCGGCAATTTTGCCCTGCAACACAACAAGGCAAAGATTCATATCCTTTGTATAGGAGAAGAGATGATGGCCAGTGTGTCAAAATAAGAGGTGCCGAGTTGGACAACAGATGGGTTGTCCCATACAATCCTAGCCTGCTTATGAGATATAACTGTCACATCAACGTTGAAGCATGTTCAAGCATCAAAGCATGTAAGTATTTGTTTAAATATGTATACAAAGGCCACGATTGTGCATCATTCTCTGTCGACCCTGCTAATGGTGAAGCTGGAGTAATCAATGAGATTCGTCAATATAGGGATGCTAGATACATCTCACCGCCGGAAGCTGTGCATAGGATTTTCGGTTTCCACCTTTTCGGGGTCTACCCATCTGTTTTGCAGCTCCAATGTCATCTGCCTAACATGCATCTGTTATTATTGATGAGAATAAAAATTTAGAAGAAATAGTGAACAATCCTCGCTTCTTCTATGACTACACCGATGAATTTTTCAAGATTAACCGTGTGGACAGTTTTGCAAGGAAATTATTGTACAGAGAGATGCCAGAATACTACAGGTGGATCAGTGGCAAAAAGGTATGGCAAAGAAGAAAGCAAAGAGGACAGATTGGGCGGATAGTGTATTCAAACCCTGCTGAAGGAGAGAGATATTTTTTGAGAGTGCTTTTAAATCATGTTAGAGGTCCAACCTCATTTGAGGATTTGAAAACCGTGGCAGGCATCATATGCCCTACTTGTAGAGAATCATGCGAGAAGAGAGGACTCATAGAGACAGATGCGACACTTGATGACTGCTTGTGTGAGTCTGCCACTTTTCAAATGCCATATGCTCTCAGAAGGTTATTTGCTACTATTCTGGTTTTTTGTGAGGCCACCAAAATTCGTGCACTTTGGGAGAAGCATAAAGAATCAATGTCTGAAGATTACAGCAGAGACCAATGTAACTCAAAAACAGTAGAACAAATGGTGCTTAGAGATATTAGGGATTTGCTCCACTCCATGGGAAAAGATATGAAAAACTATGATCTTCCGGAGCTGAATGATACAGGTAATAATTTGTCACAACATTGTGTAATGATCTTGACCAAAAAAAGCATACTGATATCTAATTTTTTGCGTCAAACAGGTGAATTTTCCAATGACATAATGAGGGAGATCAGAGAAGAACTTTCGGTGGGGGGTCGACCAGGAACATCTGGATATAAAAAGGAGTCTTAACAAGGAGCAACGTGCTGGATTTGATGAGATTATGGATCATGTATTGAATAAAAAAAAGCCAAGTGTTCTTTGTTGATGGTCCAGGAGGAACAGGAAAGACATTCCTATACAAGACACTACTTGCTAGAGTGCGTTCTGATGGATTGATAGCCATTGCAACCACAACCTCTGGTATAGCAGCGTCGATACTGCCTGGAGGATGCACGGCACACTCAAGATTCAAGATCCCAATAAAGCTTGCGAGCAATAGCATGTGCAACTTCACAAAGCAAGGTGGGACTACAGAGTTACTCCGTAGGGCATCTTTGCTAATCTGGGATGAGGTTGCTATGACAAATCGTCAAGCGGTTGAGTGTCTTGATAGGTCGCTGCAAGATATTATAAATTGTGATTTGCCATTTGAGGGAAAGGTCATGGTATTTGGTGGAGATTTTAGACAAGTTCTTCCAGTGGTAACACGTGGGACTAGAGCACAGATAACAGATGCTACATTGCAGAGATCTTATTTGTGGGATAGTATAAGAAAGATACGATTGACACGTAACATGAGGGCTCAAGTTGACCCATGGTTCTCAGATTACCTCCTTAGGATTGGGAATGGAACTGAAGAGACAATTGGCGATGATTATGTTCACTTGCCAGAAGATATTGTGATTGGTTATACAGATACAGAGGATTATGTAAACAAGCTAATCCAAGATGTGTTCCCATCACTTGAGGACAATGCAAGATCAACATCTTATATAAGCACACGTGCCATTCTTTCTACCAAAAATGAACATGTGGATCAGCTAAATGCAAAGATGATTGACAGGTTTCCAGGTGAGGAAAAAGTTTACCATAGCTTTGACTCTGTCGATGATGAATCAAGAAACAACTACCCTATTGACTTTCTAAACTCCATCACTCCAAATGGTCTCCCACCGCATGTGCTCAAAGTAAAAATCAACTGCCCTGTGATACTTCTCCGCAATCTTGATCCAAACAATGGATTGTGCAATGGAACAAGGTTAATGGTTAGAGCCTTCCAGGACAACGCAATTGATGCTGAAATTGTTGGTGGGCAGCATGCAGGCAGAAGGGTGTTCCTACCTAGGATTCCAATGTCTCCGTCCGATGATATTTCACTGCCTTTCAAGATGAGAAGGAAACAATTCCCGATTCGCCTAAGTTTTGCAATGACCATAAACAAAGCGCAGGGGCAAACCATCCCAAATGTTGGCATCTACCTTCTAGAACCTGTGTTCTCACATGGACAGCTTTATGTCACTTTGTCAAGGGGAGTTTCAAGGCAAACAACCAGAATTTTGACAAGACCAAACAAGGAACTAGATTCTACAGGGAAGAGCACCAAAAATATTGTATATAAAGATGTGTTGAATTGGTGATGAGTGGTAAGTAATATTTCC
The DNA here is from genome assembly GCA_036346575.1 of Dendrocalamus sinicus. Lineage (NCBI taxonomy): Eukaryota > Viridiplantae > Streptophyta > Magnoliopsida > Poales > Poaceae > Dendrocalamus > Dendrocalamus sinicus. The sequence goes on from CM070648.1 coordinate 21,158,529, forward strand.
AAACATGTACAATGCCTTTAATTCCAACCAAATCGAACTTCTTCTTATTAATATGTCGTTGACCAATCAAGTGTATTATTGAGTTCTTATTACTATTTGCAACTTGTGCAGAAACCTGACCATTGCTATTTTTTTCATTCAGGACCTAATAAGTGTGACTTGCGGTAAGTCTTCTGCTGCTGAGCAACTAGAGGTAGTATCATTTGAAATTCTTTTATTTCATGGCAGTAACTGTGTATTGACAGTAATTTGCTGCATGTGTGAAACTTACTTCACTGTCTCTTCTTATGAAGTGTCCATCTCAGTTTGCCAAATTTGGCTGCATTGCATCAAGTGTCCTTTTATATAGTAATAGCAGTCCAAAAGGATTTCTTGGGAAATAGTGACCTCTACTGCCCAGGATATTTACCCTGTTGTAGATTAGATGCTCAATTATAATATTTGAGTGTTTTTTCGTTGCAAAAGGATATTTATGAAGCCATTGGTGAACCAAGTAAACACCATCTTAAGAAGATGGTCAAGGTATACTTGCCCACATATTTTTTTCCACTAACAGATTATTCTCCTGCAGGTATTCTGCAGCTACATCCAGGAGCAATCAATAGCATCCCAAGTAAATCACACCTAGAAATTGGTACGGGCCTGTTTCTTTTGATAGAAATACAATTTTCCTTATGGAAATATGATAATTTTCCAACTAACAAATTCCCAATATCCTATGTACAGATGTAAGAGATATTGATGAGAAGAGAAGGAATAATGTCATTGAGAAGGTTCACGATCTGCAATTGAGATATCAAGGATCCGTGTAGTGCTTTGAATTCAAGATCATCAACCAAAATTCTGGTGCTCATTCGACAAATCATCGTTAACGCAATGGAATTTGCTGCAAAACATTGAGTCCGGAATATAAATTAATGATCAGCAGAGCTTATCACGATTCACTCTTCATGGCGGTGAAGTACCACGCCCAACAGGAATTTCCCATTGCTGAACTCATCTTTCCCTTGCAAACCACAATATTCTCGCTAGCTATCTTTACAACATGCTATTTTACTTCATTTCCAATATTTATTTTGGCTAGCTTTCATTGTGAGTACACTTTTACTAACATGGTGTCAAGTGTCAATTAACACCGCACTGTATTTGCTTTGCAGAATATCACCAATGGGTATGATCTTCATTCCTTGTTACAAAGGTGCTGTACACTCCACACCAACACTTCCATCTTATTTTATGTCGAATAATTAAGATGCTACAATGTTCAGTATCTAATATCTAATACCACTATACCGGTTGAGAAGTGCATGCAGTTAGAAAAAAACTGTAAACTAGCAGTGCAGATCCTGGCACTGGTAGATATCTAAAACTCCCTTTGAAGACATGTCTTAGAGAGCAGAGCCAACAGGAAAAATCTGAGCCTTCTGAGAATGAGGCTGTGAATGTATCTGGCCTTAGTCACTCATCAACAAAACCATGCAAAGGTTTTTCCCCCTTCTAGCCCCCTGGTGAAGTTTTCAGTAGATTTAAATTTGACACCACAGTTGCAGTAGTTAGATATTTATTTTTTGTGCATGCAGGTGGCGAGCCTGTTGAGGAGGATGTGGATATTTGCGGCAATGCCTCCCCTATATTGATAGAGAAAGATGCACTGATCAGAACTAGCAAGTGTGGTAGCCCAAGTAGTTCCAGCAGTGACTCTGGATCTTCTTCCAGTGGTCTGTGCCTTTGTGTGCTTATCAACATTTGTTTTTACCATTATATACATCCTTGTAAAAAATATTTTGGTTCTCTTCGTAACTCTGTTCGGATTACTTTGAACACTACTATCTTAATAAAAGGCTGCATGTGATGTGTTGAAAAAATTGAACGTTTAGTTGTAAGGTAGGATATACACCTTTCCCCTGTGTTAGGAAACAGTTGACCACAACAGTTGACCATTATGTGGCAAAAATATTTGGTTATACAATATATGAGACGTGAATCTTAATGAATCTGATTGTTCGTTTTATTTTTTACAAATTTTATCTTGTTTTATATTTTACCGTAGCGTTAGCACGGGCACTATACTAGTTGATGGAAGTTCTCGTGTGTATGCATGGATGAGAGATTCCTTGATTTTTCACGTGAAGGCAGGGTGTCTCGTCTTGCTTTGGATTGTCCTCGTTGATCTCGTTCTGCGTCTCTTCTCGTCGGTCAACGTGCGTGCAGTGACCGAGTTTCACGCAGCAAATTTCCGCTCGGTCTCGCGTGTGCTTTCCTCGCTGCTGGTGAGATTTGAAGCGTGCGGCCGGACGTAGAGTTGCTCCTACCGAGACACGTACAAGACTTGATACGAAAGTATTGTCGCTGTATGCATGGATTGAGCCAGCCGTGATTAGTGCATGCAATTAGGTAAGTTTAATTGAGTTTTGTTTTTTATACTTACGGATTTTGTTTATTCGCTTAATTAGGGTTTAATCAATTCTCGTCACTATCTGCATTAACGATCTTGTTTATTTTATATATCGAGTTCTAGATCTCCGTTTGACGTAATTCCAGTTGGATTGGTTTTATAATTTTGTCTAGCTTATTCTATCAAAATTTGAGGTCAATCGGAGTTACGGTTTTTTATCGGGATCAGTTTTAGTGAGAGTACATTATTCTGTCCAGAATTTTTAAACAAGGCTTAAATAGGTTTTGTGTTTGGGGGAGAGTCTTAAAATTTATTTTTAGCTTCCGCAATTATTCACCCCCCTCTGATTGCCTATCTTAGTGTGAATCGATTAGTCAAACATGAGTTATGATTAACTCTTTGTTCTTGAATTAAGTCAAGAAAATGCAAAAATATCTCTATTGTGTAAAAAAAACTGATCTTACCAATCTGTTCTCATGAGACGGTTTGCCATTGCACTAGGTATAAACTCAGGGGAGTTTTGAATGACAAAGATCACTTTCTTAAGTTTCTTGCTTGGAGTGGTTGCATAAGACTTGATATCTAGCTAAGAAAATAAAATCTTGTGAAAGAATGGTTGAAGCCAAACATGAACTTCTGAAGCTGCCACATGTTCTAAATTTGCTCACTTATAAGTGATATCTAGTGTTTGAACACAATGTTTCAATTTTGAACTTGTAGCACTCTAAATTGACTCAATTATAGTTTCTTGGTTCCACTTAAAATATTGACATGGCTTGACTCATTTTTAGATACCTTTAACTAGAGTATGATCCTGAGTGACTTGACATGTTAAACAATTTATTTAATTTTAGATTATGCCTTATTTGGTTTTAGCTTGACTATACATGGTTTGTCATGATGTAAATAGCGATTTCACTTTTTATGGATTGGTGTAACCGTGTAATATTTGAAAAGCAACTTTGGATAATTTTCATGACTCCTAAATGCTTAAAATGAATAAAATGTAGTCACTCCATTTTATTCATGTTCTATCTTGTTCCATGCATCTTGATAAGTCTATTGCTGAAAGGGGGAGATTGATTGAGCAAAATGCATTAACGGGTGCAAAGGGCTGCAAAGGCATTAAGGGGGGAGAATGCATGGGATGAGTTTCAAAACTTGCTAACTGGAACTTAAAAATACCAAATGAGATATTTGAGTGAGGGAGGCCTTCATTGCATTTCATTTGCTCTCTTTTGCATTTTTGGCTCGTCATCTTGCTATGAAAATGGTCATGGTTAGGAATTGCTCTTTTCTTTGGACCATAAGCAAGATTAGGATTTGGAGAGGCTTTAGGTGTGATTGGAGCTTTTGTAGAAAACTTGTTCTTTCCTATTGTTTACTCTATTTCACACTTTGCCAACATGGTCATGAGTTCTTTCTCTTTACCTATTGGACAATGTGTGATTTTTACAACTTCTTACTTTTCTTTTGAAAAACAAACTCATCTTCATGCCTTTTTGGTGCTTGTCAATATACTCATCAAGGAGGAGATTGTGAGACCCTGTGGAGGTCACCCCATAGTTGTGATGAGTAATTGACCCTTGGATTAGAATTTTTGTGAAGTTTGAGTTTAGTTTTTGAGGGTTTTGCCAAAGACTGCATTCTAATTGTGCTGTCTGCTGGAATGTTCAGGTTAAGCGATCTGACCGCTTTGTTTTGGCAATCTTATTAGCAGACTTTGACCATTGACAGTAGTCAGAGGTGTGGTCCTCAAATTTGTAGTCGGGCGGTCCGAATGGCCATGTATTGGGTAGTCCAATCGGCAGATCGACCATAGATGGTCAATAGTCAAAAGCTACTATGCCTAAATGACCATGGATGGTTGATGGTCGATAATCGTAGGCTTTATGATCAGTAGTCATAGACTTTGTGATCGATAGTCGTAGACTTCGCGATCGATAGTCTTGGGTGTTGCAATCGGCTATCGTAGACCACGAGCACTTATGTCAGACCAGCCAGTGGTCTAACCGGCCTGTGCATGGTGGTTAGACTGGTTTCTCTCGATGGTTTGAGGTTGTTTTCCGGAATGCATGGAATTTGGGTCGTTGTTTGACCTAGGTGTTGTTACTTGTGTGCACGTGAGTTTATTGTCTGATCCTAAGCATAGGATCAGTATTTTGGTTGCATACTTTTTACATGGTGCATTGTATAGATTAATTGTGCAAATTGAAGACTTTGTGTATTGTGCGATACTACGTGACGGTTTGCTTGTTGGTGTTGGTTACAGGACTTCGGAGCTAAGTCATGGCGAGGCGTAGGAGGGCCGAGACTAGGCACATGGTCGTGGTGAGGTCCAAAACAGTTGCAAGCCGAGACGACAAGGAACCGAAGTGAGAGCTACCAGGGATGGATATAATGGGCAACGGCAAGGTGTACCGGGACTAGGCTCTGGGAGAAGTCGAGGTCCAGACGATCAAGAAAACCGAGTGTCGTCATGTGAGAGAAGAGGCATTTGGTGCACCAAGTGAATTGGGCTGGTTGCTAGCATGGACTGCTTGGTGGGATCCGGACACGTGAGAGTCTTGGCGGCAAGTCTTTGGGGCCATGTGGAAGATGGCAAAGCATGGGCGATGCTCATGGAAAAGGAAGTGGGATGCTAATGAAAGTGGTAGAGGGTCATTTTGGTAAAATTGCTCAATATCGAAGAAGCGGGTGTGAGTAAAACTTGGTGTTAGATGGGGTTAACAGGTTATCCTGTGTTTGGCCTAATGAGTGGATCCATTAGGCTTTGGGTCAGGTTGTGAGCCTATATAAAGGGAGGCGAGACAAGAGCTAGGATTTAAGAAGGTTAGCTAAGCTTTTTGATGGCTAGCTCCTCCTTCCTCCTATGGGAGATAGGTTACAAAGTGTGTGTGTGCTCTAGGCTTAGAGCTCTGCTATTCTAAGAAATTGGCTGTAAAAATATTCCTCTCCAACTGAAATGGACATCCAAGTTTGCCCAAGTGAGTTATGCCATGAATCCCCTTATGTGTTTTTGATTTTCATGGCTTTCTTATTTGAATTTTTCCTCTCTTGAGCTTTTCTAGTGCCAAGGATGTGTAAGAGGTGGAGATGTTTCTTGAAGACAAGATCCCATCCATCTAAGCATGATCTAGATGGAGTTCTTGAGGAAACCTAGTTTTTTGCTTGTCTTCGGCCTCTTTGGCCCATTTCTTGATCTGAGGTTTTTTATTTGATTTCGTTGATGTTCTGACTCGCTGTGACAAGTGAAAATGTAATAAAGCCACCTTGGCTATCTTTTACCCACGAGCAAGTTCTGATCAATGATTTTGGTTTTAGATCTCAGTTCATATGCGCTCACTCAAATCGCAAAAAAGGTCTCATCTTTGCCATGGATTTTTCAATCCAAGAATGGAATAGCCTCTTGAGACCTTAAGCTCTATGCGTACAAAGTTTCATGGCTTTTGGTTTAGTCGATTGAAAGTTCTATTGATTTTTGTTCTCGCGATCAGCTGGAAACCCTGTTCATCGGGGAGAAATAGTAGTACTGCAAGCTGTGTAGCTGTAGTACCGCAACTCCTGTTCTCTGACCAATTTGGTTTTCGACCATTCACCGGTTGTTGACCTCACTGGTCATGTTTCGACTAGGTTTAACCACTTTGGTTTTGACCGCTTACAGGTCAATCTCTCACTGGTAGTTGTTCACACCAGTCGGATTTCAACCTGCTTCAAACACTCAAGTTTGCTCTCAGGTCTTTGACCACGTAAGTTACGATTGTATCAGTCTTCGACCGCGTAAGTTTTCGACTACTCATTGGTCCTCGACCACGCTGGTCTTTTGATCGCTCACTGGTGATCGACCACGTAGGTTTTGACCACTCTTTGTCATTGACCACCCAAGTCGATTTCAGGCCACATCAACGTTCAACGTTGGTTTAGACCACGCTGGTTTTGACCATGTTGGTTTTCGACCACACTTTGGTCGTTGACTAGTCGAGGCGAATTTCAACTACGTTGGTTTCGACTACGTTGATTCTTGACCACTGTCTGGTCGTCGACCATCGTAGTTGAAGTTCGACCACGTTGTTTTCTGTCCGGTTTTGCTCAGCTCTGAGATTCTCTGGTTTTCCATATGAAGGAACGCGCGTAGGCTACGATAGCAGAAAATAAAAAATTTCTACCGCGCACACCAGGACATCATGCTAAGGAGGGATCATAGATCGTTACCACTAGACGCGCAGCGCAGCGGAAGAAGAGTTGGAGAAGCCGATCCAACCACGCGCGTCGAGGTAGTAGTGGAAGTAGCCGATCGTCCCGAACAGATCGTCTCCTCCACGCGATCAACCACACCACGAGTCCGTTCCAATCTGTAGTTTGTTGATGCCGATCAACGCCGCAACGAGCAGCGCCTCCACGGGTATCCACACGTCCGGGGCTGGAACGCCGATCGCGAGTGTACCAGCACTCGCGAGCGGCTAGGGTTTGGCTCGGGAGGTGGCGGCTAGGGTTTTGCTCGTGAGGAACAGAAGCGTGTGTCCATCCCTCAGCCCCCACCTCCATATATATAGACCTCCTCACTTGGGCCTCGTGGACCGAGGCCCAATAGTGTGTCTATCCGGATCTCTATCCGAATTGAGCCCACATCCGAATCACATTCGAATTAGTGTTCCAACCCGTTAAGTGTGCGACCAGAGGTTCACGTATACTTGGTCGCGACCGAAACGCCTTTCCGGTCACCTGTTAATAGCGGCCTCTAGCAAGACACATTAACCCCAAAGTATACGTAAAGATCATATCGGCTGAAACTGTAATGTTCTCATGTACGAATCCCTTTGCCTCACGATATAGATTAAGCTCAAGGCGAGACTGTGTCATCCTCTTAATAGCTCAATCACTCTCTCGATTCCGTGATGGATTATAAACTTGTGATTGACTCCTCAATCACATTGGCATGGCCATGCACTTTCATAATCCATTACATCGAGGCCCAGAGATATCTCTCCCATAAGGAGGGCAAATTCTATCTTGATCATTCACATCCCACTACATGTTTCACAGAAACCCGAAGACTACTTTTATGACTACCCGATTACGGAGTAGTGGTTAGTAGTCCCAAAATAGGCTACTACGCATGTTGGGAACCATGATGATCTCAAGTCTAAGGATTCTACATAAACACTACTTGAGACCAACTAATGACACATGGAATCTCTGCGATGTCTCATGGCGGGTCTATCCAACATATGTTCACTAACACATGTCCATATTATTGATTTGGTATCACCATACCATGATCCATGAGACATGATTATCAATCAATACATATGCTGATCTTTGAATCATATTTGTTCCTCATATGATATATGATCAGGGATCATTTAGAAATAGCAACATTTAAGCATTAAGAGTCTCATGAATAAGTCACATACTCATTGATCAATAATGATAATGTCTATTTCAAGGAACAAAGCAATGTATCATAAACATAGTATGTGATATATTCAACATCTCCATGTTGCCTCTAGGGCATATCACCAACACCATAGTAGTACAACTCGTATTTCTCCAGATTTTGAGTAGGGTTCCTATCGGAATCTTTATAGCATTGTAGCTATCGGAGCAAAGAATAAGTGAATACTTGGGGGAACTTTTAAGGCACTATTCATCCCCTCTGTTGCCACAGTATGGTTTGATGATAGTATATTGTATTCTTACTATTTGACACCCGTATAATTTTGAGAAAGTTTCAAAATTAAAGTACTACATACTTATTTTGTCAATGACATGTGGACCTAGCTAGGCTCCACTTGTCATTGTCACGACTCCTGTTGCCAAATCATGCGGCGCTCCACCGTGTCTCATTGCGTCCGCAAGAATTTCTGCGGTTCATATAGGCGCACAATTGTTTGGTTGTGAACTAAACGAAAGCGAAATGACGAAGAAATTTTCTAAAGAAGGGTACGTTGATTGATCTGCTTGACTTTATGAATTTTGAGCTTCTCCTGGCTCTCAAGATTTAGTTCTGGTTGATACAAATTTACGGATGCATGCCTTTTTTCCAATTTATAGGAAATTAAAAGGTTACATGCATATCCTCTTCAATCATGGCTGGTTTGGTCGGTGCCGCCATCTGTGTGGAACGTACGTGCGTATGAGTAGTATACACATGAGGTCCTCGTTGATGTCGTGAATTAACTGGCCCCGTTAATTCTTTCGAAAACTTAGAACAAAGTGTTTGATATGGATCACAATAGTATGAGTATGGTAGGACCAACAAAAACAACAGAGAGGTAAATGGTGTCTTCTCAAAATCTTATCCCAAACATCAAGAAATCTTTTACTCTAGTAGCTAGAAAGTTGTAACATCCCAAAATTCGGATATTCAAAAATATGAAATTTTTAAAAACTTTTTCTTGCATTTTGCTGGCATTCAAATTTATTTTGAATATTTATTTAAAATCTTTTGAGTTTTGTGACATGCAAATAAATATATTGAGAAATAGTATCCAAGTAAGTTATTGGAAATAGTTACAAAAAGCAAGTAATAAGCCTAACAAAAAAAAATAACAATAATAATAATAGTAATGGAAATAAAGTTTGAAATTTAATTTATCTAGACCAAGGAAAGCAATGGCCAAAGGAATATTAAAAGCTCGCATTTAAATAACTAAACTGAGAATTCAAAATTTTGAACATCATGCAAAACTGAAAATTAGTAAATCATATATAAATTAAAATTTAAACTAAAAATCCAAATTCCAAAAATTATTCTTAAGTCTTTCTCTTTTTCCTCTCTTTCTTTTCCTTCATTTACTTTCTTCTCTCTATTACATGTGGGCCTTCATCTATTTTTCTCTATTCCTCCCTCTCTCTCCTTTCCTCTGCCGTTGGGCCCGAACGCCCCCACTTCGTTCATTCTTTTCTTCTCCCATCTCGCACTGTCTTCATCCTCCCTTCGCTCGTGTCACCCGACTGCCCAGCCCCGTGCTCCCTGTTCCTCCGCCACCTCGTGAACTCCGCCGATCGCCGCCTGCCCGCGCCCATACTGCTGACGACTACCACAGTGACGCCGCACAGTGACTGCCATCGTGTCGCCCCGGTCAGCGCCCCTGGTTAAATAGCCGTCGCCTGCAGTTTCCCCGTCCCATCGCATCCACCTCGTCTCGCGCGCTCCTGACATTACTGTGTGGGCATCACCAGGCAAGCATGCCTAAGCCCCGAGCGCCGCCCCGTCGCCTCTGTAGCCACGCCGCCACCCAGACCAATCAACCACCCCCCACGTCGCCCGAGCTTTTCCCGGCTATAAAGCCCCGCCCGATGCTCCCGTCGGCACCGCACCGCTCTGCTCTACCTCCCACCACAAACAATCGGCCTTTCCATGCCTCTAGCTTCGCCGGCAGCCCCTTCTTCCCCAAACCCAGTCAACGAGGGATCCACCGTTCGGAGCTACGCCAAGTCGATTCCACCGAGCCGGCGCCTCCTTGGAGCAACGCAAAGCCATCCCCATCCTTGGTCGGACCTCTCATCACCTCTACTTCGCCCTCATCGTGCGCCACCTCTGCCCGTCGCCGTCGCATGCCGCTAACTCGCCATCGCCATTCTTGAGCCGCACCGACCCCCGAGGTAGACTACTGAGCCCGCCTAGATGATCCCCTCTCGCTTAATTAAGCTCTGGTGCCATGCGCCACCGTAGCCACCACTCCCCTGTTTCGCCACCACCCACGGTCGCCGCCAGCCAATGCCCTGGCCAAATTGGCCGACGAGGCTTTTTCCTACAGGTAGGCATGGGCGTGAGCAACCTATTTTAGAGATGTTCAGCTCCGACCGCCGTCTCCTCTGTCGGCGACGAGCTCGCCGAGCGTCGGCCAGAGGAAGACGATGCAATTTGTTGAAGCCCAGTCCCACGACTACGAGTACCTGGTACTCATTACGACCACATAGTTGAACTTATGACTATGAAGTCATTTACGACCACTCATAGTCGTTTATGACCATGCACAGTCATTTACGACCACTCAAAGACGTTTATGACCACGCATCGTTGTTACGACCACGCATAGTCGTTTACGACCACTGCATAGTCATTTGCGACCACCCATAGTCGTTTACGACCACTACATAGTCGTTTGCAACCATGCATAGTCGTTTACGACCACTGCGTAGTCGTTTACGACCACGTTGAGGTTTACGACCACTAAGCGCCTTCCGAGTTCGACTACTCTGCGCTCGGAAGTCTTCGACCACTCCACACCGTCTAAGCCACTTTCAACCACTCAGTAGACCTCGCCATTCCCGACCACTCACTTCTGCTCCCAACTTCGACCGCCCTCTTTGGCTTTGCCTTCAACCACATACAGAATTCCGACCACGTTCAGCCACCCGATCATGGCTATTCGACCATTGACCATGATGTTTGACCACCAATCATGTTGTAATCTTGACCCCTCTAACCACACACAAATTACTATATCTTTCGACCATGTTCAAATTATTGTAGTTTCTGACTGCCACCATAGCTTTTTGACTACACTATAGATCTTCCGACCACTCCTATCTCCGACCACTCTTGCCTTCTGATCACTGCAGGGCATCCAACCGCTGCGGATCTTCCGACTGTGTATAGCTTTCGACCACAGTGAAAATTTTAGATTTTTCATGCCATTAGATTCAAACTTCTAGAAGCCACTGCTTAGTACTACTTAGATAATCAGGGGTACGAAAATGCCCTAAGCATCACTTTTATTCATGAGAAACTGATTTGGGAAGTCATGGTGGAAATGACTGGTATATTCTGATATGATTATCTTATGCTCTCAAAAACCCCAACTTGCTTAATATCTAGGCGGATGGTATGAGGGTTGGTGTGTGGTGCAGTGGAAGCATGGTGTATAGGTTGTGGTAGAACCGCCCAAATACCACTAAGGACTGAATCTTGTCATGACCTCCAATGTAAAACAGTACACTCACAGTCTGTAAAATGCAACTTGTCTAAGTAAATCTACCAAAACCCTCGGACTCATCTCACCGGTACTGGAAAGGAGGGGAATATTGCAAGGGCAAGGGGAGGCATAAAGGGACACCAAGAGGAGGGTGAAGTAACCAGACGTGCTAGCGTTGTGGAGAGTGGAGTCCGAATGCACTAGTAGACGTGGTTACATCCCGCGCAACGTATGTGACCCATCGCAAGTGGGAGCAGCCCGTAGGGTGAGATGACAAAAGGGTTAGATACTTTGAAAAGTTACTGTGACGGTCTGCTCAACCACATGATTAAGGAATCATGTGGGGCAACGAGCGGATTGTCTCTTGTGGGTAAAGTATACAAACTCTGCAAAGTCAAAATTATTCGAATAGTCGTACCCACAGTCAAGGGTGGACATGGGAACTTAACCAGATATAGTTCTATTTCAAAAACTTTATGCGTGTGAGGGCAGTGGAAAGCCCTGATCTGTGTTATTCTGAGTATCGCCTCAGTGATAACGTAAGCGGTTATAACGCTGAAAGGTTAGCATATGGTGCAGAAGCCATGTAACGGTGGATGGAATCTGGAACGCTATTATTATTGCATTCTTTCACACATTATGTTTTAGTTCAAACTGCTAGGTCTCAGGAAATTTCTATATATCATTTTAAAAGTAATTTATGATAAATAAAATAACCCGAGCCTTTCCTTGATAAGCCATGCTTATTATCTAATTTCATCCTATGTATTGGCTCGCGAAGCACGGTGGTTTGTGCTCACCCTTGCTCACTTAATCTTTACTATTATAAAAGTGTGAGTTGGTGGTTGGTCCATTCTCCCTCCTCACTTCTAAGCCATCCGATTTGATCTGGACCATTCATCTCTCTCCTCTCTATCTCTCTCTCAGGATACAACCGCCCACCCCTCCACTTTCCCCATCTCCTCGCACATTCTGGCCACCCTTCTCTCTCTATCGCTTGCTCTCCAATGTTTGATGTGTGAATTGGCTAGGCAGTAAGTTCCGTCTCATTATTTTTATGACTCTGTTGCAACGCACGGGTCTCTAACTAGTTAATCCTAAATCAGGAGTCAGATCACTACGCTTCGCCAATACACCTGGACATGATGGTGAAGAAGATGATGGTGTCAAGAACTAGGTCGTGTACCCCCAGTTGGCTGCCTGTTGGCACGCCATGAGGGTCCCATTTGTGTGCTTCATTGCCGCTGCTGCATTTTATTGATTTCAGCTTGTTTGGCCCATGAGTAAGTCTACTATTATATTTACGCTTCCGCATGATATGTATTTTGATGTTCAATACTGTATCTATGAGCACTATCTACTGATCCAGGGAATAGTGTGGTGAATCACAAAGGATTCCGGATTGTAAAATCCAGGTCTGACAAAAGCTATGAATATCAGCTTTAACAGTTTAAATCCAAACAACAACCCAAAACAACAAAAATTCTCAAATTCACCACCTAACCGGTCTAACCGCCACTTGAGGTGTAGTCTGACTGGTGGGCGGTGTGACCGGCTACTCACTAGTGATCTGACCGACCACAAACCGGTAGTCTGATCGGCAACCGGTTAGACTGTACCTAGGAGCGGTCTACTTCTTCCCTGTTCCTATAACAGAAAATTAGTCCGAGTCAAAACTACTTTTGGTGCAAACTTCAAAAATCCATAATTAACTAAAGTCAAACTTTACACACACCTTACTGAGAGTCTCAAGAGCATATTCCATCTAAGTATCATATGGATCTTGACCAAAATTTTAACCTTTTCTCAAAGCATCCAAGGTTGTTCAAGACCTGGGAAATCTCAAAACTTGATATCTAACTTGTTGTAGGTTAAGAACCACCAAGACGGCTCTATATGAGTTCTCATATGTCACAATAAGCAAAACCACTTAACGGAATCAAAGCCAAAAATCTCATATAAAAATTCCTCAAGAAATACTCCAAATCAAGCAAGAACCTAGCAACTTCAAAATCTTGCAAACCACAATCACCTCCATCACCTACATGTCCTTGACACGCAACAAGAGCAAGATAGGGAGAGAAGAGGCAAATAAAAACCAATAAGAACAAGAACAAATCAACCAAGACAAGAGCACTTAATGAGAGATGAACAAAATTAATTATATTGCTATATGAGGATAAATATTTTACAGCCACTCTATAAAGAGGACAAGAGAGCACACCACACTCACTATTCTTTCTCAAACCATAACCCTAGAATGCAATAAGGAAATGGTTGGAATGGCTCGCTCGCAAGCCTCCATGCCCAACGCACATGAGCTCGAACTCACTAAATCTTTAACATTTGGTCTACTTGTTCTTCTCAGCATTTTCTTGACTTCAGCCGCTTTCCCAATCACCACTCAAGTACCGCGGTTTTGATCTAACGAAGTTTTTGGTACTTAGTCACACTACTACAGAAAACCGTATTACAGACGGTTCAAAAACGTCATCACAGACGGTTTTCTGAACCGTCTGAATTTATGGGTGAGTGATAATCGAAGGTTATCATAGATGGTTTTCGAACCGTCTGTGGTGTAAATATCACAGACGGTTTATAACTAAAAACCGTCTGTGATTATCAGCTATCACAGACGATTTTTAGTTACAAACCGTCTATGATATTCTTTTGTACCCCTAAATCTATTCCTGTTTATTGGCTAGCCTCAAGAAATGCTAGCCATGCCCTCTGAAATAAGCATATCAACATGTACATGCATACATACAATTCATATCTCAATTTATTTCACAAACATAAAACATCCAATTCACATCGCACTTCATTTCACAAATATAAAGCATCCATTTCGCAAATCAATTAATTGAAATGAAATAAAATATCCATTAACAAATACACAATTACAAAAGATCTATATTGCATTTGCACTTAGATGGTAACATTGCATTTTTTATTGCTCTATCACTCCGGAATCGAGGTCTCGCGAAAGGAACAGATCCATAATCAACGAACTTATCAGGCTGCACAAGCTATACTTGGATGGTGCATGATTGTCATTCAAGTATTGCTTGTGCAGCTGACAAGTTCGTTGATTATGGATCCGTTCCTTTCGCGAGACCTCGATTCCGGAGTGATAAAAGCAATAAAAAATCATTGTGCGCAGTGGAACTCTCCATTTGAGTTTATGACTCCAGCCACCAAAAAGTACGCCAACTCTTCTCGAATTAGTGAAAGGTCGCACTGTTTCAATGCAGTTAACGGGATGGTCGTAGCCTGTCGATAGGAATATCAATATGCGTATACATATAACGTGATAAGTACGAAGTAATTATGGGAAGATTGACAAACCTTGGAATTGGTGATCCTCGAGGAATCGAGGAGTAGTTCCATATGGTGGCAAATGTAGAATCCACATGTGTTGCCTGGCTGCTGCTGGTGGCACTGCAGAAAATAGAATGTGTTAATTCAAGAGGCATTACTACCAACTGTTCCATAGGATTAATTAATGTGTAATAGCGAATACCTTAAAATCTCGAGCATGTGTCAGGCCTTTGGCCACTGGCGCCGAGTCACCTCCCTTTACAACGTACACCACGAACGCCCTACGTGATTCAAAAAAGTTAACCTTATCATCCGAAAGGAAAGAAAGAGTACAATATAGGTATGTATTGTAACATCCCAAATTTTTTTTGCCTTCTATTGTTTTTCTGGAGTTTATTTGGATTTATCTGGATTTTATTTAAAAATCTAAAGCAAGAAAATGTATTTAAAATATTTTATTAAAGCAAAAAAAAGTTTATTTTATTTTTTTTCTTTTCTTTTCTTAACCCTCCCTAAGTTTTGTTTAACTCTTGAGAATTTACTTCTGGAAATTAAAAAAAAAGAAATTTAGAAGTTTCCTTCTTCCCTTCTTCCCCAATAGTGGCCTCCATTAACACCCCATCCGAGCTTTAAAAGCTTCGGTTACTCCTTCCCTCGGCCGGCAACCGAAGCCATTATTGGCCCTTAAGCTCGCGCGCTAGTAACCGCCCCACCTCCGTCCGTTTTCTGTCGGCTTAAAGCCTCTCACCGTTATGCGACTATTTCTAAAGTCCTTAACTCCGGAGAGCCCTTTACCTCCGTCCCTGCCCTATAAAGCTCCTTCCCGAGCCCGTTATCCCCTCCTTCGCCTTCCCGTGCGCCGCCACCTCTTTCCCCCTCCGCCCTGAACCGAATCGGCCCCGACCCGTGCTTCCTCGTCCGCCGCCGTGCGAGCTCCGGCGAGGAATTGGCGCCGCCCTGGTCTCTTCCGCGCCTCGCCGACGACGCCTTCGTGATCCCCAAGCGCCGGTGACCACCATTCCCCTCTCCGCCGAGCGACGCCGCCACCGGAGCCCCGTTGTTGCCGAAGACTCGAGCGCCGCCGCTTCTTCGTCGACCGACCGTCTCCACTCGTGAATCGAACCTCTACGACCATCCGTCGTCTCCGGCCACTCTGCCTGATTCCCTCCGACCACCCCGCGGCCAACCAGTTTCCGAAGGTAACACCCTTCCGTGTGGTCGTAGATCTGTGTAGTCGTAAGTTCTCTGGTAGTCGAAGTCGTAGGTTCTCTGTGTAGTCGAAGTCGTAGGTTCTCTGGTAGTCGAAGTCGTAGGTTCTCAGTGTAGTCATAGTCGTAGACTGGTCTGTGGCCGTAGTCGTAATTTCCCTGCGTAGTCGTAAACCTTCCGTGTGGTCGTATGTCGACTGCGTGGTCGTAAACCTTCCATGTGGTCGTAAGTCGACTACGTGGTCGTAGCTCCGCCCGATCGCATTTGCCGTGGTCGTAGCTCCGCCCGATCACGTTTGCCGTGGTCATGAGAACTTCCGAAGGCCATAACTTCTTCATTTTAACTCCGATTTAACTCGTTCAAATTTATAAATTTTTCTAAAATCCTAAACTATCCATTTCTGGACTCTTTTTGAATTTTTGGATTTTATTTGAATTTTGTTTGATTTTCTTTTGGTTCTTTGCGTATAGATTACGACGAATCCGGAGAGTATTTCTTCGACGAATCGCAGCAAGACTTCGAGCAAGGCAAGTTACACCTTTGACCATGTTGATCCCAGTAATTTAAATTATTTATGTTGTTTTTAAATTAATATGCATGCATACTTTTATTCAAATTAGTTCAAATGTGCTTAAAACTTTAGTTACACCCAATTCCCTTTGTATGGCCAATCTCGAATTTGAAGCAACATACCTTGTCACCATAGATGAAAGCCTAGTTGGTACATTAGTATTAACTAGAACATTTTATAGAATTGCTTAGCCATGCTTAGATTAATTTAGGTGGGAAGATTGGTTTCACACGAAATGTTGGTTTATAAAATCTATTCTTGACTTTGGTGAGTCAAGAAGGTCTATAAAATTTTGATAAAATAAAATGGATAAAACATGTTTTAGACTTAGGCATTGGTATGGTGGTGGGTGCTTGCTGGCATGCGTCGTAGTTTGTTGACTCGATGTTGACTGCCAGGCACAAGGGGTATGCGGGTAGGCCTAAGTCAAATTAAGGACCGGACTGTGAACTACTATTACAAAGTCACACCGTACTACCACAAGTCCGGTATGGGACAGATCGGCTAAGTAATTTGTGAAGTTCCATTTTAGTTTCGCTATAGGCTGAATGTGAGCGTGGCGTAGGCCATGAGAAGTCTCACATGGCACAAGAGGGGGCTCCAACATGTGGATTCATGTTGTGGTGAAACCTTAGTGGCGGCGTAGCTAATTTGGTAATGGAACATTGGAACAGCCTTATCATGATCTCCTCGGCCGCACACCTAAGGAAGTGTGTAATCCGGTGGCAAAACAGGAGAACATGTCTTGTGGGTAAAGTTGTACACCTCTGCAGAGTAACAAACTATCCTGGATAGCCGTGTCCACGGTCAAGGACATGCTTAGTATGGTTTTTTTCACGGATTAGACTTTGGTTTTAATAAAATTTGGTTTATGGAAATTTG
Source organism: Dendrocalamus sinicus (assembly GCA_036346575.1). Classification (NCBI taxonomy): domain Eukaryota; kingdom Viridiplantae; phylum Streptophyta; class Magnoliopsida; order Poales; family Poaceae; genus Dendrocalamus; species Dendrocalamus sinicus. The sequence goes on from CM070648.1 coordinate 21,175,831, forward strand.
TGAAACTTTTGGAAAGATGGTCCGGGTGGGATACCCGTGGTTAGGTTAGTGTTAGGTTGTTGCCTGCACTAACGTTATTATTTTGTTAAATCTGGATTTTATATACTGTATCAAATTCAGCTTTTGCACTTACGTTATTGTATTTAATTCAATAATGCTGTTTATGCAAATGAACCACATTATGCCTTCCTTTGTAACCCTTATGCATGCATCAAATCATTATATTTCTGGTGTAACTTGTGGAGTACTTTATGTGCTCACCTTGCTATAAACAATGTTGCGGAGGACGACGATGTCAACTATGTTGAGGATCGCGACGAATAGGCCACGTCTTACGATCAATTCGCCTTGTGGGAAGGCAGGATGGGCTGCTCCTCTTATTTACCTTCATTTGTTTATTTCATGTTTGGCCATGAAGCCACCTTATTGTAATCTTGGCCATAAGGCCCGTACTTTTGCTTTATAATAAAGTTTGGTTATCATGCATGATATGTATCACTGTTCAATCTGTGTGCACTAGCTTTTCCTGGGATAGTGCGATTAACACAGAGGGATGTGGAGTTGTTGCTCCGGGTCCCGACATGTATGGAGAAAACGTACTTACCTATCGATTACTTGGCTGACAACTGTAAAGTCCATTTTATTCTTACTTAGGGAATCAAGGTAATATACCTTGTTCCATTTTGGTACAATTACTATTAAAATCCAATGATAGTTCTGATCGTAGGGCATGAGTACATATTCCTTATGGCGGTAAGCCAGCAATCCTGATGCAATGTACCTCTCGACGAAGGGTGTATTCTCATCGATGGTATACTTGGCGACCAAGTGTGGGTCCAAGAAACTAACCGATGATGATTTGGATGATCTAGCATTAGTCAGCATGTGTCTATATATATACACACGAAAGCAACAAATCATATATGACATTTATCGGTATGATATGAACGGAGACTGTGATTGTCTACACTTACAGCGTCCAGCATCGAATGAGTGAGACGTCGAGAGAGTTGAGTGTGAAAAGATCGAATAAATCCTCAAAGGTGACCACAAAGACACACTCGTGAACATTGTGCTCTAAATGATCCGGCGCGAATTTGACAGTGATAGCTGACCTCCGTTCTCTCTCTGGCTTATTGGACTGTTCTATATACCACTTGTGCAATTGCTGGCAGCTAATTGGTAGTGTTTGGAGGCCCTTTTCCTCGAGCAACAGCTATTATATAACCAACAATTTTGCAAACCATCTTCAATAACACTCACCAATTACATACATCTAAATTGTAATGCAAAGAAAAATAAATTTCATTACTAACCATATCTAGAGCAACCAGGAAAGTATGAATCTTCAAACCTCAATCTCTACCTCCTCCCACCAAATCAATTGGCCTGAAATCGCCTAGCTTGCCGCCTGAGCGAAAGAGTGCAGCACCGGCTAGATCTGGATCGAAATGAAGACAGATGCGGTTTTGAGCAGCGCAATAAATGCCTAGCGCCATTATCACAAACGGTTTTTAATAAAAAAACCGTCTGTGATAATGCAAAGTCAGAACATATCTCTCGTGTTTCGATCGTCTAAACGTATCTCGATCGTTATACGAAGCGTCTATATCATTAATGTTTGGTATGCGAACCGTCTGTGCTAAAGGTTAAATATGCGCGCCTAATCCAGGTCTCTTCTACGTATGTACAATATGGCTTCTACTATTCTTATGATCATCTCCTTCCTCTCATCTGTTCATCAAGAGTTGTTCGGCCGGAACCTTACATAGGCGGCCAGCAATTTACATCTGGAGCAGCTTCTCCGCACACGCCCTACACTCCTTCCCCGACTTTCTTGCATCCGTCAGCTCGACCTGATCATCCACCGTCGACGGAGGCGTCTCGCTGCCGCTCAAGAAAGGAAAACAGCACTCACCCTAGTTCTTCTCCACAATGTGCACAAAGTGGAAGAAGCTCTACAGGCATTGGAGAGACTGATGGATAGCATTGCCGATCAAGCAGAAACGGCAGATTCTGAGGAATCTTATAATGCTATCCTCTACGAGATTATGGGCTATGCTACTGATCATTTGCCCAGGCTGGAGGAGGAAGTGCTGAGGACAAGGACAATCTTAACGGCGTTCGAGAAGTCAGCTGCTGATCCTCCAAGTCCCAAATTCGAAGAAGAAGCGTACGAAGCCCAAAAGATTACAATCTGGGAAACTCTTTACCTATGCAACTTTTGTAATAAATTTGCCTCTAATTGAAATTAATAAATTTGCCTTTAATTTCTGATCTCTTGTCTCAGTCGTTCTGTAGTTAAGTTATTAGAAGCAATGTGTACTTATATATTAACATCTGATCATGTACAGAATATGACAGATGAGACATCACAGACGGTTCTTGTTAAAAACCGTCTGTGATCATTCACAGACGGTTCTTGTTAAAAACCGTCTGTGAACATTCACAGACGGTTCTTAACAAGAACCGTTTGTGATAGTGTACACAACACAGACGGTTTTTAATATAAAAACCGTCTATGATAATTCCAGATTATCACAGACGGTTTATCGGTAAGAACCGTCTGTGATACTCGTTTTCTCCGACGCCACCAACACAGACAGTGTCCAAATTAAAACCGTCTGTGTTAGTGTTGATCACAGACGGTTTTGTCAAATCGTCTGTGATTGGCCGTCTAGTATTAGGTTTTTTGTAGTAGTGTCAACTACCAAAATACCCTCACCTTGACCTGGTCTTCTCCTTCTCTTGTAAGCAATCGCCACGCTTGCTATGTGTAGGTGCACCAATAGCTTGCTACGCATTGGCAAGTCTCTCTTACTCATGTTCCCATCGGATCAAGCCTCATTTGGAATGACTGAGTCATATGGTGCAACCCATCGATCGAACTTTCCCTTCAACATTCCTTGCCTTCCTTGTGTCAAGCTTGATCTCAACTATCACACCCAGTATTCTTGATCATTCTGGATCTCGGCTTCTCCATGAGCATAGTCTCGTCCTCATCGTTAACCATAGTTGACTCCAAACTTTTATGCACACCGAAAGACCAAAAAATCATTTTTGCGCACAATTTCTTCACAACTTGGCCCACGTTAGATCAAACATGTTTCATGCATCATGAATGCACTGACCTAGGACAAAATTACCCAATCATCAATTAAATTTCCAAATTTTAGAACTCTCAGCCGAAACTTCAAAGACAACCGGTTTGACTGTTGTGCATGGCTGGTCTAACCACCATGCACAGTTGGTCTGACCGTTGGGAGCTAAACCATAAATTAAAAAGCTAAATTTTTCATAAATTTGAATTTCAACTTAACATATATTAAAAATGGTTCATTACAAAAAATTCTGAACTTTTTCACGTAGTTGCTGGAGTATAAACACCATGCAGTGCTCTGTTACCTTCTGAACACATCTAAATCACCACAAAAGCTGTACATATTTTTATTATATGGCTTAAGGATACGCTCATTGCTCTTCTAAAATAAAATAAAAATAAATACATGCTGCTTGCCACTGGATACTCGCGAGAGTTAGGTGATTTTATTTTACAGAAACATTACTTCCTAGCTTAAAGTGTAATCAAACACACCTTTCATAATAAGTAACTCGTAATCAAATCGGCGTCATGACTAACTGATGTTTGAATGGTACTATGTAACTAGTCGTCAGGCATCTCGATCTATGGACTATCCAGTGACCTGAATGAACTGACCTGTGAAATAATAGGTCGATCGACATAATAGTGGACTCAATCTGCGGACTTGGTTGAGAGCGAAGTTCCTACATGCATCATCTAAGTCTAACTTTATCTAGAAGTGTATTTTTTTTCCAAAAGTACATCGCGTAGATGGAGCTACCTTTATACATTGGACAGTTTATTTAACATGAAATGCTCTCCCAAAAGAAAATAAGATGAGCTTCGTACGCATTTGTAAAGCAATGGGAATGCAATGTACAAGTTTCTCTTCCCAGGAGCAGGTGAGTTGCTTCCGAGAATAAGAAAAAAAAAACAACAGTGTTTTTATTGACCGTTGAGGCACCTTTTCATTTTCCTACTCGCAGTGAAATTTCCAAGTTTAACGGATTAGCTAATCCGACGGTCCAAATCTACAATGACATTTTTTCGGCCTGATACCTCTCGAGTATCTCATGCTAGCTCATAGGTAGTAGTGGCTGCTCGATAATCTATTATATAATTAAAACAGGGTTAATTAGACACACTAGTTTCGCTTTGTAGGCTAGAAATTTTCATGTTATTCGAAAGGAAAGAAAAGGTCACTTAAAATATGTGTGTAATGGACTTCTATAACAAACTTAACTATATTGCGAAATACAAAGAGATATGCATTTGACGTGTCATTGTGCTCAGCACCCCATCCTTTTTTACGTATGTCTTTAAGCAATTTTTGGACTTCTCTGCAAATAATTTAAGTTATGACGGCTTCAAACAAATCTGATGTGTACAATAGATTGTATTCAGAATATTCAGTAGATTCATGGACCTCATTCGACTCTTCCACCACAGTGCACCAATTTTCAGCAAAATCTATGTATAAGCGTGCGCGCTCTCTCTCCAACATGGCTTTGGTTTATGGCTTCCTCAAACAAATAAATGAGATGATTTTTCAGTCGCCGTTTCAAGGTGATTTATCGGGATGATCTTTTTGAAGCAGCTTATTGACATTCGATTTATTTATATAAGTGTTCACGCTAGACCTAAAAACATAGAGCGTAGCTAAAAAGAATCCATCCTATGAAAAACAAATACCACCTTGTCGGTAGATTTGTCTGCATATATATTTGTCCAAGTCTTGATTAACGAACTGGGTGCATACAAGGTCTCGGACATGACGAGTGAGATTACCTATGCACAAGGGCACAATGCAAATTAACTAACTTACATATTAGAGAAGCAGTCAAAGCATTTCTTCCACAGAACTTGAAGTACTGCTACCCCCGAATGTAATTTTGTACTTATTTTTGCAGCTCTACAATGTAAACCGGGGATTGATAGTACATCGTGGGCGTATGAAAACACTGACTCGAAGGAGCAAAGCGACAACCTATATGGTATGCCCAGCCGTCACAAGCTAGAAACTGATGTAACTGCCGACGTGAGCTGGAAGCACCAAGTTTTACGTTTACCGCGACTTTTCTGGCGCGTACGCGGACTTGCGATGTAAAATTAAGAGCAGTGCATCTATATCTACGACAGTGTAGCAGTAGACTACAGACAACCACAAGAATTGACGCGGCGGAGTTCACACCAACTAACATAACTTAACATCGATCTTTTTTCCTCTTCTGAATTTTCAGAGTTCTCTGATAAGCTGTCAAAGAAACACGTGGAGCAACTATAACTGTAGCTCTGCATCTCCGTGAAAGCTTATAAAAAGGATGCTCAAAGCTGGTGAGCTCGTTCGGAGTTCAGAGTTTCAGACTACAAAGGCCGCGCTAAGTAGTACCGCATATCGACACCCTTAGGTGTTAGTTGCCTTGCATTGATCAGATGGCTCAAGCAGTTGGTAGTGGAAGCCGAGAAGAGATCGTCGTCGACCTCGGGAGAGAACTCGACGTGCCGGCGGTGCGGCGGCAGGACTCGCTGTACGTGGACGCGACCAGAGCCGCCGGCGCAAGCCACCATGGACAGGTTTGGGCCTAGCTAGCTCTCTGTAAAAAAAAAAAAACCAATGTCTAGTAAACCATTGTGATCTGTGACACTAAAGCGCAGGAAACAATCGTGCCATGCATCTATTGATACGTACAGGATAGCTGGGCGAGGACGCTGCGGCTTGCGTTCCAGTGTGTGGGGATATTGTACGGCGACATTGGGACGTCGCCGCTGTTCGTGTACTCGAGCACATTCAAGGACGGTGTCGGCCACCCGGACGACCTGCTGGGGGCGCTTTCCCTCATCATCTACAGCTTTGTCCTTTTCACCATCGTCAAGTACGTCTACATCGCCCTCCGCGCCAACGACGACGGCGACGGTAAGAAATATAGCTTCCTCGCTATCCAGTAACTAATAGTATGAGCTAGAACATTTCTTGTCAAAACAAAACACATACATACTTTCATGTATGGGACATGAGTCTTGTACCAAAAGTTGATGCACTACTCACCTTAATGTCTACGCACGATATGACCCAACAACAGGATCTAGTGACCCATAACATGTCTTCTACATATAGCCTCTGAACCATGATACCAAGCAAACTTTCATCGCGCGCCTACAGAAACATGAACACCAGCATTCTGCAAATGAATCGGCAGAGTTCAGAAAAGTCAGAAACGGGTAGCTAATGTTAGCTCCACGCTCCTTGTCAGGTGGAACGTTCGCGCTCTACACGCTGATTTCGCGCCACGCTAAAGTCAGCCTGATCCCGAACCAGCAGGCCGAAGACGAGCTCGTCTCAAAGTACAACCGCGGGAAGCCGCCGGCGACGCTGAGGAGAGCTCAGTGGATGAAGGAACTGCTTGAGACGAACAAGACCGTCAAGATATCCCTCTTCCTCCTCACCATGCTCGCCACGGCCTTGGTCATCAGCGACGCCGTGTTGACACCAGCGATTTCGGGTACTAACTCGAACATATTGTGTGTCACCGTTATTAAGTTTTCACATGCTCTCAATTGGAGAATCTGACATGGTTTATGCTGAATTTTGGTTGGGGAAATGTTTCAGTTCTATCTGCGGTTGGCGGTCTAAAAGAGAAAGCACCGAATCTGACAACAGGTACGAGGGAAAACAGAAGCTACAAATTACGCACAGCCTAGTTTTCATTATTCAGAAATACCATGTAACTGAAAATTAGGAAAAGGACATCGAGATGCACGGTAGAAAATTTGCAACACGTTATTTTTCTTAACTTACACGGCTCTACCACTGATGTTGACATCTGCGACGGCTAATGAACTGAAGACTTGGAGCAAAACTGTCGATGTTAGCATTTAATAGTCGGGCGTATATATGTGGTTGTGTTCCCAGTATCAAACTGTTTGCTTGAGACAATGTTCCAAGGACTGCTGTTGTCCAATCAAATGCACAAGATTCATTGGCTGGTTGAACTGATCACCACCAACTTCTGCATAAGGTTATGGATGTACACACCTTACTGAAACCAGCACTGTACAGTACACGCGACTGACTCTGGCACCACTTGTTACATCTCTGAAAGAGATGGTCTCTAGTGATCAATTCCACGTATTTTCTTGTAAATCTTTTGATCCCTGAGGGGCTGGATAGGTGACTTTCCTGAACATGTCACTTTCAAAAGACTTGTGGACGTCTACTAAAGTAATAGTTGACGTTTCCATGCACTAGACTTACGACAATACAAGTCTACTTAGATAGAAAGTATGATATCACTAATTTCATATATATAATAGATACCAATAAGATGCCTTCATGATAATGACTTGTGGTGTAACTCTCTCAACAGATGAAATTGAGTGGATCACTGTGGCGATTTTGGTCGTCTTGTTCGCGATCCAACGGTTTGGCACCGACAAAATCGGTTACTTGTTCGCGCCGATCATCCTCCTTTGGCTTCTCCTCATTGGGAGTGTTGGGATCTACAACCTGATAAAATATGATACCGGCGTACTGAGGGCGTTCAATCTGAAATACATCATCGACTATTTCCGACGGAACAAGAAGAAAGGGTGGGTCTCGCTTGGTGGCGTACTCCTTTGCTTCACAGGTAGCCGGCCTACATCATATAACACAAAATATATTTGATAACAGTGAGAAATCTTGCAAGAAGCATCTGCACGGCAAGATATTACTGTTTACTAAATGTAAAAGTACTGTGCACATGTGACAGGCACAGAAGCCCTTTTTGCTGATCTAGGATATTTCAGCATCAGATCAATTCAGGTATGCGAATGCTTCAACGTATTGTAACTCTTGGTGAAAATTCAGAGAGGATAGATTATATCTCTGTATCATTGACTGATCACACTGTCATTTCTTTCTTCTGCTTCAGCTAAGCTCTGGCTTTGGACTAGTCCCTTCATTGATGCTCGCTTACATTGGGCAAGCAGCATACCTGAGAGTACACCCAGAGCATGTAGCTAACACTTTCTACAGATCAACTCCAAGTATGTATAGAATCCACATGATACCCCCACTAGTACAAACATCTGAATTTTTTATCAGAAGTTAATCTTTAGTTACTTGGATGCAATTTCAGACTCATTGTTTTGGCCGACGTTCATCATTGCCATAGCTGCATCCATCATCGGAAGCCAAGCCATGATCTCCTGCGCGTTCGCAACCATTTCCCATTCGCAGAAACTCGGCTGCTTTCCGAGGGTTAAGATACTGCACACGTCGAGGCAATATTCAGGGCAGTTGTACATCCCTGAAGTAAACTTCTTGCTCTGCGTGGGTGCTTGTCTTGTAACAATTGGCTTCAAGACAACTGTGCTCATTGGAGAAGCTCATGGTAACTACACCATGAATGCCTGAGTTATATTTACATTTTGTGTTTCAATCAACCCTCCTGTACATTTCTACACACGCGCGCGCGCGCACACACAGACACAGACGCATACATACATACATATATATGGAGTTGAGAAACATCTAGATATTTTCTTCCAAATTTCTAACCATTATATATATGTAACTCTGCCTGTACATTTGTTTCATGCAGGGATATGTGTGGTTCTCGTGATGATCATCACAACCCTCCTGTTGACAATAGTGATGCTCCTTGTATGGAAGATCAGCATCTGGTGCATCGCAATCTTCTTCATCGTCTTCACGGCATCGGAGTCGATCTACCTGTCAGCAATCCTATACCGGTTTGCGTATGGCGCATATGTGCCTGTGGCCATGTCAGCAGTTCTAATGGTGGTGATGGTCATCTGGCACTACGTGCATGTTAAGAGGTACAAGTTTGAGCTCCGGCACACCGTGCCCCGTGACAAGGTGAAGGAGCTCCTGGAGCGCCGTGACATACAAAGGGTTCCCGGGGTCGGGCTCTTCTACACCGAGCTGGTGCAAGGCATACCACCAGTGTTCCCTCACCTCATTGAGAAGATCCCTTCCATTCACTCGGTGCTCATCTTCGTCTCGATCAAGCACTTGCCAATTCCATCCGTAGACACGTCGGAGCGCTTCCTCTTCCGACAGGTCGACGGAGAGGAGAACAAGGTGTTCCAATGCGTGGCGCGGTACGGGTACCGGGACCCCTTCGAGGATGCCAAGGATTTCGTGGATGCCCTTGTCGAGCGCCTCCAGTACTACATCCGAGATGTCAACCTCTACGCTGTTGGCGGCGAGCGAATGCTCAGGACCACCAGCTACGCTAGCTCTTGTGCCGAGAGCTTTGCCAGCCATGAGAAACCTTCTGGATGTGCAGTCTTTGCCGAGGAGATGCTTACACCAGCCGAATCGTTCTCTGAGCACACAAAGCAACCCAGTGGCAGGAGCAAGCAATTTCAGGTGGCAAATTCCTTCCGCGATTCCATCTATGAACATAATAAAATTCGTTTTGGAACGAGTTGATTTACTTTATCAGGAGTAATCTATTGTTGTGTTAGATTGGTGGCGCTAACGCTTGTTTAAAACTTTGGGTGCCAGGCAGAGAAGATGAACATGGAAGAGATGGTGAAGATCCAGCAGGAGCAGCAGGCTCTCCTAGCAGAGATGAAGAAAGGTGTGGTGTACATCTTTGGGGAGAGTGAGGTGGTGGCAAGACCTCACTCCTCGCTCATCAAGAAGATCGTTGTGAACTACGTTTACTCTTTTCTTAGAAAGAACTCTAGAAATGGCGAGAAGATGTTGTCTATTCCGAGAAGCCAGATTCTGAAGGTTGGAATCTCATATGAAATATAGGCATACGTATGAAGATTACAACTGATGATGGTGGATCTCTTCACATCACTATGTCCCAATAAGACATCATCGGTCTTAATGTTTGCGAGAATCAATGTGATTGTGGAGTTTTCGGATGTATGGATAAGGGCAGTCCCAGTGCTCCACGTAGGATAGTGTCTATGGCATTAATTAGATTGTCATGTAGGAGTTTTAGATGATGTGGCGCTATATTAAATAAGAGATAGAAGAAAAAAAAGGAAGAAATTGGATCTCATGCAAGACCTAGTTTCTATGAGAAAACCAATGCAATAGATACTACCAAATTTTGCATTGGAGAGATAGTGATATCTTCATGATAGATAGAGAAAAATTATGATTGGTGGAGAGGAAAGAGAGATTTTGATGCTTAATTAATTGCTTGGGTTATAAATAGACATGGTGCATTGGAGACAATAGTGTCTAAAGTAGTGTCTATATGACATGGCATAGGTAGAAACTACTTAAGTGGTTTCTGCACTGAGACTGCCCTAAGTGCCTCTGAGAGGGCCATTTTAAGTGGCTTCGACTTCTAGCCACCAACTTCTAGAAGTTAATTGGAATATGTTGGCTTTTTGTTATGGTTGTTTTCGATTTTTGGTTTTTTGTTTTTCTTATTTTTTTTCATTGATCATAAAGATATAATAATGTTTTTTATTTTTAATTAAATAAATTACAAAAGCTAATAGCCACTAAAACAAAAGTGGATTGGAGCAGAACCTTCATCATTCATTTCCATGCATGATGAGTGTAAACTTTTGAGAAGGATGACATGACGCCAGACCCGCTATTAGATAGTGGAACAGCAATTGCTATTATCACTGTTACAACTAGAAAATAAAGTAACCAATGTACAGATACATTTACTGTATAGACATCTATTCATGTAAAGGCACCTTTTTTGCCACTCCCTCATCATCTATATATTCTCATGTACATGTACAGAATGAAGGTTAATCATCAGTTCATTTCAATCACTTGTTCCCTCTTGCAATACGTTATCAGCACATTTTCATTCACAAGTGAAATAGCGAAAGAAAAACAGAAGGTATGAGATTTCCTGGATATTCTTTCTTTGGTGGTGTGCGGCACGGCGCGGTGCGTCCTCACGGCGCGTCCACACGGCGAGCCTTGGCTGGCGCAGCGCCCAAGGCGACATTAAGTCACCCATGGCCAGCGCACACTTGCCCGGCGCAGCGCCGAGGCGGCAGCCAGCGAGACGGCGCGGTCCGGCGCGCCGCCCGGCCCGTCCTCACGGCGCGGCGCGCGGCAGCGCATGGCCGGCACGGCCGGCGGCGCGCGAATAAACGGCGGACGGCTTGGCGTCGCGCGCCCGATGTGGCGCGGCTGTGGCGGCCGCGCGGCGGCGCGAACCCGGCCCGCGGAAGGGTGGTGCGGCCGGCGAGGTCGCGGCGGCGCCGCGTGGGCGGCGGCGCCGGAAGGCGGCTCCCACGAGGCGGCGCCGCCGGCCGGCAGCGGCGCAGCGCAGCGGCGCGGCGCAGCCGAGGAGGCCCGGCGTGGCGGCGGCGACTCCCACGCAGCGGCGCCGAGACAGCGCAAGGTGTGGCGGAGCCCAAGGCGGCGGCGTGGCGCGCGGCGCAGCCGCCAGCCAGCGCGCCCAGCCGAGGCATGGCGGCGCCGTGGCGGCATGGCGCAGCCGGCCGACGAGCCGCGAAGGCACGGCGCGGTCGGTGCAGCCCAGCCCGGCGTGGTGGCGAGGCCGGCGGCGGCGGCACCCCCTGGTGGCCGGCGGCTAGGGTTTGGGTTAGGGAAACCCTAACCTCCCCCATCCCCTCATATATATGGCTGTCCATTTAAATGCGCTTTGGCCCAAAATAACTCCCACCTCCACACTTGGGCCTAAAGGCCAGATGGGATGCAGCCCAGGTTGCCGAAATTTTACATTTTTCCCCTTCTATTTCATAGAAAATGCAGAATTTTTCTTTTAAATCAATTACTATTGTAATTTTTGCAGTATAGTCCTTGTGCTTATTTATAATTGTACCCATTAATCAGTACTTTTATAAATTAGCATTTCAGTCCCTACAGGATCTGAAAATTATGTAATTGTTCAAATAAATGTGCATGCACATTTCTATAACTTTTACATATTTAGGATTATTTTGTTGCAATTTACTTACAATTTTAATTGCAACCATATTTAAATTTGCTCTAGCTAGCAAATTTAAAATTTAAAATTCCTATTTAGTGAGTACCATTGTACTTAATAATTTGGAATTTTTTGCAAAATATTATACCTACCATAAATACCATAAAATCACAATTTATGGTACTTTGCTTGTACACTATGCCATACAAATTGGTGTTCACCACCAATATTGTGATTATACGGTATTATAAATATAACCACATGTTATATTTAATTTAGGTATATATTTGGATTACAATACTCATATTGTTTTCCACATATTTTGTATTTCATTACAACATTACCCTACACATTAATTTACCTCATGTAAATTAATCATTTATGTTGTACTTTTCATGTAGGCTTTCATGGCTACCAAAGATTTTGAGCCGCTCGCTCTCGATGGTGCCAATTACCCTACATGGGCTATGGACCTCAAAATCAACCTAACCACACGTGGGTTGCAAATGGTGATATTTAATCCTCTAGATAATCAAATTCCGCCGGATATTATGATATATTCCGTTTTAAGCATAATACGGAATCACATACATCCAGATTTAAAGGCGGAATATTTGTATGAGGAGAATCCACTCACTCTATGGTTAGCCCTCAAAAATAGATATGAACAACAGAAAGCTGTTATCCTACCTGAGGCTAATCATGAATGGGCACATCTTAGACTCCAAGACTTCAAAACTGTTGGAGACTATAATCATGCCCTTCATGCTATTTGCTCTAAGTTGCGATTTTGTGAAAAGGAACCATCAGATGCGGATAAAATAGAGAAGACTCTATCTACTATGCTCCCATCTGACAGAGTCCTACAGCAGCAATGGCGTGCTGCAAATTACCAAACTTATTTTGATCTTATGCATATCATGCTTCAGGCAGAAAATCATGCTGAACTTCTTTTAAAGAATAATCAGCAACGTCCCATTGGGGCTGCTCCACTTCCTGAAGTTCATGCTAATCAAAATAACACCAAGTTCAGTGGTTCAAAAGACTACTCAAAGAACTTCAAAGGTAAAATCAAACGCAACAAGAAGCAAAAACCAAGTGGATTCAAGAAAGGCAAAGGCAATTCTGGTAAGAAAGTTGACAAAACTGAAATTTGTCAAAAGTGTGGTTGCTACAACCATCCTACCAAGAAATGCCGCACCCCGAAGCACCTCGTGAACCTCTACATCTAGTCTTTGGCTCAAGGCAAGAATGCTCACGAGAAGAGATTTGGAGCGCACTTCAATCTCACATCAAACAATGATGAAGCTGGATGTTCTCAACAGTTCCTTCAAGAACTCAAAGACACATGTGCTTCTACAAAGAAGGATGATCTCATGTGCACCGAGGACACACTTGAAGAATTTCATTCTCAAGACATGTTTGGAGATCTCAATTAGACTCCTTATTCCATAACTAATAAGTACTATAATGTTGTAATATAAATAATGTTGTCATCTATATTGTATGCTTGTATGCTACAATCATATATCGAACAAATTCGGTATTGTAAAATAAAGTTTGTATGTATTCTATATATACTATAAGAATTTCATTAAATTCTTCTTTTGTGTATATAGATTTTTGGAGTCGATCCAATGGAGGAGGAATTATGCCTTGTGGACAGTGGTACCACAAACTCTATACTTAGGGACACAAAATATTTCCTAACTCTTACTAGGAGTAAAGGAAATGTTTTAACTATCGCTGGACGCGATGCAACAATAGTAGGCTCTGGTCGCGCCTCTATTACTCTCCCTATGGGTACACAATTGGAAATTGCGGATGCACTCTTGTATCCCGATTCAACACGTACCCTACTCAGTTATAGAGATATCCGTAAAAATGGTTTCCATGTTGAAATCCGAAATGACAACAAAGAGGAATATCTCCTCTTAACCAAAAACAACGGATATGGCAAACAAGTACTAGAAAAAATTCTATCTTTAAACTCCAGATTGTACTATACATACATCAAACCCGTTCAACATATTGCGTACAAAGTAATTTTCCAAAACACTAACACATTCCAACATGGCATGATCGCCTTGGCCACCCAGGCATTGGAATGATGAGGAAAATTATTTGCAATTCAATTGGTCATATATACCATAAAACAAAATTTCCGGAATCCTCAGATTTTGTGTGTACTTCATGTGCCACCGAAAAATTGATTTTAAGACCCTCTTATCTTAAAATCAGAGCTGAACCATTTAAATTTCTTGAACGCATTCAAGGAGATATATGTGGTCCTATACAACCATTGCGTGGACCGTTCAGGTATTTCATGGTTCTCATCGACGCATCTACTAGATGGTCACATGTGTGTCTTTTATCCACACGAAACCATGCATTTGCTAAGTTAATTGGTCAAATTATCCAATTAGGAGCACATTACCCTGAATATCGAATTCAATCAATTCGAATGGACAATGCTGCTGAATTTTCATCCCATGCCTTCAATGACTATTGCATGGCTCTTGGGATACAAGTTCAACACTCTGTTCCATATGTCCATACACAAAATGGTTTGGCAGAATCTCTTATCAAGAGAATCAAGCTCATTGCAAGACCATTACTACAGAATTGCAACTTACCAACATCATGTTGGGGTCATGCAGTTTTATACGCTGCTGACTTAATACAATTGCGTCCAACTGCTTATCATAGCACTTCCCCGCTACAATTAGTACGTGGAAATCCACCAGATATTTCCCATCTGCGAAAGTTCGGCTGCGCTACATACGTACTGATCTCACCACCGCAGCGTACCTCAATGGGACCGCACAGGAAAATTGGGATCCATGTTGGGTATAAATCTCGTCAATTATAAAATACCTCGAGCCCTCACGGGGACTGTTTACGATGACGCTGATTGCATATTCAATGAGGAACATTTCCCGGCATTAGGGGGAGACAACAGGTACCAAACAGAATGCCAGGAAATTAATTGGAATGTACAAAGCATTCCTACCTCAGACCCACGTACCAGAGAGACTGAACTTCAAGTTCAGAAAATCATTCATTTGCAAAACATTGCAAATAACCTGCCAGATGCATTTACTGATTATAAGGGTGTCACAAAATCCTATAATCCTGCCAGAAATGTACCTGAAAGAGTGGAGGTACCGCAAAATACCACTCAACTCCCAGTTCAAAATAAGAGGGGGAGAAGTACGGTACAAATGGCGGATACAGCTTCTAACAAGCGACAAAAGAAACAAAAGAATGTAAATGCAGATCAACCTCAATTGATAGATACCAAAGGATCCTTGAACCCAGATCAACAGTGCACTCAAATACTGATCCTGGGACATCGGAATACCCCGACTCAAATGCTTTGGGAAATAACATTGAGTCATCAGGGGTCCAAGAAATTTCCACTAATTATACTGATTCTGGAGAATCATATGATCGTAAGACTACAATTGTTGACATTTATTTCTCCACAACAATTGCAAACAACCTTCAAAATGATCCAGATCCCAAGACCATGGCAGAGTGCAAACAGCGCTCGGACTGGAATCAATGGAAGGATGCAATTCAAGCGGAGTTAGCCTCGCTCAAGAAAAGAAATGTATTCACCAATGTGATACATACACCTCCCAAAGTATTCCTGTCGTTTCAAATGGGTTTTCGTCGCAAACGGAATGAAAACAATGAGGTGGTGAGATACAAAGCAAGGCTTGTAGCACAAGGGTTCATGCAGAGACCCGGCATTGATTTCAATGAAACTTATTCTCCAGTAATGAGTGGAATAACATTCCGATACTTAATCTCATTGGCAGTTAAAAATCATCTATCTTTTCAGTTGATGGATGTAGTGACTGCATATCTTTATGGGACACTTGATTCGGACATATACATGAAAGTTCCGATGGAATTTCAATTCCGAATCCGAACGCAAATCGCAATATGTATTGTGTAAAATTAAACAAGTCTTTATACAGCTTATAACAGTCGGGTAGAATGTGGTACAACCGACTAAGTGAGTTCCTAACCAAAAAGGGATACTCCAACAATGATGATTGCCCATGCGTATTTATCAAAAGATCCTCAACAGGATTTTGTATTATATCTGTGTATGTTGATGATCTTAATATCATTGGTAACACACAAGATATAGATGAAGCACGTAATCATCTTATGACAGAATTTGAAATGAAGGATTTGGGTAAACCAAATTTTGCTTAGGTATACAACTTGAGCACCTTCATTCAGGCATCCTAGTGTATCAATCAGCCTATGTCCACAAAATATTGGAGAAATTCAATATGGACAAAGCATATCCATCGAAAACCCCCATGGTTGTTCGATCTCTCGACAGGGACAAAGATCCATTTAGACCCCGAGATGACAATGAAGAGTTATTGGGACCCGAGATTCCATATCTCAGTGCCATCGGAGCGCTTATGTACCTTGCAAATTGCACCCGGCCGGATATTGCATTTGCGGTAAATCTACTTGCTAGATATAGCGCTGCTCCAACCAAAAGACATTGGGTGGGAGTGAAGAACATCTTTAGATATCTTCAAGGCACTAAAGATCTTGGTCTATTCTTTCAGAAGAATAAAAATGTGGATTTAATAGGATATACAGATGATGGCTATTTATCAGATCCCCATAATGTCAGATCTCAAACAAGCTTTGTATTTTTACATGGTGGAACAGCCATCTCTTGGAAGTCTTCGATACAGACTCTAGTGGCTACATCCACTAATCATTCTGAAATAATTGCATTATATGAAGCATCACGTGAATGTGTATGGCTTCGCAGAATGATTAACCACATACAACAATCATGTGGTATAGGTGCTATTGCATCACCTACCATTATCTACGAAGATAATGCTGCTTGCGTTGTTCAAATGCAAACGGGTTACATAAAGAGCAATATCACAAAACATATTGCACCTAAACTATTTTACCCACATGAATTGCAAGAGAGTGGGGAAATAAATATTCTGCAAACTAAGTCTTGTGATAATCTCACAGACTCATTCACTAAGTCATTACCAACTTCCACATTCCAGAAATGTATTTATGGAATTGGTATGCGAAGACTACGTGATTTGCAGATATCAGGGGGAGAAATCTCCTAAGATTTAACCCGTTCAATAGAAATATTGTACTCTTTTCCCTTTATGAGTTTTCCCTCTATGGTTTCTCATCAAGGTTTTTAATGAGGCAATATGACAACGTAATCATAAATATGTTATATCTCTATTTTCCCCACAGGGGTTTTTAAGGAGATATAATCAAATATATGTCATATCAAATTTTCTCCTTAAATTTTCCCATTGGGTTTTAAAGGAGTTTTTCATGGCATATCTACTTTATAGGTTCTCCTCATATTTTTCCCTACAAGGTTTTAGAGGAGTTTTCCAAGATGATAAATCAAGGTGATCATATGAAGACACATTGGTTAAGGGGGAGTGTTACAACTAGAAAATAAAGTAACCAATGTACAGACACCTTTAGTGTATAGACATCTATTCATGTAAAGGCACCTTCTTTGCCACTCCCTCATCATCTATATATTCTCATGTACATGTACAGAATGAAGGTTAATCATTAGTTCATTTCAATCGCTTGTTCCCTCTTGCAATAATCACAATGGAACAACAAAAGTTGAGACTACGGATCCAGCATAGCTCTTGACGTACTAGTCTGCCAAATAGTCACAGAGGCCCACGAGGCAGAGACACATGGTGTAGTCATGGGAGTGCATTTGCAAATTTAGTGGTGAGGGGACCACACAAATGATGATGCCTGCAGACATAGACTCAGTCATAATTAATTGACATGTGGGTCACCCTATTAGGTCGACGGCTCGGTGACATATGTAGATAGGGGTAGAATTGGACGAATAGTCTCAAATACGAATATGAATTTATATTTTTAAAATAAATATAAATTTGAATATTTTTAAATACGGATACAAATATTCTCGAATACGGATTTTCTCGGATACGAATATCGGATATAATGGATTTCTAACGGTTTTGTCGATTTTTCACCGATTTTTGACCAGTTATCGATTTTAAATTGCCTAAATTCAAATTTTGAATCACAAAATTCGTATAGATTTTTCATAGGTTCTAGAAACGGATCGAATATGAATCGAATAGTCTCGAATACGAATATGGATACGAATATTCTCAAATACGGATACGAATATTCTCAAAGACGAATATGAACATTTTCGAATATGAATTTTGCTTACCACATTTGCGTTTTCTCGGATACGAATATCGGATAAAACGAATTATCCGTTACCATTTTCCACCCCTATATATAGACGTTTTGCGGGTAAGAAGCATATGAACTGACTCGTATATATATTTACACCGATTAAAAGCGATATTGCTTTGTAGCACCCGGTCGTGAGTTAGGCGCGCCTTGCAAAGTTTGGTCATTTGTAGCCTCCTGTACGACGTTAATACCAAATTTGGCCTCTAGATCACCATAATTCTGTTTCTAGCCCCCTTTTGACCGCGGAACTCCTCGGAGCCGACACGTGTTAGTTGTGCGGTCCCCGACTGCATGACTATTGTGCAGTTTTTTATTTTTTGCACCGAAAAACAAAGAAAATTTTTTTAAAAAAAAGGAAAATAGTAGTCGTGCGGTCGGGGACCGCACGACTATTGTAGAAATTGTTTTTTTAATTTTTGTCAAGAAAAGCAAAAAAAATTGGAGTCGCTGGCATTTGACCGCACAGCGAAAAATTGGAGTCACTCGTATCTTACCGACCGCACGACTACTGCTTTCCTTTTTTTTACATTTTCTTTGTTTTCCAGTGCAAAAAATAAAAAAATTTGCACAATAGTCGTGCGATCGGGGACCGCATGACTACCATGAACAGTGTAGTCGTGCGGTCCCCGACCGCACGACTAACACATGTTGGCTTCGAGGAGTTCCGCGGTTAAAAGGAGGGCCAGCAACGGAATTATGGTGGTCTAGGGGACAAATTTAGTAATAATGTCATACAGGGGGCTACAAATGACCAATATTCGCGCCTTACAATCGCGCGCAGCTTAGTTCGATGAAGGCACCAGAAGAGGGACCGTATGATGTTCGTAACTAGCGGGGTGGAACAGCTTCATATGAGTTGACATCTTAGAACTGATGGTAGTTAATAGTATCTAGAGTTGCTATTTTGTTAACACCTAGAAGCTGTTAAGAACTCGGATCTAGAATTTTTAGGATAGGTGTTTGGACTTTGGAGCTATGTTGCTCGGATACGTCAATACCGTGACACATCGTTTCTCCCAAACCACCGATACATGTATATAGATATAATAAAAATAGAAAAAATATAAATTAATGATTTCTTACGAGAAAATGGGCAGCATAAGGCTAACATAATGATATAAATTAAATAGCAAATTATAAAGATTAATGACAGTTGCATACCTTACTGATCCTGCCTTTTTTTTTGCTCTTTCCAGCTCACTCCAGCAACTATTTTAAATTTGCAGACTTCTTCATTTTTAAAGTTCAAAGATCTACAAAATCATAAAATACAAGATTCATAAGTTTACTGCATGCTATATTTTACAATGGTAGAAACAAAACATGAGTTTACTGTACATGTACAGATTGGGTCAAATTAGCTATATTCATGAAATTGAGAATGAAGAAATTGATATATATCAGCTAGTTATAAGATTATTGTTATGAAATTGGGAACAAAGAAAAAAACTACTTGCAAGTACTGTTTGGCAATCTGTTTTTCCTGAGGAGACAACTCATATGCATTATGCAAGTTATATTTTGCATGCCTAAACAATAGTGCACACTAATATCCGTTTTAAACAAACTCATAAATGTTCGAGAGGCGAGGATCAACAGGAGGCTGATTTTTATGCAAGGCATTAAGGCAAGGTGCTCTTGTTTTTCATCTACATAAAAGTGCATAGTAGCCCAAGCTAAATGTCTGAATGTGGAAAATTTGCAGCTAATGCAGTGGATTTCACACATCAAATTCTCCCACAATCAATGCGTTAACATGGAAGCCACAACGCATAAAACATAATCACTGCTGACAAGGGAAAAAAATATGTTTTATCCACTCTATCGAAATTTCCTGAGCACACTTTAATCTCTATGACTATACAGACAGACACAGTGACCAATTAGGCAACACATATACCACAATCCACATGTCAATCTCAAACCATTGGCTTCACCTTCTCGTTTGCAACAACAGGACTAAACAACGAGGTTTCTACACAACTTTAGTCACTGCCAGAAACACTTGTATCTCATTCCAGAACATCAAGAATCGGTGCACATTTCCTCTGCTCCTAATTATCCTAGATCGCCAAAGCGGTAGAGTTGTTAGCTATATACACCTAGAGTTGATAGCTGAGAAATAATTTCATCAAAATATCTTTAAAATATGTTCAATATGGATCTGTTTTGTTACGCTCGGCGTAAATATTATAAATTTAAACGGAACACAAATTGAACATTCGGTTTAAGATTTATGATTATTTAATGAAAAAACAATGGACAAGTAACAATAGAAACTCTGTGTTTGGTTATGTCATCTCTGTGGTCTGCCAGCACACGCGTGAGCAAACGTAAAAAAACGTCGCGCGTTAGCTACGTCCGATTAAAAACATGTCTACACAAGACTAAAGAGCAATTCGAAAAAGGAAGGGGGCTGCCCGGGGGGAGTGGGGGAAGTAGCACGCATGTGAGAAACTTAGGCCCTGTTTATTTCCACTTAAGATTATTATAATCTAGCTTATAGGTGAAGGATTATATAAGCTAACTTATAATAAGCTGGTGGGAAATAAGTTGTCAGTTGTTTGGTAGCCTGGATTATCAGAGTTATGAATTGTTGTATTCGAATGTTTAAAGACCACAATGCCCTTGAGAGAGAGGTACGGGAGTTGGGGGATGGATGAATGGCAAAGGTGGGTAATATTCCTAAAGTTTTATGGTCATTAAGATAAAAGGTGGATCTATAAGCTGAAATAAGCTCCTTTTTTGAGCTTATTACATTACAATAATCTGGGCTATTAGATTATAATAAGTTACCTTATAATCTGGGCTGTTTGTTTTCACTTATGATTATAAGCTAGATTATAATAATCTTAAGTGGAAACAAACAGGGCCTTAGCTACATCTGTCTTGCTCGATTGGACTAAAAAATAATGACTTATAACTGAAATTATATTGTAGCTGAACTGAAATTACAGTTGAAGGTGGCTTATTTAGCGTGATTAAATTTAAAATAATAAAAAAAATATGTTATCTTATCTTGGACAACACAAACAAATACGAGAAAAAACTGGCAAAAAAGCTAACAGTACAGAAAAAAAAAATTTATGAATACTGAAAAATAAATCAGAAACTAAAAACTCAAATCGAAATGAGCGGGAGCATATATGCACTAAAGAAAAAGTATGTGCTGCATAAGACTAAAGAGTACAGGAGTGCTCTATGGTGACTTCCATGTTCTTTCAACGGATTTTTTTTCCCCTTTTGCGAAGGAAGATACAACTTTATTCGTGAAGGCAAAATATCGTTAGAATCGTTTAAGGTGGCTGCCTGACACACACAGGAGCTAACCCTCGCCACAAAGCACAATGAGCATTCCTCTTAGCTATATGTGCAAGTTCATGAGCTGTCTTATTACACTCTTTCTTAACCTTTTGCACCTGAAACTCCGGAAGAAGATGCATCATCACCTTGGTCACCCGAAAGAAAGGAGTAATCCTGCAATTTTGTGTCAATAATAACTAAGTTCAAAAGGATTGAAGGGGTTGCTAAAGATTTGCTCAGAGAAGGATTTTCAAGGTATTACTTCATTCTAGAATTGCTTATACGGTGGAAACAAAACTCAGTCTTACATTTCAATTGTTGCCTGATATGCAAGGTATGATTTTTTTTTAGGGTTTCTTGTGACTAGCGGAACAAGACCGTAAGACAACGGAAAGTAAAATGTGACGAGGTATAGGCTAGTTCACTGTTACTTTTATTCTCTGTTTGTATGAGGTACTATTTGCCGGACTGATACCATGGGTATTCTAGGGTCTTTGTCCGAGCAGGTACAGAGAAAAAGAAGACAAGACAAATTCAGAGCAAGTGATCACCCCCGCGCGATTACATTCACGGAAATGGCCTCATGGGATGGCATGGTGAAAATATCTCTCCTGAAATAAGGAACAAAAATCACATGTTTATAATAGTATGTAGAAGGGCAATGTTTACGATCCCAGTGATTCATGTCACCTCAGATAAAAAGTTTAATCTTTTTCTTAAAAACGGATGGCAGAAGCTCCACCTATTCATTAAAGAAAGAAATAAAGTTCAAAACAAATAACACCTGTCCAAGGACTCACTAGCATAATACTGTTAGAGCAACTCCAGCAGGAGCCCTCAAATCAGAGCCCCTACTTTTGATTTGAGGGCTCCCCCTACTTTTGAGGGCCCAATTTTTTTGCTTCTACTCCAACAGCACCCCTCAAATCAAAGCCCTCAAATCTATTCCACCACACTATGACACATGGGACCCACTCCTGACAAATCCATTCCACCACACTGACACATGGGACCGGCTGCACTGGCACCGGCGCCGAGCTCCACTGCGCCACCGGCGACTACGGCGCCCCTCGCGTGCGCCGGCGGCTCCTCATCCGCACGCTCTCGCCGCGCCGCCCCGAGCACACCGCGCGCCGCCGCACCGACGCCACCGCCGGCTGGACCAGCCGCCGCCGCCTCCCACGCCGACGGCCTGAAGCCGCATCGCGCTGGGCCCGCCGCTCGCTCGCTCGCCGCGCCGCGGTGGGGCGTGGGAAGGGAGTCGGGGCGAGCAGAGGGGCGAGGCAGCTGTGGAGGGGCGAGGCGCCGAGAAGGCGGCGGGGAGGCGGGACGAGGCGCGGGAAGGGGAAGGGGCGGGGAGGCGAGGACGGCAGGGAAGGGGCGAGGCGGCGGTGGAGGTGGAGGCGCCGGGAAGGGGGGCGGGGAGGCGAGGACGGCGGGGAAGGGGGAGTCGGGACGGCGGGGAAGGGGCGAGGCGGCGGTGGAGGGGTGGAGGCGCCGGGAAGGGGAAGGGGCGGCGCGAGGGGCGGAGGCGCCGGGAAGGGCGGCGGGGGGGGTGGAGGCGGCGGGGAAGGGAAGGGGCGGCGGGGAGCGGCGCGGTGGGGGGGCGAGGCGGGACGGCAGCGGGGGGCGGCGGGGAAGGAGCAAGGAGGAGGCGCCTGGCGGAGTGGGAGGAGGGACGGGCGGAGGAGCCGAGGAAGCGGAGGAGGCGAGGGCGAGCAGAAGCCGGAGGCGGGGGATTTTTCACCGAGGTGGGAAAAAACAGAAAAATGAGAGCCAGAGTAGGGGGCCCCTGGGAATGAGGGGTGGGAGGGGGATTTGAGGGGCTCCTCAAATTTGAGGGCTCAAGTAGGGGCCCTGCTGGACCTCTATTTTTGCCTCAAGCCCTCAAATATGAGGTTTGAGGGCTCAAGTAGGGGCCCTGCTGGAGTTGCTCTTATGATACAGTTAGACTACACTAGCACAGGTAAAATTTTCTACTGCGTAAACCAGGAAGCCATACGAGTAAAAGATCATAGATCGTTACCACTACATGTGCAGTGCAACGAAGGTAGAGTTAAAGCAGTCAGTTTAACATAGCATGTGTCGGTGTAATGAAAGTAGTCGACCGTCCTTTAGTCTATTGTCTTCTCCTTGCAATCGTCCTGATTAATGCCGCAATCATAGTAACGTCTCTACCAAACTCCACACGTTGAGAGATGGAAACCATGAGTCGGTATGTTAGCACTAACGCTCACGACAAGGGCTTTGAGAGGTGGCAACTAGGGTTTCGATGGGTGTCTCAGGACACCTCCCTCAACCCCCGCGCCTCTATTTATATAGCTTCCAATCGGATTATTATCCGATACGATCAGATATCATATCCAACTCAGAGAGTCTTTAACTGGATTCTTATCCAATACGAGTAGAGATCGTATCTCACTCGGAGACTATCATTCGGAGCCTTATTGTTCCAACCTATTAAGTGTGTGCTCATGTAAGTTCATGTATATTTGGCCATAGTCCAGAAACTACTTTCCGGTCCATAAGTTGGTAGCTATCCCTAGTAGGACATAGCGACTCCTAAATATGTATAAAGATCATATTGAACGAACTTATATAGTACTTATATACCGATCCATTTGTCTCACGATACCAGATCAAACTCAAGGTGAGAAGCATGCCATCCTATGATAGATTGATATATTACTCGAATCTGTAGTAGATTACTCAGTTTGTGATTGACTCCTCATCTATATTCATCATGACTATGCACTTTTTTAATCCAACCACATCGAAGAGCCCAGTGATATATTTCCTGTTATATAAAAGGGACAAATTTTATCTTGATCGTTCACATTCCTCTTCATATTTTATAGTAAACTACAAAGCTACCTTTATGACCATTCAAATCGAAGTAGTGTTTGATAATCCCTAAGTAAATTATTACGGAAAACCATGACGATCTTAAATCTTAGGATTCTATATGCACTATATATGAGACCAACTAATAATAGTTAAGAATATAATAATTCCTACAGTGTCCCATGATATGTCAATCTAACACTATGTTCTCAAACATGTATTCATATTATTAGTTTGATATCTTCCATATTCATGATCTGTGAAATATGATCATCAATAAATATATGTGTTGATATAAAAATCATAATTGTCACACATAATGATATAAGATCATAGATAATTTACAAATCACATACTTGTTGATTAATATAAAAGACATTTATTCAAGAAACAAAATAACATATTATTTGAAAAATTATAAGCATAGAAATGATAAAATCATCTCTATGATTGTCTCTAAGAGATATCACTAACAAATACACACAAGAAACACCACCGACACCACCACCTTCACACAAACAACACCCCAAAGCTAAGACTTACCACAACACACGAAAATAAAAATTTGATCTTATAATTGATCTTTACGGTTCAAGTGCTTTACTACCCTAAGAGTGCTACAGTACAAGCTGTCTCCATTAGGAAACCTCTGTGTCGTTCTAGTTGGACTATAACTCGCAAATTGGCACCAGATAGAGTAGGAAGTGCCTAATCAACTTTGGTCAATCTTACAGCGGGAGGGTAAATTTGGCTTCTCTTTTTAGAACGCAAATGCTTTTTTCTAATAGTAATTGGGCAGGATCCCTACAATTTCTCGTAATCTTTACTCATACAAAAAGGGTAGTTGGTTGTGATAGTGCGTTCTACTGTCCTCTCATCTCTGAATTTTTTATACGAATAATCTATTTTTTATTCAAAATTATAGAAATATACCCGCAGCAATATTTTTTATATAAATAGGCTCCAGTCGCTCAATGAGGGGCGACTGGAGCCAGTCGCCCAATTAGGGAGCGACATGCGGCCAATATAGTAACTTTGGGCGAATAATTTGAGTTGCCCGCCCGTTGGGCGACTGGAGCTCCAATCGCCTAACGGTTGCGCGACTGGACCGAATGCGCCAGCTTTGCGCAGTGACAAGACCGAACGCGCCAGCTTTGCACAGCGATGTGACCGCACGTGCCAGCTTTCCGCAGCGACAAGACCTCATGGCCCAGCTTTACCAGCTTTGCACACTATAAAATGATGTCGAGGAGGTTTCTTATAAAACACTGCGCAACCAAACCCTACCGCGCTTCCTTTACTACACCGGGATGGACAAAAGACAGAAGAAGCAATGGGACAAAATGATGAAGCAATGGGAGGATACCCACGACCTAGCATGGTCAGCTGCCGCCCGCGATGAGAAAGTAAGGGCTGCTACGGCCCAGGAAGAACAAGCCCATGTGCTACGAGGTTAGCTCCCCGCAATGACGGGCCCCGTAGCAATAACCCCATCCCGAACGTTCCTACCGAGCGTTCGCCGCAACTCCCACCCGAGGGGGAGACGCCCCCCTTTGTTGGTGGGGGGACATGTGCAAGTTTTTCAAGTCTAAGCACCGTCTCAGCCTAGGTATGCGTTACTGGGGTTGCGCAAACTACTCCAGTGACTACCCCGACCGCTGTCTAGACACCGCAACCTATCGGCAGTAGGTAAGGACCAGGTGCACCATTTCCACCCTACATTTTCTCCTTCACAGCACGCACTAAAAACCTCTCCCCTGTATTTACAGTCCCCGGAACACTTATGTGACTACCGCAAATGGATCGATCTTGAGATCCACCTAGAGTATCAGTGAGCCTTCGGCTTTGAGGAGTGGAATGTCGCAAGGTCATCGGAGATCCGGGAGGAAGAGCGCCGCAAGAATGAGGAAACCCTGCGTATACAACAGAGACGAAAGCTCATCTCGAGGCATGCACACGTAGGGAGCGGGAGGCTAGCGAGAGGGAGCGCAAGAGAAAGAGAGAAATGGCGACCAAGGCAAAAGAGGCCACCAAGGAGTTCAACGTCGAGCTGGCAAGGAAAGGAAAATGGCCCTGATCCATACAGTAGATTGTACGAGCAGTTGGGTGGGTTAGTCACACATAATGCTATATGTTATGCATGTAATCAAAAAGTATGTGGCATATTACTCCTAACTGTATTATGAAGTCTATTTAAATTTAGACAAGCTTATTATCTCGTCTGTTCGCATTCAATTATTCACATAGCAAGTCATCTAACAATATTAACATACTAGTTTTCTCCGTATACAAATTCCTAGTAACATTACAATATCACTTACCATCGTATTTACCAATCGTTCTAAGGTCAACAGTTCTTAAACAAAATTTCCCAAATTTTGTTACGCACCTACAGCATATAATGACCATAAACTTTTATTACAAATCCAGAAGATTATTTTCCAGTTATAATATACAAAACTGACAAAATGTACAAAATTCATAAGGGACTGAAACCAGTCGTCCACCCAGAGGGCGACTATGCATCAAGTCGCCCTTTGGCTGGGCGACTGGTTCCAGTCGCCCAAGGGTCGGGCAACTGGAGCTCTGTCGCCTGGCCGTTGGGCGATTGGCGGGGGCGACTGGAGCCTATTTGTGTAAAAAATGTTGCCGCTAGTATATTTCTGTAATTTCGAATAAAAAGTAGATTATTCGTACAAAAAATTTCCTCATCTCTCCCCCTCACTTCAAAAGTTCTTTTGTGGATGGACTACATAGATATACATGTGTTATTTGGATGATTTATTGCATATGATTTTATCCTCTTCACATTTGTATATGCATGTTGCTGGTTGATCTGGTGTAAATTATGTATGCAAATTTTTTAGATTTAAAGTTTATTATTATTATTATTAAGTTTGAAACTTATAATATATTTATTTCAGGTCCGTTGCAACGCAGCACACTACGCTAGTATTCTTCAAACATGTGTCTACAGGCTGTAGCATACTAACATCAAGTAAATGTGAGCCTCTTGCAGCAGGCCTGAGATTCAGTGACAATTCTGGTGCCTTCTTTAGCTGCTCGATTTACCGTTGCGAAAAAGGCCCAGTTGGCACCGTCGACAATACTGGAAACAGCATAAAGTCTGACAGTTGTCTCTGTAACTGGGTGCAATATTTGCAAGGCAGGCTGACAGCTCACGATCCCAGAGGATCCAATGAACTTGTTCTATTGATACAATGGAAAAACCAGAAATTATTTCTTTCCTTCTGAAAGGAAATTAAATAAAGGCATCTTTTGCATGTATGACTCATGAAGCAAAAGGTAGTTCTCTCTTTTTTTTTTTGCAACTAGGATATATAAGGGAAGCCCACAAGGCCACAAGCCAAGGAGGAAGGGAAGGCTAGAGCCATACTCGCCTATTCCTACAGCGGTAAGGCCAACCAAACAGACAGTTTCATCTCCTTAAGGAAGAGGTATCCCGAAAACGGCAGATATCCCAATGTTTCTTTTCTTTGTTCCCCACTTCAAATTTCTCAAGTTTCTATTCTGCCAATAATAGTCCAGCGAGGGTTTTATGTCTCACATATAAGATGATACTCTTTTTTTTATTTGGGAATCTATAAGATGTTACTTGTTACTGTGCTATTGATCCAAACAGTTTTCCAGACGTGTTTACTCCAAAATATTGTTACATTTTTCTCGTGTCCTTTCTCCATTGCACTTATTTCTTCGAAGTAATCTGTTACTGCAGTCTGCTTCCTGAAGATACTGTTCTGTTGGCACCAAAACTCTGGAAGCTAATCTATCGGATTCGTGCTTCTGAAAAAAAAAACTTCTTGTTCGTATTACAGCTCTTCAATGGGTTCCAAGAACGATGAACCAACCTGGGCAGACCAGTGGGGCTCTGGTAGCGACGGAAGCTTCAAAAAAGGGAGAGGTGGCGGCGGCACAGCGAACAGCGACAAGAAGACGGTTGCCAGCAACGTTAAGGCTGCAGCGTCGGAGAGCTTCGTCAAGGCAAAGGCGGCCGCGCTGGTCGGAGCTCAGAAGGTTAAGTCCGGGACAAGCAGCGGCATCAAGTGGGTCAAGGACCAGTACCAGAAGAGGGCTTCCAAGTGAGCTGATGTAATGCCTTGTACGCTTGTGCTAGTGGAGTTGATCACAGCAGCAGATTCTATCTTAGGTGTAATTTCTGTGAGCTGAGACTTTCGCTGATCTTACTACTAGACATGTTCTTCTGATGTGGAAAAATTTGCTGAGTTTCTGCATTCTGAACACCAAAGTACGTCTTGTGGAGTTATTCTGTGCTTGACATGCTTGTTATCGCTGATGATTTGATGATCCTATCTTGAAATCAGAATATATGACCTCTGCCTTAAACAATAGGAAAAGCTTTGTTCACTTTGTTATGAATTGTTTTCGAAGTTGCTAACTATGTCATTCTGAACTACTGCTCGCTAGAAGCAGATTTTTTTTTAGTTCTTGTCAACAAAAGAAACTAGTTCTGCGTTGTGAATTATCAAAGAGAAAAGGAAGAAAGATTGAAAGAAACTAGACTGTTTTCTATTTGTGAGATCATGTTGAGGTCTATGTTTAGAAGTTTGCAAAGTTTCCAAGTTGTTGTTAGTGCAACCGGTATGACCAGTATGTGAGACCGATCAGACCGCTGAGCATATGCTGTCACCCCGGTGGGCCGGTCAAACCGGTCATTGATTGGCGGTCTAGCTCGTGCTGTCCGACTGCAATACAGAGTACGGTCAGACCATTAGCTCGATGCCAGACATGTTTGGGGTTACCCTAGATATGTCTAGAGTGTTTAGAATGGTTTTGAAGAGGCAAGATATGTTTGGAATACTCAAGACATGTCTGGAGTGTTGATGAAAATATGTTTTAAGTCATGGATTGGGTGCCCATGAGGTGTTGTGTTAAGTTGCATGATGCATGCGTGTGAAAATTTTCTGACTAAGAGGGATAACTCACTCTCTGGGAACTGTTCAAATTGATCATCACTCAACTCACACAAAGTAGCTAAAGAGAACCTAGAAACATCATCAGACGATACTCCAAAAGTAAAGCCGGGATCGGTGACCAAGGCCATCGATTGTGATTTCGACTTGCGAGAGACAATGTCAATATCATGAGTCTTGAGGCGTGAGTACAATGCATTAAGAGTCAAAGTCGATAAGTCATCATGTCCTTGATAGTGATCACTTTCTTTGATAGCTACAGAGCTATAAAGATTAAAGTTGAAATACCACAAGAAAACAGAAGAGACTGGACGATCAGAGCAGGAAAAGCAACGTGGTCGAAATCTGTCAATGTGGTAGATACTTACAACATGGTCGTAAGTCTCCAACAACGTGGTCGATAACCAATAGAGGATCATAAGTCCGACTACTCGACAGAGGCACAATGCGGTCGGAAATTGACTACCGAACAGAAGTCTCTATAGTCAATAACCACCGAGATTAGAAATAACAAGATTGTAAATGGTTGCAGTCGATACTGACGTAGTCATAGACAATGTGATCGAATACCAACAAGTGGTCAAACAATCAACATTTTCGTAACAAGTCGATACTATGGTTGTAACCAACATGGTCGTAAGCCAACGAGTGGTCAAACAACCAACGTGGTCGAAACTAGTCGATAATGTGGTTGTAACCAACATGATCATAATCCAATAAGTGGTCGAACAACCAACGTGGTCAGAACCACTCTGCAACAAAAAGGATCAGCATGGTCAAAATTAGTGCTATGTAGTCTGGAACTTGACATTGGTCGAAACCAATGTAGTCGTAAAGCCGATCGACATTCCAGACTAATGCTGCACTGACTACGGCTGCTTCAGTTCAGATTCAACAAAAAGGCAAAGAACCAGTAGATCTAAACGTGGCTGAAACTGGACGTGGTCAAAACGTTCTCAGAAGAACAGAGGAAAGTTAGCAAGGCGCACGACTGCAAGATCCAGATTCCGAATAACTTTTGATTCAAAGATCAACTGGTTATGAAAGCTTGAACACAGCAAGAATAAGATCTCAAGATGCTACTCTAAGCTTTAATTGAAAACTTAGCAAGCAAGAAGAGATCTTTCTACAGATTCTCCAAGAACGCACAAAAGTGAAGGCGAGAAATTGAAATATCAATCAGACTATGCCGTTGGGAGTAGAATAGCCAAGATAGCTTTGAGTATGATTTTCAAACACATAGCAAGTCAGATCATAGGCAAGAACGTTCTCTTGGATCAAGAAAGAAAAGAAACGATCAAAGAACAGAGAAAAACCAAGAAAACAAATGAACAAGACCAAGCCAATCCAATACCATCCAGACAATAATACTCAAAAAGTATATCAATGATTGATGTATTGCTCTGAGGATTGAATCTACAGCCACTCCATCCAGGAGGACCAAGAGCACAAGTGCTCCTTACAAAACCCTAACCAAGAACGCACGCAAGAAAAGCAAGAAAACCAGAGAGACATCGGGATGGGTAGCCCTCCATCCCCTTTTATAGGCTCTCCTAACCAGGGATAACCCATTAACCCCCTACCTACCACTGAGTTTTTTCACGCATGCTTCTCAAAGCAGCTTACATCAACCCATTAGCACATACAGGACTAAAAACCTTTTAGGCCAACAGAACTGCCTCCTTTCCTGGTCTTAAGCAATTTACCAAAATGCCCCTCTACCACCTTCCTGGAAGCTTCCTGCTTTCTTGCTGTTCAGACCTGCAACCACCTTGCAAGCCTCAGTCATCTTCAGTGTCTCCCTGACCGTTTTAGACCTCAACACCTCACTATGCCTAGTCCCGGTCCTTCCATGCCTCACCATGACCTAGCTCCAAAGTCCTGTAACCATCACCAACAAGCAAAGCATCACATAGCACCGCACTATAAACGAAGTTCATTAATTTGCATAATCATAATGAATTCCAAAGAACAATCTCAACAAACCAACTGGTCTAATGCAATTTACAATTACTCTAATGCACAAGACAGAAGTACTCGTAGCCCATGAAGCCATACCAACAGTCTATGACCACTCAACAAGTCGTTACGACTATCGCACATATCACTACGACCATGAAACACATGCTATGACCATGTAGCAGTTGCTACGACCATCGCTCACGCTCAGAAGAAGCTACAACCATCAATCACTACTACGACTATCGATCACCGCTACGACCAGTAGAAGCTACGACCATCGATCAGGACTAGTCAGTGCTATGACTATCGATTACGACCAGCAGAAGCTACGATTATCAAGTCATAGGACTTCTTGCCGACCACCAAGTCGTAAAATCGACTGCCGACCACCAAGTCGTAAAATCGACTGCCGACCACCAAGTCGTAAAAGAGGTCGTAGAGCCGGCAACCTTCTACACAGACCTCAAAAACCAAACTCAACCTTTACACAAATTCTAATCCAAGGGTCAATTATTCATCACAACCATGGGGTGGCCTCCATATGGTCTCACACCACCATAGAATCAATATAACTAGTCTTAATTTTGGCAATTAGGGATTAATAAATTGCCATTAACACCAATGTATATGATACATTTATGGTAATAAAATGATATTGCCACTCTATCAACTTCTGGTAGGAGATGCACTTCATATGTTCTTATGTGGCACACTTCTGGTTTTTAGTTTCCTCATTCCATTCCCTCGTGTCTTGGATATGTCCTTATCCACTTCTAGAGATCCCATAATCGTTGGTGTATTTTTATTAGTTGGTGATTTAATTTCTCTTCAGGGAGATGTTATCTCTTTTAGGAGATATTTTTCTTCTAGAAGACACTCTTTCTTCGAGTAAGAATTTATCTCTTCGAGTAAGATTTTATCAAGTATGAGTTTTAGATGCATATATACATGTTGCAATTTACTTTCTTATTGAAACATCGCCTTCAAGGATCGAGCTTTGAGTCCCTTCAAATATCCCATCAAGGATTTTAGATTCCAATAACTGCATATCTTATTCATGTCATCTGCAGAGTTATTATATAACGGAACATTATTTCATTCATAACAGAAGAATATCGATCTCTACAGGGGTCCTTGGACCATCACTTTCACCACCTCATTTTTTTTATAATGACTCATTAAGTCTGAACTAATAGGATCAAAGACTTTCATTTGCGATTATGGTTTGGCCTGAATTGCTTCCTTTTATTTTTCTCCGATATGAATACTTCAAGTGCTTGGCCATGGACTTTGGTTCTGGATTTATGTTCTCATACGACAATTTGGAGGCAAACTAGTTGTCGACAACTTTTCTCCAAATATCCTCATATTTGAGTGTCTTTTAGTGTTAACCAAATCTTCGTCATTTCCCAAACCAAAGTATATTATTCGTTCCATGTTCCTAATATTGTAATAAGTGTGCATCTAATTACTGGGGTTTTCATCTTCATGATGAGCCTCTTCATGAGGTATTTCACCTGCAAGGTGAGTAGTTCTCTTCTAGAGTATTTAGGGATTGTTTAACAATTATTTTGACTAGTGTCACTAGACCTTAGATCCATAGATGTCTCTGTAGACTTTAGATCACTGACCAAGAAGTCAACTTCGCAAAGATGGATATGCTATTTAACCTGTGGTATTCCAAACTTAGCCACACATTTACTTCAAGTAAATACTATATAACTCCTCCATGCAAAGAAATCTAGTAGTCTCCCCGCTTCTAGCGTACAAGAGTATCAACTAAACTTAAATTTAGCTTGGTTAGTGTGTAAATCTTACACTAAAAGTCTTTTTCCGGAAAAAAAAATATCATGGCATTCAAAGATTTTGGGCATTTCTCTCCTCCTGATGCCAAGATTTGATCTTGCTTAATAGCATACATCAAAATTCCCTTAGTATGGACATATGATAAATGGAATTTCATATCCAATCTAATCCCACCTACTGGTGGTGGCCCAAAATGGTGTATGCTACGGTGGTGATATTATGTGGGAAATGATTGATTCTTCTAATACGCACTAATCCTTGATTGGGGGTTCTTTTTCTAAATGCAGTGAGCTAGACATTTATTATTGTAGTGGCATAAAAAACTGCACATCTCTGCTAGTAGTAGATTATTCCAAACATTTGGTGGGTTTATTAATCTGTAACAGCAGAAATATTCTAGCTTCTTATATATTGCCCAATATTATGATCCAAATACACATACTATGATTTAAGAAATTTGGATCACTCAAACTTCAAGTTTTATGTTAATGCAACACTTGTTTTGATCTGGCCAAAAGTATTATGTTTTGACATCATAGTATACATCTACAGGATGCTGTCATGAGCATAAATATAACATTACAACATAAAACATGACCATCGATTAATCTGCATGGAATATAATATATTTTGGTAGAACATAATTCTAGTTTAACCTCCCAAATGGAATAATTATTCACCAGGAACATATATGATTAATGGGAAGGTAATTTATATGCCTGTTATAATTTATGCTACCAAATAAGTATGACATATTTAGATCATTCAGAATAATTAAAATCCAATAGGTCATCTAGTATTTTGAGAGTTCTATTTTCTTTAGCCAAATGGCTATAGCTTCCAGTGGCATATGTGAGGCAGCTTCATGCTGCCGTGTAGTTCCCATGTATGCGGTCGCATGCCAGTGACTAAAATATTACTAGGGCCAAATCAATTACCCTTCGAAGGTTGCAATGATTTTTGTTTGCCAACAGTGTGGATAGCGGTTTCAATTATCTATCAAATAAACTAGATTATTTATAGCTTCAAGCTTTTTTGCTTCTGGATTTGACCTAGAATATGCCATTATGCTTCTCATGACTCTCATGCCTCAAAGGTCTCAATATTCCTCATATGCCCAAATTCCTCCCCGTTTCACACAAATTGTAAAATTCTGAGTGAGAGCGCCTGCTTCTAGCATTTGCTTTGAATTATCCCAGAGTTTTAGCAATAAATTCTATTATACTACTTCAAGAGTAAAATTTTATTGGTGTGAAACCGACATATACTTTGTAATATGGAAGATGGGGTTATATATAGACTTCAAGTCTTTGGGTGTACGTTATTCTGTACTTATCTGAGGTTCATAGTGTTTTCTAGTCAAGGTGATCCTTCTAATATTTAACATTTGACTAGATTTCTTGTGTCTTCAAGAAGGATAATTTTTCTATCGCCCTCTTTGCATTAATACACAAACAACTAGTGAACTGAGGCATATGATTCCTTTCAAATGTCAAGTATAATATTTACAAATTTTATTCCATGCATGATTAATTATTTTACTATAAGTAAGATATGCTACTGGCAATTTGTTTTATTAAGCAACTGTTCAGCAGGGGTAACGCTTTAACAGAACAACTTAGACCAAATATATTTATGGTACCTAGGAAAATAATTATATAATGCACAATTTTAGCCTAAAGTGAGACATAAGAGGTGCTTTTCATGAGTAAGATCAAGCTCAACAGGAGTTGTATCTATACATTTATGCTACTCATGTAGGAAAATAACATCTAAATAAAGTTAAGGGATAACTAGGATAATGCGACTAGTCTCCATATTGTTCACAGTGGGCATATTCTTGCTTATGAGTGAACCTATTTATTAGTAACATACATGTTACCTAAACTTAGTCCAGAGACAATATGATGCAAGGCGGAGTAATACTCATGCGCAGAGTTCTAGTCCAAGAAACAGAAGTAGATCCTGGCAAAGTGCCTACAGGAACACCAGTACCATTTTAATGGTTTCGATATCCTTTCAAAGAAGGCCCTTGTGCCCAACGGATCAATCTAAATCATATAGTCTGAGAGACCATGTGGAGGTACCTCCATTTTGTGATGAGTAATTGACTCTTGTTTTGGGATATTTGAGTTTGATTCGAGCTCTCTGACGTTGTCGGAGATTTTGGGCATTCTTTGGTCGGTTTACGACTTCCTCGGGTGATTTCCAGCTAAGTCGTAGCCTTCTGTGCCGTGTCACAAGTCTCTAGATGTTGTCAGAAGCCAACCGAGCTCTTACGACCACGTTTGGCCAAAGTCGGAAGGCATTCGAACATGTTTCGACCTCAAAATTGAGTGTCAGAGGCAGTCGAGATGGCTTAGACTTCGCTGGCCGTAGTCGGGTTCTCTCCGCGCCTTTTACGACTTCGAAGTCGGAAGTCGGCACCTGGAGTCTTCGACCACGTGAGGAGTCAGCGCCTTGACTTCAATGTCGAGGCCCATGACATCGCTGGCGACTTTGGCCCATGACCACGCTGAATGAAAGCGATCGTATGCGGTCCGAACGTTCTCGTATGCAGTCGGACGGGCGCGGGGAGCGATCGGACGCGGTTTGAACGCAGCGAGACACGGTTCAGAAGTCCGTTCGACTTCGCGAGGATGTCTGCCATGGTCGTAGCTTCGTTTTCTTTGGTCGTTTGGCCTCCTGGTGAAGTCATTAATCTTGTGCATTCACTGTTTCATCATTTCGACCGATGGAGTATGGTTTACGACTTTGATGAGGTTGTGTCAAGTGCATGTTTACTGATACTAAGGCTTGTTACCCTTTGTCTAGTGCGGTGCTATGGATGTTTTGGTGTCTGTGATGCTTGCAGGATCTTTGAGGTAGGTCTGGCGAGGCTGGGATGGTCGGGACGAGACACGGGTGGTGTCGGGGTCCAGAACGACCGGGTGAGGCCGAAGGAGACCTAGTCTTGCCAGGTGGTTGTAAGCGTGGATGACAAGGCAACAGAGGAAGTTTCCGAGAAGGTACGGAAGTGGCATTTTGGAGAAATGCTCAAAGCCTGCGCAGTGGAAGCAGTGTCTCTGGTGGAGTTAACGGGTAAAGCACGGGTCTGTTAGAGGTAACAGGGAAAGCATCAAGTAAACAGGTAAAGCAATGGAAAAACCCGGTGTTAGTTGGAGTTTACGGGTCCGTTAGCGAGTGGCTATAAATAGAGAAGCAGAGATCGAGAAGAGGTTGAGGTTTTCTGCTGAGTTACTTAGGTTCTTTCTCTGTTTTGTGTATGTTGCTCAGAGGAGCAAGGTTGTACGGAGTGGCTGTAGAAACCTCCTTTGTAATCATTCATCTCTCTATATCGATTATCTGAGAAGTGTTTGTCTGAGATGGCTTGTTTACTTAAGTCTTTCTTTCTTGTGTCTATTCTTTTTAGTTCAGTTTGTTTTCTTTACGATGCTTTGGCTTTTTGTGCTCTCAATCTTTTGAGTTGAGTTCCTTGCTGTAATAGCCTCGGTTTCTTCTGCTCTAATCTGGGGAATCAATCTTAAGGCCATTTGGCCAGTACTTCCCAAGAGCAGCAAGTGGTCGGAGGAGTTTTCTTGCCGAGTGGTTGTGCACCTTTAGAGTGCTCTGTTCTATGTACGACCACACTGCTCTTTCCATCCGTAGCAAAGACTTTTGGTTTTCCTGGAAAATTTTCTTCTAGAGGATGTTGACTCTCTGTGGTTAACTTCTTGCATGCATTTGAATCACGAGTCAAAAGTTCTCTGAAGTCGAATGCTCTGTGGTTGTGCGTTCTTCTCGGTTTTCAACCGATTTGGTTTTCCAGTTGCAAGATCCTTCCGAAGTCGTGGATAAAGGCATCTGGCAAATCCACTTGTTATTCTCTGGTTCTCATTTTTTGTCTTAAACGGTGGTAAGCTCTATCTCTGTTGTCAGTCTGTTTTTGTCTCCAGTCTTAGTTTTGGGAAGTCGATCGACCACAAGTTGGCGATCGAGTTCTCTGTCTCAGAAAATTGCTTACTCGGTTCTCAATCGTTTCTATGCTCTACCTTCGCGGTCGACATCACACTAAGGGGTCTCGGCTGCTCTGAAACTGCTCAGTCTTTTCGACCACAGCAGGGAGCTGTACGACCACACAGTTGATTTCGACCATTCTTAGCTGAGATTCTTTCAAGTCATTCGACCACTCGGCGAGGCTTCGATTGCTGTCGGTCGTTTGACTGGTCTCTATTTAACGACTGCTCTTGGCTGAGTTTCACCGATTGTTTTTCTCTATGTGATGAGCCGACTTGCTTCTTTCTTCCAGTGAGCATTCTATTTTCTTCTGCATAGCTCTCTAGCTATCGGAGGAGAAAATTTGTGTGAATACTTGGGGAGGCATTTTAAAGGCACCATTCACCCCCTCTGTTGCCATTTTCTGATCCTTCATAGTCATTCTCATGGTAGAGTAGAGCCAATACCTTATAAACTACAAAGTTTTTACCTTTTAGTGGCAAAAGGGTACAGCTCTGTCAGCATCAGACTTGACAGTGGTATGACTGTATGACAATAAAATAAGCCTAGGTGATATAATTGCAGCCATTCGGGGCGAGCAAATATTTACTTAGTGATACCAAAAGTCCTACAATATTCATGCAATTTCCTACATGCTTATTGCTGGTAAATAATGTCAAATGTATGAAATGAGTGCAACCAATAATGATGTAACATCCCAAAAAGGGAACTAGTGTAATTGCGAAAATTATAAAATATTTTACTTGTTTCTCCCGTGTTTCTCAAAAGTTTTTGGCGTTATTCAAATTTCTCGAGTTGGTTTCTTGCCAAAAGCTTGATTAATAAAAATCCAAACCTTGGAATCAAGAACCAGAGTTGAAAATCAAATTGAGAAAATCCAAATCTCCTCGGAAGTATTAATTTCAAATTTAAAAATTGAAATCTAGAGATTCAAAACCAAGAATAGGAATTGGCAATCAATATAAAATTCTTTCATCCAATTTTTGTATATGGAAATTCAAATTCGAAAAATTAAGATTTATTTCTCCAAAACTCGACAATCTTAAAATTAAATTGCTGCACCTAAAATTTGAACCAAGTTTCAAATTCAAAACCACATTACAAATTCAAATTCTGGAAATTCTTAAAATCACTGAAATCTTTTCTGGGCCTGGCCCATTTCCTTTTCTCGGCCTTTTTTCCTCCTGGCCCAGCCGGTCATTTATTTTCTTTCTTTTTCGGCCTGCTCCCTTTTACTTTCCTGGTCTGACTGGCCCGTTCCTTTTCCTTCTCCCGGCCCAACCAGTGCGTCCGTTTTATTCCTCCTCCCCTATTCTTCCGACTCGTCACCCGCACTAGCACCCTAGCCGCATCGCTTCCGCCGAACCAAGCCACCCAGCCGCGCTGCTCCGCCCCGGTTTCGCACACCGCCCCTGGTTTCCTGTCACCTCTGCGCTGCCCTATGCTGCCGGACGCGCCGCCCATGCCGACGTATGCCTCGCCCAAGCCGGCACCACTCCACTGAGCGCAGGCCTGCCTCCCATTCCTCACCTATAAGAAGCACCGGGCTCACCTCTTTCCCTTGCTCCCTTCTCCTCCTTCAAACCAAGCTTAGCTCGAGCTGATTCAGTGTGCGAGCCGCTGGCCACCACCCCGTCCCGACCACCTTCGGCAAGCTTTCTCCGAAGTGACCACGTCACGGCAAGCCCCCAATCGCCCACTGCCTCCTCTCATGGTTAATTGGAAAACCAAAGCCCGAGCACGCTGCGCCCTCTCCCTCTTCGTTTTTGGCAGGCCATCGCCTTTTCACCGCCGCGACCTCCTCGGTTGACCCCAGGCCAATTCCTCGCGGTGAGGGCATCTCCTCGGTGCACTGGAGCTCCTCCGACTGCTGGCCGACGCCCTCCGCCGCCCAAGCCTCCCCGCCATAGCGACCTGACTGCGCCGCCTCCTGTGCTCGTCGCCAGCAAATGTTGGCCTCCCTCCGGTCACATCGACCGCTCAGGTGAGCTCCTGGCATCTTGCTCGTGCTCATGCATGCCCTTTCTCCTTCCCTCTCCCTTCTGGCCGCGGCGCTCCATTTTCCCCTCATTGCCGGCCGCCTAACACCGCCGCCAGCTCGCCTTGGTGCCTCCCCGGCCAAAGCCACTACCCCCTGGAGCCTCCTCGTCGCTTGGGGGTTCCATTTCACCGATCACCGCCGCCTCCCCAGTCGCTCCTCGGCGGCATCGCCGCGGCCCAGCCCCGGCGCCTCCCTCCCCTGTTTCACTATTTTACCGCTGCTCTACTCTGTTTCCAGCCAAAGATGCCCTTCTCTGCCCCTCTCTCTCTCTCTGCTGACATGTGGGCCCAGCTAGTTAAGCATCCCCAAAACTTTTGCCTCATTATTCTTTGGTGTAAGACTAATTTGGAAACTAATACTGTATAGATAATCAAAGGAGCAATTTTGTAAACTATGGGTTGTGAATAGAAATGGGAATAAAAATTTAATTGTGAGATTAAACTAAAAGGGTTACGAAATGAATTTAGAAATTTAAAATTTGATTAAATTGCATGAAAAGACACATTGTGAATGAGAAATAAGAATAAGAAATTACTTATAAATTCATAATGAAAAAGATTGACACAATTAAACTAAAACTAAGCATGTGTTAATCGTATGCCAATTAAGATTAATAAGTAAAGGTTAATTAAAGTAAGCTTATGACATGAACTATTTTCCTATTACTAAGAAATTAACATGAAGTTAGTAAAATAATAATAATACTAACAACAACAACAACAACAAAAATAATAATAATAATAATAATAATAATAATAATAATAATATCATGGCTAAAAGATTTTAATTATGAAGCTTAAGAAATATACCATTTCATCTTGTCTAAATCCGTGACAACTAAGGAAATGGCAATAAAGATAACTAATATAATAGTTTGAATAAATGTATCATCAAATATAACATTTCAATAGTGAGAATTTGAAACTACCCTGCTTAATAAGTTTATCTCTCAAAAGTCATTTGCATGCCACATAAAATATCAAGTGTGGTTTGCTCATCTCTAAAATCATGGCAACAATCTTTTCAAAAGTGCCTAAACTAATGGTATTAAAAACTTTAACATCTGTCTTAAAATGCTAAGATTTAAAAATAACATATATTTAGCATTAAGAGTTCTTGAACAAGAAAGAGCAGACATTAATCTTTGTCTCATGCTTAAACCTCCAATCATTATCTCAGGATTTAAATTTAATAATCAAGAATAAATAATAATGAAAGAAATAGCTTTATTAAGAAGATTCCTATTAATTCATAGTACCCCTTTTAGTAAATTGCAATCGTTGGCCATTTCTAATAAGTTTGTTTATCAAGCAGAATAATTAGCTTTGCTCATAATAACAACTGGACTAAAATGGCCAACCTCATCATTTAATTAACTTGTTAAAAGAATGGTTCATTAAATTGGTAATGCAATCTCAGATGAGTATTGCCCCATGAAATATCAAAGTTACACTGAGTATTTAAAATTATACTCATCTCATGTAAAGCTTCCGCATCCTAAAATCACAAAGTTTTGTTCCTCTTTACTATTTTTGATAACCGCTTCTATCTGTCCATAAGTCTTGCCTGACTCATGGAACTTCCTTGATAAATATAAATCAATAAAAAGAAAGTCATCAAATAAAAGATCGAGACTCGCCTTACCCCAATCGGCTTTGTTTGGCCACCTTCTTTTCCCAAAGTGGATAATTCCTGTAGATACTTCTTCACCTTCGGTCCCTCCTTATCCTAAAATTTTCCCTCACGGTAAAGCTACTCAGCCACCTCATTCCTTTGCCCAATGCATCTACCGCTGTGTTTACAACACACTAATCCAAATCATCCTTCTATTCGCAAATCGTAATAAATGTATAGTTTAAATTAAATTGGGAATTTAAAGTGTTTTTATTTATTTGGTCTTTCTTTTCTTTGCCGCATTAGAATCTGAAGACTCAACGAAGCAACAGATTTGAACGGGATCAAGACTCGGATAAAAGCGAAGATCAACAAATTAAAAACACTGACAGAGAAGGCTTTGACTTAGATCAATCAAGGCCGTGGTACACTAAGCAAGGTAAGTCATCATTTTTATCATATTGATCCTACATTTTATGCAAAATTATGTTCCTTTAAATTATCAACTTGCATACCTAATTTATTATGCAAATGTATGTCAAAGCTTAAGGTAGCTACATGCCAACTTGATGTCGTATTAAAGTTTAATATGCCATTCCTTGATACTTGAATCACATGATCCTTGTCACCATAGATATTAATGATAATCTTACTAGCTATAAGTCAAATTAAAATGCCATGCTATCTTGTCAAGTCCAGGGCGCTAGTTGCCCTGATCATCAATCTTTAAAATAAGAGAACCTGATTTGGGACAGGTACGGGATGTACGTGGCTGAATATCTTGCTATAATTTATTTTATGCTTCTCAAAACCCTCAAAACCTGCTATATCTGTTTGGGCGGGTGGTAAGAGTGGCGTGTGCGGAAGTAGCATGAGAATATGTGGTTTGTGGATTGAACCACCCGGACACATCCTGTGATGATCTCTCCATGTAATACAGTACAACCACAAGTCTGCAAATTGCAACTTGGCTAAGTAAATCTATTGAACCCCCAGAACTCATCTCACTGGTAGAGGAAAGGAGTGGAATGCTACAAGGGCAAGGGGAGGCCTAAAGGGACACCAAGAGGAGAGTAAAGTTTCCAGCCGTGCTAGCATTGTAGAGAGTGGAGTCTGAATGCGCTAGTTTCCGTGGTTACATCCCGTGCAAAGTATGGGACCCACCGCAAGTGGGAGCAGCCCATAGGGTGAGATGACAAAAGGGGCTAGATAGTTGAAAAGTTATTGTGATAGTCACTCAACCACATGACTAAGGAATCGTGTAGAGCAATGAGCGGATTGTCTCTTGTGGTGAAAGTGTACAAACTCTGTAGAGAATAAACTATTCGAATAGCCGTGCCCACAGTCAAGGGCGGACATGGAAACTCCCTCAAGTTAGTTCTATTTCCAAAAACATTTATGGGTGGGATAAAACCTGTTAGAGGGATGTACTCTGACTTTGATTTTTCCTGGAGGGACATACTCCAGCGGTGAAAACTAGCATTGGTGGAGGTGGCCTTGCACTATAAAAGGTGGATGTAACCTACACTACTATTATTATCGCATTCTCACAATCAATTTCGTGAAATCTGTTTTAGTTAAAAATTGCTAAGTCTCAGGAGTTTTCTTACTTATTGTAATTCCAAAACTGTACTTTTAGCAACTAAAAGAACCTCAAGCCTCCCTTGACAACTTTGCATCTATTATTATTTGCATCCTGTGTGGTGGTTTGTTGAGTACCGTCGTACTCACTCTTAATTACCATCATTTAGTCAGAAGGGAAATAAAGTCAAGCCCTACGATACTTAAAAATGGGTCGATAGAGTTGGAAGACGATGAGGCCATGGACTAAGTTGCGCACCCTAGTTGGCTGCCTGTGGGCAAGTCCTGAGGGGCCCACCTGTGTGGAGTTTCCGGTGCTACTGAGTAAGTATTATTGTATTATTTACGCTTCCGCATGATATGTTTTGATATATAGTAATGTATCTGTGAGTACTATCTACTGATCTAGAGAATAGTGTGGTGGAATCACAGAGGATCTGGGTTTGCTAACCCGAGGTCCGACGGAGCTGGTATCAGAGCATATCGACTGTAGGTCGTAACCTTAGTTAGCATGGCCGTTCGTTCTATTACTAGGATTATTTCTTCAAAATATAATTGCAAAATGTAAGTAGTATTACTACTCTCATCCCTCTTAGATGATTCCCTCTCCTCTACTTGTTGCCCTGGCCATTTTCAGCTCCAAGGCTCTCTTATCCCAAATTCACACTAACACGAGTCCGAGTTTCCTTCTGAAAATTTTTCTGAAGAACTACCTTGGGCCAAAATCATAGAGCTTATATTGAGAGTTATTTGCAAAAATTGTTTATCCTTGGAGGGTTAAATTATCAAAATTATTTGCAAAACTTATTTCGAAGCTCATTTAAACAAACCTAAGCTTCCAAGGAAAATTTTCCCAAAATTTAACTCCCTGCCAATTTATTCTAAAAATTCGCTTTGATTTCTCAGATATATGTGTAAATCATGGTGGATTCATGTCAATCGTAAGAAAGAATCAATGGTGTGAATTTCTGGGTGAAAAATAGGCAAATCAATTTGAATGACTGGATTGGCTACATGGGTGAACCTACTTAATGATCAGATTGACCGAATGGATAGACCAGTTTATGTGATTGGATTGGTTAACATGGGTGGACCATTTTAAATAATTAGACTGGCTAAATAAATAGACCAATGTAAAAGGACTAGATTGGCTAAAATAATCGGATTGGTTAAATAAATGGAGAGATATAGATGATTGAATTGACTAAATGAGTGGGCTAACTCAAAAAGATTGGATTGGCTAAAACAAGTGGATCGATGGAATTTTCGAAAAGTGGGGAGAGCATAATAACAATTGTTGGTCTGCAGCTTTAATAAACAATATGACTCAAGGTGGATGTTTGCAATGGTGGGATAATAAAATATAGCTAACTACTGGATGGATTATTGGGAACCCTGAGAAAATTTGAAGTAATGATAACCCGTGATTTATAGATTTGAGTAATAACATTATTCCCGGTGGACACTTATGACAATAAAATCGCTTGGAGGGAAATATCGGATAGTAAGATTGATCACTTGCTAAACAAATTATGAGTATACATCAATGGTGGAAAAGGTTGTGTTACAATACAAGTGATACTGGTGGATTTAAAATGTAAAAGATGCGAATGGTACTGATGGATTTAAAATAAGGAAGGGAGTTACTTTAGATTCAAACAAGTATAAGCAGGATTAGCAAGGCCTTGGAATAAAGAGCCCACGAATGGAAGGGCTATGAGAGTGAATTAGTTTGTCGATATCGTGACATTGGAGGATAC
This sequence comes from Dendrocalamus sinicus, assembly GCA_036346575.1. Classification (NCBI taxonomy): domain Eukaryota; kingdom Viridiplantae; phylum Streptophyta; class Magnoliopsida; order Poales; family Poaceae; genus Dendrocalamus; species Dendrocalamus sinicus. The sequence goes on from CM070648.1 coordinate 21,219,963, forward strand.
TAAGATACCCTTGAAAAAAAGGGTATTTTAAAGGTTCAAGTATTCCAAAACCATTTCAGAAAAATCAATCTTGTTATAGAACTCTATATCAAAAGTATATAAGCATATCCTCGTTGCAAAAATGTTTGATTTCAAGTTACCTTGAAACTTGGCCCCAGTATTTGAAAACCCAAAAGATTAAACTCCCAAGAACTTGCTTTTAAAATCAAAACTTGAGAATCTACTTGCTCTAGAAATTATTGATGGGGTATTTTGGAAAAGCAAATGTTTTCAACCTCAGTATTTCTGAAAACTATTTTCTAAAAAGCTCTGTTGTCAAAATAATAATAAGAAGCATGAGCTTTGCCGTCAAAAACACTTCTCAACCCTCTCCTTTCTCTACTTGTCTGTAAAAGGAAATTTGGTTTTTCCTATTCTCTTTCCCTTACTTCAATGGTTTAAGTTCGAAGGCGTCAAGGATACTCGTGAAGATTTGGTGGCCTCGCTTCAGCAAGCTTAGTGTTCAGAACCCTGTGCTTTCTTGTATGTGTCTCCATGCATAGACGTTGTTTGGTCAAAAAGATTTTATTGGTCTTGTGCACTACCTTCTTGCCTCGGGTGTTGTATTTCGTAGTCACAGGAAAAAGCTTGCGTTCAAAAACTTGGCTTTTCTATGTGGCTTGTGTACTGCCGCTCGGGCGTTGACAGTGGGGAGTGCCCGAGCGGCAGGCGCCTCCGGCGCGGTTGTGGTGGCAACCGTGGCGGTGGTGTCTTCGAATGCACCGGTGGCGTCTTCCCCGAATAACAGTGCCAAAATCTGTGTGCATGATTCCTATCCATCGCAACATCAAATCGATCTTGATTTTAATCTATTTTGGCGAACCCATCTAGATTCTAAATTTTTAATCTACTAGATTAGAGAATTGAATAATTTTGTATACAAATTATAGATCAATATGTGACTAGGAACAACTAAAACACGATCGATCTAATCATGGCATTGCAAACAAATATAATTTCGATCAAGATTGATCTACAAAATTGCAATACGTAATAGATTAGTTCGTGATTTGCATATTTTTACCTTGTAGAGCGATTTGTACTTATAATATGTTAAGAAATAATGATAGTAACCTCCAATGTAATCCACGCAACCAATCAACAGAGAATTAACACAGAATAATTGAGAGAGAACACCAGGAATCAGATCTATCCCTCCTTCTACATAGGCTTATCTATTTATAGTCAAAATCTAAAGTAGTTTCAATATTTACCTACTAACATAACCTTTTAGATTCCATAACATTGCATTGTGCCGTATGGCGCTACCACATGCTGATACGGTGAGCCAAGTCATCCATCTAGTGCTTGCCACAAGGCGTGCGCCACCTCATCGTAGAACACCACAATGGTCCATGACGTGGCACGCATCGTGGCACCTTATACCCGATGACATGCAAGTGCAGCTAATTTGCTCAGTTCTCAAATGAGTAGACAAACATCTTTTGGGCTATACCTTAGCATGTGCCTAAAATTTTTAAATTTTAGATTGTTCATGAGCGACAGTATATAAAAAAAATTGTATGTGATTTTGATCGATACACTTGAAATCGATATAATTTATACTATAATTTTCTATAGACTTCGCCTAAAAAATATTCCTTTTAAAAACTAATTACGATCGCAAATATGAGCCAAAACCATTGTTCTGCTCTGCATACTACTGTGTCCACAGTTGTTGTCAGCTAGCTGTTGGCGTTTTCTTTTCCTCGTTGCTGTCAGCTAGCGTACTGTCCATAGTCCACTGTCGAGTTCGGATGGCGAATGAAATTCGTTAGGATGAACGTTGTGGAAGTCGTAGAGATAACCCTCTGAAATTAGTGATACGAAACGACACTACGTACATGTATAGAATAGGCAGAAGGCTGCGCGGTGATGCGAGCGATGGGGGGCAGCGAGGACTTTCAAGCCAAGTGTTCTAGAAGCTTAGCTTGCATGTATGCGCTATACCGTTGATTCTAGCAGTCCATTTGTCTTGCTCCTTGTTGTAGAGTCCATTAATTTAACTAGCCTGTGCGAGGTCGTACGAATAGAGTATATTGACTAATTTAAAATCTGAATGTATAATACTAACGGGTGGCTAAGGATGTGTTTGGTTGGTGAAATGGGGAGGAATAGGATGAGATGATTCCAGTTTTTTGGGTTGGGATGGAATGAGATGGTTCCGTCCATGCGTTTGGTTCATAGTATGGGATGATTCTATTTTTTGTTTGGTTAGTGGGATGAAGAAGAATGGGATGATCCCACACAGGCCTCCCTGGCCGCCGCTCGCGCCGGCCTCAGCGCCGCGGCGGCGCGCCGAGCTCTGCGCCGCCGGCCATGCCCGACCTCCCGCGCGGCCTCCGCGCCCGACCTCCCGCCGCCCGACCTCTGCGCGCCGACCTCAGCGCCGCCGGCCGCGCGCCGATCTCTGCGCGCCGCCGCGCCGACCTCCGCGCGCGGCCTCCGCGCCCGACCTCTGCGCGCCGGCCTCAGCGCCGCCGGCCGCGCCGATCTCTGCGCGCGCGCCGCGCCGACCTCCGCGCCGGCCTCCCGCGCCCGACCTCCCGCCGCCCGACCTCCTGCGCCACCGGCCTCAGCGCCGCCGGCGCGCCGATCTCTGCGCGCCGCCCGCGCCCGACCTCCGCGCCCGACCTCCGCCGCCCGCCGCCCGACCTCCCGCGACGCCGCCGCCACCCGCCGCCCGACTCTCTGCGCCGCCGCCGCTCGCGCGGGCCTCCGCCCGAATCTGGCGCGTGAGTTTTCTGTGGGATGAAGTCGTCCGGGATTTTTTGTGGAATGAGATGATACCGAATTTTTGAGGAATATTCCTTTGGGAGGGACCATTTGCTTCTATCCCATTCTCCCCCATTCCACCAACCAAACAGCTGGATGACCTCAAAATTGGAACGGGACCATTCCATCCCTGGGTCATCCTAGCATCCAAACACACCCTAATATAACTGGTATGATATCGTGTTTAGTGGCTAAGGGCCACAGTTTTTTCAGGAAAGCTAAGGGGTTTGTTCTTTTTTACTTCGATTTATGATTTATGGCTATAATTTATGGTTTTTAGGCTGTTCGTAAGAGAGTACGGAGTAACAGAAACTCACGTGTAGTTTTTACTAATATACATGAAGTAGATACAGTGTGTACTATAATCAACTTGTTCTCTCCATTTTCAAAAGACATTCTATTTGAAATCTAGTTACTATAAAAAATAAAAAATTAGCTTTTAAAAATTAAAAAGAAGAGGTCCATCAGCAGTCCCACTAACTACATATTAGGTCTTTATTATTAGATTTCTAAGATTTAATCCCATCATGTTGCAGGTTAGGTTACCCGAGATGTGAAATCAAATGATGGTCGCATGATAGGCCAAAGTAATAATTCAAAATATTCCATGTCACAAACTTTTGGTTTGCATATGCACACAATTTATAATATGTGTATAATTTAGTAGTATATGTTGTCAAGTTTTATATGTTTTGGACTTGTTATTGCAATAATGTGATGTAAAGAGCACCCATGTGATTGACTATACCCATAGTACAATCTAAAATTACTAAAATGTAAAAAAATAGAATAAGCCTTCTATAGTTATAATCCAACAATCTTATCGTAAGATAGAGCTTTCTGGGTATTGCCTGCTGTCCTCCTCGAAGCATCATTGCTAGCTATCTAATCATGTAAATTGCAAGATGTACAAGAAATTAAAAGTAATTCTCCAATTGATTGGGCAATCATCAAAGCACCACGCTGCCGATCGAGACTGTCTTGCTCGTAGTAACCCCTCCGTTCCTTTTTAATGTTGTTTTAGAACACGTGAGTGAACTTTTTGAAACTTTGACCATTAATACATGCAAAAATACCTGGATTCTTCACATAAAAATAATATTACTAGATTTATCATAAAAATATTTTCATATAATTATATTTTTATTTTTAATACTTTTTAATAGCATATAATTATAAAGAGTGATGATTAAATGTGTGAGTTGGAGACCGCATTAATATCCAAAGTGACAAGAAAAATGAACGGAGGTAGTAGCTCCCTAACATAGCAATTTCTTGAAATATGTTAAATGGTACTTAAGTGTTTTTTTTGTTTGTAAATACAAATTTTTTTATCTATTGGATGTTGCTTTGTAATTCATGTTATACTTTGTGATTTTTTTCGGGTCAATAATATGATAAGAGAGTAATCAATTTGTTTAGGGTCATCAGAAACTGCAGCATAAATGAAGGTAGCATTTTTATGGCTTTCATTGCATTTATTATAGTTTGTTTTGTTCATTGTATTCCTTATAGTTTGTTTTGTTCTTTTAAAAAAAACTGACGCACCATTTTTCACATAATTTAATTTGTACAAAACTAGTATATAATTGATGTAAAAAGGTCATGCAAAAAGAATAATATGTGTTGGAGTATTTCTTAATATATCACATCACATCCTAATGACTAACAAGCAAAAGTAATCAGTGCAGGCATGCAGCAAACTAGAGCATCCAACATCTAAAAAATGAGTACTTCCAAACAAAATATTACTCAAATAGGAGCGGATGAGAAAAGATGATTTCATCTATTAGATTTAGATCTAAGGGTTTAAACTTTAAGTACCATTTAGCAATAAAACACTCAAGTACTACCAGACATCACCTATTTGGTTTTCTTTCCTCGTACAGTTAAGGATGCTGTTTATTTAGATTCTAGATTGGTTTCCTAACTGTATGAGACCTCCAATTAGGGAGCTTCTTGTGTAGCTTCTAAACATCCGACGATAGGGCTAGATGTTTTTCTTTTAAAATTTTTAGTATTTTCTTAGCAGCTGTAATATATCTGTCATCTGTTTTTGTTATATATTGGATTTAAAATTTGCAGCTGTTTGTATATATACACTCCCATGCATGTAATATATATATATATATATATATATATATATATATATATATATATATATATATATATATATATATATATATATATATATATATGTATGTATGTGTGTGTGTGTATATATATAGGAAAAATCCTTATTACTCCCGGGTGTAGTTACACCCGGGTCATTCTCCGCTGATTTTGTTTGGAGATTCGTGTGGAGTCAGCCGGTAACAAACTCTACGCAAACGGGTTTGCGGAGGTAACATCCGATCAGGGGAATGAGGGAAACACTTCGTACGCAACAAGGAAAACTGAATAATAACGGAACCTGAATCAACGCCGAATAACACGGCAAACGTTACCTTCCGTACTCGCGATTTTTTATTTAAACGAACAGATTTGTTAGCCATATAGTGCGTTCCCACTTGAAAACTTAATTTTCATATTTTGCCTAATCAGATTTTACTACATCACATCCGTAACGGAGAAACACCCTTTCTGAAAAAACATCTTGTTACAGTTTCATGTCTAACATCCTTTTTCCTAAGTACGTACCTCCATGGATATTCATGCCATTTGCTTCAAAATTGTCTTCTCCAGGATTTTAAATCACTATCAGTGCTAACATGTAGCAGTACTTTATGTTCATAGGTCCCAGATAAGGAAAAACAAGTAGTATCTCGGACACACTACACTTTGGGGAGTATGAAGTATGATGTACACCATTCTGTAGTATTTGGATTGTGTTTACAATGTTTTCTACAATTCAATCTGACAACAATCACTACTAACCAACTGAAACCATGTGTCCCTTCGTGTTCGTATGTACATATTACCACTTGGTTTCAGTCCATTTTTGGTTTCATAATCTATTGAGGAGTACATACATACCTCCGATCATAGCATAATATTTTAGTTTCAGGACATACATACTCGCTATGGGAAAAAAAGGGACATACTCCCATTTCCACCTAATAAACCATACTCCCTAATCACTTTATTAAAAAATGGAGTTTGTACGATATACTACATGTTTGGGCGAAAGAAGTATGAAGTATTTCAAGCTGCCGCTTTGCCAAAAAAAACGGAATACCTACTTGTCTGGCCAGAATGTCCACGCTGCCGAGATTTAAGGTAAGGTTACGCCGATTATTCTCTACCATAATTACGTCAGATTATTAGGCGGGTATACCTCCGATGGTTAATGGGTTTGTTTTGATCGCCGGTCATGCTATCTTACCCAATAGCCCGATCAGGTTGTGGGATTCTAAGTTAGATGAATGGTGGATACAATAGGAGTAACTACACCTAGGAGTAGAAAAAGCTTTTATATATATATATATATATATATATATATATATATATATATATATATATATATATATATATATATATATATATATATATATATATATATATATATATATATATATATATATATATATATATATATATATATATATATATATATATATATATATATATATTAGTTGGAAAAGGAATTGAAGCCACACCACGGGTGGCGGCATCGCCCAAAAAACCACATACTTTTGAGGTCATCAATGACGGCTTTGCTAGGTAGAGTCCAACAACATAATACTACATATTGGAAGTTCTATACTTAGGTTGGAGAACTGCAGAATAAAAAGGGTAAGGTTCTCACACACCAATTTTTTATTAAAATAATCCATTTATAAAATATTTTATTAATAATCTATTGCCAACTTTCTTCCCAATTCTGACCTTTTTAGTCATACCACTCATGATGTGGCAAGATAACACTGTCACGCTAGTTACTATGGCATAGCCATATCCTACCACTCCACCACCAGTGCCACAGTAGCATTGTTTGACGAGTCCATCACCAATGGCATGATAAGAAGTGCTATTTAGAAAGATTTACACTCTGGCGTGATAGTATTATCTTACCACATCACGGGTGACGGCATCGCCCAAAAAAATCATTTTGGAAATAAAGCTAGCGATAGTAATAAAATAATTTAAAAGGGTTAAATAATAAAACAGTTCCCACACGTCCTTTCGATGCAACAGTTGGACCTCTTGTCAAGGGAAGGTGTTCGTAAATCATCCGCTATACAAAGTTCGGGGGATTCCCGGCCAGAGAGAGCGCCCACGTCGCCCCCAGCGCTCCCTCGGCCGGCGCGTGGCGGACAAATTCGCGTACGGTCGGGGGAGCAGTTTTGCGAAAAAGTCCCTGTATTTTTCGAAAATTACGTAAAGGTCCTTTTTCTCGCGGAAAGGTCCCTGTCAGTTTTTTTAGCCCCTCCACTTTGCAGGATAGCGCCCTGCGGTTTTCTAAATTACGCACGGGTCCTCGTTTGTTTACGTACAGGTCCTCGATTTTTTACGAAAAAACTCTTTAGCTTTTTCGGAAATACGCATATGCCCTCGATTTTTTAAAAAAAAACTCCTCACGAATTATCGCCTCTTTTGCTTCGGTACACACGGTGACTGGCGCGGCGTCGCGCCGCGCCTATGAGGCTAGTATAATACATAGTAGTATTACCTTGCTGCATGCAGAAGGTGAGAAGGGAAACTTGCTTATTTGTTTTGCTGGGTAAACTAATTATTCTGTAACTGTGACTATTTTCCATTTCTGTAATTCCTATAAAATTCTTATAAAACCCGTGGTAAATTTGCAATCTCTAGACCAACTATCAAAGATGTTATGCTCTAAGAAATGGTCCGATCAGTGCAAACTTTCTACCAACCACCGAACTGCATGCTATTGGGACAGCAATCCATACCTGGATTCTTCCGTCGCAAAAAAAAAAAAGAAAGAAAGAAAAAGAAGGAAAAACTGTCTGGATTCTGAAATAGCCGTCAATTGAACTGTATAGTATAGTGTCAGAGACACAAGGAAGGAAAAATATCTCGCGCGCACGAATCGCAAAGCATTCCATAACCCACCGCGAGGTCAAGCATATCAGCAGACCCGAGAGACCACGGTCGCTTCCTCAGATAACCGCCCACAGGCCACACCCAGAACACAACACAATACAGAGAGGCGGAGGGATAGCTACGCGCCGCTCTGCTCCATTTTCCCCGTGCTCTCTATCTCCATGGCGGGCAGGGACGGCGGCGGCGGTGACGCGGGCGCGCACGGCGCGTCGGGGCGGCTGGAGAGCATCCTGACGGACTCCTCGGCGCCGCTGGCGCGGCGCGCGTGGGCAGCGACGACGATCGAGCTCGGGATGCTGACGCGCCTGGCGGCGCCGGCGGTGGTGATGTACATGATCAACTACCTCATGTCCATGTCGACGCAGATCTTCTCCGGCCACCTCGGCAACCTAGAGCTCGCCGCCGCCTCGCTCGGCAACACCGGCATCCAGATATTCACCTACGGCCTCATGGTACACGCTTCCCCTCACTCATCTGTCTTTCCTACGCGTGCCATCGCTACTTAGCATGATTGGTTATTTTTTTCCCTAATTCCGTTTTGGGATTGGCAATGGTCCTTTACGGAGAGGCTCTAGAACGGAAACGTTTGACTTATCATTTTTGGCAATATTTTGATCAAAACAATAGGGCATATATGTATGCGCTGCTGCTTTAATCCATCCTTTCACTCGATAGAAACAGAGCACCGAACACAGAAATTTCTTAGCACCCATACTAACAGATGGAAGAGTGGTTGCTAAGTCCAGATTATATGGTACCAAAAAAATCTTGACAGTTTGTGCTACATGACAAAAAAGTGTTTAATCGTTTAGAGCATCTATAGGTGATGCTGATGATTTAGAGTAAAAATAACTAATAATAGTACTATAGAGAGGTGATATATACACGATAGCATAGCATAAAAAGTGGGGATTTCTCGCTCTGATTTCTCCAGGAAGAGAGTGTATTGTGATGCCAGCTGAGCCGTGCTCATTTTCTGGATGCCGATGTTAGATACGCAACTCGAATGGATTCGGTAGGTCCTGAACAACATGCTGCTTAAAACAAATGTTTTTTTCCGATTGGATTTATGACTTTGCGTTGCGAGGTCTTCGTCCCGATAAATCCCAGTAAATTCCCATTGCAATGTTTGAGCACGGACGGACATGGTTACCTGTCGTTCCTACTCCTGTTTCAACGGGAGGCACGTGAAGATCACGTGCATGTCGGTAAACTAAACCGTACGCCCGACCAGTCCCACCACGTAGCGTTACAATTAGGAGCTGCGTTTCCTCAACGTTAAGAGGCTTAGAGCATCTCTAAGAGATGCCCAATAAATTCACATCTTAAATCTCTTTTTACAGATCCTAATCACGATATAAGGTCCCAAAATAATCATTCCCTCCAACAGATACCCTAAACCAGAAAAACAGTATTGGGAGTCTAGATCATCTTCTATAAGTAGAGAGCGAGAGCCTATTTTTTGGGTGTGTTCTATTTTTGGGAGTCTATTTGGGAATCTGTTGGAGCTACTTTTTACCCTTCAACTCTAAAATTTAAATATTAAGAGTCATATAGAGTATCTCTTGGAGATGCTCTTAGGCTGCTTTTGGTTAGAGGTTAAATAATCGGGTTAGCTAATTTTAACCTAACTAAATTAGTTTAGTCTAAATTTTATGTTTGGTAATAAATTTCGTTAATCTAAATTACTATTTGGTTAGATTAGATAGAGAGGAGTGATTCAATGCTTCATCTCCATATGTAGTTTGCACCAATCTTGATGTATTCAAGGGGTAAATAGTTAGAATCAATCCTTAAATGTGCATTAATATTTTTGTAATTCACTACGCACTTGGCGCATTGAAGCATCTCCCTTAGAAGAATTAGCTAGGTTAGCACTAGAAAAAAAATTTAGATGTGTTAATTGTGTTGGATTAACTTATTCTACCAATTTGATATGTTAATTCTATGTTGGAAAAGTGAAAACGCTTTGACTAGATTATATTAATCCTCCTAACTTAATGATGTTTGGCGGGTTAAATCTCTAATCTAGCTATTCAATTGCCAGTAGTACTCTGGACGCTATATACCTCTATTTTTCAACTTATAACTTATGATTTAAGGTTTATGCCTTTTTACGAATAAACAAATGAGATGGTTTTTTCATCGTTTTTTAAAGTGATTTAGAGGATTATCATTTTCAAAGTAATTTATCAGTATTCGATTTATTTACATAAATACTTGTGTTAAACTTAAAAGTCATCAGCTGCCTGATGTAGAAATGTGACAAAATTACCAGATTGTCACGTGTGTGTATTCTAGATTGTCACGTGTAGAGTGGTGGGACCGGCCGCTTTTTTTGGAAACTAGGAATCCATCGAGTGGCCGTGGAACGTACTGCTCGATCGCATCGGATGCCTCCAAAAGTTAGCCTCGGCTGCTCTCATCACCATTCACCGATCGAGCCCTAGCACGCAGGGACGAGAGGCGTAGACGGCACGCCCGTCTTAATTAGCCCCTTTCTCGTAACGTCCTCCTGAATTCGTCGTGTTTGGTTCTGGAATGTTTCCTATATTTTCTTTGCAGTCTGGTCCAAGTAATCTATTCACCGTGCATGCTCCTCTCTCTCTCTCTTCCCTATATTTTCTTTGCAGTCTGGTCCAAGTAATCTATTCACCGTGCATGCTCTCTCTCTCTCTCTCTCTCTCTCTCTCTCTCTCTCTCTCTCTCTCTCTCCCTCTCTCTCCTCTTTTCGGGGAGTGCATGCTCCTTCTCTAGCTTGACTTCTTTTTTATCCCTAATCTTACACGGCGGCTCTTTTTTCCTTAAATTTTTCAATAATTTCATTGGTAAGTATGTTTTTTATGTCAAAATATAATGATTTGTACGCTTAGCTATCAACTTCTGTTCCATAATAAACTTCTATACTTCCACGAGCCATCGGGTTGATTTGAATATGTGTTTGGGCAGTAGAATTGTGAATAGACTTGACACAAATATGTGACTCGTTTGGTACAACGTACCTAGAAAAGTATCCATGGGAGTCCTGAGACAAAGCAGGATCTAACCGTAAAGCACCTTACAACCTTTTATGGGGGGTGATCGGTTCGGCTGAAAAGCTTATGGCTTATGGCTGAAAACATCAGAATGAAAAAAAGCATCATGTAATGACAGAGGCTTATTTAGCATAATTAAATTTAAAAAAATTTAAAAATATAAAAAATATGTTAGCCTATTACGTATAATACAAACAAATACGGGAAAAAAAACCGACAAAAAAACTCAACAAAAAGCCAAAAATTCAGAAAAAGATAAAACTTATGAATAGTGACAAATAAGCCCGCAGCACTGTAGCTGCAGCCATGTTGATCACTGCCAGTGGTCTGAAAAGTCCCGCTTTACGAGTGAGATGCACATGCGTTACAATGGAGTATCAAAATTGGGTGATACAATCAGCAACCGTGATCCAAAATTATACTAGTGATACCAATCATGAAGCTAATTTGACTAATCAGGAGTCGAGCATTCTTGCGGACTAATGCATCAAGGGCAAGGCATTGTTACAAGGAGGGTGGTGCGATGGTTACCTTCATGTTGGATTTCTTGGCTTGCAGCTTCTGGCATGATTCTCCTTGGCCACTTTCTTCCCTACACATCAGCGGCCGCCTCACTGCTCCGGTGGGACCCTGACCATGGCCGCCGCCGCTTGCCGGTAGGATGCTTGCCGCGTTCATCCTCTTTCTCCTCCACCAGCAACGTCGTCCCACATTCATCCTCTTCCTCCTCCACTAGTAGCGAGTACACCCTCGTTCAGTGGCGGATCCAGGAATTTCAAAATGGGTATTCAAAATTATAAAATATTGTTCAATTGAAAACATAAAAGTCCACAGTAGCGAAAATTAAAGTACAATTAGTTATATTAGAGACAACATCTCAAATAATATAAAGAAATTCTAAAATAATAAAAAATTAACACGACGATACTTCATACCTTCGAAACGAGATATAATATCATGCAGACAAACACACAAAAAGGAAGCAACTTCAGCAAGGAGTGAAAAACAAAACTCAAAGACTAATGGTTTTAACCATGATGATTGGAATTAGAGATGAACTGTTTCCCTGGAACTACTAATTTGAGTCAAAGTTCAAATCGGAATAATTCTATAATAGAGTTGTACAATCACAACGAGATGCTTTAATCAAGTTAAAAGACAATTCTCTTTGTTAGATTTTTGTATTTCCAAGCAGAAGTTCAAAAGTGCTTTTATCATGAACATACTTTGTTGAACAGTTTCTAACAAGCAACTTAAGTAGTATGCTAAACAAAATATGGATTAGACAGTCAGACATCAAAAGGATCAAATCATCCAAGTGTCCAACACTATGCAAAAACTTTAGAATCATTATAGATACCTCACTTGTTTAAGCAAAATACAACTCACGTCTTTATTTAGACACATAATTTTGCTTTAAATCAGAGATCGCTAAGGGAGTAGTAGACAGAGGGATTATCGGATTAGGGATATGGGGCCATGACGCTATGGAGGTCACTAGGTTGGGGAGGGTGAACCTGTGCGGCTGCACCGCATTGGCGAGCGACGATGGCAAGGTGACTTGCGTTGCGAAACGGCCGCTCCAGTACTCCTTTAAGACCAAAAGCTCATGCGCCACCAAATAGAGAGACAAAGAGGAGAGACTTGAGTGAGAGAAAAGACTGAGTGTGACCTAGAGTTTCTGTCATGTGTCATGTGAATCATGGTAGTGGCCTAGTGGGTCTAGGCCAGTATTTGGTACCAATTTGAGCTTAAGAAAGGGAAATAGGCCAAAAAATTAGTAATAATTTAGGCTAACTGTGTATGAACAAAATGAATTTGGCCTAACTACTAATATACATATATATTATACCTTATATATAGTAGATTTTTGGGCAAAATTTTTGAGTATTCGACTGAATACCCATGACTTACACTGGAACCGCCCCTGCCCTCGTTGGCATCACCACCGGCATGTGTGTCCGCTCCTACGCCCTTGACTCCGCTGATCCCTCCCCACGGTGGGTGCCTCGGGGCGATCACCGGCCCTCTGCCGTTCACATTTCTCGGTAATGCTGTGGTCACTGTTGATGCGCTTCTCATGATCGATCTTGCGATGGGATGGTGGGAGTAATGTCGGTTGTGATGTCGCACGGCCTCACGACGGCCCACCTATTTGTTTTCGATGGCCACATGGATTAGCGCAGTTATATGGGGCAGTTGTGTGAATCGTGTAAATAGGTTTTTCATGTTTTTTGGGTTTTTTAAACCGGATTTTTAGGGTGGGGATGGAAGGATTAATATGGTGGGATGAGGGATAAACTCCCTTTTATATTAGTACTAGTTACATGCCTATGCGTTACAACGGAATTTATTAGATGTACAGATAATTATGCTATGGAAAGAGGTTGCTCTGAACGGTTGGAAAGTGGAGAGTTGTAGGATCGTTGATAGCAGTCAGAGGGGGTAAATGATTGCAATACACAGCAGAAACTTTTTTAATTTTAAATTTTCTGCCTTTTAATTATTTAAAAAACCAGAAATAACAAAAACAAAAACAGTTTTTTTTTCTGATTTTACTGTAGCGCACTGTAGAAAAGCGCGGTAGCGGTTACCGTAGCATATTGTAGCAAAATATTTGTACTGTTACTGTAGCAAAAACTGTAGCGTCGAAAACTTCCGATCGATCAGCGAAACAGGCACGTTTTAGCTTAATCTTCCAATCAATTTTTAATTAAAACTAATTCATGTATGTAAGTAACAAAAATACCTACAAAGATCAATGCATGTAGAATCTATAGGAATCAAAAAACCAAGAAAAAGAATAATATATGCGAATTAAAAAACTCACAAATTTTATTCAAAAAACGTAGATACTATTCATCCATGGCTCCAGCTGCTACGCTCTTTCTTCTGTTTGTCTTCACGATGGCGCAGTACTCCCTAAAACCGCGTATTCTTTTGCGTCTCCACGGCCACTCTGTTCTCTTTTTCTCCTTGCGCTCCGTTCTTTTTATATAGCCAACTCCGAATCCTATTCAATCTCAACTTAGAATCCTAATCCAACTCAGAATCCTATTAAATCTCTACTTAGAATCCTAATCCAACTCATCCAATTAGACCTGTGCCTTTTTATCTCAACTAGGCTTTTGGCCCACTAATTTTCAAGAGACCCGAAACCCTTCCTAACACGGGTTTTACACACTCACGACTTTTCTAACGTGTCACATGTCGAAGCCTCCAGGACCGCACCTCCCGTAGCTTCTCCATGTATCATTCACCTTTGATCTCCATGCGCCCCAAGCATGAGCCCGACTATCTCGTGACCTCCTTGACCGTCCGAACCTCGGATTTCCCCATCCTAGTCCCGGTACACATCGTCACTGACCATGATCGTCTCCATGCTCAACCTGCACATGCAAAGACCAAAGAATATTTTTCCGGCATAAGTTCGTCCTAACTTGACCAACATCAGTCCATACGCACACACACGACAGCTCGCATAATAACGCTAAGAAATATTACCAAATATTCATCGTAAATTAATCATTGTCAATTATTCATTACCAAAATATCCTAGACCTAGCCACATAGTCTAACAATCTCCCCCTTGATGAATACATTAACAACACCTCAAGATTGCATGATGAATTAGCTTCAAATAGATATAAGTGAAAAACTAAAGCCGAAAAAGCATTTCACGCCACAAGTCTCATATCTCTCCCCCTCAACACAAGAGATGTACATTTAGCAAATTTCTCCAATATCTCACAAAGCACACCAAATCTCTCCCCCTTTGGCAATGTAATCATCAAGAAAATTCAGAGAAGGAATAATTCTAAGAAGGAGCACTGAGAGTAAAAATCAAGAAGCTTTGTAGATTATCCAAGTCATTTTGAATTAATTTTATAATTTAACCAAGCCATATTTTTGAGTAGAGCTATCTACATCATATAAAGTCATATATCATATAGCAATATCAAAACAAAGTTTTGAATATGATTAAGCAATTTATATCAATGACAACCATCTCAACAATGACCAAGCCAATTATAGAGAGCACAATGAGATATCACAACAAAAAGTCAAAACCTAAAAGTGAATCAAAATTTAAATCCAGACGAGCTAGTAGTCTCATATAACGACCTATTGCTCCACACTCAATTCATAGACATGTGGCATGCTTGTAGTATACTTCTTTTCATAATGAAATGCTTCTAGCATACTTGCTTTAGATTATGGCATTCTTGAAGCATACTTCTTTTCATTTTGCGCACTTTTGTGCTTTTTCTCTTTGTTTACCATGGCATGCTTGAAGTATACATCTTTTCAATTATCTTTCTCATTTTTTTTTATAACGTGCCAAATTGAGTGATCATAAAAGATCGCCATATGAAAATATAAGTCTCATAGCCGAGATTTAAAACAAGACTCACAATTAAACTAATCCTTTTTGATGAACATCGTAGAGTACTATTTATAATCAATTTAGTCAAAGTATTCCACCATGTCATATTTTAGTTCAAATATTACAAATTAATTATAATCAGTCATAATCAAAGCTACACAACATATAAGTAAATATGATAAAGAGCTCTACAACTCATTTAATTTCAATGGCTTAGACTTATTGATTTATTTGACAAGGATAATAAAAAAAGCTACTGAAATTTTTAAACAACAAACTCCCCCTCAGAATAATCCCATAAGATGTAATACTCCCAACTCACTTCGCAAATGAGGAAAACGAGAAGTATCAAGCGATTTTGTGTGCATATCAGCAACTTGAGAATTTAACAAGATGTAAGACTACATTACCTTTTCCACATGGTCTCTCAAAAAGTGAAATCTTTTGAAGGCATCAAAGAGAGTGAAGAACCATCGAGTGTTCCAATCAAGAATGATGTAAAAGACCGGAACTCAATCTAGCTCATGTTCTCTATCCTTGTCAGCTGTTCTTACATCACAGGAAACATCGGAGCAACAATGTTAGAACCAAAATCACGTGCATGTGGGTGATCAGAACGCCGTGAATTATTTGAATTAAATCCCAATCTAGTATGAGAAGAAGATTTAAAGCCATCATAAAAGTTCTCTAAAAATGTAGCTTTTGCATTTGTTCTAGGAACAAAAAACATTGCACGTTTTTGTTTCAAAGCATTCAATGTTTCCTTTTTCTCTTTCTTTGCACGTCTAAAGTAAAATTCATGCAAGTGTCCATCACTTCCATAATAGATGCATTGAAATTTAACATAACCACTATTCTTTTGAGATGATGAGCTAGCACCTACATTATCATTCGATGGACTTTGCACAAAGCCAGCAGATTTAAACACGGTTTGTTTTGGTTCAAGTTTCACTTCAATTTTTTCAGGTTCAAGAGGCTTAATAACCTTAGGAGGATTATTCTTGGCATGCTCAACAAAATTAAATCCTAGACCACGATTTTTCACACTTGTTTTTGACTTGTCTAGTATCATATTCAAAATTTTCTTGGCAAAAGAAAATCTCTCTAAAGTGTCTTTCAGGTACTCATTCTCTTTAGCTAGAGTGGGACAAGTTGTGCATTTAACAGATTTATTTATAAGATTTTTAGAAGCACTAGACTGAGCCAATCTTTCTTTTTCAGCAAAATCATTAAGTTGTCTAGTCAAAACTTCTATATCTGTGTTAAGCTTAGGACATTTAGAACAAGATGATATATCATTATAAAGCATCTGTTGAATTGTTTTCTGAGATGAGTTAAGTCTAGCTTCACAAGAATTATCACCATTAGACTTGCTAGATTGTGAAGCTAAAGCAATTGATTTATTACCATTATTTTTTCTATCAAAAACATCTAATTCATGAGTTTTCAATTTAGAATAAAGTACATCTAATATAAAGTGTACTCATGATAGTAGATTCTCTAATGGATGTAACCTTCATCTCCTATATAGACATCTAATGCTCCAAGTAATTGACGTGCATTTTCAGCATCAGTATAAGTAAAGCGGGCAAAGAATTTTATTAAAGCGGGCAAAGAGATCATCTATTGATTCACCAGGTTTCATCTCAAAACGCATGTATTATTTTTTGTACATATCTTGACGTACCTCTTTAATAGTAGATGAATCCTCATGATAATCACATAGTGCTTTCCATACCTCATATGCGGATTTAAGATGCACAACACGATCAGAATCACTCCTTCCTAGTCCTAGAATTATTAGGTCTTTGCCTTGCTATTTGCCTCCACTTATGCTATATTTGCTGCTGACACAGCATCATTCTCGGGCACTTGATAAGGCTTGTAGATCTTCTCCCATATTGCAAAGCTTTGAGCTTTAATGTATGCCTCCATCTTCGCTTTCCAATACTGAAAATCAACACTATCGAAAAAGCAAGGTTTTGTGAAATACCTATCCGTCGACATGTTTTCTAATCACCGGTTAAGATCAATTAGAAAAATAAACCCGTTCTGATACCACTTGTAGGATCGTTGATAGCAATCAGGGGGTGAATGATTGCAATACACAGCGAAAACTTTTTTTTAATTTTAAATTTTCTGCCTTTTAATTGTTTAAAAAACCAGAAATAACAAAACGCGAATTTTTTCTTTCGATTTTCTTTGTAGCAATCTCAGAGCGCATCGTAGCAAAGCACGGTAGCGATTCATTGTAGCATATTGTAGCAAAATCTCGTAGCGTTCTTCAGAGCGTCGAAAACTTCCGATTGATCAGCGAAACATGCACGTTTTTGCTTAATCTTCCAATCAAATTTTAATTAAAACTAATTCATGTATGTAAGTAACAAAAATACCTAGACAAAGATCAATGCATGAAGAATCTATAAGAATAAAAAAACCAAGAAAAAGGATAATAGATACGAATTAAAAAACTCACAAACTTTATTCAAAAAACGTAGACACTATTCATCCATGGCTCCAGCTGCTACGCTCTTTCTTCTGTTTGTCTTCACGATGGCGCGGTACTCCCTAAAAACGCGTATTCTTTGCGTCTCCATGGCCGCTCTGTTCTCTTTTTCTCCTTGCGCTCTATTGTTTTTACACAGCCAACTCTGAATCCTATTCAATCTCAACTTAGAATTCTAATCCAACTCAGAATCCTATTCAATCTCTACTTAGAATCCTAATCCAACTCATCCAATTAGAACTGGGCCTTTTTACCTCAACTAGGCTTTTGGCCCACTAATTTTCAAGGGATCCGAAACCCTTCCTAACACGGGTTTTTCACACAAGACTTTTCTAACGTGTTACATGTCGAAGCCTCCAGGACCGCACCTCCCGTAGCTTCTCCACGTATCATTCACCTTTGATCTCCATGCGCCCCAAGAATGAGCCCGACTATCTCGTGACCTCCTTGACCGTCCGAACCTCGGATTTCCCCATCCTAGTCCCGGTACACCTCGTCACCGACCATGACCGTCTCAATGCTCAACCTGCACATGCAAAGACCAAAGAATATTTTTCCGGCACAAGTTCGTCCTAACTTGACCAACATCAGTCCATACGCACACACGCGACACAACTCGCATAATAATGCTAATCAATATAACCAAATATTCATTATCGTAAATTAATCATTGTCAATTATTCATCACCAAAATATCCTACGACATGTAGTCAACGTACATGCTGTAAACCAGACTTCTTGCCATGTTCTTCCAAATGCCAAACTCATATCACCCAAAAATTTGATGCCATCTTGACCTTCCAATGTCCCTGCCCTCACTGTCCTCTTCATCATGCAGGTCCACATGCCACTAATGATGACATCTCAATGATTTACTACATCTGTTGACTAGTTTAAACCTGTATACAAAAGAAATGCATTACCTGAACCCAAGAAAGATGAGCTGCATCCACATCTAAGTTATGGATATTTGTCATGCTCCTAATTACCTCAGGAACACAATCGAGTGTTCACAAATGAAATGACTTTTCCTTCTTCTGTTAAAAACTGTGATATTATAGTGTACCTTGATTGTCCTAACCGGCGAGCACCATTGGCCGCACCCGCTGCATCATGGGCCCACGCCATGCGTCCTCAGCCTCCCAGATCTCCTCTTCCCTGTTGTTCTTGGTGAAGTTGTAATTGCACACCTGGCTCCATGAACCAGTGCCATCGGCTGCTGTTTGCGCTATTGTCTATACTAATTACAGCACCATAGGCACCATAGGTCATGATGTTGACGACAGCCGGCTAAGGGTGAAGTCCAGCGATGTCGATCTCGGCCAAGGGCACTGAACGACTGGGCTGGATGAAGAAGAAAGGAAAGTGGTCGACGTCGTGGATCCAGAAAGAGGGGACGTGGCGGCCGTCACAGGAGAAGAAAGGAAGGTTGTGGAGAAGAAAGGAAGGTTGTGGCGGTCATGGATCCAACGATGGCGGTCGTCGGGACTACGGTAGAGGCGGCAGCGGTGTTGCGACGTGGAGAGAGGTGGCAGTTGTTGCGACCTGGAGAGAGGCAGCGGTTGTCGGGACCTAAGGGAGGGATCTCGAGCCAGTAGGCAGCGGTCTTTAATGTTGGATTTGTCTCACGTGGTGGACTACACGCGAGCACTTCACGTGGTCGAATCTTCCTGTGGTCGAACACACGCGAGCACTTCACGTGGTCGAAACTTCTCGTGGTTGAACAAACGTGAGCACTTCCCGTGGTCGAACAAACGTGAGCACTTCTCGGTGTCTTTTCTGGTTTTCTTCCCTTTATATACTATTGAATACAACAAACGGTTATAAAACTTTGATGGTGCGTTACCACCAGTAAATACCCAACGTTACGCTAGTAGATACTCGACTAATACAGAGAGCTAAATGTAGAGAAACGGTCAGTAAACAAACTTTTAAAACAAACTTAAACTCCTACTTCTAACCAACTTATGCATGACCGAAAGAACTTTAAACAAAGAAACAAATATATAGTGAAATTACTTAACATTTAAAATGGACCTCACCGTTGCCAACAGCGTTGGCTGACGAGACGGACCTCGCCAGCTGAGGTCGAAATGGCGACTCAAGAAGGGATGCGGCGGCAGCGTCGACTCGAAGTAGCAGATGGCCGGAGGACGGCCTGGACTAGCGGGAAGGCGTGGGGATGGGGATGGCTATGCGGCGGATGCAGGTGATGGCTGCGGGTGGGAAATTGGATGGAGGCTGGCGACTAGGGGTAGTGAAGGTTAGGGTATGAGCATGATGTGGAGAATTTTTTGTGTCGTTTTTTAAGCCGGTTTCTAGTCTTTCTAAGAGGGTTTTTGATGGGAAAGTGCGACCTAGGGAGGTAATAGGTGGGAAGGGTATGACCAGGCCTGCATATCGGCGCTCGTTTTTTCCCAAAGGAGCCATGTGGGGTGCGCATGAGGATGGGAGAGGTGGAGAACCACCAACTCCTATTTTTATATTAGTAAAGATATGTGTTTTCAGCATTTTTGGCTCGCTCATTGACACAGTACTGACAATGCGTTTCATGTGAGTGTGAGGAACCCAAGTTGTGAACCTTGTGCAGGGTATGCGTTCATTGATTCAACCAAATTATAATATTTTTCTTGAAACTAGCTGATTAGCCCATGCAATTGCATGTTCTTGTGTGGTATAATATAGTGTACAAAGTTTTTTATGTGCACTTCCTAATTTTGAAACTCCTATGTCGCAAACAAAATGCATTTATGATATTTGACTTTGAATTCAATTACTGTAATTTATTTTGAAATCTCTCTTTCCCTATTGGAAAGAAAATTGGGAGGTAGGCCTGTCTAGCAAATTTACACACATTCAACCTTTGAATTATAAGTGACATGAAAAAGTCCTCAATATTTTTAATGTTTAATTTTCTTGTTTTCCTTGACTATTGATTGTGATATTTTTCACTTTGTTGCATTTTATCGATTTAATTTATAATTTTGGAACATACAACTTATATTGAAATCTTTATAAATTTTAGGAAGCAAAAATGAGGTAGCATTATGAAATTCTAGAAGATGGTGAGGAGTTAGCACTGCAGAGAAAGAAAGAGGAACAATCTGTGGGAAAAAAAAGCTTCCTTCGTTCTTTTTCATTGACGTTCAAGAATTTGCGCTGTGCCATCAAACTTTCTAAAGTTTAACTGCCAATACGTTTAAAGCCATCTAGATTGGCTATATAAAAATTATATCATTTGATTTGTCGATGAAAGTATTTTTACAATATTATAACTTTACTAGCGGATCTTAATGTAAAGTTACCAAAAAAGTAACAATCAAAATCGTATCTTAGAAACTATAGATAACACATAGCACATTGGTACATCATCTCAACCATAATCTGCATTCAGATTTTTTTAAAAAGGAATAATCGCAACCAGTTCTACCAGTATAATTATTTCAACCTTAAATTTGTTGTCTACTACTAATTTAATTTAGCTCCAAGTACCAACTAATTCTAAGCTACAACCTATAATACTATCATAGTATCTTGATATGTGCATAACTATTCGTTACAGTAACGAGACATTTCGTCTTTGCAGCTGGGCATGGGTAGTGCGGTGGAGACACTCTGCGGACAGGCCTACGGTGCACAGAAGTATGAGATGCTCGGAATTTACCTGCAACGCTCTGCCGTGCTCCTGTGCGGCACCGGCATACCGCTTGTGGTGATCTACGCCTTCTCCAAACCGATCCTCCTGTTCCTGGGACAGTCACCGGAGATCGCCCACGCCGCGTCGATTTTCGTGTACGGCCTGATACCGCAGATCTTCGCGTACGCCATCAACTTCCCGATTCAGAAGTTCATGCAGGCGCAGAGCATTGTTCTGCCTGGCGCTTACATCTCGACAACCACACTCGCGTTGCACCTGCTGCTGAGCTGGGTTATCGTGTACAAGGTCGGGCTGGGGCTGCTTGGAGCCTCCCTGGTGTTGAGCCTGAGCTGGTGGATCATCGTCGCCGCCCAGTTTGCGTACATTGTCATGAGCCCAAAGTGTCGGCGCACATGGACCGGGTTCACATGCCAGGCGTTCTCCGGCTTGTGGGAGTTTCTGAAGCTTTCAGCTGCATCTGCGGTTATGCTGTGCCTTGAGACATGGTACTTTCAGGTGTTGGTGCTCATTGCCGGGTTGCTCCCGAATCCTGAGCTTGCCTTGGATGCTCTCTCTGTATGGTGAGTACCATTCATTGTACTTCATTCTGCTCTAGCTAGTAATCAGAATTGGTGCTGACTTGCTTGTTTCCGGTGCAGCATGACAATTTCAGGTTGGGTCTTCATGATCTCAGTAGGATTCAACGCTGCAGCTAGGTTCGCGGTTCAACAACTCAAACTGAATGAACATTGCCATAGTTTAATAAGGGACTAATTAACTGCTTATTCTAACTTTTGAATATTTTTCAGTGTAAGAGTGAGCAATGAACTTGGTGCCGGCAACCCGAAGTCTGCATTTTTCTCAGTGTGGGTCGTGACCGTGCTCTCTGCAATAATCTCTGTCATCCTTGCCATTGTGATCCTCTGCCTTCGCAACTACATCAGCTACTTGTTCACAGAGGGTGAGGTGGTTTCAAACGCGGTGGCAGATCTCTGCCCACTGCTGGCCATCACGCTCATTCTCAATGGCATCCAACCTGTTCTCTCAGGTAAAATTTCAGAAATTCTGTAAATGTGAACATGTGACGTCTTCCAATTGTCAATCTTGAGTAGTCCATACGTTTAACATCCAAAACTGGCCTTTGTCTATTCTTTTTTTTTTGTGGGGAAAGAGAGAGCTTTGTTAATTAGGAGAAACAAAATTACAAATCATTCGAGACTAGCGACCTGACGCACTCAGGAGCTTGATCTCTCCAAACAGCACAATGAAAATTTCTCCTAGCTAAATGTGCAAGTTGATGAGCTACCTTATTACACACACTCCTAACCGGCCTTTCTATATTCTGTTCATGTCAACTGCATTATTGAAATTTCAAACAGCTGGGGCAAGTTTTATCCCCATCCTCATTTTGCTAACCAGATTAATTTCAGCCCAATTCCAGTGCCTGGAGGATTCCATTAAGAGTTAGACGCTGTAAAGGATTATGAGTGACATCTCCAAAAGCTAGCTTCCATTTTGTAAATCCAATATATATTTTTTGTCAAAATTAGTGAATCCTTCAACATACCACATGGTAACAGTACATTTGATTAGAAAGTTCCTATTAACAGATGAAAAACCCTATATTTGAAACCGAGAAAAAACATTTTTACATATTTATATTTGTATTTAGTACTGTGTATTCAGATTCAGCAAGCATTGGGGGCAACTTGTTAGATTTTGGATAAAAACTCACACGATCGCAGTGGACACAACTCACACTTTCATGTGAAACATAAGGAACAAGATGAACAGCACACAGAGTATTTTTGTGGCACCACTTAACTTGTCTTTCTCTTGCTTTTCCTCTTATTTAAAAGCATCAACTCTCTGTTGGTTACATGCAGCCTTAAATGCCGCTGCGTCCTTTGGACTAGCTCCCACGTTCCCTGACCCATGACCTTCCCTCTTCAGGAGATTAACTCCTCTTAAACATCTGGTAGCTATCCACTAACTCCACATGATGCATGCACCAACTCATGGTCACGCACAGACACACACCTTCATACTCAAAATAAATAACATAAATAAAACTTTTGTCAAGATTAAATCTAACACAACTGAGGTATCTTGGTCCCTATTCCAATTTAATATAGGGTGTACAATACGCTACTATGTATTCAGATTCAGGAAGCATTGGAGGCAACTGAGGTATTTTGGTCCCTATTCCAATTTAACATAGGGTGTACAGTACCCTCCATCCTTTTCTCTTGTAGTTAAATTTTGGCAACTAAACGGCGCGGGATGAATTATCACGTCTTGTCATGATCAGAATAAATGTTTTTGTATTGTGATAACATATGGTGATAGTGGACATTTCTAAGATGCATCGAAATGACTACACAGGTGTTGCTGTTGGATGTGGATGGCAACAGTTTGTAGCTTACGTGAACATCGGCTGTTACTACATCATCGGCGTCCCACTTGGTGCTCTTCTCGGTTTTGTCTTCAAGCTTGGAGTAAAGGTGACTGATTTACCTGTAAATCGTTCATCGTTCATACCAAAACCATCAATTCTGTAATATAACTTGTATTCAGTCATGGAAACTGATGTGTCCTCACAGGGCATTTGGGGTGGGATGATTGGAGGAACGTGCATGCAGACGGCCATTCTGCTGTGGGTCACAGTGAGAACTGATTGGAACAAAGAGGTACCTGTTACTAAACCTATACAGCAGAAAGCTACATTTTTCATTTCCATTTTGTACAAAGGTATTAATTATGAAAAATGGAGTTCTGAACTACCTGAGGTCCCAAGATTCGAGCTACCTTTCTTTGTCGCCAATCTGTCAACATAAATGTATAGTAGAACTCTTGTTTCTCACCGTACACAAACTCTTTTCTCGTGATTCAAATCTTCTTGGGAGTAAATGCAGATGCGCGTCAGTCACAAATATGCCAATAGGTTTAGAACGGAATTTTCAATTGGTGTCCATCGATAGGGAATCTTTGTCGCTACAAGTTTTGATTCCCTCATCTGTTCACTAACAGTGCTAGCTTAATCATTTGATGAAACAATCTTATTCTATATGCCATGAGACTTATATCTTTGTGTTTTGGGATTGCGTACATTGTTATGATTGTTGCATCTTAAGTCTTATTGTGCTTATTGTGAATGACTTGCGTGATCATATATCTCACATAGGGGACATGCCAGCTGAGCACAAGGGCAGCTGCCCACCTTTGCCAATTATTCAACAATGTCGCATGATCCATAGTTCCAAAAATGTAAAAAGATCAGTATTTGAACTACTTTAGATGCACTACATATCTTCAAATTATCAATGTGATTCACCCATACTAGAGAACCAAAAATGACAAGTTGCACACGTGGTCATTTTTTGGTTTTCTTCACTGTAGATGAATTTGTATCCCAGCACATAAAAATATAAGTTGTTGCTGCCGTTGTCTCTGTTTGGATAATCTAATTGCATTGCCGCTGCTTCTGCTGTTGTTTCTGTTTGGATAATCTACAGGTGGAGGAGACACAGAAAAGATTGAACAAGTGGGAGGACAAGAAGGAGCCCCTTCTTGCAGGGTTCAGGGATGATCACTAAGTGGTTCAATAGAGATTTGTTTTCAATTGAACCACTAGCGCTGGCTTCGAGATTCGCCACTAGCATGGCACATGTATTGGGACAGAATTCGGGTGCCTCAGTTCATAGACCGTGCAAGGAGTGCTTATCAGACTTCAGATCTGCTTTAATAGTAACATCAGGTCATGGATATTTTAAATTTTGATTTGGGACGTCTAGATGTAGAGGACTGTACTCAACTCTTACAAATTTTGCAATGGAGTGAGGAGGAGATGTAGAATCAGAACTGAAGTTTCTGTTATGGTTCACTCAGCGAGGTCTGAGGTTTAAATCGAAGCGGAAATTTAGCCCTTTCGGATCGCAGCAATTTTGCAGAAGCTATGCAGTAATAAATTCTCCAAAATCCTTGTGAGAATTCTCTAATCCAACTGGAAATGGAACTCGTATGTGAATGAACAAGAGGGATAGTCCACTCCGGAACGTTGGATCAAAATTGTTTTAGAACCAGGAATGTGGAAAATTAAGGAAAGCTATGTAGGGTACACACTATTTGTGATGTACGTCTTCACCAGTTGCTTTCAACTTCGAAAGGGTACCATCAAGGCGCCAGCCTGTCCTTTGTCATTGTGTAGCACGGTTTGTGAAGGGCAATGTGAGAAATTCCAGCGTAATGTTAAGTGAATTATAGTAAATTTTATGGAGTGAATATTTGATTTTGTAAAGATTATATTTTATCAGGATAACTTTCAGAATTTTTTAGGCAAATTGATATGACCGCAGCAGTCATACTGTAGAGCGGTAGTACTGCGACG
Source organism: Dendrocalamus sinicus (assembly GCA_036346575.1). NCBI lineage: Eukaryota > Viridiplantae > Streptophyta > Magnoliopsida > Poales > Poaceae > Dendrocalamus > Dendrocalamus sinicus. Next base: position 21,245,736 of record CM070648.1, read on the forward strand.
GTTAGACCACAGAGCGGTAGTACCATGATTTTCTTGCTGGTAGCTTATTTTCAAAAAGGTCTAGTTGCGGGGTGTGGTAGTATTGGCTTGTGGTGGGTGGTAGTATCGGTCAGGGTGAAAATTCTTAGATATTGAGAACTTTGAGTCATTGATTGATTTGAGTTGACCTAGGTCAATGTATTAATGTTGTATGAAGCATATTTTGACTAACGTAGGTTAAGTTTTGAAGAACTTCTACCCAAAAATGATTTCTTTGTCTTTGGATGTGCAGGGACGCTTGGAGCCAATCATGATCAATGACGAGAATTGTGGCTACGCTCATGGATGCTGTGTGAGATGGCCGAGCTTAAGCATGACACATGAAGGTGGAAAATATTGAAGGGAAGTTTGAGTGACGAGTTGAACCATATGGCTTGGTCGGTCCAAGTGAGTCGTGATCCAGTGGAACCTGAATGGGAGAGACTTGCCATGTATGACAAGTCAGTGGTGGATCCACATGTGGCAAGCATGGTTGTTGCTTGTAAGGAAAGATGAAGATTGGATTAATAAAGGGTATTTTGATAAGTTGACCAAAATACCAAAAACTATCTTGGATCAAAACCACAGCGTTTAGGAAAACTGTTTAGGTCAAAGAAAATATGAGAATATCAAGTTAGATCAAGGCTAAGAACTTAACGGATTTAGACTTATGTGCTTTGAAAAGCGTGCATAAGTATAGTGTGTGTTATGTGGAGTTAACGGGTTCCCCCATATGTGCTAAATGAATAGTATCTATTAGGGTTAGTGGGGCTAGTTGCCTTGTCTATTTAATGGGTTGAGATGGAGATTTGCTAGTTATCCATCCAACAATCTTAGCTTTACTCATTGAAGCCAAGCGTTCTAGGGTTTGGGTTTTGAGAAGTGTGAGTGCTGTGTTGTACTTTCTTATCCTTCAGGTGGAGTAGTTGTAAAACCTTCATCATCAAGTAGCAATATATCAACTTTGTTTAATAGACTGAATTCACTGTAGCGGTACTACCGATTACTGTAGCGGTACTATCACGATTACTATGTTAGCTTTCCATCCCAAATCTTCATAGCTTTGTAGCTATTAGAGTGAGGGATTGGCAAGTACTTGGAGGAAAATTTTGGAGGCACCATTTATACCCTCCACTCTATCGCCATACCGATCCTACATTAGAGCCCTATTAGTTCTTCTCATAAATCTTAATCGATCTTAAGAGCCATGGCATCAGATAAGTATTCAACCAAGTCACTCATTTTTGATGGAATTGATTTTTTCCTATTGAAAGGCTTGAATACAATTCTACATAGAGGCCCAAGGGAAAGCAATTTGGATTAAAAATCAATAATCCTTATGCTGTGTCGGCCAATGATCAAGTTACACTAGATGTAGAGGTAAAAAGTCGGCTCATAATTTCCTGATTCAAGAGCTTAGTTGATCTAAGTTTGAGCGAGTTGCTCACTTGAGATCTGTTCATAAGATCTGGAAGACCCTTAGTAACTACCATGAGAGCTCTACCGTGATCAAGAAAGTGAGATAGAACCAATTAAAGAAAAAATACTCAAAGATGAAGCAAAAGCCTGTGAATCATGGGATGAGTTGTGAGGAAGATTCAACAAGATTATTCATGATCTTCAAGCTATTAGCTTGACCTTTTCTAATTCTAAGAATGCACACTAGTTGTTTGATGTACTTAATGTGAAGGTTTGGATAATAAAAATTACTTCCATCAATGACAACACTGTCATAAGTGAGCTTACCATGGATAAGCTCTACTTGAGGTTGAAGACGCATGACATTGAATTCATCTCATGTCTCCCTAAGATAGAGTCGATGACACTTGTGATTAACCGTACTCATAACAGCTCTTCAAGTTTTTTGGATTTTCATTGTCAGCATTGTTTTCTTTGAGTGATGAGCAGCTAAAGAAGTTTTCTAAAGATGACTTAGCCCTTAATCCATAAAATTCACAAGAGCATACAAGAAGGTGAGGAACAAGAGAAGGGGTGATCCAATCATTTGCTTTGAGTGTAGTGAGCCGAACCACATTTGGGCTAAGTGTGCCAACTGAAGGGCAAGGAGGAGGACTGAAGGTGTCCTCAAGCTCAAGACACGAAGTCTAAGAAGCCCAACTGCCGCAAGTTCATCAACTGGGTCCTTGTGCTCTTGAGAGCATCAACATGAGCAATGTGGACTTGGGGACAGAGGACAACGAGGACAACTCCACAGCAAGAAGAAGACCTAAGACTTCACTAGCATGTGCTTCATGACCAAGGGTAGCATCGACGTCGATTTCTCCTCCAACGAGCCCTACAATGACCCCGACGAGATATGCCCCTCCTCCAAAGAGATAAAATATGCTCTTGTTGCTATTAAACAAAAACTGAAGAAACATGCTAAAATGATCAACAGTCAGGATATTATGATTGTCAACTTGACCAAGAAGTTGTTAGGCTCAAATCTACGAATCCTAATGATAACTATGCATCTTGCTCTTGCTTGCATGATCAATTGTATAATCAAAAATTGCTTATTCTTCTGTTACTAGTTAGCTTAAAAATGTTCTAGATGAACTAGAATCTCTCAAGTCTAGTATTGATCATGATTGCATGAATGCTATTTTCTTAGATGTAATTCCTTTAGATACTATTTCTTCATCTTACTTAAATTATTCTTTGCTTGAATTAAAATTGGATAGTGCTACTAAGGAATTACTCAAATTTAATCATGGTCATAGTTTCTTTCATTGTGAGGATAGCAAAATTAAAATGAAACAAATGACTAGAATGCTTCTTCATTCTAGAACTGAATCTTATGAAAATTATCCTAGGCTCACAATTGAGATTGATACTCTTAACAAGATACATGAGGATAAATATAAAATTAAAAATTCCATGTTTTTGACTGCATCTAAGAAAGTAATTGATTATATTTCTTGTGCATTTTGTGATGAAATTAGGACTAATTTAGATGAGATGCATGAGGCTTTTAGAGTCTATTTAAGGACCAGTCGGATATTGTTAGAAATTCCCCTTGCGTGTCTTGTGTGGGCTTTGAAACTAGATGTAACAGTCCACAAAGAGAGATATACTAGGGCAACCAAAATAATTGAGTGTGCCACATGTGAGAATCTAGCCTATGAAAATGACTACCTCAAAAAGATCCTCGAGAGATTCTCTAGTTGAGAAAAAGAATCTCAATATGATCTTTGACCAATCTAAGGTGAGTGTGAAGAAGAGAGGCTTAGAATTTAATTCCCAAGAGCATTCCAAGAACCATCCACCTACGGTTGTGAGAGTTGTTAAGAGTGGCAATTTTGAGGTAAAACCACCTGAGCCATCCAAGACTGTCTTTAGGTAAGCAGGTTTTACCCAAACCCCTTCTAGCAAGTTAGATGCTACTACTTCAGCAGGCCAGTCCCCTTAAGAAGTCATGTACCATTGCACCTTCTGTAAGAAGAATGACCACATTATTGAGTTCTGATTCTGTAGAACCAAGATTGAGAGAAAAGATAGGATGCATACTTTGAGGTCCATTAGAAGTTCCCTTACCTGTGAATGTATCTAGAAGGTAGCTTATCTTTCTTTCTAGACATAGGTCTAGGTTTGTAGATGACTTCTTTAGCTCCTTTGGTGGCTCTAGACAATGCTTTGAGTTAGGGTATCGTGAGGTATGGGCCTTTTGGTAGGCCGATTTGAAGAGGTCTAGGTGGTTCTCATGTGCACCCTAATGATTATCTTGCTAACTATTCTATTTTTGCTTCTACTACTATTCCCAGACATCGTATGACTCAGTACTGAATTTCTAAGTCTTTCATTACTAACCCTAATACTAAGACACATATGTTTCCTGTTTATGCCCTATAGGTCCATCGAGCAGGGAAGAAGGATGTGTGGCTTGTTGACTCTGAGTGTTCTTGACACATGATTGGAGATTCATGATGATTCCCCTCCCTCACTCGTGCATCCGATAGCAAGTTGATAACATTTGGGGATGTTTCACTGGACTATGACAGCAAAGAGCATAGTGCACATCATGTAATGCCCTAGACATTGATTCGACATTTTTAGAAATATTTAATAGATTCGTGGAGTTCTTTTTCTTCCATTGAATCGCGAAAGCAGTTGTGGGCTACGAATTTGTCTAAAAAGAGAAAAAAGAGAAGGAGGAGGGTTGGTGGGCTGTCCAAAAAGGAAGGTCAGGCCTTCCACCACCCACCTAGGGCCCAAGTTGACCTCCCAGGCCCAACCCATTTCTCCCTTTGGCCCAGCCACCCCTACCGCCAAACTAGGCGCCCTTCCCCTTTCCCCACCCCCAGCCGCCACACCCCTCTCCCTCATGCCCTCTCTCTCCCTTGCAACTCCCCCCCAACACCTTGTTGTTCCTCCTGCTGAAAAGAAGAAGGGAGGGAAGGGAAGAAAGGAGAGGAAGAAGAGGGAGAGAAGGAGAAAGAGGAAGGAGGAGAAGGAGAGGAGTGGGGTGTTTTGTGCTGGTGTTCCAAGAATCTTGCTATGGTCTCCAAGGGTAACCAACATTTTTCCCCTTTTGTTCTTAGCGATTTCTCGATTAGGTCGGTTTTTCGGTTAATCGCTTGATTTGTGCAGTCTGTTGTGCTCTACAAGTTAGGGGATCTTTAGTGCAAAATCTGGAGATTTCCTTCTTAGTGGTTTGTAGAGGACTTCATTATCTTTCTGTAGAGTGGTCGTTCAGTTCATTCCGATGAACGGTAGAAGTTATGAGCATTTCCACGTTGTTGTATAGTCTGATCTTTCGAGTTTAGGCAGTCGGTGGGGATTGAAAGATTAGGTAAAGAAGACGATTTTTTCTATAGAATGCATGAATATGAAAGTCGTACAGGCCTTAGAGACCTAGCTTATATATTTTATACATAATGTTTGGACAAGTTGTTTGGGCGCAGTAGAGATTACTATCTCCTATGATATGTAGTGTTGTCATGCTTCCGCGTTGCCTTTTGTTCTTGGGAAGATATTGCTAGATTCTTTCTCTATAATCCAGTGGGTCGTAAGTGTAGTTTAGTAACATCCTGGGGTAATGTGGTTCTTGGGGTGTTACACATTGTAACATCCTGATTTTCGGAGCCTTTTTGAAGCTTTTAAAATGAAATTCACCATTTGGATTTTTCTGGAATTAATTAAAGCTTAATTGGAATTTTTATTAATTAAAAAGATTTAATATGATTAAATTAAATATTAATATTTGCCAAAAATATTTTATTTGTGTTCCTTGTGTCACAAGGAATTTTTTTTCTGTATTTTCTGGGATTTTTCAGAGTTTGTTTGAGCTCAATTTGAAATTTCCAAAAAAAAAGAAAGAGGAGAGAGAATGAACAGTGCTTGACACGTGTCAGCGCATGGTTTATCTTCAACCTCCAGCTAGCTTCGATCGATCCAAACTCTGTACGTATTTCTTCCTTTTCCTCTCCCTTCATAACTTCCAATCCGGACATTATTTGAATGTCTTTCCAAAAGGAAAGTTGTGCCAAATCACGTAAGGAATCCATCCCAACTGGCCTCTTTCCGTTTCATTCATTCGTTTGCCTTTTATCTCCAATTTTCTGAAACGGACTCTAAACCGAAATCCGCGGATTGGAATCGGTTTCTACCTCTTCCAAGCCTATAAATACGACTCCTTGGCTCCCCTAAACCCATCCCAAGCCGTGCCAAGTCCCCTCAAAGCTCAGGACGCCGTCGGCACCGACGCCCTTCGGTCCCGAATTTGCTCGTCGTGTCTCGAGCAATCCAGTGGGTTTTGCCGTGATTCTTTCGCGTCACATTGTGCCATCATGTCCCATCTACCTTCTAGCCAAGTTAATTTGATTTTGGTGCAGCCAATCTCCCGGAATCGAGTTTTCCCCAATCTAGGTCAAGAGCGCTTCCCGACGTCGATTCGTCGCCTCCGGTAAGCTTTAGCCCTTGCCGTAATTTTTCCTAGCTTTTTCTCGCCGCGTTCTACGCCGTGCTCACTTCCGTTTCCCCGAAAAGCCTCCACAAATTTTAACCTCCGAACCTCGTCATGGCCGCCAATGGCATCTCGTGTCCCCCATCTACCCGGTGATGTTTTCACCAATCCGTTCGCGTCACTTTGTGCCAAACCATCCCAGGTAGCTACCCTCTAAGTGGTTTTAGATTTCGTTCACCGAGCACCAAGATATTAAGTTTTTTCTTTTTCCTTCCCGACGTCGTTCAATCGTCGATTGTGCCATCTCCGGTGGGTTTCTGGCCGAGCCGACAATTTTCCTAGCTTCGCCAAGCTGCGTTCTAGCCCGTGCTCACCCTACTTCTCCTTGTCCTATGCCCGGATTTTATTCCTCTCTCCTACCCATGTCGTGGTAGCCACCTGTGCCGTCAACGGTCTCCGTTTGGCGTGCCATCAGTTCCTATGTGTGCCTTGGGTCCCTTGCAACCCATTTTGCTAGTTAGATTCATCTCCCATGGCTCCTCTCGCCAGCGCTAGCCTTCTTTCCAAAAGAATTGCTCTCGGATGAATTTCTAGCATTTTCTCGCCCCGGCAAACTTTAGATCGCTCGTTCTCCTTCGTTCGAACTCCGATTGACCCGATTCTTCTTCCTAAATTCATACAAAATTGAGCTCTATCTTTTGGTTCTAGTTTTGCAGTTTTTTGAGTTTATTTGGGTTTTATTTGAATTTGTTTTTGTGTTCGTCTCGTTTTCTCTCTCGTTAGATCACGCGTTCGAAGGAGCTGAAGCAGGATTCGAAGATCAAGAATTCCTAACTGAGCAAGGCCAAGGCAAGTCGTGTCCTTTGATCATGTTGAACCCAGTTTTCAAATCTATTATGTATTATTTTGTTTTAAATTATCATGCATTGCTATTTTATTATAAAATCCTTGTATTGGTAGTTAATGACCTAATTGATTATTTCCTCCTTGATAATTTGAATACCATGATTCTATTGTCACCATAGGATGGGAAATTACTTAGTGATGCAATATTAGTTGTCACATGGGTTATGCGTTTAATTGCTTAGCTAGGCTTATCATTAGTACGTTGGATCTATCATCACATGTAGTTAAATAATTTGATTTAATGATATACTTGAACGTGGTGGTTAACCACAGTTATAAAATTTGTATGTCATGACATGGGTAGTGTCATTGACATTGGTTATACAAACTTGGCTTTCACTCGGGCGAATGATCGTGCAGTAAAGGGGGTGCTGGTTGCACATGGGATGTGGTTGTTTCGCCTGGGTAACCTTTAAGGACTTAACTTTGTGCGCCATTGATCTGAGCTTAATCGTGCAAACCACATGTCTAGTATGGGATAGACCTGGCATAATAATTTGTGAAGTCTCAACTTTGGTTTCATTACTGATGTTGTTGTGGCGCAAGGGGGGGGGGGCAATTATCGACTAGAGGGTTACTCTACTCGACGGCGAAACCTTAGCGAGTGGGATCAGGTTGAGATGGATCGTTGTAAAAGCCTTGTTGTGATTTTCTTTAACGTGAGGATGATCACATCGTGTGGGTACAGTTGTGCAACCTCTGCAGAGTGTAAAACTATTCGAATAGCCGTGTCCTCGGTCATGGATAATGCTCGGTGATTTCACACGAGGGGTAGAGTTTTCATAAAAACCTGGTTAGGTTCAGTTGGGAAGTGAATGGTTAGTTCACGGGTGTTCATTTCATGGATCTTGGTTCATGGTGGATTCCTTGGGTGAATGGTCAGTTCACTTGTGGTTGATCTCAATTCCTTTGGTTATTTATTTATTATCATTTACAAAGCTTGCTTTTCAATCTACTTATTGTATTTACTTTAAATTGTTGCTTTCTGCAAAATTAACCTTTCAGCCATCCATTGGTAAGCCTTGCATACTATATTGCATCTTTGTTACAAACGACTTGCTGAGTACTCTATGTACTCACGGCTTTATGCCCCTGTTGCTCAGTTGAGGAGGAGGAGAATCACCAGCAGGAGGTTCCGAAGGAGAGTACTTGACGTCTTCGCAGATTAGGCCGTTCTCCACTCGATAGCTTTGTGGGCGTGTCGATTGGCTGCTGCGCTTTCTTTTGGATTTCCGCTGCTAGTTTTTGTTAAGCCCTTCAGGCTAATAATTGTAAGCTTGGCCATAAGGTCGTACTCTGATAATTATCAATATAATTTGGTTTTTCCTTAGAATATCGTGATGTGGATGATATTTATCTTTGTTTACACTGTGTGCACTAGCGTGATCCTGGACTAGTGCAGAATACACAGGAGAGTCCGGATTTGTATATTCGGGTCTCTACACACATCAACAATAATTTCATGCTCAAGGATTTCACTTTGCTAAGTAAGCTGAGGTATAATCTGTTATCTGTTTCCCAGCTTCTTGTTGAGAGTCTAGAAGTTATATTCAAGAGTGGAGTGCAGAGTTCTAGACTCCTCGAGTGAGTTTGTCTTTGGGATCTGTTGGTTTGAGAGGATTTTTACTACTGATTTCAGTATCTCCTCTATTTCTAGCCCTAGGTGTCTTGTGGATTCTAACTCTTATAACTCTTAGTAGCAAGAACTTAGTGTGCACACCTTATAAACATGATAAGATAATTTCTGCTTCTCATCCTTCTCTTACCTTAATGATGACTAATGGCCATGGATAGCTTTTGTCCTTAGACATAGCCCCTTCTAGTGTCCAATCTACAATAGGGAAGTGGTATGTGTTTGTCATTGTAGATGACTTCTTTAGGTATTAGTTGGTGTATTTTCTGGTTTCTAACAATGAGGCCTTTGGCTACTTTAAAGAGTTAGACCTTAGACTAGCAATTGACCTCCTAGAGCCTTGAGAGCCATTACGAGGCAATGGCACAAAATTAAAGTACTCATCCATTTTCCACTTTCTGCATTGAGACAGGATTACAACACTAATTCTCCTCACCTAAAACCCCTAGCGGAATGGGGTTGTAGAGACAAATAATAGAATCCTTTTAGAGAAGGTTAGGACCATGCTAGATGAGCATAGCGCTCCTAGCAGATTTTGGGTTAAGGCAATCTCTACTACTTTCTAGGTGTCCAATAGGGTTTTCTTGAGATTGTCTATAGAAAAGACTTCTTTTGAGCTTAAATTTGGTCATAGGCATAGCATCACTAATTTCAAGATATTTGATTGCAAGTGCTCTATTCTTAAATATGGCAATTTGGATAAATTTCAATCTAAATGTTATGATGACATTTTTCTTGAATATCCTACTCATTCTTGTGACTTTTGCATATTTAATTTAGATACTAACAAAATTATTCGGACTTATGAAGTTACTTTTGATGAAGCTAGTTCTGGTACTAGACTCGACCGTGCAAGTACATAGGTACACGGTGATAAGGAGAGCATCTTCATTGCGATAACCCTGACTCAGAGGGATGAGGACCCAATCCCTCCTTTAGTCACTCTTGAGTTGGTTGGAGAGCCTGCTTCCACTACTCTAACTTCAACAGATAATGTGGCCAAGAGGAAGACACAAGATCAATCAAGTTCTCGTGATTGCAGTTCTGTCCACAAAGTTCATGAAGTTCTCAACGTCAATTCTGAGGTTTCTAAGACACACAAAATACATATTTGGAAATCTAATGAAGTCTACTTTCCAACAAATCAAACGGCGCTTGATTTGGAGCTTCCTACACAAAGTTATGGCAATTTCATTGGAAGTTGCACGAGCTGTCCGGAGAGACACGCGAGACTTGCCAAACATAAGGAGTCCGAGTATTGCAATGCAAGTAAGGATAAAATCCGACCACACCATGGCTTTCTAAAGGTTGAGAAGGATTTCTTTTCAGGTTCCAAACGGATTTGAAAGCCCCTTGAACAAGAAAACAAAACATATAAAGATTTGAAACCGATTCGGACTCGGATTGGGACAGCTGGCAAGACCGATACTAAAACGTCCATAACTTTCACAAACGGAGTCCGATTTGGGCGTTCTTGGACTCGTTGGAAAGCTATTTTGAAGCCTCACACAATGGATGAGGTGCCAGCCACGGAATACTCATGGTTAAGTCGCAAATTGAGAGAGAAACCAGATGTAGCAATTTAGGTATTTCCTTTTTAGTTCGTATTGGAGTTTGTTTCGGCTAGGTATTTCCTTTTTAGTTCGTATTGGAGTTTGTTTCGGCCTTAGGCCAAGTAGTGCGTGAGTTGTAATTAAGGTTGTGCATTGTTGTCAGGACCCAGATTTTATAATCCGGATTCTACTGTGTTTAGCTGCACTATTCTCTGGATCAGTAGATAGTGCACACAGTTACAGTTATGGACATCAAAATACATATCATGCGGAAGCGTAAATATAATAGTAAACTTACTCATGGGCCGATGAGGCCGAAATCTTTAAAATGCAGCAGCGGAAGAACGAAGCACACAGGTGGGACCTTCAGGATATGCCCACAGGCAGCCAACTGGAGGTTCGCGACCTAGCCCTTGACATCTTTATCTTCTCTGCCAGCTTGCCCAATCTTATTGTTGAGGCGAGGTGATTTGATTCCTGATTCTGAATTTTGTCGCAAAAGCGAGCGTGAGCACTCCGACCCCGTGCTCCGCGAGCCAATACACAGAATGCAAATAAATAGTATGCATGGCTTAACAAAGGAGAGGCTTGGGTTATTTTATTTGCCAAAAATCACTTTTGGTAGCATTATCATGATTTAGTTATGGTATTATTGTTGATACCTAAATTCCACACAACAATTGCCATAATTGACTTAATCCACCAAAATACCACCGTTCTCTTTCCTTCTATATTGATTACTATCTGTCCCTCAAAACAGTGAGCAACATCATTTAATTATTCCACCGATCATATACTTTCTATATAGACTGCCGTCTAAAACTCCAAACAGCGAGTATCATTAATTTATATAATCCACCGATCGATTGCTGCCTAGAACTCCAAACAGGTAATGTCATCCTCTATCTAATGTCACTTAATAAATCCACCAATATCTTTTGTACCCTAATCCCTATCAATCCAATCCTTTTTGTTATTGATCCACCACCATAATTTGCTCTCCCAATTATCAACATTATTATCCATTATCCATATCTAACTACTTCACTATTATACTCCCCCAAGAATATCATTGATAAAGTCTACGATTCAATATTATATATCCACCAAGAATATCATTGATCAGATCTAGGATTCTATAGTTATTTTCATACCTCCAAATTTCCAGAAAATCAATTCATCCATCTAGAAATTGTTCGAATCCTATTAATCCCAATACTGTCAACCTCTCCCAAGAATTTATATCACATATCAGTGTTGTAATCCAACCATTACCTTCGCATTTTCTAATACTCCAAATTCATATAATTCCTCTATCTAGTCTATAAATCCATTTGGGCTCCACCCCTTTATTTCGCCTAGACTCCACACTATCATTAACCCTCCTATGGTCAATCATGAATCCACCAACTTCTTCATGTGATTGCCATAAATAGCCATCTTTCTTTCTTACGATTCTATTTATTCTTCCTGACATTTTATTTGTGAGAAATGTTACCATTATTTAAAAATATAATACATAGAAATTTCCTGAGACCTAGCAGTTTTGAACAAAAGCATAATGTTCAACAAGATGCAATAATAATAGCGATCCAGATTCCATCCACCGTTACATGGCATCTGCACCATATATCATCTTTCAGCGTTATAACCGCTTAACTTACCACTGGGACGACACCCAGGACAATTCAAATCAGGGCTTTCCACTGCCCTTCCACTTTTCCATTCCCACCCACAAGGTTGTTTTTGAAATAGAACTATATCTAGTTAAGTTCTCATGTCCGCCCATGACCGTGGGCACGGCTATTCGAATAGTTTTGACTCTGCAGAGTTTGTACACTTTCACCACAAGAGACAATCAACTCGTTGCCCCACACGATTCCTTAGTCATGTGGTTGAGCAGACCATCACAGTGACTTTTCAAAGTATCTAGTCCCTTTTCTCATTCACCTTATGGGAAACTGCCCATTTGCGGTGGGTCCCATCTATGCGCGGGATGTTTTTCCCCTACAGTTACTAACGCAGCCGGGCTTCTTGTCCCCGCAACGCTTAGAACATCTGGGAAAAACTTCACCCTACACCGTGTCCCTTCAGCCCCCTTGCCATAGCATATCCACTTCTATCCACTACCAGTGAGATGAGTCCGGGGATTTCGATAAATTTACTTAGCTAAGTTGTATTTTACAGACTTGTGGTTGCACTGTTTTACACAGGAGGTCATGACAAGATTCGGTCCTTAGCGGTATCTGGGCGGTCTACCACTAACCCACTTTGTGCTTCCACTGCACCACACTCACACCCTCGATCCAATCCGCCCAGATATTTAAGCAAGTTGGGGGATTTCGGGAGTATAAAATAATCATGCCAAAATATACCAGTCATTCCCACCATGACTGTCCAAAACCAATTTCTCATGATTAAAAGTGAATCATGATGTTTGGGGCATTTCAGCGCCCCTGATTATCTATGCAGTACTAAGCAGGGCGTACAATTACGGACTTATTTTCGAAATGTTACTATTATAATTTTGCTAGGGCGACAAGGTTCACACACTCAAATATTTCAAAGGAGATGTAATATTAATCAAGTCAATAATGGGCATATACCTAGAATCTTAAATTAAGCATGTATTTGCATATAAATTAACAGCATGCAATTTGATAATTTAAACAAAAATAATTTACAGAAAAAGTAGGTTCAACATGATCAAAGTATTGACTCGCCTGGCGCGGTTTATCGCCGTCGTGAGCTCACACAATGCTTTCTCATTTGATGGGCTTGAGTTCTTTCGGTCTTTATCTTCACCTCGATCTTGACCTCGCTTGATCCATAGAATCTCCAGGACTCCAGTTTCTAATTACGCGATAAACGACTGAATCCAAATAAAAGCAAATAACTCAGAAGATCCAAATAAATCCGGATAAACTTAATTTAGATTTATTATAATTTAGTGGGTGATTTGAGGCAAGGTCTGTGGTAGGGTAAGATGACTTCTTTTTATTAACAATTTCTTTTATTATTTTTATATTTATCAAGGAAGTTCCATGAATTAAGATGGACCTATGGTTAGGTATTATTTTGTCGAGCGTTACTTTTGGGGCATCTTGGCTTATTGTATTAATTTTAGAGTTTAGGTGTATAGCACTTTACGGGATGACATTTATGTAACCTCAGTTTTCATTAAGTCTATTTCAGCTTAACTTAGTATTTAGTTGTATGGGCAATATCTTGTTATTTCATGCTCATCACTAAATCCAGGATTAAGATTTAATTAATGACACCATTATTATTTTATTTAGGTTCTAGTTGCTATTAGGCTTAGCCTTATTTTTAATTTAGCTATCCGGGCAAAGCGTGGTCTGTATCAGTTTATGTGACCTTAATTACTCGTGTTAATAGTAACAGGTTCAATTTAGAGTACGTATGTGTCTGTGAGATTATTTTGAATCTTGATGACCTAGGGCTATTATATTAAAATATATCTCTAGTGTTTGGTTTAATGGTGGCCTGGTAGATATTGGGCATATATATGTTTACATGCTAATTAAGAGCAAGCTTTATTAAATATATACATTTATCCAAAGGCTGCTTCTCCTAATTAATGCCTTAATATATAACTAGATTTGCAATGTAAACATTAAAGTTACACTAATTATCTATCATGTCATCTAATCCGAATTTAAAACATACATAAACTCTCTAAAGCCGTATTTAAATTTTATTAGCTTCCCTAATTTTTGTTTCTAAGTTTTTCCTTTAGTTTAGTATTAGATTTAAAATATATGTTTTAGGCTTATTAATCATACATACACGATATTGACTAATCCATGATTAAATATTTATTAACTTCATGTATATCCTAATAAATTTTGTGCCTTCCATGGATATGTTAGAATTTTTACTCACCTTGGGTTTTAAGCTAAACCATATGCTATTCATATCTTTAATTTGTAATTTAACCACCATTGATTACTTAAGCTATTTTAGATATTCAGTTAGCCATAATCAAAATCTTAAATGTTAAGTGAACTTATTTTACATCCTAGTTAAATTTACAGCATGCTCTAGATTATTCCTCAAATTTTTCCTATAGTTCTTACTAATTAAATTGAGCTAAAGAAAATGAATTAAAAAGAAAATGGGAAAAAGGTGCAGCTCTCGGGGTCGAACTGGGACCTGGGGGGTGGTATACGCTGAATGTTAAACGAGCTCGGGTAGCCAACAGGCCTCTGGTGTTTCGCGACTAAAGGGGGAAATGAGGGCTGATAAGGTATGCAGGGCTGGGGAGATTTCCCAAAGGAACCACCGGCCGAACCAGAGGAGGGATAGCGCGGGGGCAGGCAGCGGCGTTGCCGACGAAGGGTGGCCGGGGAAGCGTTGGCGACCGCCAAAATGGAACCCCCCTTGAGGTGGGTTTGCCACGGGAGAAGCAGCTCCGGCCAGGGGGCTCGGTGGCGGGCGTGCGGCGGTGGAGGGCGGATGAAGGGGCGGCGGCGCCAGCGTGAAGGGAAGGGGAAATCCACGGGCGCAATCGCTAGAGGAGGGTAGGGGAATGCTCACCCAAGAATTTGCGGGGCGGGAAACAAGCCGAGGAATGCTGGCGGCGGAGACCGGGATCGGGCGGCGGGGGTGCACGGCGCTGGCGGCTTGGAGTGGGGGAGACGCGCCGGAGACCGTCGAGGAAGCTCGGGGAGCCTGCGGGGATGCTCCTCTCGGGAGGAATCGAAGGGAAAACGATCGGGGAGGTGGCAGCGGCAGAAATGGTGGTGGCGGCGCCGTGTACGGCGGCGGAGGAGGAGAAGGTGGGGAAAGAGAGGGGGAAGGCGCGGGGCTATGGAGGAGGCCGGGAGGCATTCTTATGGACGCAGAGGGGTGAGGGAGGTGCGGAGGACCGGGAGGAGGCGGCGAAGGACCGGGCGGCGGGCGTGAAGAACCGCCGGTTCTTGCCCGGGCGCGGGGCTTGATGCGCGATGGCGTGGGGCTCGGCGCGCGGCGGTGCAGAGCGAGGGGACAGGTCGAGCTCCACGCTGCTGGTGCCTGCGGCGGAGTCAGAGGAGCAGCGCACGTGCACGGGAGAAAGAGAGGAGAGGAGGAGGAGAGGCGACGTGGAGGTTGCTCGGCCGTGGAAGGAGGAGGAAGGAGAAAAGAATGGAAGAAGAGACAAGCATGTGGCGCAGGGGAAAAAGAAAAAGGGGAGGCGCGCAGGGCTGGGGTCCCGTGGCAGGGGAGAGGAGGAAAGAGAGAGGGAGTGAGAGGAAAAGAAGGGGGCCCACATGTAATAGAGAGGAAGAAGGAAATAAAGGAAAAGAGAAGAAAGGAGGCTTGAGCAAAATTTTATAATTTTGGATTTTCAATTTAACCTTTAGTTCTCATTAGGATTTGTCAAATTTAATTTGTGCATGATTTTCGATATTTAAATTCTAGCTCTAGTGTTAAGACTATTCTTGAATTTAATTGTATAGTTTATGTATGTATATATACTTGAGTTGTACTTTTAATTCAGCTATTTACCTTTAAATAATTTATAAACCAGGTTTTGATTTCGTAAATAGAACTTTGGAGTTACTTTCTTTGGGTTAAATACTATGTAAATTATTTGTATTCATTTATCTAATTATTTATTTTTATGATTGCTATTTTGTGCGCGAGAATTATTTTCAAATATCATTTGCTCAACATTAAACTCAGGAAAACCCAAATAAGACGTTGAACCAAAATTCAAACGCCAGTAAGATGCAAATAAAAGTTTTAAATTACTCAAAATTTCAGACATCCAAAATTCAGGATGTGACAATTGTGCACCAATATAAAGCCAGGGCCTTAGCCCCATTGTAACTCATGCTATGGTATGATAAGTTTTTAGACTCGTGAAATAAAGGAGAAAATTGCCACGATGGTTGGTGGCGGCCAAATTGCGTGATTGCAAGGTTTTCTCGTTTAGAGTTTGTGAAGTTGGTGCAAGGCAAGAATAGGAGATTCTTGAGATTGCCCATCGAATCTACAAGGTTCATCTCTTCTAATTCGTGTCTTCTTGCTGAATTCACGGTTTGGAGAGTTCGGCGGATTGCTTCTAGTGTGCGCTTTGCATACTAGTGCAAATTGCCCTTATCAATATTGTTTGCTGCATCAAGACAAGGAGAAGACTCTATCTAAGGAGAAGGAACCTCGCTGATCGTACCGGGAAAGATCGGGCCATCCCTACGCATCAACTAATCCTTAGTTGGTCCGCATCAACAGAGCATCCTCCTTCCACCTTCACTGATGCGTCGAGTGGCTCTACTTCTACCTCTGCAGCCCATGAGGTAAAGGCCACATTTGCACCAGGATCTCCTCTTTATATTCAGTGATGAGACCATCAGAACTAGATGATTAGGGATCTCCATGAGTGAGTTACTCGCTCCAGATTTATCTCTCCATATTCTCATGCACATTCTACTTTTGTTGCGTCTTTTGAACCCCGAGATGTCATACATGCTTTATCTGATATCTCTTGGGTCAATGCCATGCATGAATCGCTTGAGAACTTTGAAAAAACCAAGTTTGTCCCTTAGTTGAACCTCCTTATAATCATAATATAATTGGAACAAAATTGGTTTTCAAAAAAAAGTAAAGTGAGGATGGTTGGTAGTTCACTACAAGGCTAGACTTGTAGCTCAATGTTTTCCCAAGTAGAGGGCTTAGATTTGAACAGACCTTTGCAATTGTAGCTAGATTAGATGCCATTCACATATTGCTAGCATTTGCGGTGTCTAAGAACTTTAAGATTTTTCAAATAGATGTCAAGAGTGCTTTTTCTAAATAGTTTCATAGAAGAAGAGGTCTATATCAAGTAGCCTTCTGATTTTAAAAATCCCATGTTTTCAAATCATGTGCGTAAACTCTCCAAAGTCTTGTATAGATTGAAGCAAGTCCCTTGAGTTTGGTATGATAGGCTTAAGAGTTTTATACTTAAGAATGATTTCAAAATAGGAATAGTAGATAAAACCATGTTCACTCTCAGGCATGGTAGTAACTTCTTGTCCAAAATTTTAGATTCTATGAGCATGGAATTCAAAATGAATATGATGGGCGAGATGACTTTCTTCCTCGGTCTTCAAATCAAGCAACTAAAAGAAGGAACCTTCATCCATCAAAGTAAGTACACAAATGACCTTCTCTAGCACTTTGATATGGGAAGTAGCAGGCCAATGTCTACTTTAATTGCCACTTCTGCCATGTTGGATCTTGATGAGGATGGATAGCCTGACAACTTGTGGACCACAAGGAGTATCGTAGCATGATAAGCTCCTTTCTCTACCTAACAGCGTTGAGCCTAGACATACAATTTACTGTGTATTTATGAGCTTGATTTCAGGCTTCTCCTCATGTCTCACATCGTCAAGTAGTGCGTCGCATCTTCAGATGCATTTAGAATACTCTTGACTTTGGAATCTAGTATTCTTCTGATTCTGTACTCTCTCTTCGTGCATTTTCTGATGCTGATTTTGTGGGCTTTAGAATAGATAGAAAGAGTAATTTAGAACTTGTCATTTCCTAGGCACATCTCTTATCTCTTAGTCATATAGAAAGTAGTTCTCTGTTGCACAGTTCACTGCCAAGGTAGGGTATGTAGCAGCTGCTAATAGTTGCTCTTAGATTCTCTAAATCTTATCTACTCTGTGGGAATATGGGTTGGCCTTAAATAGTGTTTCCCTCCCTTGTGACAACACTAGCACCATAAATATTACCAAACACTCAATGCAACACTCTAGGACCAAGCATAGTGATATTAGATATCATTTCCTTAGAGACCATGTAGAGAAGGGTAATATTGTGCTTTACTTTGTAGAGTCAAAGCACCAGGTTGTAGACATTTTCACTAACACTCTAGATTATTCTTGTTTTGCTTCCTTGCGGGGAGTGTTGGGGGGTTATCAATCCATTTGGCCTTTTTTTTGGGGGGGGGGGGTTGACTCTTTTGTATCCATTGTATCATAATGCATATTTAATTTCAGAAAATTGTATTATAATATAACTATATGAATCTTTGACTATTATCCTTGTATGACATGATATCTTGCTTTATATCTTACCATGTCTCATGCTAGTTTGCTTATTTAATCATGTCTTTCTATGTGTAGCTTAGTTCTTGCCATGCTAGCTTCCTTAAATGTGAAAAGCTCGACTAAACATATCTTGTTGGATTTTATGACTAGTTTTACTCTAGTGATCATCTTATGATTCATGCCTTATGAAATAGGCTAAGTTGAGTTTTGAACCTTAATTGAGCTTTAGATTGAGCTATACTAGTTCTTTATCAAAGCATGAGTTTACTTCTCCTAAGCTTTTGTGGCTCAGGTCTGGTATATCTTACAGACTAAGGAGTAGCTCATTATTCTTGAACTAAAAATAAAAACTGAAAAATGATCTCTTTTTGTGGGAAAAAACTGATCTCACTAATTCTTTCTCATGAGATGACTTACCATTGTACTAGGCATGAACTCAGGGAGAGTTTTGAATGATCAAGACCACTCTTTTAAGCTTCTTGCTTGGGATGGTTGTAGCACATGGCTAAAAAAGCAAAAATATAAAAAATGATTGAAGCTTAGCGATAGTTGTGGATGGCTTCTAGTTTATAACTTGCTTTACTAAAATATAACCGAAATGTGTTTCAAATTTGTCAAATGTGTCAATTATGCTCAATTCCATGTGCTAGAACAAAATGATTTCAACATTGAACTTGTAGCACTCTAGATAGACTTAATTGTAACTTTTTTATTCCATTTAGTTTATTAACATGGCTTGGCTCATTTTTGGATACATTTGGCTAAACTATGATTATTACTCATTTGGTTTATTGACGTGACATGCTAAAAATCTATTTAATTTCATATTATTACTCATTTGGTTTTAACTCTACTATATATGATTTCGCATAATTTAGATAGCTCTTTCACATGATATAGTTTGGTGTAATACTTGTAGTGTCACTTGGATAATTTTTATGACTCCTTAAGCTAAAAATGAATAAAATACAACCACTTCATTTTATTCATGATCTATCTTCTTTCATGCATCATGCATCTTGATGATTTCATTATCAAATGGAGAGAAAGATTGGTTAAAATGTATTTCTAGAGTATGATTTGGAGTTTTTGTGCAAAATCTTGCTAAGTTAGAGCTTTAATGCTTTTGCTATGATTCTCTTGATCTTTTGATCTCTTCTCACTTTGACTAAGGTCAAATAGAATAATTATTCTTTCATATAGACTTAAGAGTGGATTTCTCAATTTGTTTAGTGGTGTTGTCAGTACGAGATCAGACAGTAAACTTAGAAGCACCTTCGGGTTGGATGTGGAGATTGCTTAGGATGTGGAGGGACTCAAGGAGAAGCACATGAATGACAAAGTGTATTTACTATGAGTGTCCAAGGTTACAATAATGGCCTCCTGTCTCCCATTACATGGGGCCCTATTTATAGAGTAGGGGAGTGAGGCAAATGAAGTTATAAGTTTGCCCTTAGGGCTTAGCTTACTTCTAGAGGTATCTACGTCCTTTGCCCCATGCAGGCTGACTTGACCTTATCTAGGGTTGGCTCTGGACTCTGCCAAGGTTTTCTTATGGACTACGCCTCAGGCTTTGGACTCTGTCAAGGTTGGCTCTAGACCCCCACCGAGAGCTCCAGATTCTATCGAGGTTGGGCCCTGACCCCCCTCCGGGGTTGGCTTCGAACCTTCTCTGGGGTTGGTTCTAGACTTCACCAATGTTAGCCTCAGACTCCGCCAAGGGCTCCAAACTCTACCAAGGTTGGCTCTGGACCCCCTCCAAGGTCGGCTTTGAACTCCACCAAGGTTGGCTTATGGACTTGGGCAGAGGTAGATCTCTTAACAAGTGTCATTGCTTCGAGGTTGTGTAGGCTTGAGGTAGCATGGGACCCTTCTCAATAGTAGCCTCTCGCCAATCTGGGAGGTCGTCAATTGCCCGTCTAGGCCGACACACCGATCTATAGAAGAGGTTGACGTGCGGCCTAGGGCCAACGACTCCTCTAGTGACCTATAATGAGTTCACAAAATGTTAATATACCTTAACAATGGATCGTGCTCGGGGTGGTAGCTCACGTGGACTCAGGCCTTGGCTCAGAAGACCAGGCCCGAGGGTCATAAGTGGTATGAGGCTCCCTCACACTGCTAGAACCTCTTCGGGGGGAGGAGAACGGAGTGGACTGGGTGCACCAAGGACTAGTCTTCCTCAGGGGGCACTTGGTAGTCTTAGTCCATCACAGACCAAACCTTTTTGGGGGCACCGAGTGGACCTAGTCCACCATGGACTAGTTTGGTCCTATAAATACCCCCTCACGCCCCTTTCTACATCCATTCCCATCCTCATTTCTCCTCACTCGGCTTCAATCTAGATCTGGCTCTTCCGCATCACCTAAACCCCCTAGGGTACCTCCTTCGCATCGCCTGGACCCCCTCCGGGGGTGCTCCTTCTTCACCCAACCCCCCTTTGGGGGACACCTCTTTAAGGCCTAGACCACCCCCTAGGGGGATCATTCCTTCTCCACTTGGACCCCCTCCGGGGGTTCCCTCTCTTCCGCTCCGACCCCCTCTAGGGGTTTGCTCCATCGTGTCAATTGGACCCCTTCCAGGAGGGCACTCCTTCTTTGCCCGTCCCTTGGAGGGTCACTCCACCCGGACCCCCTTGGGGCACCTTTGTTTCACCCAGACCCCCTCTTGGGATTTGCTTCATTGCTTGGTTCACCCTTGAGGGCTCATGCCCCGACCTTGGGCCTCTCAACCTTTGCTTAGAACTTTACCTTTCACACACCTAGACATCATTTTGAGCTGACCGCCCCAGGCCATCTAGACTCTACTACCTTGATGTCTAAACTTCACTCTAGACCGACCGCCTTGAGCCATCTAGAGTTCGCTACCTCGACACCTGGACTTCTCTTCGGACCGACCGCCTGAGCCATCCAGACTCCATTGCTTTGAACCCAGACTTTGCTCCAGACTAATCGCCCCAAGCCATCCGTACTTTGCTGTTGTGACGCTTGGGCTTTGCTTCGAGTTGACTGCCCCAGGGCATCCAGACTCCACTGCTTCAACACCCAAACTTCACTCTAAACTGACCAACCTGGAAGGATGACCTTCACTCACACCTAGTGCACCTCGGTGGCCTGTTGCCTTGGTTGTCCCAATGAGTTGCATGATATGCGGTCCATGACTTGTCTCGACCTTGGGCCATCTAGACCCTATTTAGATTTAACCACCAGTCGCCTGGACTCCGCCCAAGGTCTTGTCTCTCGCTTTGTATCGTGACTGGCCTCCAAACTACTCGACGTCACCCTAAGCCTCACTTGCTCGAGTCGACTCTTTCCACCATGACTTTGAAGTAGGCGACGGCATCCGCCAGACCCTCCAACAAGAAGGGTGAGGCCCTACCTCCTAAAAGGATGCTGTGGAGATGAAGGTGACAACCAAAAGAGTGGAAACCCCAGAGAAGGTCATATAGTTCTCCCGCTACTTGGGTCCTTCCAACATGACAAGGGGTCTTCTGGAGCAATTGGAGGACATCAAGATCGAGAGCACCGACATGGCCATCTTGCCTAAGCCCAATGAGGTCCACGTTGACTCGGGGCTGCGGATGCTCATCATCTTCACTCCGAGGTTGATGTGGGCCTGAGGTAGCACAGAACCCTCCCCCAACAGGTGGATTTGAAGGTTTTGTGAAAAACTTGCCATTTTTAGTACTTCACTCTATTTTTGCTTCATATGGTTATTTTTAGTCTTTGCATTCCTCTTGTGACTAGTTTGAGCCTCTCTTTGCAAAATTCTTGCTTAATTCTAAAACCACCTCCTATTTTGTATTTTTGAAGAATTGCCAATGAGTTCATCAAGTGGGAGATTGAAGGACCATGTAAGAAGATCCAAGATAATGTTGTGATGAACCATTGCAGGTTTTTATGGAGTGGATATTTGATTTTGCAAAGATTATATTTTATCTAGATAGCTTTCAAAACTTTTCAGTCAAACCAGTTAGATCAAACCGGTCATACCACAGAGTGGTGGTAACACGGTAGTCAGACTACAGAGTGATAGTACCATGGTTTTCTTGCTGGTAGATTATTTTTAGGAAGGTCCAGTTGTGGGATGCGGTAGTACTGACCTATGGTGGGCGGTAGTACTGGGCTAGGTGAAATTTTTAGATTTTAGGAATTGAGTCATCGATTGAGTTGGGTTGACCTAGGTCAATGTTTTAGTGTTGCATGAAGCATGTTTTGACTAATGTGGGTCAAGTTATGAAGAACTTGTGCCAAAAAATAATTTCTTGGTCTTTGGATGTGCGGGGATTGGGGCTACGCTCGTGGAGGGGATGAGGCCCAAAATGATCATAAATGCTGCGCGAAATGACTAAGCTTAAGCATGGCACAAGGAAGGCGAAAAATATTAAAAGGAAGTTCGAGCGATAGGTTGCACCATATGGTTTGGTCAGTTCAATTGAGGCATAGTCTGGTGAAACCAGAACGGGACAAACTTGCTGATATGTTGCAAACCAGTGGTGCATCTACACGTAGCAAGCACAACAATAATTTACAAGCGAAGGTGAAGACTAGGTTAAGAAAGGGTATTTTGGTAAGTTGACAAAAATACCGAAAGCTACCTTGGATCAAAACCACGATGCTGGGAAGAGTGGTTTAGCTTAAGGAGAAGTTAAAAAGATCAAGTTGGATCAAGACTAAGAACTTAGCAGATTCAGGCTTGTGTGCTTGAAAAAGCGTTCATAAGTGTAGTGTGTAAGTAAAATCTGTGTTGTGTGATTTTGACAGGTTTCCACATATGTGTTAAATAGATAATATCCATTAGGGTTAGATGAGATGATTGTCTTGTCTATTTAACGGGTTGGGATGAAGACTTGTTAGTTATCCATCCAACCATGCTAGCTTTACTCATTGAAGTGAAGTGTTCTAGGGTTTGGGTTTTGAGAAGTGTGAGTGATGTGGTGTACTCTTGTTCTCCAGGTAGAGTGGCTGCAAAACCATCATCCTTAAGTAGCAATATATCAACTTTGTTTATCTCTCATAGATCCTACTTGTTTTGGTTGATTTGCTCTTGATTTTGTAGGTTTTGATCTTCTCCTTCCCCTTCTTGATTTTACTGGATGCTAAGGATGTGTAAGTGATGGAGATGTTTTATGAAAATCAATCTCCATCTATCTAGGCATCAGGCTTGGCAAATTCTTGAAGCTGTTGATTTTTGCTTCAACTCTCTGAGTTATTGCTTGATCCTGCTATTTTTAGCTCAATTTCATAGGTGTTCTAGTTTGCTGTGATATATAGGAATACATCTTGAGTCATCTTGGTCCTCATTCACCCACAAGCAAGTTATATTCACCGGTTTTTTATTTTGCACGGTTTTGGTGCACCATTATTTCAAACGGGAAAATAACAGAACTTTGACAATGACTCCCTTGATCATTGATTTAAATAGGTTCTTGACATTCTACAGAAAGTGCATACCAAGTTTCAAGTCTTTTGGATCAATAGATCAAAAGTTACATAGATTATTGATTTTGAAATAGTGCTGATTCACTGTTCATCGCGGTTGAATTCACTGCAACGGTACTACCATACTGTAGCGGTACTACCACAATTACTGCAACGGTACTACCGATTTTACCGTTTATTCTTTAGATTTTTAGCTTCTTAATTTGCTAACTTTTATGTTGATTTTTCATTCTAAATCTTTACAGCTTTGTATCTATTATAGTGAGGGATTGGCGAATATTTGGGTTAAAAATTTTGAAGACACTATTTACCTTCTCTGTTGCTATACTGATTCTCTAGTTTGATACTGATTAGGTGCGACAAAATAAAGAAGAACGAAACACGTCCAATCTGAAGATACGAAATGGCATCGGCATCTCAACAATTCAGACATGTTTTGTGGACGTCACAATTCACAAGTCGTCGAGTTAGGTTCTTGTATCTAGAATGCATCGGGCGTTTGTTGGTTTGGTAGCTCACTCTAGTTATCTACAGTCACAAAAAAAAAATCTTACTGTTGAGTGTGATACAGATTCGATCGTAAGAAATCTGTCAAAAAATCAGTTGTTTTCTCCCACGAAAACAGTGTAGCATGTGGATCACACCTCTTGTTACGTCTTTGGGGTTCAGCGGGCATCCAAGGACCGAGGACCGAGGACACTGCCGGCTCTGACAAGGACATCGATTAGCGTTAAATATTTGTAGAAATGGGGCGGGACGTGGTCGACGGCAGAGGTGCTGCCACAGGCCGGGGGTGGCATTAAGGTGTGGTTGGTGCCGGTGGCTGTGGTGGGGACCGGGAGTGGGACCGGGTGGAAGAGGTGCGATAGCTGGTCACGGCGGCATGGTTGCTGTGAGGGGAATTTTAAAAGAATTTTACAAAAATAAACTTATAAAGAAATAACACACAATCGCTCCGTCATTGTGTGAGTGAACCCAATCGTGCAATGGTCAAGCAATCTGCTGACGTGGCTTAGCCAGTCATAGAGTCGTTACACGACTGACCCTTTCCGGTTGCCATGTGGGCCCAATCGATTGCACGAGTAAAGGCATATGACTCCTACTCGTGCAATGAAAGGACGAAAGGTGGCCACGTCAGTCTATCTCACGCGACAGTAGCACAACTGGAGCCTTCAATCACGGCACCGTCACATGACTGGAGCATCGCATCCACTAGCCGCGTATTTGATGCATGACTGAGTGTCGATGCAAGGGCTAAAATTCGACCGAAATGACATTTTAATTCCAAAAAAGAGAAGAGATTGGAAGAGAAGAGAGGAAAGGAAAGGAGAATAGAGAAAGGGAGAGAGGTGGATGAGGAGGGCACTCTTGACGCTTTAAGCTGCCTACTCGTTTCTTTTATGGTGAGTTTCTGTTGCTCGTGTTAGGTTAGCAACAATGAACATAGATTGGGACAATACATAGGGTTTTAAGGTGTAGATCCCTATCTTGTAGTAGTTATGTGGTGTGTAATGTTGTACAATGTAGGTTATTTTTATGTTGTAGTTTAGAAACATTAGGTTAGCCCCATGTGCAGATCAATTAGTGCAAGACGTAGAATGCTTAGGTTTAGATCCACATAAGTTAGTGATGCAAGATTAGTTTTTTTGTATGTTGTAGTTTAAATAATAATGGTGTATTTGTAGTCATGCTGTAGGAGATTCGGTGAAATAGAGAGTATTTTGATAGTCGTTGAATGGTTTGTTCATGCAGGGCGTAGTTTAATTTGGTCTTCATCAGGATTCTGGTAGTGAAGGTAATTACCATGAATATGCACTAGAGTAGTAGCAACTTTGTTCTGAAATTTTTGTGCCTTGTGGCGTATGTCAAATCAAGATTTGTCCAGAGTACATTACAGGGAGAAAGAAGTTCAGGAAAGGCCGGATGGGGTTGATTTAAGCAGTTTTTCACAAATTGTTCTCTCTCTCAAACCCACATAATCTTTAATGCGAAGATGTGGTGATGTGATCGACTTATAGCTTCTCTAGGACCTGGCACTGCATGGGATTACTATCAGATGCTTGTCCAAACATTGGTCATGAGTCATTCATTGAGAGTTGATTC
This sequence comes from Dendrocalamus sinicus, assembly GCA_036346575.1. Taxonomy (NCBI): domain Eukaryota; kingdom Viridiplantae; phylum Streptophyta; class Magnoliopsida; order Poales; family Poaceae; genus Dendrocalamus; species Dendrocalamus sinicus. The sequence goes on from CM070648.1 coordinate 21,271,340, forward strand.
ACATAAGGGGAACGAAGTCATCCTACTTGGCTGCCTACAGGCTCTTCGTGGTCAAGTTTGTTACACCAGAAAAGGAAAGCGAGTATCTTGCTTAAGCTCGATATCACTCAAGCCTTCGACTCTGTCTCATGGCCATTCCTCTTAGAGGTCATTTAGTGTAAAGGATTCAGACATAGGTTGTAACGACATTGTTGTAGGGGTGGCCCCCACCAAAACCCAGCAGGCCTGATAGAAGACTATAAAGACCAGAGTAGAACATGTGCAATGACTCAAATACCCCTAGGAGGGATATACAGATGTAAGGGCATGATTGTAAAAATATACCCCACATGAATATATATATATCAGGATGAGGGGGGAAGGCAGGACGCTTTTTTCCCACTCCCCACTACCATTCCTCTCACTGTTTGGTCTGTAACCACAACAGTTGGCGCCGTCCGTGGGGAGGACGAGGACAAGCCCGAAGACCGAAGAAGAAGATGGCACCGAAAAAAGCTTCATCGGCGGCGGCTAAGGGAAAGAAGACGGTCGGTCGGAGCGGCGCGTGAGCACCGTGGCCTCGGCGTCGGCTGCTGCGGCGCAAGCATTGACGTCACGCGACAACGACAACCGACCCGCCACCGCGGCGACCACCACCACCGACCCCGCCGCGACAACGACAACCGACCACCATCGCGACGACCACCACCCCGCCCGCCATCGCGGCGACCACAACCGACCCCGCCACCACGGATCGGCGGTGGGGGCAGCCATGACGAGCGGTCGGTAGCTCGGGACCTCGGAGGCGATAGTCACCATACCGACCGCCGCCGAGCGGCGGTGGGCCCGCCCCGGCTGCGAAAGCGCTCTGCTGGTGGCCCTCAACGCGTTCAGCGGAGCTCGGAGATCTTCACGAGCTGTCCGAGACATGCAGAGGCCCGAGAGCGCAGCCGCACCGGTGGTCGTGCCGAGCTCACGCCGAGAGGCGGGACGATGGCGACGCCCCACATCTAGTCGCGCCCGCCACGACGCGCCGATCCAGAGTCCCCGCTCTCGGCAGGATTGCGGCAAGCGGAATGGCCCGAAGACTTCAAGTTCCCCAGCGTCCTCGAGCCGTTCAAAGGCGATACGGATCCTCGCGAGTTCGTACGCGTGTATGAAACCGCCATCGAGGCAGCGGGGGGAGACGATACCACAAAGGCGAAGGGGCTCCCCCTCGCGTCACAGGGAGTGGCGCTTTCCTGGTTCTTTACCATAGAGTCGAACTCCATCTACGCGTGGGAGCAGCTCCGCAACCGCCTCCACAACAACTTCCAGGGAAACTACGTCGAGCGGGTTGACGAGGATCAACTCTTCGCCGTAAAGCAGAAATCCTCAGAGAAGCTCCGGGACTACTTCAAGCGCTTCGCGAAGATACGTTGCCAAGTCAAGGACGTCAACGAGACCACCGTCATCAACGCAGCCATACAAGGCCTCCGTCCGGGTCCGATGGCCGAGTACAATGCGCGGAAGCCAATCAAGACGGTGGCAAAGCTCTTCGACAAGATGGAGCAGTATGCTAGGGCGGAAGAGGACGCCCGGCGAAGGCGGGGTGATGACCCCGATACTAACCAGGCCGATGGATCGACAAGGGTCGAAGAAGATCCGTCCAAGGATGGCTCTTCGAAGGGCAAGCGCAAGCCGGAGTCGTCCAAGGATGCGACCGACCGCAGCGAAGCCCCGCATAAGGAGCCGTCCAGTAGGTCCAAGCGCGGACAGCAGAAGTCGCGGCGAGGCCGCTTTGTCTTCGACATCGATGGCGGTTCCGAGGAAAGCGCCTCCACGGGTCGTGGCAATCGGGGGTGCCGGGGCCGAGGTGGCCGCGACGACAGAGGCCAGGGAGATTACGACGACCGGCAGCATGGGCTGTGGTGTGAAGTCCACGGCCAAGGCACCCACGACACACGCTCGTGCGTCTCCATTGCGGCGCCCGCGAGCGCCGCTAGGGACAGAACCCGAGGCGCGTCCGCTGTGGTGGCCCACGCCCAGCTCCCGTATGAAGCCCCATACGAGTTCGGGGCAAGGGTACAGCCCAGAAGGCCACTGCGGATCGGGCTCACGTGCGGCAGCCGGAGGGCCTCCGCAGCTGCAGCCCCGAGGCAAGACACCGCAGGTCATCAACGCCATATCCGGAGGCTCTGCGCTGGAGTTCGCCCAAGACGGCAGCAGAAGGCCTATGCGCGACGGTTGCATCACGTGGCGGCATACCCAACGCAAGCACCACCGCATCGGGCACGCCGCGAAGTCACGTTCACACCCGAGGATGCCCGGCGCGACGCGTTTTACCAGACCCCTAATCATCCGGTCATCATCGCGGGATGCGACGTGGGCGTGCCCTCGTGAGACGGAGGTAGCTCGCAAATGTATTGTTTGCGGCGCCTTCGACCGGATGGGGATCCCTCGAAGCCGTCTAGGGCCCTCGGGAGTTCCCCTGCAAGGCTTCGGGGGACAGCCCCTACGGGCGCTTGGCCAGATATGCCTCCAAGTCTCGTTTGGCCAAGACGACAACGTGCGGGCCGAAGACGCTACCTTCGACGTGGTTGACCTCCTGTACCCCTACAATACCATACTGGGGCGCCCAATCCTCAACTCCTTCGGCGCGGTGCCGCACCACGGCTATCTATGCATGAAGATTCCAGGGCCGCGGGCTGTTATCACCATCCGTGGTGACCAAGAGATGGCCCGGCGCATTGAACCGGGTACGAGGTATCTGCGCCGCGAAGCTCAACAACGCTCTTAGAGTCGAGACAAAACGGGAGTCTCACGGCATCGTTCGAAGGCAGCTGGGCGGGCCCTGCAGATAGCCTAACCACTAGAGGCTCCAACCGCGCGAGGACAAACGGTTAGTCTATCCTCTTTGTAATTGCTCACCCGCGCAAAGGAAGCCAATAAAGTTCACCGCTTGTCGCTTGTCGATTGATTGTTATACATCAAAACGCCGCCGGCGCGCGCGGAGGCTCGCCTACGCTCGTGCTCGGCGCTTAAACCAAAGACGCGCTTGCGTGTGCGCCGCCGTCGTACGTGATCGAGTATAAATCGAAGCCGCACGTTCGCGTGTGCACTCGCCGTAGCCAAAGGTGACGGGGCTGAGTATAAACCGAAGACGCACGCTCGCGTGTGCACTCACCGTAGCTCGGGTACGGATCGAGTATAAATCGGTCGCGCGCTCGCGTGTGCACTCGCGTAGCCAAAGGTGACGGGCTGAGTATAAATCAAGACGCGCGCTCGCAGTGCACTCGCCGTAGCTCGTACGGATGAGTATAATCGGTCGCACGTCGCGTGTGCACTCGTCGTAGCCAAAGGTGACGGGGCTGAGTATAAACCAAAGACGTGCGGGGGGACGCCTTCGCACGCACTCTGCGGAGTATAAATAAGACGTGACGTCGAGGTTCACCTCCGCACGCGCCAGTCTACGGACTCTAAAAAAGACGTGACGTCGAGGTTCACCTCCGCACACGCCAGTCTACGGACTCTAAAAAGACGTGACGTCGAGGTTCACCTCCGCACGCGCGAGTCCACGGACTATAAAAAGACGCGGATGTTCTCCCTGCGCACTCTACGGAGTCTAAACAAGACGCGAACTCCGCGCACGCCAGGGACCTCGTCCCTCTGTGTACTCCCCGGAGTATAAATAAGACATGGATGTTAATCCCACGCACTCTACGGAGTATAAAAAAGACACGGATGTTCTCCCTGCGCACTCTACGGAGTCTAAACAAGACGCGAACTCCGCACATGCCAGGGACCTCGTCCCTGTGCGTACTCCCTGGAGTATAAATAAGACGTGGATGTTTATCCCACGCACTCTACGGAGTATAAAAAAGGCACGGATGTTCTCCCGCGCATTCTACTGAGTCCGGATAAATGCGGGTGCCCTCCGCGCTCGCGGAGCGGCCGAGGACGCGGTATCAATCGCGCGCCCACCGAGCCGGATGGCGCATCAACGCACTGCAGGCTGCTCCCATGGGAAATGCATGAAGGGGACGGCGTGCGCGTCTCTACGCCGACCGGTGCCGGCCCGCGCCACTCGCTCGAAGGGTAGGGGACGCGCGCGAGTACATCGAAGCCGCCCCCCCGCGAGGGGTAGGGAGCGCAACGCGCGCGCACCTTCGCCTCCGCACGCGCCAATCTGCGGCGATGGAAGGGCGAGCATCGGTCCGCCCTATACACGCCATCCTGCCGGGCAACCAACACGCCAACCCGGTGGACGCCGAAAAGGCCCCGGGAGCGTCAACACGCCCACCTGGCCGGGCGGACGAGAGCTCGCGCAACCGCTGCGACAACGGCGCACTTCGAGCATAGAGACCTCGCCCCGCGCAGCGTGTGGCGACAGAACCCGAAGGGAAACTTGCAGCGCATACCCAAATACTGGAAAATCTTATGTATATTGCAAAATCACAAAGCTACAAAGGCCCGGCGGCGCCCTCGCTACGCTAGGCCACTACTCCGCGGCTCGCCCTGATACGCGCGAGCCGGGCCTCGCTCAAGAGGGTCGGCCTGCCCAAAGTTCAAGGACTCCTCGGCCCTTCACCACCGTCCGGCGCCGCGTCGTCGCACGCCGACGCAGCGGCCGCCCAAAGAAGGAAGCTGCCGGGATGAAGGCACGAAGTCAGTTCGTGAAGCAAGCATACACTTTATTCATTCAGCGAGGGGGAAAATATTACAACGCACGCCCACACCTAGCTACTTTGGCGCCGCACCTGTGAGCCGTCGGCATCTTCGGAGGCCCCAGCGCCACCCTCGTCGCGCCGCGGGACTTCGTCGAGAAATTGGCCGAGACTCCCCTCCCCGTGAAGGGACTTCCGGAGCTCGACCCGCGCGGCGGCTATCCCGGCGTAGTCCCAGATCCGCTCGTAGAAGAATTTGAGGGGGTGGCGAACGGCGCGGACTTCACCGGACATCACCCGGCCCGCCGGCATCTCCACCGGGTTCGCCACCGGCGATGTGTGCGCAACCGCGGTGCCGAAGAAGGGCGCACACCAAGCATGACGCCACGTAGGCGCAGTGGTCACCAAAGTTCATCGCAGCTCCGTGCACCACGTCGGCGGCATCATGGATCCAGCGAAGGGCCCGCAGCAACTCCTCCGGGCCGAAGGCGTGATCTGGCACCTCAGCCACAAGTCCTTGGAGATGGACTTCCAGCATTTGTAGGGCATCCCACGCAATGACCGAAGCCTCGTCAAGCGTCTGGTTGCGCTCTGCTAGAATCGAGGCAAGCTTGCCCTTTTCCTTCTCCAGCAAGGCAACTTGCTGCAAAAGGCCGTCCCACTCCGCCGCGGACTCTATCCGCGCCGCCTCGATGGCTAACTTTCGCGTCGACGCGGCAGCCCCCCCGGCGTGCGCCTTTGCCTCGGCACACTCCGCCTCAAGCTGGCGGAGTTGGACATCCTGGGCGGATCGAGCCCCAGCGGCCTCGTGCAACTGCCCCTCGGCGGCCTGCAGCCTATCTTCCAGCGCCCTTTGCGCATGAGCGTACGCCGTCTGCAGGCCTCGCCCGGCAGACTGTGCAGCCAGAGGGCAAGAAGCGATTCAGCAAGCGCAGCGCGGCCGGGAGTTGGTCATATAATTATGTACTTACCCGCACTCCCGACACCTCAAAGCCGTCCCTCAGACGGTCCACCCTTAAGTGGGAAGCGCCTGTCGCCCGACGCTGGCAGCCGCGTCATCCACAATGCTGTGCCATGCCCTCAGCGCCTCCGGCGGGGGGACGAAGTCCGCGGGGTTGGAACGCGGAGCGCTCGTGCCAGCAGCGCCAGAACCCTCGCGTTCCGGCAAAGCCTCCTTTTCCGGGATAAGCAACGCTGCAGGCAAAACTACGCGTGAGCATCGCGAAGCGCAGTAAAAAACCTACCAAGGTCAGCTCAGCCACCGTACCTTCAGTAGTAGAAGGAGGGCTTCGCGGGCCCGTCCCCCTAGTCGCAGGCGGGGGAGCGGCGACATGGGCCCTCGCAGACGTCAGGGTCCCGCAAGGAATAGAGGTCTCCGGGCTCGGAGCCAACGCCGACCGCTCCGGTGCGGCGGGCAATGTAGCCTGAAGGGCAGAGAGGGCCGATGCCACCGGGACTTCGCTGTGGGCATCCTAATCCCACAAGCTCCTGATGCCCGTCGCCACGACAAAACCCCTCGTCGTCCGATGGAGCTCAGGCCGCAGGCACGGCCGCTTGGCTGGAGCAAGCGGCGGTACCACCCCAGCAAATGCCGCCGGAGGAATTCCTGCGTCCACGCGCCCGGCGAAGGCCCGCCGGGTGGGTGCTGCGAGGCGCGCCGCATTCGCCACCACTATCGGCGAAGGCTCATCTCCATGCGCCCTTGCGGGGGGGCCTCCGGCGCCAGAGCAGACACGGTAGAGGGGTCCACCTCCACACCGCCGGCCCGCGCGTTTCCTGCCTCGACGACCGCAGCGGGTGATGAGGTTTCTCCCGATCGCCGGGGTAGGCTCGGCGCCAAGACGCCGCCGAAGATCGCCGCCTCCGTGTTCGCGCCTCCCAACTCCGAATCGGCGATTCGCGAATCCGACCAGATCGGCCGCACCTTCGGGTGCGCTAGCAGTAGTAGCCGCAACTGCAGCACCAAGCGCGGCGGATGCTCCGCCTCGGCTCCTTTTGCGAGACGACGCCTTCCTCTTTGTTGCGCCGTCATCTGGAGCAGCACGCTCCGGTACGGCAAGGCCTAGGGCCTCGCACACGCGGTTTATCCGCCCCAGCCCCGCCTCGGCGGTAGCAGACGCGCGCTGCTCGTGCTCCCTCTTGGTGTACGGCCCCAGGAACATGCGTGCGGCCAGCTCCGCATCCTCCAAGCAGATCCCTGAGGCCAAACAAGCGGCAACACTAAGGTAATGCATTCAGAGCACGCAAAGGGGAGATGCGGTCAAGACTTACGAAGACTGGGGGGCGCCGGTAGCGAGCAGATCTGCGGCGAAACATTGTCGTCCTGGCGCTTCTAGGCGGCAAGCCGCCAGTCATGGGCAAGCGGGGCCACGCCGTACATAATGTACTCTTCGGCGAGGTCACGCATGTTCAGGCGGGCGGCTATTCCTACGAGCCGTCGGGCCCTTCGTTGGTCCTCATCATCTAGCGTTCGGCCGGGCGAGGTCTTGAACGTGATCGGCCGGCCCGTGCATTCGAGGCGCCCCGCTCTCCACGCTACCGATAGAACCACCGCTTCATCCGGTTGACTCCCACTTCCCGCGTAGAATTCGCGGGAAGAGCTTGTCGCAACTCGACCGCAGAATGAAGGTGACGCTGCCGAAGCTCGACAGCGTCCTGTCCTGCCGCTCTTTGGGCTGGTACCGCGCCTCGTGTAGGTAGGCGAACAACGAAGCGCTGGGCCAGCACGCTCCCGAGCGCAAGGCCCAGCTGTTGCGCTAGCTCCAGCCCGAAAGTCCGCAGCACGGCGCCCACAATGGCCGCCGCCGGGATGCGAAGCCCAGCGTCAAGAAAGGCGATGAAGACGATCGCCTCCGACTTCTAGGGGCGCGGGTTCGTCTCATCGGCGGTGGGCAGTCACACTGCCTCGCGCTCGGACAGCTTCCCCGCGTGCACCAGCATTTGGATAACCTTCTCGGTAACGAGCGAGGGGCCCAACTCGCCGGAGAACGTACCTTCCTTCGCCGCCAGCCATACCTTGTTCGCCGCCGCAGGGTCGCGTTCGCCGATCGAGTACTTCACCTCGACCGGTGACGACCGCCGGCAGACACCACAACCGCCAGCCGCTTGACCATGTTCACCGCTAGATGCCATCGCCGCAAAGGAAGGTGGCGGCGAGAATGCGCGGGAACACGGAAGGCGATGCAAGCAAGCGGGTGTGGAGCTGCGGGGCACGCTACGACGCCTATTTCAAGCCACCTCGCCCAAATACCGAAGAGTCACAACGACCGCGCGACCGGCGCGACCACGCTGTACTGAGGACCGTCCCGCACGATTCCCCAAACCGAAGCCGGGGCGACATGGCAGTACACGCGGCACGCGACCGCAGAACCAAGGACAGTCAATGCAAGCGGTTGCGTTCACGCAACCCCTGGCATACCGCGGCGTCCCCAATTATGAGCCGCCGCGTGCCCCACCCACGGGCGCGCGATAAGACGACGGTGACCCGCCTTTTGACAGGACATGCGTCGGCACGGAGCGCGCGCGCCTCTACTTCGAGTTAGGCGCCAGCTCCGCTGCTACCCGTTCGAAGGGTAGGGGACGGAGCGCGCGCGCGCCTCTACTTCAACGTAGGCGCCGGCTCCGCTGCCACCCGTTCGGAGGGTAGGGGACGGAGCGCGCGCCTCTGCCGACTTCAGGCGCCAGCCCGCGCCACCCGCTCGAAGGTAGGGGCGGGCGCGCGCGCTCTGCCGACGTGGCGCCAGCTCGCGCCACCCGCTCGAAGGGTAGGGGACGGAGCGCGCGCGCCTCGCCGACCAGGCGCGGCTCGCGCCACCCGCTCGAAGGTAGGGGACGGAGCGCACGCGCGTTCTACTCGCCGGCGAGGCGCCGGCTCCGCTGCCACCCGTTCGGAGGGTAGGGGACGGAGCGCGCGCCTCTACTTCGACTTAGGCGCCCGCTCCGCTGCCACCCGTTCGAAGGGTAGGGGACGGAGAGCGCGCGCCTGCCGACGTGGCGCCAGCTCGCCGCCACCCGCTCGCAGGTAGGGGACGGAGCGCGCGCCTCTGCCGACGTAGGCACCAGCTCCGCCGCCACCCGCTCGAAGGGTAGGGGACGGAGCGCGCGTGCGCTGCGCCGGCGTGACGACGCCGCCCGCCGCCACCCGCTCGAGGGTAGGGACGGAGCGCGCATGCCTCTGCCGACTTAGGCGCCCGCTCCGCTGCCACCCGTTCGAAGGGTAGGGGACGGAGAGCGCGCGCGCCTCTACTTCGACGTAGGCCAGCTCCGCTGCCACCCGTTCGCAGGGTAGGGGACGGAGCGCGCGCGCCCCTACTTCGACGTAGGCACCAGCTCCGCTGCCACCCGTTCGAAGGGTAGGGGACGGAGCGCGCGTGCGCCTCTACTTCGACGTAGGCGCCGGCTCCGCTGCCACCCGTTCGGAGGGTAGGGGACGGAGCGCGCGCGCCTCTACTTCGACTTAGGCGCCAGCTCCGCTGCCACCCGTTCGAAGGGTAGGGGACGGAGCGCGCGCCTATTTGACCCAGGCGCCAGCTCGCTGCCACCCATTCGCAGGTAGGGGACGGGCGCGCGCTCTCGCCGACGTAGGCACCAGCCCGCCGCCTGCTCGAAGGGTAGGGGACGGAGCGCGCGCGCCTCTACTTCAACGTAGGCGCCGGCCCGCGCCACCCGCTCAAGGGTAGGGGACGGGCGCGCGCGCTCACGCCGACGTAGGCGCCGGCCCGCCGCTACCCGCTCGAGGGTAGGGGCGGAGCGCGCGCCTCGCCGACCAGGCGCCGCTCGCCGCCACCCATTCGGCGGTAGGGACGGAGCGCGCGACGCCTCTGCCGACGTAGGCGCCGGCTCCGCTGCCACCCGTTCGGAGGGTAGGGGACGGAGCGCGCGCCTCTACTTCGACGTGGCGCCGCTCCACCGCCACCCGCTCGAGGGTAGGGCGGGAGCGCACGCCTCTTCTTGGACGTGGCGCCGGCTCGCGCCACCCGCTCGGAGGGTAGGGGCGGAGCGCGCGCCTCGCCGACTTAGGCGCCAGCTCGCCGCCACCCGCTCGAGGGTAGGGGACGGAGCGCGCGACGCCTCTGCCGACGTGGCGCCAGCTCGCCGCCACCCGCTGAAGGTAGGGGCGAGCGCGCGCGACGCCTCTGCCGACGAGGCGCCGGCCCGCGCCACCCGCTCAAGGTAGGGGACGGAGCGCGCGCCTCTGCCGACGTGGCGCCGCCCGCCGCCACCCGCTCAAGGGTAGGGGACGGAGCGCGCCTCTTCTTTGACGAGGCGCCGGCCCGCCGCCACCCGCTCGAGGGTAGGGGACGGAGCGCGCGCCTCTGCCGACTTAGGCGCGCCTCGCCGCCACCCGCTCGAGGGTAGGGGACGGAGCGCGCGCGCCTCTACTTCGACTTAGGCGCCAGCTCCGCTGCCACCCGTTCGAAGGGTAGGGGATGGAGCGCGCGCGCACCTCTACTTCGACGTAGGCGCCAGCTCCGCGGCCACCCGTTCGAAGGTTAGGGGACGGAGCGCACACGCCTCCATTTTGGCTAGGCACCAACTCACGCCAATTCCGCTGCATCGACTTCGGTACCCTGCCACGGGCGAGCCTCTACTTTGGCGAGATACTTTGCCACCCGCCGATTCGACGCCGAGCCACGACGGCAAACCGCCATGGCTCAGCGACCGGTGGCGGCCGGCATGACCTCTACCTCCGTGGGGAAAGGGGCCGGCGGCCGTGCCGACGGCAAAACCTGCGCGGATAGCCTTAGGTCCCGCAAAGTTTGCCTCGGTCTTCCTTAACAGACCACCTACAGCGCACCAACGTTTCCCCCAAGCGGTGCGGACGGCCTCCATCGAGCGCCGATCAGATGGTCTGTCAGAAGAACAAGGCAAACCTGCCGTCGTCAGATGAGAGATGCGCGCGAGGCGATGAGCGCGGTACAAAGGTCAATTTGCGGCAAGCACAGAATCGCTATCGTAAACAGATATGAAGTCACCACACCAAAAATCCTCGTTCCTACAACGGCGCAGACGCGATGACTTCATATCATCTCACGGAGCGGTCGAGCCCGCCATTTCCACACCAAGTCGTGAAGTATTCCCACAAGTAGGGCATACTTTTGTTCACCAGCACTCGCTGACATTAGCGTCGGTCGATGCAGTCATCAAACGCAGATGAACAAAAGTTTGGCCTACATATGAGAAGTTTACCATGAACAGGTGCGAGACACGCAGCAAAGGATGTCCAGGGAGTGGCCCCCAACGCCAACATATTTATACCCAGCTTTACCAGGCGAGGAGTCGCCAGCGTGCAGGGACGTCAATTGGCGGCATGCCAACCGTCGGAAGCACAAACCAGTGGTGCGTAAGTACAGCTGCCCGCACCCCACTGCACGCGCATCGGGAACCGTCGCATGCTCCACTCACGAGGAGGCGCAATACACAAGGTGACGACCCGCCCCCTGGCATGCCAACCGCCATTAAAAGCGCACTACCTGTCCACACGGTCACGTCAGCTTCCAAGTGGCAGGGCCAACAGCGCGCGCACCTCTACCTCGACTTAGCGCGGCACCCGCGCCACCCGTTCGAAGGGTAGGGGACGGAGCGCGCGCGCCTCTACCTCGACTTAGGTGCCAGCCCGCGCGACCGCTCGGCGGTAGGGGCGGCGCGCAAGACGCCTCTTTTCGACTTGGGCGTCAGCTCCGCTGCCACCCGTTCGAAGGGTAGGGGACGGAGCGCGCGCGCGCCTCTACTTCAGCTTGGGCGTCAGCTTCGCTGCCACCCGTTCGAAGGATAGGGGACGGAGCGCGCGCGCCTCTGCTTCGACTTGGGCGCCAGCTCCGCTGCCACCCGTGCGAAGGGTAGGGGACGGAACGCGCGCGACCACTTCGACATCAACCGCAGCTTCGGCTGCAGACGCTACGAAGCACGTTCAGATTATGCAAAACCGGAGAAGTTCACAGGCCGCAGGGACGGAGGGGGCCAAAGGACTCGGCAACATGGCTTCGGCCCGGTGAAGCCCTTCACCATGAGAGGCTCCTGTTGTTGGGGTGGCCCCCACCTAAACCCAGCAGGCCTGATAGAAGACTATAAAGACCAGAGTAGAACATGTGCAATGACTCAAATACCCCTAGGAGGGATATACAGATGTAAGGGCATGATTGTAAAAATATACCCCACATGAATATATATATATCAGGATGAGGGGGGAAGGCAGGACGCTTTTTTCCCACTCCCCACTACCATTCCTCTCTCTGTTTGGTCTGTAACCACAACAGGCATCATTTTTTATGCTATCGGTTTTTGTGCAAGGCTGGTAGCACAAGGTTTCACTCAACATTCTAGAGTTGATTATGAGGAAACCTACTCCCTAGTCATGAGTGGAATTACCTTTAGATATTTGATCTCAATGGTAGTGAACTTGAATTTAGAAATGAAATTGATGGATGTGGTAACTGCATACCTTTATGGAAATTGGATTCGAAGATTTATATAAAAGTCCCTGAAGGAATCCCTCTCCCGAACCAAGACAGAGCAAATAGAAATCTGTACAGTGTGAAGCTCAGAAAGTCACTGTATGGACTGAAGCAATATGGAAGAATGTGGTATAATCTCTTAAGCAACTTTCTCTGCAAGAAAGGCTACACGAACAATGAAGACAGTCCCTGTGTATTTATACAGCGATCCCAAGATGGATTCTGTATAATCTCAGTATATGTAGATGATCTGAACACATCGGGACAATGAAAGACATAAAAGAAGCAAGCTCCTAAATGAAGTCAGAATTTGAAATGAAAGATTTGGGCAAGTCCAAATTTTGCTTAGGCCTGCAGCTTGAGCATGTCCCTGAAGGAATATTAGTACATCAGTTGACCTACACCCAGAAGGTGTAAGAAAGGTTTGGCTTTGAGAAGGTATACCCATCGAAAGTACCAATGATCGGGATGTCTTTACAGCAAGAAAAAGACCCTTTCCAACCTAGGGAAGAGGGGGAGGAAGTCCTGGGACCGGAATTCCCATACTTGAGTACAGTGGGAGCACTCATGTACTTAGCAAACTGCACTAGACCGGACATTGCATTTGCCGTGAACCTGTTAGCAAGGTACAGTGCAAAGCCTACCAAAAGGCACTGGCAGGGCATAAAGGACATCTTCCGATACCTCCAAGGAAGCAAGGACATTAGATTGTTCTACAGGAAGAATCAAGATCTGAACTTGATTGGCTATGCAGATGCCGGATACCTGTCTGACCCACATACCGCAAGGTCACAAACAGGCTATGTATTCCTGTGTGGTGGAACTGCAATTTCCTGGAAATCATCCAAGCAAAGTCTTGTAATGACTTTGACGAACCACTCAGAAATTATAGCACTGTATGAAGCCGCACGAGAGTGCGCTTAGCTCCGCCAAATGATTCATCAGATCCAGCAATCATGTGGAATGAACATTGTGCAAACCCCCACAATTATCTATGAAGATAATGCAGCTTGTGTTGCACAAGTGCAGACGGGCTATGTGAAGAGTCATCTCACAAAGCACATCAACCCCAAGTTCTTCTATGCTCATGAATTGCAAAAGATGAACGAGATTAAAGTACTGCATACTAAGTCATGTGAAAACCTGACAGATTTTTTCACTAAATCACTCTCTGCATCTAGCTTTGAAAGGTGCGTGCGAGGAATTGGAATGATGAGACTTAGAGAAGTGCAGAATTCAGGGGGAGAATTCTCTCAAGCCCATTAGTAAATCTTGATCATGAAGATCAAGTAACCAAAAGAATAAAGCCAGATTGAATGAAATTGGGTGAATTGTACTCTTTTTCCCTTGACGAGTTTTCCTGAAGTTTCTCGACCAAGGTTTTTAATGAGGCAATTCGTGCATCGCAGCATGACATGCATCATGTACTCTTTCTCAAAAATTTTCCTACTAGGTTTTTATGGAGTTTTAACGATGCATGAACGTGTCGGATGAGTGCCCAAGGGGAAGTGTTAGGAAACTCGGGTCTGGGCCAACAGCTTTGGCCCATGGTGGGCACCTCACCGGAGACTACAAATAGGGAGCCGTACCAGCATATATTTGTACACATGCAATCAGAAATCAATAAAGAAAGACCAGGAGTTCTCTCTACCTCTCTGTGTGTTTCAATCTGTTATTCTGTCTTTTGTGATTGATTCGTTTCGTTCTAAGCAGAGGAATCGATCGGACTGGTCGCCAGCGATGGTTTCTCAACAGTTTCTATGTCCTAATGGCCTTGGATTAGGGTAGTTTACTTTGTATAAGCACGCCACCATAAACTTGGCTAAAGTATGGTTACAATTTGTTAACAAAAAATGTTGCTTGCCACACTTTGCCATAACTAGGTGTGACAATATATATGGTAGCAAACCAAATATGCCTTAAGGTTTGTGGTACAATATATCTTTACCAATTCTAAAAAGGAAAAATTTTGTTCGTGACATTCAAAATATGTGTAATATCGTTTCTGCCATCGAAAATCTGCTAATTTTGTTTTTGCCATCCTTTCGTCCATGTGTATTTTGCTTTTGCCACTCTATCTATTTTTTTGTCAAATTAACAGACATGTGTCACTTGCCGCATACGATCAAAGTTTGTTGACTTGACGGAAAATTAGACGGAGTGGCAAAAATAAAATGCGCACGACGAAAGTGTGGCAAAAATGAAATGAGCAGATTTTTATGACAGAAACGATATTGCATATATTTTAAGTGGCACGAACAACATTCACTTCTAAGAAAATACAGTTACTCTTCAAAAGACTGGGCTGTAAATAAATCAAAGATATCGAACAGTAACGCAGTAAGAGAGGTTTTGAACCCTACCCGAATTCCAAGGTCGGCCAAAACCTAAGCCCCCAGTGGCAAGCACGCGTGTTAACATACATCACTATTTCAAATACATCACTAGTTCAAAGCTACACAGATATTATTGCATGAATAAAGAGTAGGTGATGATTACTCATCTTTTTCTTACTTTAAGATTTATGCAACTTATATTAAGAGGTAATGTATAGAAGCACTACTCTAGGTTGTTGGTTTGCGGGTCTAACATGTCTATAAGATTTTTTTTACTAACGTAGGGCTTGTTTGATAGAAAGGGGAAAATGTTAGGAGCTTAAGCAAAATTGTCAGGACTTAGGACTAATTGCCAAACGGGGTCTCGACGTACAATAGATCGTACATTGTTAAAATACAAGCGGTTGCCAGTGAGATGTGACTGCTTACTTACTCCCATTTCCTTTTGTTCCTTGAGACGGCTTACTTCCATTTCTCTCTTAGAGGACGATGTATATGTTTTTGTTGATGATTTTTAACTATAATTTATAACTTTTAACTAATAGTGAATAATAATGATAGAAAGAAGTGAGTTTTAAAAAGAGAGGACGAGTGGTGCAAAAAAAATATGTGAGAGAGGCGTGCGCATGACAGGAGCGAGATGAGTGGGACGGTTAATGCATTTGTAACTCACTATTTTATCCCCGAATCGAGATGGTAGCGAGAAGAGTGAACAAGCTGTTTCAAGAAGCTTGATGTTCGTATTGACTTTTAGCTTTTCTAATCAGAAACCAATACAAATAGAGCCTTAAGTGCATACTTGTAGTGCTCATTTGGATTTATAAGCTCAAGTTTCTGATATTTTTTGTATTGTAATGGCTGAAAATGCATTATACCTGTTGTTAGCTTTCTTAGTTAATTAATTTAAAAAATAAAAAATATATCATCACAGATAATAGAAAAAAAGAAAAACAAAAAACCAAAAAATAAAACTAAAAACCACCAGCAAAAAATTATTGGAGCAGAAAACTTTCACCCCATGATCCCCGCTGCCGTCAGAAATACTCCCATCTACCCTACTCTATAATACACCAAAATTTTCTTTACTAAATCCACCCCCTCAACCACCCCCACAGTCATGCGTAATCTAACTCCACCCAAATTTGTGTACCAAAGTAATCCAACTTCATACAAATGAATGGCCTGGATTTCTCCTCAAGCCTTCTTCTCTTACTCATTGAAAGATCTAAGGCCAAAATCATCTGGATCATGCACATCATTGAACCCAGAATCCCACCCCGCACCCACGCGCACGCCCCCGACGCTGCCTCCACCCCGGTCCTCCGCCGAATCTTTCTCCCCCGTCTCCCCCGATCTCTGCGTCTCCCCGCCTCCTCCACCCCCTGCTCCGCCGTTCTCCACCGATCCGCCCTCGCCTCCTCCCCTCCCTCCTCTGCCGCTCCGCGCGTCTCCCCGCCTCCTCCTCCCCCCGCTCCGCTGTTCTCCGCCGATCCGCCCTCGCCTCCTCCCTCCTCCTCCCCGCCGCCTCGCCTCCTCCTCCCCACCTGCGCGCCGCTCCCCATCTCCGACTCTCCCGCGCCTCCTCCGCTCCCCATCCTCCACCGCGCCGCCGCTCCCCCATCTCCGTCTCCTTCTCTGACTGCATTTCCTCCTCCGAGTCTGAGATCCACGCATGGCCTCGCCGCGCCACACCCCCGCCGCCGGATCCGGTGAGTCTTAATTACTTATCTCTACGGTTTCATTCTGTTGCTTATTCATTTCCTCCAGATCTCTTGCGGTTTCTTGGCGGCCACAATGGCCGCCGTGGCGAGCGGCAAAGGCGTGGAGGGAGGAGGAGCGGCCGCCCCCAACGCCAACGGCGCCCACCCCGACGACGCCACAGCGTCGTCGCCCGCTGGTGAGTGTTGATCTCCCATCTCTCCACTTCCTGCCTCGTCCTGCTCTTCCCCTTGCTGCCTTGCGTGCGGGGGTGCCCGCGGGGCGGGACTTACGTAGCTTCGTCTCCCCAAATCTGCGAGCGCCCCCGTGATCTCTGCTCCTGCGGATGGCTAGCCACCTAGCTGCCTCCGCTGATTCTGCCTTGCTGGGTCGGGCCTCCGTTGGATGCTTTCCTTGCTTGCTTGGGTCAGGCTGGAGCCTAAGACTATAGCTAGGGTTCTGGTAGGAAGTGCGTTTGCGATTTGCCTTCGTTCTGGGACAAATCCGCGAATTGTCCTTTTTCATCTAGGCGTTGTAAATGTGTTTTACGCCCCGTTCTAAATAGGAGAGCAGCAAGAACTCTTGTGCCGTGCCGTGAGGAGTTTGTTATGTAATGTGACTGGAATGCAATGCTTGAATGCTTGTTGTGCAGGGGAGTTAAGGGATGTTTAGCCTTAGCTAGACCTCTGCACCTCGTGGAAATTGAATTATGTTGTTGCGCGCTAGCCTTTTACTACTTGTTTAGGGGGGGTTGGGAATTGGGTGTTTAGTTGGGTGCTAATTTAGGCATTGGCTCGAGGACTATGTAACGTTGGTGCTACAGGCCGAGTCATGGTGGATGGTCTGCATTGTGCTGGATTCTTTTCCTTGAATAACAGTTTCTTCAGCTTCTCTAGGAAATTATTATTTTTTGGGATACTTACATTATGTTGAAACAAATATTATTCTGGAAATAAAAAAACTGCTCAGCTGAATCTGAACAAAAAATTATTGCAATTTTATTTATACCGTCAAACGGGTTGCACACTTTTAGCTCTGTTCATGCTAACATTGTTGGTTCATTGTGCAGTGTAACAGAATGTGGAAAAGGGCAACATTGCTAAGCTGAGTTAGATCGTGTAACTTATGAATTGTGCCCAACAGAATTCTTAGTTTGCCCTCATTTATTTTTAATGTATCGCTTTACTGTGCACTTTCACTAGATTCGGAGTTGCTGTGTAAAAACAATGCTGGTGATTCTAAGGAAGTTTACCTAAAATTAACATCTCTGAACTTTTGGCCCATCATGTTTTAGTTTTAGGAGGTGATAACCACCAGTTTGTATAAAAAAACCTGCTCGATATCTGTGACAAAACATGTGTATTCATCTTCCTTCCGCCAACTACAGATCGGTGGTCTTGCAAAATTAGGAGTTGCCCCTTGTCGTTGTCTCTTGGTGAGATTGGGGCTTGGTAAGACTGACATGCATTCGATGCTATTGGTTAGACAAGGTGGAGATCACATGACTTTATCATCCTGCTATGTCTCAGGCTTAATGACATGCTCCTTGAGGTCTGAAAGTGATGAAATCATGAGATTGCCTCATATAATTGTTGGTTTATTTTATGTGTAATCAAACAAATTGACATTACTAGAATTGAGTTGTACTAAAAATGAACATTGCTATGGTTGTGCTCAGTTTGTTCCATGAGTCAACTGCAAGGTGGGGTTTAACTTGCATCAACTGTAAAGGATAGCTCGTGACAGGAAAATTTAAACCATAACACAGCCCACAACCAATGTTGGTGAGAAGCTGAGAGCAAACAAAGCAGAACCTATAATATTTTTTGTTGATACAATTTAGTCTCAATTTTATTTAAGTTGTAATAATGTTAAATAAAATTAAATAAAAATAATATCATTTATTTATTTTTATGTTGGTGTGACTCTGAAATCATCATCCTTTTCTTATAGATGACAGAGGCCTCCCTAGATCAACACTATGCCAGGAGTGATTAAGAATGCTGCAATAACCAATGAAACTGCGGGCCCATCAAATTTGGAAAGGTCAAGAACCGAGAGGCGTCGTCAAAATAATCCAGCTGATGACCCTGCTAAACAGTTAATGGATGATAAGATTTCCATAAGAAAGAAGGTGCATATAACTTGGCCCCCTATGTATCTCTTGCTTCTATGGTGAACTGTCGCTTTGTTCTTCATGAGGTACACTTCATCTATTTATGTACAGACTATGAATTATTTAATTCTTAATTGTGCTAACTTCTGTATGAAGGTGATCATTAATTTGTTTGGGGCCGATATTTTTCTGTGTACCAACATCTATTTGGAACTTGGAACAGATGAAATTGGAAGTGGTTTAGCAAGTTGGAACAAGACTGTTACATTTAAATTTTGTATGTTTCGTCTTATTGTGATGCATTGCATGCTAGCTTGAAACCTTCGAAGTATCGGATGTCTTGATCGTGTCCTACTGCTGGATTTTTGGTACCTTAAATATCTTTGTTTCCAGGCGCTAAATGCTAAATCGGATAGCTACAGTGAAAGATGATGGAACTGTGGTTGTTGATGTACCAAGTACTCAAAACACCTCCAGTTGATGTTGGAACAGAGGATGGCTATGGCGATATTGCTATTGAAGAATCATTAGATGGAGCAGATATACCGTACAGGCCTCCTATGCAAATTGTTATACTTATTGTGGGTACAAGGGGAGATGTTCAGCCATTTGTTGCTATAGGAAAGCGCTTACAGGTTAGGCCCAAGCTAACATTGTTGTTAATCCAATATTCTTTGTTTGGTTAACTCAGGTTAGCTCCTGTGCTTCTGTTCCAGCGTAATGTCATTACATTTATTTTTCCAGTATGACTAGGATCAGCTGTGACCTTTATCGTAGGATTATGGACACCGTGTGAGGTTAGCAACTCATGCCAACTTTAAGGAGTTCATGCCGTGGTCATAGGACCTTACGACCACCGTGGTCGTAGATGCTGTGGTCGTAGGACCTTACGACCATCTTTGCCGTGAAAGCAAAAAAATTAAAAATTAGAAGTAAAAAATTCAAAAGCTAAAAAATAAAGGTGGAAATAATCTGGACCGTCCATCTAGAGATGAACGGCGGATCTTGCAAAATCACATACGGCGAGCCTCGTACGAGATAATCCCGCTCGGGTCGGACAGGACTTCGACCACTGTGAGCCCATGTATGTGGTCAGAAGGGGCTTCGACCATGGTGAAACTCGTGCACATAGTCGGAAGTGGCTTCGACCACGACGAAAAGTGTTGTATGTGGTCGGGAAGGGCTTCGACCAGCGCGAAACTCGGTGCATATGGTCGGAAGTGGCTTCGACCACGACGAAAAGTGTTGTATGTGGTCGGGAAGGTGTTTAATTCACGCGATAAACCGTCGTAGCTTCTGTTAACCGGTCGTATGGTCTCGCGAAGCGGTCGCAAGACCTGGGAATCGGTCGTAGGCTTTTGAGCATTGCGTGTTGGGTGGTTCCGATCGGTCACGTATTTATGTGACATTCATTATGTGACAAAACTATTTGGTTAACAATATATGAGACGTGAATCTTAATGAATCTAATTATTCGTTTTATTTTTTACAAATTTTATCTTATTTTATATTTTACTGTAGCGTTAGCACGAGCACACTACTAATATGATTGGTACGCCATGCACTGCGCCGCTACATTATTATCTGTCAACTCAACAAAATCTGAGATGGCTTACTTACTCCCATTTCTCTGAAGTGTATACATAATTTTAACACCATGATCCCCGCTGCCATCAGAAACCCTCCCATGTGGTTGGTACGCCATGCACTGCGCCGCTACATTATTATCTGTCAACTCAACAAAATCTGACCCTTCTTATCATTTGCTTGAGAGATGCTCATCATTGACAAGCGGGCCACGTAACTTCGGTCCTGTCAAACACAAGCAACCGCACAAAAAAAGGACGCAACCAAACAAACAATTGATGGCAGCTCAAACGCAAGAATTTGACGTATTACGTATACACCTACCTATGGACCTCGAAGATACACGAGAGACGCCCCAACTCCTAATGCGTAGCTGTCACCCTTTATGGCTGCGTCATCTTTGTTGGCCTGTCGCCGGTGGCTAGGAAGTTTGTCCGAAGTGGAGACAATTACGCTGCTCGCTGGAATTTCTTATGTTACCTTCTGTCTAAATCTTACTATAAAAAAGTTATACTAAATATCTTATTACAGACGATTTTCTCAAACTATCTGTGTTATAATATCACAAACAATTTTACAGATGTACTTCATGTACCATCTGTGATATCTACTATCACAGACAGTTCTTATTAATAATTATCTATAATATCTCATAGACAATTATTAATACGAACCGTCTGTGATAATTGAGACATCACATATAGTTTTTAATTAGAACCATATGTGACAGTTTACAGACGATTATTAATATAAACCGTCTGTGGTAGTTATGTATCACAGACGGCGTGTGGTTAGAATCGTCTGTGATATGCTTCATCTCCTCGATGCGCGCCTTCGATCATTCCGGCTCCCATATGTGTCTCTTCGTCTCATGAGCCGGTTGTATTCCTTGTTGTATAAAAATAATCTTCTGCCACTAGAGATTAATCCTGTACGAGCACCTTGCCGGCCGGCTATCTTCTTTGTCTCTCAAGCATAAATAAATGGCTACCTATTCATCCTTGTCACTGGCATTGATGGCCAGCCTAACTATTCTTAATGAGGACATCCTTTCCATAGATATAACTGTGCCGACTCCACAACAAACTGAAACTATGATATAAGGACCAATGACTAGAGCGCGAGCACGTCAACTTAACCATCAAGTGAATGCGTTCCTAAGTTTGCATACAAATATTTCAAAGAATGGAATACTACTTAATTTTTGTGATGATTTAATTGTCCTTAGGAACCATGGGGAAGAACCACGTGAGCTCAAGTATAGAGCTAGTTACCGTGGGGAAGAATCTTGTGATGATTTAATTGACTAATGTAGTTCTAGTTATCTTTTGTTCACTCTCAGCCCACCTATAGCTCCACAGATTGGCTACCACCTCACAGGGACTAGCTACCGAGGCAACGATACACCCAATTTCCAGGAGTTATTGTCTTGTCGGCTACCATCACCTCCTGCTCGCTGTGGTAAGAACTAGTAAGAGCTTGACAGAACAGGTTGAGAGTGTGCGATTTGATTTAGCCACATTCCAGTAGTTGTGAGGGCATAACTTGCAATTTTATTATTTTCCTATTATTTGTTTGTTCTCATGTGTTTTCCTAACAATGTCAGGAGACTCAGTGGACCGAAGGGCTGCACCATATTCCCCTCGGACTAGAGGCATCATACAACATTTTGAGCGTCAAGGGAAGCTGCACACTGAGAGACTTGATGAGGATGTACAGGTCACTAATGAACGCCTTGGTCAATTGGAGGCCACGCAGATCGACACCAACACTACGCTTGCAACATTGGAAACTTCCGTTGGCACCGTCAACACCTCACTTGCTGAGATTTTGAGACGTCTTGATGAGATGGCCATGCATCCCCCACGGCTACTCTTGCTATACATACTCAGCGTACACGTGCCAACAATGGTGTCTTGGGTAGCAGGGTGGACGAAAACGGTGGAGACAAATACGCGGCCGATACTGAGATCGATGATGATGAGGATGCTCACCGTCATCGTCAACCACGTCGGAATCGCATTGACATGGGTCCTATGTACCCACGCCATGAGGTACGTGAGGATGATGAATCATTTGGTAAGATTAAGTTCACTATGCCACCTTTTGATGGAAAATATAACCCTGATGCTTATATCACTTGGGAATTGGCTGTTGATCAGAAATTTGCTTGTCATTCATTCCTTGAAAACAAAAGGGTTAGGGCTGCTACTAGTGAGTTTACTGACTTTGCTTCTGTTTGGTGGAGTGAATATTGTAAGAAAAATCCTTTAACCGTACCACGAACTTGGGATACATTAAAAAGAATCATGCGAGCTAGATTTGTTCCTTCATATTATGCACGTGATTTGTTACATAAGTTGCAACAATTGAGGCAAGGTAGTAAAAGAGTAGAGGAATATTTCCAAGATTTGCAAACAGGAATGTTGCGTTGAGACTTAGAGAAAACTGAGGAGGCTGCTATTGCTAGGTTTATGGGTGGTTTGGATCGTGAAATTCAGGATATTTTAGCTTACAAGGAATATAATTCTATCACTCGTTTATTTTATCTTGCTTGTAAAGCTGAAAGAGAAGTACAGGGACAACGCGCGAGCACTAGGACTAACGTTTCTGCAGGTCGTGGTAACATTTGGTCTCAACATGCATCTGCTGCACCATCAAGCCAATCTCCTGCACCTTCTTCCTCCAACAGCAAGCCACGGTTTTCATCGTCAAATTCAGCATCTCAGGTATCCGAAGCAACAAAAGGGACAACCCAAGCACATGCAAAGAGCTCTTCATCCGTTGCATCTACGGGACGAACGAGGGATATCTAATGTCATCAATGTAAGGGGTATGGCCATGTGCGGAGTAAATGCCCAAGCAAGCGTGTTTTGATTGTGAGAGATGATGGTGAGTATTCTTCTTCTAGTGATTTGGATGAGGATACATATGCTATGCTTGCAACTGACCATTCAAGTAGTGGGAAGGAATAAGAAGAAGAGCACATTGGTGCTGAAGATGCAGAGCGCTATGAGAACCTCATTGTGCAGCGTGTGTTGAGTGCATAAATGGAGAGGACGGAGCAAAATCAACGGCACACCCTTTTCCAAATAAATGGATCGTGAAGGAACGCTTATGCCGTGTGATCATTGATGGAGGGAGCTGCAACAACTTGGCGAGCTCCGATATGGTGGAGAAGCTTGCATTGAACACCAAACCACACCTACAACCTTACTACATTCAATGGTTGAATAGCAGCGGTAAGGTGAAGGTAATACAAATGGTGAGAGTATATTTTGCTATTGGTTCTTATCATGATGTTGTACAATGCGATGTTGTCCCTATGCAAGCATGCTCTATGCTGTTAGGTAGACCGTGTCAATATGATAAAGATTCTCTGCATCATGGTAAAACAAACTAATATTATTTTGTGTATCATGACAAGAAAATTGTGTTACATCCTATGTCTCCTGAAGCTATTTTAAAAGATGAGATTGCTAGAGCTAGTGAAGAGAAAAATCAAGAGCGTAATAGGAGTGAAAATCAGATTGTAGCAAACGAACTTGAGCAACATAAAAAGAAAAACTCTACATTTGTTCATGAGAAGAAAAATGAGATTAAATTAAAAGGTGCATGTTTTCTTGCTACTAAGTCTAATGTGAATGAGCTGGATGCTAATATTTCTGTTTGCTATGCCTTACTTTGCAAACAAGCTTTATTTTCATTCGAGGATGTATCTTCTTTTGTGCCTCCTGCTGTCACTAATGTTTTGCAGGAGTACATGGATGTATTTCCAAAGGATGTGTCGTCCGGGCTACCACTAGTGCGAGGGATTGAGCACCAGATTGATCTGATTCCTGGGGCATCTTTGCCCAATCGTGCGCCATACAGGACCAATCTGGAAGAAACTAAGGAGATTCAGCGTCAAGTTCAAGAACTGCTTGATAAAGGTTATGTGCGTGAGTCTCTTAGTCCTTGTGCTGTTCCGGTAATTTTAGTGCCTAAGAAAGATGGATCATGGCGTATGTATGTGGACTGTAGAGCGATCAATAACATTACCATTAGATATCATCACCCTATTTCTAAGTTAGATGATATGCTTGATGAATTAAGTGGCTCTATTGTCTTCTCTAAAGTTGATTTGCGTAGTGGGTACCACCAAATTCGCATGAAATTGGGAGATGAATGGAAAACAACATTTAAAACTAAGTTCGGTTTGTATGAGTGGTTAGTGATACCGTTTGGTTTAACTAATGCACCTAGTACATTCATGAGATTAATGAACGAGGTTTGCGTGCTTTCATTGGAAAATTTGTAGTGGTATATTTTGATGATATATTGATATATAGCAAATCACTAGAGGAACACCTTTACCATTTACGTGCTGTTTTTGATGCTTTATGTAATGCACGTTTATTTGGTAACCTTGAGAAGTGCACCTTTTGCACGGATCGAGTCTCTTTTCTTGGCTATGTTGTTACTCCACAGGGGACTGAAGTTGATCAAGCCAAGGTTGAGGCAATACAGAGTTGGCCGACTCCTAACACGGTCATGTAGGAGCGAAGTTTTCTAGGACTTGTTGGATTCTATCGTCGTTTTGTGAAGGGTTTCAGCATCATTGCCGCACCATTGAATGAGCTCACTAAAAAGGGGGTGCCGTTTACTTGGGGGAATGCACAAGAAGACGCCTTCAACACATTGAAAGATAAATTAACACATACACCATTACTCCAACTTCCAGATTTTAGTAAGACTTTTGAGCTAGAATGTGATACTAGTCGAATTGGATTGGGTGGTGTGCTGTTGCAAGAAGGTAAACCTGTGGCATACTTTAGTGAAAAATTGAGTGAGTCTAGTTTGAACTATTCTACTTATGATAAGGAATTATATGCTCTAGTTCGAACTTTCGAGACATTGCAACATTATTTATGGCCCAAAGAATTTGTTATTCATTCTGATCACGAGTCATTAAAGCATATTAGAAGTCAAGGAAAATTGAACCATAGGCATGCAAAGTGGGTTGAATTCATAGAGTCTTTTCCTTATGTCATAAAACACAAAAAGGGAAAGGAGAATGTTATTGCTGATGCATTGTCTAAGAGATATACCATGCTCTCACAACTTGACTTCAAAATTTTTGGATTAGAAACAATTAAAGAGCATTATGTTCATGATGATGATTTTAAAGATGTGTTGCTGAATTGTAAAGACGGAAAAACGTGGAATAAATTTGTCCTAAATGATGGATTTGTGTTTAGAGCTAACAAGTTATGCATTGCAGCTAGCTCCGTTCATTTGTTGTTGTTGCAGGAAGCACGTGGAGGTGGGCTGATGGGACATTTTGGAGTGAAGAAGACGGAAGACATACTTGCTGGTGATTTCTTTTGGCCAAAGATGAGACGTGATATGGAATGTTTCGTTGCTCGCTGCACTACATGTCAAAAGGCTAAGTCACGACTTAATCCTCTTGGTTTGTATATGCCTCTACCTGTTCCTAGCGTGCCTTGGGAAGATATTTCTATGGACTTTGTTTTAGGACTGCCTAGGACAAAGAAGGGGAGGGATAGCATATTTGTTGTTGTTGATAGATTTTCTAAGATGGCACATTTTATACCATGTCATAAAAGTGATGATGCTACCAACATTGCTGATTTGTTCTTTTGTGAAGTTGTTCGCTTGCATGGTGTGCCAAATACAATAGTTAGCCATTCTTGGAGAACTTTATGGGCTAAATTGAGGACTAAGCTGTTATTTTCTACTACTTGTCATCCCCAAACTGATGGGCAAACTGAAGTTGTGAATAGAACTTTATCTACCATGCTTAGGGTTGTTTTGAAAAAGAACATCAAAATATGGAAAGAATGCTTGCCTCATATTGAGTTTCCTTATAATCGTTCGCTGCATTCTACTACAAAGTTGTGCCCTTTTGAGATTATCTATGGTTTTGTGCCTCGTGCTCCTATTGATTTGCTACCACTTTCATCTTCGGGGAAGTTAAATTTTGATGCTAAACAGCGTGCTGATTTGATGTTGAAAATGCATGAGACAACCAAAGAAAATATCGAACGCATGAATGCTAAATATAAACTTGCTGCTAGTAAACGAAGGAAGCATTTAACTTTTCGACCAGGTGATTTAGTTTGGTTGCATTTGAGAAAAGATAGATTTCCTAAATTGAGAAGGTCTAAATTGATGCCTAGAGCGGATGGTCGTTTCAAAGTGTTGGAAAAGATTAATAATAATGCATATAAACTTAAGTTACCTGCAGATTTTGGGGTTAGTCCCACCTTTAACATTACAGATTTGAAGCCATACTTGGGAGAAGAAGATGAGCTTGGGGTTAGTCCCACCGTTAACATTACAGACTGCTTGGTCTATGACTATCGACAAGACTGCAAAAGATATGACTATAAGAGCAATTAGCAAAATCTACGACCAACAACTGCAAAGTCACCGACTATTGACCAGAAAATCCTACGACTATCGAGTACGCCAGTAAATCCCACGACTAACAAAAACACTGAAGCTACGACCATGTAAAAGTACTGTAGCTGTGATTACCTCGTGGTCATAGTCGTGTTCGAAGTCATGCATGGTCAAAGTCAAATTGCCGTGGTCGAAGTTGCGTTACTGTGATTGTAGTCATGACAGCCCTGGTCGTAAAGCCATGCGAGGTCGTAAAGCCATACGTGGTCGTAAATGACATTGTGGTCATAAACAACTCATGGACGAAGTTTGCTGTGGTCATAAACTGGACATGGATGAAGCCTATCGTGGTCAAAAAGCATTGAATGAAGAAGCAAAAACCACTTGGAAAGAACCAAAAGCACTCAAACCCAAAAACTTTGACTGTGATCACCCGATACTTTCATAAATGCAAATTATAAAGCAATTTAAATGTCAATTATTCATCATCATTTTTAATCACAGCAATTCACATGATCTAACAATCTCCCCCTTCATGAATACATTGAGAACACCTTAAAAAACACTCAAATGAAGGACTTTGTAAGAAAGAATTTGCGAGAAAGAATTTGTGATTAGAAGCAATGATTATTCGAGACAACCACACAACCAAACGAGAACCAACCCAGAGAACAACTTCCAGAGCAAATCTTCCCCTTTTTTCTACTTTTCTCCCCCTTTGGCAATGAAATCATCAAGGGCTCAAAAGTGGGCATAATTCTAAAAGGAGCCAAGCGAATAAAGATCAGGAAGCTTGTAGACTATATAGGTCGCTTTGCATTGATTTAAAATTTTTTGACCAAGCCAACTGTATGAGCAGAGCTACCTAGATCATATAAAATCATATATCATACAGCAAGATCAAAACTAATCTTTTAGCACAATTAAGCAATTTAGATTAATGAAAGGCATCTCAACAATGTCTAAACCAATTATAAAGAGCACAATGAGATACCACAATGAAAAGTCAAAGCCTAAAATTGAAGCAAACATTAAATCTAGATGGGCTAGCAGTCTCATATAACAACCTATTGCTCCACACATGATTCTTAGGGATGTGGCATGCTTTGTAGCATACTTCTTTTTCATGATACATGCTTAAAGCAAACTTCTCTTAAATGGTGGCATGTTTGAAGCATACTTCTTGTCATTCGTGCACTCTTGTGTTTTTTTTCATTTGACCATGGCATGCTTGAAGTATACATCTTTTCAATCTTCCCCTTTTCAATTCTCATTTGACACCATTTGTATGATATCATTTGGAGAATCTCAATTTTTTATAATATGCCAACCTGAGTGAACATGAATGATTGCAATATGAACCATGTGAGCCTCATAGCCAAGATTTAAAATAGGATTCAAAATCATGCTAATCCTTTTAAATGAACATCACAAAGTACTATATATAACCAAGCTAGTCAAAGTCTTATGCCATGTCATGTTTTAGTTAAAATATAGCAGATTAATTAAAACCAGTCATGAACAAAGCTACACAACATATGAATGCATATGATATAGAGAGCTCCACTACTTATTTGATTTCCATGGCTTAATGTCAATGAATTATATAACAGGTATAATAAACAAAGCTCCTAACACCTCTTTAAACAACAAGCTCCTCCTAAGAATAATCCTATCTCCCTCAGCAAAAGGGCTAAAGAGAAGAAACAAGCAGTTGAGAAAAAAAGATCAATATAAGAAAAAACTCAAAGACCAATTTTAAAAAACCACTTGGAGTATAGCACTACCTTTTCCACATGGTCTAACCAGAAGCTGAAATCTCTCGGGAGCCATCAAACAAGATGAAGAACCATCAACTGTTCCAACCAAGCAAAAGACTGGAACCCAATCAAGTGCATGTTCTCCATCCTGTATTATCTGTTCTTATATCACATACAACATCAGCTTCACAGTACTGGGGTTAACCAGATAAGCTTTAGGAATCTAGTACTATGACACACGACAAACAGGAGCAACAGTAGACACTGATAAAAATTTAAGTGAAGCGTAAGCATCTGACAAATTTTGACTAGACAATCATTGAGAAACAGGTTCGACCGTGGGGCGGCTGACCTCGTCAGCTGAGCTGATCTAACCACTGATCGGTCTAACTAGGTAGAGAGCACTGGTTTGATTGTCGACAGATCTGGTTGAGTAGAACGGGCTGGTTGAAGCACTAGTTCGGCACTAGGACATCCGATGATGCGGGGGATTGCCCGATCTTCACAGCGTAGGATCAATGGAGATAATTTGGATCCGTGCACCCTAACGAATCGATGGCGCCGACCACTATTAGAACAACAACCTACGACAAAAGAATTCGCCCAACCATACGATTGTGATCCTGTCTACCCAACCACCAAGTAAATGCGTCGTCGCTCCAGCCAATCACAAGGAAACACAAGAACGATGGAGAAGAACGCCCAATTGCCCTCTAGGTTGCAATCATATGCTAAATCCTAGAAAGAACAAGTGAAGAGCTCTCTAAAAATAATAGATTGATTTTTCTATGTTTGTGGTGATCTGTCTTTACAAGATGGTATATAGGCTTATATATAGCCAGACTCGACAAATGAAAAAAAACAGACTCGACAAACGGAAAAAAAGGACTCGGAAACGTACTCATAAACAATTCAATCGACTAAAAAAATGATCCAATGCGTGGGCTTCCCTCTTTCCTTTACGTCCCTATACTTGCATGCACCAGTTGAGCATTTAACGCTACATGCAAGTTACTAGTATTGTTTTTTTATTTCTCTGCTATGCAGCCAACTTTTGCCATGAAGCACTTTTCTAGCGCATGCAGTCCCGTATGAAGCATGTATGCATGCATTTTTTTTTTCTTGGCTCACATGCACATGTATGATTTTTTTGCTCGGCTAATTTCTTCTGGCTTTGGCATCCCAACATCTCCTTATGCACAACCTGAGACCAATTAAAAAACTAGCATTAGGTAGTAGCTGATTTTCATGTAAATTAAAACCAAATTTAATTAGGAGCGAATTCACCTGTTGATTAATGTTTTTAGCTCGTGCTCGCGTAATTGGACCAACGAGATGTCCTCATCATCCTGTACACTTGAAGTGATGGACGTTGCACTAGTATCGACGTGACCTTTTAAACACATCTTTACTTTAGACTTGTACAGATCGAGTATGGGCCTGTATATAATTAAATAAAATAGTAGTAGCTCTGTATCTCCAAGTATAATCATTAAAGACTCAATTAAATTGGAGTTCACCTGATAATATTTAACGGCTCAATAATTCCTTCCAGTTAAATAATATATTTAACTAAGAAGTGAAAGGCATGAGCGTATCCGCGTCATCCTCTCCTTTATGAAAAGTCGTCCTCGGCTTTTGATAACCTGAAAATGTACTAAACAAAGAATATAACGTGTATGCATGGTAGACATATTTTTGATCTACACTTCTCCTATTTAGCACATTATGCACATCTAAAGACGTAGTAAATAAAAAGAATAACACATATGTATAGTATATGCGTGAATCAATTATTGTGTCATTCTTATAATTTTGCACATACCATTTAGTACAACAGTAGCCATAGGATGTATCACATCATTCCCCCTCACATCGAGAAAAGTCGTCCTCGACTTTTGTAAGTGTGCATACAAGTGAGTAGTGGACATCAACATATCAAATTGTTCTAATATAGGTGAGAATTTTTAATGACTTCCATGCTTCAACTGTGCTGCTCTGATTATTTGTACATGATTGTACATCAAAGAATGAACAAGTAGGCTTAATAAATTTTTCTAAACAGCAAGCACTAACAGTTGAACTCATCTCAGTGTGATCATGACATGACACAAAAGGTTGTTTATCTACAACATGCAATTTCAATTCAGCAAGCTTATCACATGTAATGCATATTCGATAAATATAGAACTTGTCATCTACACCATAATCTCCAATCAAATTGAACTTATATGTGTAGGCATATGTACTAACTAGTGATTCTAAACGTGAAATTTCAGCAACATTCTGAATCACAATAGATAGCTCTTGAGGATCATCGAACATGATATAATACAAATAATCACTAGGAGATATTCGAGTAAAAACTTCCTTATGAGTAATTAATTCCACATTATG
The DNA here is from genome assembly GCA_036346575.1 of Dendrocalamus sinicus. NCBI lineage: Eukaryota > Viridiplantae > Streptophyta > Magnoliopsida > Poales > Poaceae > Dendrocalamus > Dendrocalamus sinicus. The sequence continues at coordinate 21,301,721 of CM070648.1, forward strand.
TAAATTGACGCAAGAAATTTCAGAACATGGAATTTTTGATTGAACATATGAGTTCTCACAATTACTCACCTTTTCACAATTAAATTCAGCACCAATATGGTTACCTTTATCATTCTCTTCAGTTGATGTAGGTGCTGTAGATATTAAATCATTAGGTTGTAACAACAGGGCAGCAAGTACTTCATCTTCAACTGTAGTTATCTTCTCATCGGTTTTCTCCAGTGGTACCGGTTGTGGAACATTTGACTCCTATTCTTTAATGTCAACCTACACAATGTGAGAAACAACACTAGAAGTAGATATTAATATGTTAGTTTCATAATCAACCTCACCGTGTCTATCATCTACTTCTTTCTTTTCTTTTTGTGTATACCTCTCATTCTTAATTTGGATGCTCTCAACCTCACGTATGGTGGAATCACACAACTCACTTTTTTTATCACTCCCACTCAATTTGGCTATGTGGCTCTCATCCTTAAATGGATTTTGAAGCATCTCATCTTTTATAGATTGTGGGCCAGCAATGGCACAATTACCATCAACCACGATCTCCTCATGTAGCAATGGGGCAGCACTAAATGGCTCCTTGGCCGAAGGGAAAGTCACATGCTCGGTCGTTTTCTCATGTGATGCACTCATGAAGGCATGCAAACTGAAGCGTGGACTCAAATTGAACCATGGTGTACGCCTCTCCTTAATTCTCTTCTCCTCTATACCATAATTCACAAGATCCTGCATACTACCATCATATTTCAAACAAACAGTAGCAGCGATCTCAGGATTCAACATCTTTCGAAGTAAGCTCTCTTTGCACATACCTCTGTGATATTGGCACGATACATAGTATAATCCAGCTCATCATAATAAGATTGGACAGATCTACATCCTTGGCGAATGCTCTTCATATAATGAAGTAACTCTAGCTCATACTCATATGGCACAAACTCATTTTTCATGACCTGCTTCAATTCTTCCCAAGTAGTGACATATTACTTCTCAGGATATTGCTTCCACCAAGTGCATGCGTAATTTTCAAACTCCATGGTGGCTTGTGTCACTTTCTTGGCTTCATACAGTTTCTAAAACTTAAGGTCACATTTAAGTTATTCCACCCATTTGAGATACTCCTCGGGATTTGCACTTCCGTAGAATGGAAAATACAAGTATCGAGAGTCGCACCATGAGGAACGAAATGTTGGATATCCTGCCATTGTAAGTACTGCAAAATAGCAAATAACTAGTAAAATGCTCGTGCATTGCAACGGAATCTCAAAAAAAGATGAGACATGGTCGTAGACCATACAATAAAATAATTATAATTTTTCTTTCACACACTATCAAGCAAACCACGACATGTCAATATGTCATAGCTCAACATCCACGCCATGCCTCATATTCGCCACAAAGGACAAGTTATGGTAGTAGACCAGTAAGTTTCTACTTATATCTAGACAATCAAGCCTCAATAAGTTGTACCAAAACCAAAATTAGGAGCAGTGACTAACTCGGTGCATATGAAATCACGATGTTTCAACATATACTAACACTCAATCATTCTGAGCCTAGATACTTTTAGACAAAAGGAATCAAGAATAACATCAGAAGCATTCTAGTTCACACATCCAGTAGACAATGGTGTATGGAAAAAAAATATTTGGACAAGACCAGAGCAGTTGTTTGAAAATGGAATATGATGTATCTTTGTCAGGCAAAAAAGGTCCAGGGATCACTCTCACCATGAAATCAACAGAGGATCATGGAGAGAGAAGGGAGAGAGACTACTATTCTTCAAAACTCTTTATTAGCCTTTTTACATTCTCTTCTTAGTGATGACTGACTGGCGATTGAGTGAAGAAGTCCTTTGTTCTGCTTAACTATGTTGCAGAAAATATCATATATATGCAAAATAATGGAGCTTGGATCCATTCCAATAATCCATAAGGCAACAGACTCAAGAATGATAGAATAGCAACATGTGGCATTACCTTTATCTTTTGGGTGCGAGCCTTTGTTACCTCTTTAATAGAAACTTCAACTTGAGCATTGGCATTTTTCGTATCATCAAGCGCTCGCAAAGTGACCAGTTTTTGCCATGCGTAACTTAGCTCTTACAGTACTAAATGGATTCTAGAACAGATGCACCATAGAAATCTATCATCTAACCTAGTGGCTGTAGGACACAATTTTGCGCAGGTTTTAACAATCCACCTCACAACTGTTTTTTGCTAGTACTGACTATGTTTTCTGCTAGTCTATACCCTCGAATCCAAACCATGGCACTACACTCTCTACATCGAGACCAATAAAAGTGAAAAAGATATAAATCATGTGAGTTACAGAAGTTACTTTTTTTCACCTATTAACAAGACAATGCAGCTCAATTGCACACGGCAAGCTAGGCAACAAAGAGCACATAGAGAAGCATGACATCAACGAGTATGATCAGCCAGAGCTAGTGCCTTTACATCCACCAGGCATGGTGCAGTCACCGCCGTGCCACCTCCTTCACCTCAGCCTTGGCGAAAGTGACATTAAGAAGCCACACATGAAGAAGCAATGATTAAAACTTGGGGGAGGGAAGAAAACATGCACACTACCCATGACTGAGTTTCGTCTATGCCGAAGCAAGACACTGATGTGGATCAATTTCACAAAACTTTTAAATTGGAAGTCTTTGTAGACCATAGTCATCTCTTTGATGTACAGCTATATGCTTACTGATCAAAGCCCAGCCCGTACAACCACAATATTCAGAGTCTTATTTCACTCACCAAAGCCTCCAGATTACATCTAAGGCTTCCTACCACAAATAACTATGATCAAATAGCTTCTTGGTTTGGCTTCACACAGAAGACAAATCTGGGCAATATTTCAAATTTCCATTACTGAAAACTAATATTTTCTATCACTTAAGCATTTACATGTTTCATTTCAATAATTTCATGAACAAGACTCCAGTACACTAATTCCAGTAACCCAAATTATTGTACAGTCAATAATTTTAGTAATTTACAACCAAAACAATGGAAGGCAAAAATGACATGTGTTTATGTTGGTGATCATAAACAATTAAAATACCATTGACAATATTTGAGTAATTTGAGCCATTGACAAGATTTTTGTATTGATGACATATGGTAGATAAACAATGCAGAAGACATCTTTCCCATCATCAACAGAGTTAAAAAAAACCAATTGTACACAGAAAACCTTATATTCCTATGGCTTTTGTTTGCTAAAGAATGCATCAAAATAGAAAATAGGTATCAAGGGAAAAGACAATGTTTGGTGTCTACCATTGACAGGCAAGCAGCAGCTATGCACAAAATAGGGGAAGACATGAGCGTATCCTCGTCATCCGACCATGAAGAGTCTGACCACGAGACGTCTGTCACCGGGTGGTCTGATTGCTGCACGACCACATGTGATCCCCGTAACCGATCTGACCATGTTGTAAGGGGCTGGTTGAAAATAGCTTGCTCGACTATGTTGCATGGGTCTAGCCACTAACTGGTCTAAGCGAGTAGTGAACTAATTGGAGGGAGCAGAGCCATGGTTTGGAGCTTGCATAGATTCCACTCGAGAACATTTTCTTAACCTGTCTTTCTTCTCCTTCTTGTTTTTGCAAAAGCAAAATTGAACCAGATGACCATCTCTACCACAATGAGTATACTTGAACTTGACTTGATGAGAAGTCATATCTATTGATTTTACATTACTCTCTTTGGTAGAAAAATTATTTGCAATACAAGCAGATTTAAAAGTAATCTATTTTGGTTCAAATTCTACTACAGGTTTTCTAGGTTCTAAAAGTTTAACAACCTTAGGAAAATTATTCTTGGCATACTCAACAAAATTAAATCCTAGACCATGTTTCTTCACACTATTTTTGATTGATCTAGAATCGTATTCAAATTCTTTTTGCCAAAAGAAAATCTCTCTAAGGTGTCTTTAAGATACTCATTCTCTTTAGCCAATATAGGACAGGTTGTGCATTTACCATATTCATCACTAAGACTCTTAGAAGCAATAGACTAAGCCAATTTTTTCTTTTCAGCAAACTCCTTAAGTTGTCTAGTCAAAGTTTCTATTTCTGTGTTAAGCTTGGTACAGTTCGAGCAAGAGAGTCTTATGATAAAGCATCTGTTGAATAGACTCTTGAGAAGAGTTAAGCCTAGCTTGAAGCAAATCACATTTAGAGCATGTTTTAGAAGAATTAAACTTCAGCTTTTTAATTTCATCATGTGCCTATTTTATCTTTTCATCACAAGAGCGTGTGCTAGTTTTAATTCATCAAATTTAGCACTTACATCACTAAATTGACCTAAGGTTGATGCATTAATTTTTCTTGCAGACTCCAACTCAGAATGTAAAACTTAACAGGACACAAGATTCATCATTAGGAATTGAAGCTCTAAGTCTATCGATTTCAGAATTTAAATTCTCAACAACAAGAACATGATTTTTTTATACTTCTTAAGCTCCTATGTCAATCTAAGCACAATACAAGATAAATCTATGTAAGAAGGTTTTACCTCATCAGGATCAATGTAGAGATCATCATCGTCGAGATCCTCATTCTTTGCCATAAAACACATTCCTGTGAAATCTGCCTCCTTGATCTTCTTGCTATTGTCCTCATCACTAGCAGATTCATCGTTGCTCAAATAGATTTCCTCAAGTGTTGAAATAATTTTGTTGGTTGCCCTGTGATAATTGCATTTCTTGTTTGGGTCAATCTTGACTTGAGATCGACAGGATGATGCTTTGTCATCCTTGACCTCCTTCCTTAGTTTAGGGCAATTTATTTTTGATGTGATTTTGCTCACCACATTCATAGCATCTGATTGGACCAACTCTCTGTCTTGATATGATATTATTAATTGCCTTGGTCACCCGATTAGAGAGAAGTACAAGCTGCTCTTTAGGAATCTCCTCTAATTGTTCGTTTGAAATAGAGCATAATGCATGCAAGGAATCATTAGTAGAACTAGAGGAGTCGTCAGCTTGATTAGTCACTAAAACCAGAAAATTCGACTTGTTTATCCTAGCCAAAATATCAATCTCATGTGTTTTCATCTCTGAATAAAGATCATTGAGAGTGAGTATTTCCATGCTAACAAAGTGATTGATGGCAGTGACTAACACATTCCAAATAGACATATCTAAAGTACTTAGAATTTAATGAGCATTGTCAGAATTAAAATATGTGACATCAACAGATTGCAAATCACTAATAATCTTATTAAAGTGGTCGAAAAGAGCATCTACTGATTTTCCTGGTCTCATCTCAAATTTAGAATACTCCTTTTTGAATTGATTTTGGTGCACACCCTTAATAGACTTTGATCCTTCATGGTAATCGGTTAGAGTAGTCCAAATTTTATTTGCAGATTTAAGATGAGCAATTCTAACAAACTCGTTTCTACTTAAACCTTGCAACAAAATATTTCTAGCCTTACCATTTGCCTCTACATCAACAGTGTTTTCGATGGTAATGGCAGAGGGTGCTTCAAACGAAGATTCAACTTTTTGCCAAATCAGATTACCTTGAGCTTGCAGAAAGACTTCCATGTGAGTTTTCTAGTAGAGATAATCTGTACCATCAAAGAAAGGTGGCTTACTGGAGAACTATTTTCGATCTGACACCATTGCAACCGGCTCTGATGCCACTTGTAGGACCGTATGGCGCTATCAGAGGGGCTGAATGGTCACCTCCACTTCATCTGCTTCGCTCGATCTCTTTGTGATCGACAACGAAAGCAACCATCACTCGAACGATTACTCGTCGCACTGCTTTGCTTACAATCATCAATAACAGAAACTTGAATGCTTAGCTACGACCGCCGATTTACGTGGTCGAACTCACTTGCAGACTTCAGCTGTGTACGTGGTCGAACTCGCTTGCTCTGCGCTGAAATCGATAGCTCGACTACTTCCACTCAAATGAGTATCGGCTGAAAACAACAGCGTGCTCGAGCGAGGTTTATCAGCCAGCCGTCGACAACGCAAGAAGAATGAAGCTTAGAAAAACATGCTGCCAATCAACTTCTTGTGGAATAAATTTGATCTTTTTTTTTGCAACAAGTTTTTGGCTACAAAGTGGTCTCACGGCACCCCTAAAAATTTCCTCAATGAAAGCTCTAAAGGCTTGTTGCGTTAGGGTAAGCCTCTCCCTGCTTTTATAGGCCAACGTCCCTAATCATGTTTGATTCAAACACAAACAGAACACCTAATCTCTTAAATCAAGGGACCCAAAACCCTTCCCTAACACGAGTTTTATTCAAACTCTACCTCTTCCAGCACAGACTCTATACGCAACAATCCAAAACCAACACTCAATGAAGCCTCCAGGATATTCCATCTCGTAGCTCCGTCTTGCTTCCACCATCCTTGGATCTCCACGTGCTCTAGCGTTAGCCCAACCACTTCGCATGATATCCTCAACCGTCTGGACCTTAGATCTCTCTATCCTAGTCCCAGTCCTCATCGTCATTGACTCTGATCATTTCCACGCTCTCCTGCACTTGCAAAGACCAAAGAAATGTTTTCTCCGGCACAAGCTCTTCCCAGCTTGACCGTCATAAGCACAACAACTCATAACATCTTGTCCATATAGAGACAAGACCAAAACCATCCACGACCATCGACCTGGTCATACATGACCAATCACCACAACGCTATCCAGAAAACAATCCCAGACTACTGATTACAACTACCAAAAACCATCGCTTTCAGAAACTCATCACTCTTAAGGAACACTCAGCACGACCACCAAGCACAACAAGTACTTGTAGTCGACCGTAGAATTCACCAAACAAGGAAATCCCATCACTTTCAACCGCAGACTCCACTGATCATAGTAGCCTATGACAACCGAACACAACACTCATGACTATTGCTCACCGACCAACGAGTACCTAGCCGCTCCAACTACCGAGTAGTAACATCGTTCCATCAAGCAATTTCCTTGTTTTGTTTACCGAAAATTGCCTTTAAAGATTATGTTACATAGAAATTCCCTCTAACCTAGCAATTTGGAACTAAAATATAATATTTGAGTTAAAGAATACAATAATAGTAGTAGTCCAGGAACGATACAATGCTACAAGACTCTTGCACCACATGCAAACCTTTCAGCGTTATAACCGCTTACTTAACACTGGGGCGACACCCAGGACAACACAAATTAGGGCTTCCTATAGCTCGCCATTTCCCAATTCCACCCACAAAGTTTTTAAAATAGAACAATATCTAGTTAAGTTTTCATGTCCGCCCATGACCGTGGGCATGGCTATTAGAATAGTTTTTACTCTACAGAGTTTGTACGCTTTACCCACAAGAGACAATCCGCTCGTTGCTCCACATGATTCCTTAATCTTGCGGTTGAGTAGGTCAACACAGTAACTTTTCAAAATATCTAACCCTCTTTGTCATCTCACCCTATTGGCTGCTGCCACTTGCGGTGGGTCCCATACGTTGCGCGGTATGTTTACCACGGATACTAGTGCATTCGGACTTCACTCTCCACAACGCTAGCACGGCTGGCAAACTTCACCCTCCACTCGGTGTCCCTTTAGCCTCACATTGCCCTTGCACTATTTCACTCCTTTCCCCTATCTATAAGATGAGTCCGGGGGTTCGATAGATTTACTTAGCCAAGTTGCAATGTGCAGACTTATGGTTGTACTATTTTATATAGGAGGTCACGATAAGATTCAGTCCTTAGAGTTATCTGGACGGTTCTACCACAATCTACACTCGTGCATCCACTACACCTGCCCCTCTTACCATATGTTGAGACATTTAAGTAAGTTGGGGGTTTTGGGAGTATAAAATAACCATATCAAACATACTGGCCATTTTCCACCCATGACACTCCAAATCAGTTTACCATGATTGAATGTGATGCTTGGGGCATTTTGGGCACATAATTATAGACTTATTTTTGAAATATTACCATTATAATTTTCCTAGGGTGACAAGGCTCAAAGGCTCAAATATTCCAAAAGAGTGTAATACTAACAAGTTAAATAATGGGCATGTAACTAGAATCTTAAAACAACCATAGATTTACAGATGAAATAACATCATGCAATTTGATAATTTAAAACAAAAATAATTTACAGAAAATGTAGGTTCAACATGATCAAAGTATTAACTCGCCTGGGTCACAACTGGCTTGGTCTTGCTGGTCGTGGCTTGCGTCGGCGTCTGGATCTTCTTCTTGTGCCTTGTATGCAATTTTACGTCATGCAAAAATTTAGATAAAAATCAGTAAAACCAAATAAATTCTCACAAAAACTCACATGAGCTCCAAAATTCATTATTTTGGTTCTATTGGAAAGATTTTGAATTTAGATGAATTTAGAAATTTGTTTCACCCAATTTGGAGCAAAGATGAGTAAGTTATACCTATTTAAAGTTCTCAATTTGAATTAATTCAAAAATTAAAAATGGAAGAGAGACAAACCCTCTGATAGGTGGGGCCATGATAGTTTGAAATTTTCTTTTATTCTCTTTTTAGGTTCTATGACAGGTGGGACCGATTCCTATTTTCATAATATGCATGGCCCATAGGTCAGTGGGTGTTTAGGGTTAACTAACTTCATTAGTCCTAATTAATTATTGAATTAAAATCTAATTGTTGCGGACAGTGCACTACCTCCTTTGTCGGCAAATAAGAAGCTCGCTGCCTGCGGCAGTGACGGTGGTCGGAATGAGCATCCACAAGATGGATTGCTCATGCCCGTGCCCACCCTAGACAAAGCCTCATCAGCCAATTTAGCCAAGGCAGTGGCTAGCGGCTTCCATGGGCAGCAGCGGAATAGGAGAGGGGTGGTTACCGCAATCTAAGGTGATTCAAAGCAATTCCTCGGTCTAGGAACATCTCGTGGTGTGCAGGAGGATACCTTGGTAGTCTACGTAGCTTGGGAGTGGCGGTGGTGGTCTGGCAGCATGAGGCAGCAATGGGAAGAAGAGGCACATGGTGCCAACGAGGTACAGGCCGTGATGGGTCTGACCGAGGGTGGGGATGGCATCACCATGCTCCAAGGAGGCTCCGACTCGGCGAAATCGGGCCACGGTGGCTCCAGTCGCTAGATTGCCGATAGACCGAAAGTGGGGAGGAGGAAGTTGGCAGTGGAAGGTGGAGCACAAGAGGCTAATTCGCCATGGTGGGAGGAGTGTGGTGAGGCGATGGAGATGGAGGCATGAGCGGAGCTTTATAGCAAGCGAAAAGGGCTGGCGATGTGAGTGGTGGCTAGACAGGTCACGACGGATGGTGTGGCATCGGTATGGCTATAGGGACCGAGTGAATCATGCTCGGCATCATGACGGTGACATGCGGCCCAGTATGGCGATGTCTGTCGCACGGACGGTGGGGTGCACGCACCGAGGGGCATGGCGACAGTCTGGATGATGCAAGGAAAGGGCGATGGAGTGGAGAAGCTGTTGGGGTAGGTACGGTAGTGAGAGCGATGCTCACGTGATGCGAGAGCCATAGCACAATAGTACAGGTGGCAGGTCACAGCGACAGGGTGCGCCCTGTTGCTAACCCAGGTAGGCCTGGCGCAATGGTCTGAGTGGCGCCTCGTCGTCCTTCGGCCAGGCGGCAGGTTGAAGGGAGATGGCTAGACGCGATCGCGTACTATGGTGATGAGGGAGCAATGCTACGGTAGAGCAGGCAGCTGACCCAGCGACATGGGTGCAGGAGCACACCGGCATCCGGCAGTCACAAGGGGGAGAATGCCAGGGAGAGCAGGCCACCGGGGCTGGTGACGGAAGGCCCTGTCAGGCAGAGCGATGGCAAGGGAGGGGCCAGCCCAGGGTTGGCTAGGCCAGGACAAAACGCCAAAAGGAATTTGGCATTGGCCCATGTACATTTTTTTTAATTTTCAATAATCTCTTATTTAACCATCTTCATTTGTTCTAATTTTTCATATTCACCATTACAAAGGCTAACTAATTCTAGGCCTAGGGTTAGTTACTTGTTTACATCTTATTGTCATATGTGGATAAAAGGGACAATGATAATCTGTTGGTTTACTCTATGGGCTTAATCCTTGTTTTTCATGGTTCAGCTCATGACTACACTTCTGCTAACTCATTCTATGGTAGTTCTCCTACCCTGATTGCTGGATCATCTTTTCATATTCGCCTTTCAATAAAAATTCACTTCTATTGATTATACCTTTCTTTCGGTATTAGGTTTTCATTATTTCTTATTTGTTGAAACCCCAACAAAGATTCAAGGAAAAATCCATAAAAATCCAAATGCCAAGAAGATGCATTCTAAAATATTTCAAAAGTTACACATTTTTTTAGGATCCTAATTTTTAGGATGTTAAAAGTTGTAACATCCCAAAATTTTAATTGCTTCTTATTGATTTTTCTGGAATTTATTTGGATTTATGTGAATCTTATTCCAAAGCCTAGAGTAAGAAAATTTACTTTATGTATTTTATTAAAGCCAAAAAGAGTTTATTTTGCTTTATTTGAGGTCTCCTTGATTTATAGTATTTTTTGAGAATTTTTTGGATTTAAAAATCAATTTCAAAAGCTAAAAAGGTATTTCTATAAAAATTTAAAAGGCCAAATTTAAATTAGAAATATTTTTCCTAAGTCTAAAACAGCTCCAGCAATTTCTATGATTTGTTTTGGAATTTTTAGACTTTATTTACTATTTTCTAAGCATTTTTTAAGCTTCCTAGAATTTCTGAAAATTAAAAAAATTAAAAGCCAAAATCATCTCAGGCTGACATGTGGCACACCCTAATCAAATCCACCCTACCCCCTGATCTAATCTTGGCCGTCCGCCTCCACTTACCCCTTCATTTCGTATCAACGGCTGAGATCCTCTCTCTTTGCCACGTGCCCTCCATCCGTCCGTCCGCCCCTTCCTCTCCCCTTCTCTCTCACCGACGAGCGGGCCCCACATGTCAGACTTGTCTTCCACCTCCCCTTCTTCTTCCTCCAGCCAAGCGCCATGACCGCCCACCGAAGCTTCGTTTCACAGCCGATCTTGTCTCCCAAGATGCCGCCTCGACTTCCCCCTTGCCACCGCACCTCACACCCGGCCATTAATGGCTTCCCCATTGCGTTTGCACCGACCGAACCAGCTTTTTCCCCATGAAGTCCAGCAAGCCGCACCGAGAGCCGTTCGCTGCCGCCGCTCCTCTTCCATCACCGACCGCCCTCCGATCTTCCCTGAGCTTGGCGCCAGGTAGGAATCGGATCCCTGTCTCCTCCTCTCCCTTCTCGACCCGTCGCCGGCCGCCGCTGAGTGCGGGAGCTCCAGCGAGCTCTCGGGCTTAGTGCGCCGCCGTGCCGGCCCAGGCCACGTCTTCACCCCGAGCCACCTGGCAGCCCAGTGGCATGCCACGGCTGCCACGTTAGCCGAACTCGCCACGTCAGCATTTATTTCACAAAAATAAATCATATAAAATGTTAATTCCCTACTGATGTCATAAATCAAATTTCTAGTATAAAAATAATTCAGAAAATCAGTATTTTTTTCTTTAGTTTTAAAACTTCCAGAAGCCCATATTTCTTCATTTTAATTCCGATTGGACCTATTGAAATTTCTAAATTCTTCTAAAATCCAAAACTACCCATTTCTAAACTCTTTTTGAATTTTTAAATTTTATTTTAATTTATTTGCTTTGATTCTTCGCGTATAGATTGTGACGATTTCGGACAGCACGACTTCGACGACTCGCACCAGGACTTCGAGCAAGGCAAGTTACACCTTTGATCATATTTTTCCTAGTAGTTTAAATTATATATGTTGTTTTTAAATTATTATGCATGTGTACTTCTATTAAAATCTAGTTTAAATTTGATTTAAGTTCTAGTTATGCCTATGTCCTTTGTATATGGCCAAATTTGCTATTGAATGCTCATGCCTTGTCACCCTAGATAAAAACCTAGTTAGTACACTAGTATTAACTAAAAATTTTATAGAATTGCTTAGCCATGCTTAGAATGATTTAAGTGGGATCAATTGTTTCACATCAAATGATAAAGTTTTCAAATGTATTCTTGACTTTGGTGAGTCAAGAAGGATTATGAAATATTTCCAAATAAAATAAAAAAATTGGTTTAGACTTAGGCATTGGTATGGTGGAGGGTGCATGTTGGCATGCATTGTTATTCGGTAACACAATGTCGATTGCTAGGCACAAGGGGTGTGTGGTTGGGCCTAAGTCAAATTAAGGACCGGTCTGTGAGCTACTATTACAAAGTCACACCGTACTACCACAAGTCTTGTATGGGACAGACCTGGCCAAATAATTTGTGAAGTTCCAACTTGATTTCGCTATAAGCTGAGTGTGAGCATGGCGCAGGTCGCAAGAAGTATCACATGGCACAAGAGGGGGCTCCAACATGTGGATTCATGTTGTGGTGAAACCTTAGTGGTGGTGTGATCATGTTGACAACGGAATATTGTAAAGGCCTTGTCATGAACTCTCAGCTGCACATCTAAGGCAGTGTGCTAATCGTGTGGCAATATGAGAGGACATGTCTTGTGAGTAAAGTTGTACACCTCTACAGAGTAACAAACTATCCTGGATAACCGTGTCCACGGTCAAGGACATGTTGAGTATGGTTTTTCACATATTAGACTTTGGTTTATTAAAATCTGGTTTATGGAAAAATTTTGATATCTTTTGGAAAGATGGTCCGGGTGGGATACCCGTGGATAGGCTAGCGTTTGGTTGGAGTCTACACTAACGGTATTATTTTGTTAGAATCTTATTTCTATTTATTGTATCAAATGCAGCTGTTAAATCTACTTGCAATATTTATTTCAAATTTGCTTTATGCTTAACTAACCATGCTAAGCATCCTTTGTCAATCTGAGCTGTTATTGTAAACTATGGCCATGAGACCCATACCTTGTTTTATAATAAAGTGTGGTTATTATGTGTGATATGCATCCCTGTTAACCCTGTATGCACTAACTTATAATGGGATAGTGCGATTTACACAGAGGGTCCTAGAGTTGTTGCTTTGGGATCCGACACAAGTCTAATGGGGTTTGATCTTCTAGTACCCGAAGACACTTCTTGAGTAGGGACATGTGGAAGGCACTGTGTAGATCGGCTAGACTCGTGGGGAGCTTTAGTTGGTAAGCTACTTCTCCTTTCTTAGCCACGATTGGGAATGGTCCACATAACGTGGGGCGAGCTTGCCTTTGACTTTGAACCTTCTAACTCGTTGCAAGGGTGACACCTTTAGGTAAACATAATCTCCAATCTCAAAACTGAATGGCCTATGCCTCTTGTCAACATAACTCTTTTACCTAGATTGAATTGCTTGCAATTGGTCCCTAATCAGGTAGACTTTTTCTTCAGCCTGTTTCAAGGTTTTGGGTCCGAAGATATAGCCTTCTCCTACTTCTGACCAGTCAAGAGGGGTCTGGCATTTCCTTCTGTACAAGGCTTCGAACGGGGATATCCTCAGGCTGGCTTAATAACTATTGTTGTAGGCAAATTCATCATAAGGCGGGCTTTTCTCTCAATCCTTAGTGAAATCTAGAGCACAGGCTCGAAGCATATCCTCTAGTATTTGATTTACCCTCTCTGTTTGGTTGTCTGTTTGCGGGTGGTAGGCAGTACTAAAATCTAGTGGGTGCCGAGGGATTCATAAAGGCTAGCCCAAAAGTGCGAGGTAAACTGAGAACCTCAATCTGTGAGTATCCTTTTTGGCACACCATGCAAACACACGATGCGGGACATGTACAACTCTACTAGCTTGCCTCCTTTGTAGGCTTATTGTAAATAGTGGCCATGAGGCTCGTACCTTGTTTTATAATAAAGTGTGGTTATTATGGATGATATGCATCCCTCTTAACCCTATGTGCACTAGCTTATCCTGGGATAGTGTGATTTACACAGAGGGTCCTGGAGTTGTTGCTTCGGGATCCGATAGAGATGGTATCAGAGCCAAGTTGACCCTAAGACGTGACCGTAGATAGAATAGAATGAACAAACCTTAAGGACATATTTTTTGAAAAGATAACTATTTTGGAAAATTCTTGAATCTAGTCCTTTTCATTCTCTCACTTAATTATATTTTGTCATCAAAAATTGTTTACTAACTCCTTTCCTTTTTCAAAATTGTAGATGGCGGAACAACCCACCCAAGTCACCCATGTAATCCTAGCTGGACAACTAGCTAACTGTCTCTGGAATCTTCTCCAAGTGTTGGGATTTAGGGCACGCCCCGTATACCAGGGATATAGAGTAGAGGTGCTGATCTACGCCAACATTGGAGATGAAGTAGCATTCCACACCTTTGATGCCCCTCTACCCCGGGACACCTTCTTCAACGGTATCCAAGACGCAGCCCGTGAAGCAATTCGTCATATGAGAGACATCTATGCATAGGAGCTTCAATGTACTACCTTTTGATACTACCCCAGCAAGTTTCTAGTCAGCTCTAGTAGCGTCTTCTCCTCTACAAGGTTTGAAAGTAACCCACGGGTCATTCAACAGGTGCAATACACAAAGTCTTTGGACTACATGTACCAAGCCACCTTGGAGGAGTTGAGCTCCATGGCATAGATACTCCAGGCCGCAGAGGAGGAGTTGGCCAAGTACCAGACAGAGGATAAGGGTTCTTCTGTTACAGGACCACCCCCAAGGAAGCGTAGAATCCAGATGACTAGTAGTAGCACTAGCCCATAGAAACCATAGCTCAAGTTAAAGTCATAGAACGATACTTGTGAGCTGTTATTCCTTTGTCAACAGCCTCAAGGTTATAATTATTAATAAAGGTGTTTTGCTGGATGTTATTTGAGTTCTTTTGTTTTTTCGTGCTTCGTGGTGGAAATGTAAAAGGACCTTCTCCTAGCTCTGTTTCTTTCCTCTAAAATCTAGAGTATGCCTGCAGATGGTGAACACCAGGAGGAACGTTAGTGACAACAACATCAACGCCAACACTGAGCACAAGGAAGTCAGTCTGCTCCCATCCCTCTGCCTCCGCCAGTAGTTGGACCTGACTGGGCTCAATTAATGGCAAATCAGACCCAGTTGATTCAGCTTTTAGCTCAAACCATCAACAACCCAGCTCAGCAGATTCATCAACCGCCAGCCCTAGCTCCTCAGAACAGGTTGTTAGAATTTCTAAGGATAAGACCTCCAACCTTCTCAAACAGTGCAGAGCCAATGGATGCTGATGATTGGCTCCACGCGATTGGAAAGAAATTGGATATCCTGCAATGCACCGACTGCGAAAGGGTCTTGTTTGCTTCTCACCAACTGAATGGACCAGCATCTATGTGGTGGGATATTTTAACGGCCTCTCATGCCAACCCCCAGGCCATTTCATGGAATGAGTTTGTGCAGAGTTTCCACAAAGCTCACATTCCATCGGGCACCATTACCCTAAAGAAGAAGGAATTTAGAGCTCTACGTCAAGGAAGCCGCATAGTGAACGAATACCTGCAAAAGTTCAACTAACTGGTGTGTTATGCACCAAAAGATGTGGCTACTGATTAAGCCAAGCAAGAAAGGTTTCTGGAAGGACTAAATGACAATATTACAGTCCAGTTGATATCAGGTGACTATGCAGATTTTCAACAGTTAGTTAGCAAGGCCATTCTCCAAGAGGGCAAGTTTGTGGAGATGGAAAATAGGAAAAGAAGAATGGCTACACAAAAGGTTAACCTAGGGGGATTTTCCAAAGCCCGCAACACTCCACCACAGACCAGCTAGTTCAAGGCACACTCCAGCAACTTCAAACCGTAGTCAAGTAACATCAGGCCAACAGTTAGCCGCCCACCTCTACAAGTTAATCGCCCTAACCTTGAAGCAAGTCATGGTCAAGTACAGAAGAGTATTGCTGCACCTGATGTAGTGATCTGTTTCTATTGCAAAGAAACAGGACATTATGCCAAGTCTTGTCCAAAGAAGCTCCAAGCTGCAGCTAATGCTAGTGCACCCGAAAGTCAGATCCAAGGGTGGCAGTTTAAAAAGCCAGAGAACTTTATCAAGGGATGCGTGAACCACATCACAACTGAAGCTCAGGCTGCACCAGACGTTGTACTAGATATGTTTCTTGTAAATTCAATACCAGCCTCAGTTCTTTTTTATTCCGAAGCATCCCATTCATTTATTTCCAAGGCCTTTACGGTTAAGAATGGGGTAAGGATGGTTCATCTGGGTAGTTCTATGGTAGTTCACTCTCTTGGAGCAAAAACGAGAGTAAGCACCTTGTGTCCAAAGGTAGAGTTGCTTATAGATGGGACTCTATTCCTAGCAGACCTTATAGTGTTGGAATCACAGGGGTTGGATGTAATCCTTAGAATGAACTGGTTAGCCAAGAACAATGGTCAAATTAATTACGCTGACCGATCCATTGTTCTCACCAATGATCAAGTAATAGAAGTAAACTTCACCCCTAAATTCCCTGAAAAGGAGAGTGTGCTCTTAATTAGCTTCAAGCTTTAGAAGAAGTACCAGTTGTGCAGGAATACC
This sequence comes from Dendrocalamus sinicus, assembly GCA_036346575.1. Taxonomy (NCBI): domain Eukaryota; kingdom Viridiplantae; phylum Streptophyta; class Magnoliopsida; order Poales; family Poaceae; genus Dendrocalamus; species Dendrocalamus sinicus. The sequence continues at coordinate 21,318,205 of CM070648.1, forward strand.
CAAATGTATTTCCAGAAGAATTACCAGGAATGCCACCAGATAGGGAAATTGAGTTTGTGATTTACCTACTCCCTAGCACTGTCCTAATCTCCAAGAGACCATACGTATGCCAGCTAATGAGCTAGCCGAGTTAAAGAAGCAAATCCAGGAGTTGGAAGATAAAGGTTATGTTCGTTCAAGCTCTTCGCCTTGGGGAGCACCTGTTCTATTCGTTAAAAAAGGATGTAAGTATGAGAATGTGTGTGGATTATAAAGCTCTCAATCATGTTACCATTAAGAACAAGTATCCTTTGCCCAGGATCGATGATCTATTTGATCAGCTGAAAGGAGTAAGCATCTTCTCCAAGATAGATTTGAGATAAGGTTATCACCAACTAAAGATACGAGCTGAAGACATCCCCAAGACTGCCTTCACCACTCGTTATGGATAGTATGAGTTCACGATCATGTCCTTCGGATTGACAAATGCACCTGCCTATTTCATGAGTATGATGAACAGTGTATTCATGGAATACTTGGATAAGTTTGTGGTAATCTTCATAGATGACATCCTTATCTACTCCAAGAATAAAGAAAAGCATGAGAAACATCTTAGGATAAATCTGGAAAAGCTTAGAGAGCATTAGCTTTATGCCAAGCTTAGTAAATGTGAATTTTGGCTAAAGGAAGCCACATTTCTAGGTCATATTGTGATAGCCGAAGGAGTTGCAGTAGATCCTTCTAAAGTAGAGGCAGTGATGGAGTGGAAGTAACCCAAGTCATTAGCTAAAATCAGAAGCTTTCTTGGACTTACCGGTTACTATCGTCGTTTCATAGCAGGATTCTCAGAATTAGCCAAACCAATGACTCAACTTCTGAAGAAAGAGAAGTTTGAATTGATAAAAGCCTGTGAGCAAAGTTTTCAGACTCTTTAGAACAAGCCAGTCTCAGCACTAGTACTTGTTCTGCTAGATGTGCATAAGAATTTTGAAGTTTTCTGTGAAGCTTCCCGTCAAGGTCTGGGATGTGTTCTGATTCAAGAAGGCCGAGTGATAGCTTATGCATCTCGCCAATTAAAACCTCATGAATGGAATTATCCTACCCATGACTTGGGACTAGCAGCCGTAGTGCATGCCCTGAAATCTGGCATCACTGTCTCATTGGTAACCGTTGTGAAGTGTACACAGACCGTAAGAGCTTGAAGTATATCTTCACCCAAGCAGAACTCAACTTTAGGCAGAGAAGATGGTTAAAGCTGTTAAAGGATTATGATATTGGAATCCATTATCATTCAGGCAAAGCAAATATTGTGGCCGATGCACTAAGTAGGAAGTCATATGTGAAGTGTGTATTAGCAGCAAAAGACCAGACCTAACTGCAGGAGGGAGTTTCCCATCTGAGTATAAATCTAGTGGAACAAGGTGTTCTCACAGCTTTAGAGATTCAACCTACTCTACCTGACCAGATCAAGGAAGCCCAAAAGGTTGATGAGGATATTCAGGAAGTTAGGAAGAATATGAGAAGAGGCAAGGCCCCTAGGTTCAGGGAAGATGAGCATGGAACCGTTCGGTTTGAGAATCGCATCTGTGTACCCAATAATCAAGAGATCAAGGACATGATTATATGACAAGCCCATGAAACCCCATACTCAATTCACCCAAGTCGTACCAAGATGTACCATGACCTTAAAGAAAGATACTGGTGGGTGAGTATGAAAAGAGAAATTACAAAATTTGTTGAAGCATGTGACACCTGCTAGAGGGTCAAAGCGGAACATCAGAAACTTGCAGGACTTTTGCAACCCTTGCCAATACCAGATTGGAAGTGGGAAGAAATTGGCATGGATTTCATAACTAGACCTCCCAGAACTCAATCTGGTTATGACTCTATTTGGGTAGTAATTGACCGACTAACTAAAGTAGCCTATTTTATACCTATCAAGATTACTTACTCTGGAAGCAAGTTAGCTGGGCTATGTATGTCCAGAATTGTGTGCTTGCATGAAGTACCAAGAAAAATAGTGTCAGACCAAGGAAGTCAGTTCACCTCCCAATTTTGGCAGAAAATTCATGAAGAATTAGGGAGTAAGCTTAACTTCAGTACAGCTTATCATCCCCAGATAGATGGACAAACAGAATGAGTCAACCAGGTACTAGAGGATATGCTAAGAGCTTGTGTCCTAGATTTTGGGAATAGCTGGGATTGTTCTTTACCCTATGCTGAGTTCTCATACAATAATAGCTATCAAACCAGCTTACAGACGGCAACTTTTGAAGCACTGTATGGTAGGAAGTGCAGAACGCCTTTACTCTGGGAGTAGCTAGAAAAGTTTCAAGATGCTAGGCCAAACTTACTTCACGATGCTGAAGAAAAAGTAAGAAAAATCAAGGACAGATTGAAAATAGCCCAATTACAGTAGAAAAGTTATGCCAACAATCATCGCCGAGACTTGACCTTTGAGGTTGACAACTATGTTTATCTCAGAGTATCCCCACTCCGAGGAGTAAAAAGATTCCAGGCAAGAGGAAAGCTTGCACAGAGATTTGTTGGACCATTCAAGATCATAAGTCGCAAAGGAGAAGTTGCATATCAGTTGGAGTTGCCACCAAGCATGTCAGGAATGCACCATGTCTTCTATGTCTCTCAGTTGAAGAAATGTCTTCGAGTACCTGTAGAGCTAGCAGCATTAGAAACCCTGGATCTTCAGGAAGATCTCACACACCAAGAGCAACCAATCAAGATTCTCGAGAACACAGAGCGCCAGACCAGGACGAAAACCATCAGATTCTGCAGAGTTCAGTGGAGCAATCACAGAGAGGATGAAGCAACCTGGAAGTGAGAAGAAGATCTAAAAGCCAACCATCCCCATCTCTTTTCTAGCTAGTTCAAATCTTGAGGGCGAGATTTCTTTTAAAGGGGGTAGGTTTGTAACATCCCAAAATTTTAATTACTTTTTATTGGTTTTTCTGGAATTTATTTGGATTTATGTGAATCTTATTTCAAAGCCTAGAGTAAGAAAATTTACTTTAAGTATTTTATTAAAGCCAAAAAGAGTTTATTTTTCTTTACTTGAGCTCTCCTTGATTTATAGTATTTTCTGAGAATTTTTTGGATTTAAAAATCAATTTCAAAAGCCGAAAAGGTATTTCTGTAAAAATTTAAAAGGCCAAATTTAAATTATAAATATTTTTCCTAAGTCTAGAACAGCCCCAGCAATTTCTATGATTTTTTTCTAGAATTGTTAGACTTTATTTACTATTTTCTATGTATTTTTGAAGCTTAAGTATTTCTAAAAATTTAAAACAAAATTTAAAAGCCAAAATCATCTCAGGCTGACACGTGGCATGCCCAGTTGACATCCACCCCGCCGCTTGATCTAATCTTGGCCATCTCTGTAACACCCCAGCCAATCAATGACCTGGAATGCTACCAAACTAATAACATAATAAGGAAACTAATATTCATCTTACAAAATTTCGGCAAAACTTCTTTTGTTTATTGAGTAAATCAAAGGTTTCAACAAGCATAATCAACTGATATGAATACCAATAAGCAATAAGTTCATTTATAAGCAAAACTGGGTTATGATCACCATCGCACTCATAACCATACTACTTAGATAAAGAATGGAATCAAAGCAAATAAGTTCTATTTTTTATTACACATTGAACCTGATAGACAATAATCAAATACCACTTAATTATTCAGCAAATAATGTTTAATGTTCTTTCTTCCTTCCATGGTGAATAGACCGTGCATGTGCATCAAAACTAATCCTCTTTATTCCCATGCATGCCGATCTCATGTAGATACCTAAAAACAAACAACAACCACAACAACAAACAACAACAAGAGTGAGTTCAAAGACTCAAGAAATATAAATAGTGGCAGCAAGGATAAAAGTGAACATCACTTCACAAATTCATCCATCAATCATATGAATAAACATGCTATGCAATATGATCAAAAATCTCTTTATCTCTTCTCTTGCGCATTTTACCGGTAACGCGGAGTGTGCATCCGTCAATGCACACCCATGCTGTACACTCGTACAGGACCAATTGCCCATACTCCACAAGTATGGGGACCTTTAGCCCGTCATGACAACAACATGTCGGGGACCTCGGCGCTTGGTCATCTCGTGACCAAGACTTCAATAAATCAGCATGATGCACAAATGCGAATGTCTCAACAAATAAAACTTGCATTCACAACAACTATGCATCATAAATTCTCAGGAACTCTTTCAATTGCAATCTACCATAAACAATACCAACATATCATTATCATGATCAAGATCACATACTCTCAAAGCATGGAACAACCATCTTCATAGCAACAATCATCAACAATCCACACTATAAAATTTAAACCATCATTATACTTGCCTTAACCACGAAAAAATGGGGAATGATCAGAAGGCGCGGCCCCTGGAATCCTTCCTCCTCCTGAATAATAATTATAATGATTGCTAAGACAACAGCAGCAAGTTTTTAGATTAAATAAAAACACCCCCAAACTAACCCAACGTGTTTAGCTTGAACCAAAACCCCAAATCCTTTCGGCATCCTGTCCCCCTCCACGGACAGCCAACTTCAAAAATTCATATCTATTGGTACAGAAGTTCGAATGGGGTGTTCTCAGACTTGCTGGAAAGATAATTAAATTATCTAACTAAACCTAGTTGTTGAGCCTTTCTGATTCGGCCATATTCTACCCGCACCAACTGGTTTTCTTAAAACGTCAAATTCTCGTCAGGTTCTCTGGACCGAGCACTAAAAATACCATAACTTTCTGTACGAGTGTTCGAATCACGGTTTCTTGGACTTCCTGGAAATATAAGACAATTACCTACAACTTTTATTATACTGAGGTTCTCTAATTCTCCCAATTTCTAATCGCAAAACTCGATCTCCCAAAACCTGACGGAAAACCCACCGATCCGCAGAACAGTTCCGCTAATAAAATCATAACTTCTGCTACAGAGATCCAAATGACGCGTTCTAGCACTTCATGGAAAGATAATGACATCCTCTACAACTCTCTAGGCAAAGTCCAGACCTAAATCCCCACGGATCTATATCTAAAAGACCGTCTAACAGAGGCTGTCCTGAGCAGATCCGAAAACCGACATTGCTAAACAACTAAATATCCAACTAGCGGGGAGAATTAGGAGTAATTACCCTTAACGAATCGCTGAAGAACACGAAGAACTCCCCACGAACTCCTTCTCTTTTCCTTTTCCCCTTTTTCCCTTCTTCTTCCCTTCTTCCGGATCCAAACTCCTCGCTGCGAAAGATCTCCTTCCTCCGCTCAACCGGCAGCCAACGGACAATCTTTTCCACCGGTAGAAGGGGCTTCAATGGAGGAGAAGGGAGGGAGAGGGCCTGCTGGATGCGCAAGGGACAGGGGAAGGGGTGGCGCAAGGGGGAGAGGAGGGGAGAGGGGGAGGTGGCGGCTAGGGTTGAGGGGGTGGGGCGCCCCCCCTTTTGGCCGGCCTCCCTTGGGCCAAAGCCCAGGCCCAGGTTGCCCATTTTTTCAGAAATTTCTCTCTACAAAATCTTTACTTAATTCTTTCCTATAAGGTCCCTCCCTCCATTTAAATCGATTATTTCCCAAAAGACTTTTGGGATATTACATTCTACCCCCCTTAAACAGAATTCGACCCCGAATTCTTTCCATGCTTACGCCATAGATTAATCACAACTAAACTTAATCATAAACACACACCTGATGTGAAAAACTCTGGGTATTGATCACGCATGCGAGATTCCAATTCCCATGTGGCCTCTCTCTCAGTCTGCTGCGACAAAACACCTTGACGTACTGACGCGTTACGCCTTATTACTTGTCCCATCCTTTCAAGAGTCACTCGACGGGCGCGTCTCGAAGGCACGGTATTACCCGTGGGTCAACGGCTCAAACGAAACTTCATGCTCCAGATTCCTCCAGTACCCCCTCTACACTAGGTCATACAAAACGATCTGTGCGCTACGCTTGGACTCAAGACGGTTCTAGCAATACGCTCTCTACCAAGTCTCTCCAACTTTCAGAAACAACCATTATACCTTGGGCCAACACTCCCTTGGGTACTAAACCACACAACCTGCACAAACACACACAATTCTTGATCCTTGTATCAATCGATCTCTTCACTTTAACAATGAGCACCTCGTTTAACCAGGACGCTGTGATTCCCGACTGAAAACAAAAGAGTCTTAATGCAACCTACTCAAAACCATCTTCCCTTCGGAAGAGCCCAATCCAAAGACAAAGACTCAACATGAAAACGTTTCCACCTTTCAAGTAGACAGTTTAGAAATAAATGTCACATAAGCCAAAAACGAAACCCCTCGAATAACCAGATTAACTTTTTTTTCTTAACTGGAAAGAACCAGACAAACCGACAAGAACCCACTCCATATGTAATAGACATCCATCATAAACACAAAGCTCAAATAAAAACTAAGAGAATATCTCACTGAGCAAGATCACGCTCTTTTCCACCATCTTTCTTTTAAGAATTTAACTTTCTCTTAAACTATAGGATCCCAAATCGTCGCATAACATTCTAACTCTTTTCTCTTAAATTAGCAACCTCATGGGCATGCTCATGCTGAACACAAATTCCACACCTATGAAAAGAGACTCTTTCAATCCACAATAACATACCCTGATCAACTTCTCTAGCAGAGGAATTACTTTGATAAACAATTCCCAACACACCACGATATAGCTTACACCACATTCACATCACCTAAATCTGTTAGGATGATCAACTTTAAATTCACCACCTTCATGCTCATTTCTATCTTCCCAAGGATTCTATCAAACATCACCATAACTCTTGGAATCTAATCATGGAAAACCAAGATGCTAGCATAAAAATACAAAGCCCACATTTCAACCTTTAAGACTCTTACAATGAATTTCTGGTATACTTGATAGGTAACCCTCAGATTTAATGACTAAAATTTTCACACAACTCAACCATAACCTCGGTCACTCAAGTCAACACTTCTCACCAATCAAGTAACCGCCCAAGGCGATTCATTTCACCAATCTTAGACCTTCTCTAACCCACACCAATCAAATTTAGCTACGCGACCACAAAGTAGCCATTTCTAACTGATTGACCAAGTTATCCTTAGAGATAATCTATCTCACAAAGGGTTACTCACTGAGGCCGAGTCATCCTTAACAATAACTCAACCATCCTTGCTATCCCATTAATTAACACGACTATTAGATTCCTCTATACTACTACTCTCATCAAACTACACCATCAAAAAATCTTCTACACAATTTTACCGAGTACCCAAAATGCGATACTCTAAGAAACTAATCAAGATTTCCATACTTGCTAATTCTAATATTCTATCAGGATGAACACAAGATCTTGGACCACATCTCGCTATAGGTCCTACTAGTAGCGACAACGAAACCTATTAACTCCAAAGACAAACATTCTATTTAAATCAAACCCTTTCCAAGGATTATTCTAATAAATCGATTTATTGCGCCATGCATCTCAAACATCTTGACACCTAAAACCTCACAGAATCATCTACTCGACCACCCCTATCCAGTTGCCAACATTCATCTTTAAAGGCTTTGCAACATGAATCGATTAATCCTTTCTCGTAAGAAGAGGCCAATAAGAATAATAATAATAATAATTTCAGCACTCGGATAAACGTTTACCAATCACGGTAAACACTGACCAAGAGGAAATCAATTGGCAATGAACTCGGAAAACATAAGGGGAGTCCACAATTGAAGGCACAATCCCCCAAGAAGAGGATATCAAATCGCAAGATACGAAACTTGGCTTCAGACCTCAACTACTCCTAATGCACTCTTTCCGTTAACATAGAAAACAATTCTTTGACTACAACAACACTTGGTCAGCTCGAACAAGACAAGTTCTTAAGACCAAACCACAAGAACCACTTAAGAACCAATAAGATCTTTCACACTTCACTTTGCTCGGAACAGTTCAACTACCAAATAAATCATGAGATCCAAATGATCTCCGCCGCAAAACTCGAAACATTTTTATTTACGAAATATCATGAAAGGCAATCAAATTAATCTCCTCTTAAAGGAATCAACATCACTCTAGCCACCATAACTGCTAGTCTTTCTAACATCACATCATGCACTCCTGGCATGAACCAACATAACTCACTATCCCATCATTAACCTTCCCAGGGAAACACAATAACCTATTTCATATATTTTTTTTCTATAAGGTTGCAATACTCAACCTGGTCAAGAGGATAACTAATGCACAAACCCCACTATCGAAGTAAACCGTCTTTTAACTAAGGCATGCTGCCCAGGTCATCCTCACAACCCACCTATTTAGATCACTCTTAAATTCCAATCATTAACCTATTAGCAATTCTCAACATCAATTTAGTGCACACCAATTCCAATCTAATGGTTATAAAAGCAGATTGACGATTATACCATCATGGAAAGGATTTATGGTCATTTCTCTATTTGCGTTCCAACTAGCAAACATAAGACCATCAAGAAACCAAAAACATCCTTATCTCTTCCTTCCTACACAGTTAAATTAATCCATCGAGATCAAGTAATCCAACCAGTTTAGTAAACTAAACAATTTTAAGGATCGACCTTCTCATCAAAGACATACTATTATCCTACCACTCCACCATCAGGTAACATAAATCACCAATTACATTCCATCAGTTCATCTCTTAGTGATGCTCAAAACCATACTTCGATACGTAATAAATGCACCTAGCAATTACATATGATCAGTACTTATCCATAAAAGGTAACTCCAAGATTAATATCCGCTATGACAATATTCTAACATCTTCTGGACTTATCCATCCCAAAGGGTTAGATTAATCCGTTGAGACTCGCAGGTCCACTCTATCCGAGAAGCTTATCAAAATATATCACCTATAATGATCAAACTAGTTTCGTCAACGTTCCCTACTTGTTATTAACTCTGTTGATTCCACCTAAATATAGTCATACTCCCAGTCACAGCTCATCAAGAACTACTAGAGAACATCCTCAACTTATTCAACTTTCCTTTCAAGGATCTTAGCTAAGATCAATCATGCACGCACTGCAACCCAATCTTGATAATCCATATCATATTCATTAAGTGCTTTGATTATAACCTCTCATCATATCATGACAACCCATCGCCAAGGGGTTTAACATCTTCTTTCATAAAAGAGATCCATTAAGCTTCAACACTCAAAATACCCAAGAAAGATACAATGAGTAAAAGCCTCCACGAACTAAAGGACTTGCAGAAGGAAACTTTCATTAACCCAAAAACATCAAGCGAATAAATGGATCAAGATTTCCCATGAGGAAGACAAAACTCCAATATAAAGGTCAAACGTGACCACCAACCAAGTTCACCAATCGTAAGAATAACTCATCGGCTGGGAAAATAATGATTGCTTTACAGGACAAATTCAGCCCAATCAAAACACACTATCCTTTCTCAAAGCAACCGATCAACCGTAATGAACTAATAACCCAAGAGAAACTCATCGAGCCCAACTGGACTAGAGTTGACCAAATTCAAAGTCAAAGAAGAGGACAACTCTTCTAGAGATACTCACTATCAACGCCTATTCTAAGATATCCGAGGTAACCGCCTTCATACTCTCATACCGCTAACGGTGGTGTAACTGTACACACCGGGGCCACAACCACGACCTCAACCTCTCAACATGGGTTATCCCCACACATAATATCTATAGTTTTATAATATAGATATAATATATCATTTCAAACCACAACCATCAATACAACATAACGGAAACGTAAATGCAATGCTTCACCCATTCCCATCCTCATCGTAATTTGTGTGTCAATTTAATTATTCAATTACCACGGACCTAAAGCCCGCTCGATACCAAGCTGTAACACCCCACCAATCAATGACCGGAATGCTACCAAACTAATAACATAATAAGGAAACTAATATTCATCTTACAAAATTTGGTAGAACTTCTTTTGTTTATTGAGTAAATCAAAGGTTTCAACAAGCATAATCAACTGATATGAATACCAATAAGCAATAAGTTCATTTATAAGCAAAACTGGGTTATGATCACCATCGCACTCATAACCATACTACTTAGATAAAGAATGGAATCAAAGCAAATAAGTTCTATTTTTTATTACACATTGAACCTGATAGACAATAATCAAATACCACTTAATTATTCAGCAAATAATGTTTAATGTTCTTTCTTCCTTCCATGGTGAATAGACCGTGCATGTGCATCAAAACTAATCCCTCTTTATTCCCATGCATGCCGATCTCATGTAGATACCTAAAAACAAACAACAACCACAACAACAAACAACAACAAGAGTGAGTTCAAAGACTCAGCAAATATAAATAGTGGCAGCAAGGATAAAAGTGAACATCACTTCACAAATTCATCCATCAATCATATGAATAAACATGCTATGCAATATGATCAAAAATCTCTTTATCTCTTCTCTTGCGCATTTTACCGGTAATGCGGAGTGTGCATCCGTCAATGCACACCCATGCCTGTACACTCTGGTACAGGGACCAATTGCCCATACTCCACAAGTATGGGGACCTTTAGCCCGTCATGACAACAACATGTCGGGGACCTCGGCGCTTGGTCATCTCGTGACTAAGACTTCAATAAATCAGCATGATGCACAATTGCAAATGTCTCAACAAATAAAACTTGCATTCACAACAACTATGCATCATAAATTCTCAGGAACTCTTTCAATTGCAATCTACCATAAACAATATCAACATATCATTATCATGATCAAGATCACATACTCTCAAAGCATGGAACAACCATCTTCATAGCAACAATCATCAACAATCCACACTATAAAATTTAAACCATCATTATACTTGCCTTAACCACGAAAAAATGGGGAATGATCAGAAGGCGCGGCCCCTGGAATCCTTCCTCCTCCTGAATAATAATTATAATGATTGCTAAGACAACAGCAGCAAGTTTTTAGATTAAATAAAAACACCCCCAAACTAACCCAACGTGTTTAGCTTGAACCAAAACCCCAAATCCTTTCGGCATCCTGTCCCCCTCCACGGACAGCCAACTTCAAAAATTCATATCTATTGGTACAGAAGTTCGAATGGGGCGTTCTCAGACTTGCTGGAAAGATAATTAAATTATCTAACTAAACCTAGTTGGTGAGCCTTTCTGATTCGGCCATATTCTACCCGCACCAACTGGTTTTCTTAAAACGTCAAATTCTCGTCAGGTTCTCTGGACCGAGCACTAAAAATACCATAACTTTCTGTACGAGTGTTCGAATCACGGTTTCTTGGACTTCCTGGAAATCTAAGACAATTACCTACAACTTTTATTATACTGAGGTTCTCTAATTCTCCCAATTTCTAATCGCAAAACTCGATCTCCCAAAACCTGACGGAAAACCCACCGATCCGCAGAACAGTTCCGCTAATAAAATCATAACTTCTGCTACAGAGATTCAAATGACGCGTTCTAGCACTTCATGGAAAGATAATGACATCCTCTACAACTCTCTAGGCAAAGTCCAGACCTAAATCCCCACGGATCTATATCTAAAAGACCGTCTAACAGAGGCTGTCCTGAGCAGATCCGAAAACCGACATTGCTAAACAACTAAATATCCAACTAGCGGGGAGAATTAGGAGTAATTACCCTTAACGAATCGTTGAAGAACACGAAGAACTCCCCACGAACTCCTTCTCTTTTCCTTTTCCCCTTTTTCCCTTCTTCTTCCCTTCTTCCGGATCCAAACTCCTCGCTGCGAAAGATCTCCTTCCTCCGCTCAACCGGCAGCCAACGGACAATCTTTTCCACCGGTAGAAGGGGCTTCAATGGAGGAGAAGGGAGGGAGAGGGCCTGCTGTATGCGCAAGGGACAGGGGAAGGGGTGGCGCAAGGGGGAGAGGAGGGGAGAGGGGGAGGTGGCGGCTAGGGTTGAGGGGGTGGGGCGCCCCCCCTTTTGGCCGACCTCCCTTGGGCCAAAGCCCAGGCCCAGGTTGCCCATTTTTTCAGAAATTTCTCTCTACAAAATCTTTACTTAATTCTTTCCTGTAAGGTCCCTCCCTCCATTTAAATCGATTATTTCCCAAAAGACTTTTGGGATATTACAATCTGCCTCCACTTACCCCTTCGTTTCGCATCAATGGCTGAGATCCTCTCTCTTTGCCATGTGCCCTCCATTCGTCCGACTGCCCCTTCCTCCCCCTTCTCTCACCGACACGCGGGCCCCACATGTCAGACATGCCTTCCACCTCCCCTTCTTCTTCGTCCAGCCGAGCGCCCTGACCGCCTGCCGAAGCTTCATTTCCCGGCCGGTCTCGGCTCCCAAGACGCCGCCTTGACCTCCCCCTTGCCGCCGCACCTCACGCCTGGCCATTAATGGCTTCCCCATTGCGTTCACACCGGCTGAACCGGCTTTTTCCCTATGAAGTCCGGCAAGCCACGCCGCCCCTCTCCCCTATAAACCCCCTCCCCCGAGCACCCCTTCCCTCACACATCCTCCCTCCGCTCTCACCTTCTCACTCTCTCTCCGAGCCTTAACATCACCGGAGCACCACCGCGCTGAGAACCATCCACCGCCACCGCTCCTCTTCTGTCGCCGACCGCCCTCTGGTCTTCCTCGAGCCCAGCGCCAGGTGGGAATCGGATCCCTGTCACCTCCTCTCCCTTCTTCGCCCCTCGCTGGCCGCCGGAGCTCGGGCGAGCTCTCGGGCTCAGTGTGCCGCCGCGCCAGCCCGAGCCACATCATCACCCCAAGCCACATGGCAACCATGTGGTGGCCCAGTGGCATGCTACGGTTGCCACATCAGCCGAACTCGCCACGTCAACATTTATTTCACAAAAATAATTCAGATAAAATGTTAATTTCTTGCTGACGTCCTAAATCAAATTTCCAGTATAAAAATAATTCAGAAAATTAGTATTTTTCTTTTTCTTTAGTTTTAAAACATCCAGAAAGCCCGTATTTCTTCATTTTAACTCTGATTGGACCCGTATTTCATTTGAATTTTATTTGAATTGATTTGCTTTGGTTCTTCGTGTATAGATTACGACGATTTCAGAGAGCACGACTTCGACGACTCGCAGCAGGACCTTGAGCAAGGCAAGTTACACCTTTGATCATATTGTTCCTAGTAGTTTAAATTATTTATGTTGTTTTTAAATTATTATACATGCGTACTTTTATTCAAACCTAGTTTAAATCTTATTTAAGTTCTAGTTATGCCTATGTCCTTTGTATATGGCCAAATTTGCTATTGAATGCTCATGCCTTGTCACCCTAAATAAAAACCTAGTTAGTACATTAGTATTAACTAGAAATTTTTTAGAATTGCTTAGCCATGCTTAGAATGATTTAAGTGGGAAAAATTGTTTCACATAAAATGATAAAGTTTTCAAATGTATTTTTGACTTTGGTGAGTCAAGAAGGATTATGAAATATTTCCAAATAAAATTAAAAAATTTGGTTTAGACTTAGGCATTGGTATGGTCGTGGGTGCTTGCTGGCATGTATTGTTGTTCTGTAACACAATGTTGATTGCTAGGCACAAGGGGTGTGTGGTTGGGTCTAAGTCAAATTAAGGACCGGTCTGTAAGCTAATATTACAAAGTCACACCGTGCTACCAAAAGTCTAGTATGGGATAGACTTGGCCGAATAATTTGTGAAGTTCTAACTTGATTTCACTACAGGCTAAGTGTGAGCGTGGCGCAGGCCGCGAGAAGTCTCACATGGCACAGGAGGGGGTTCCAACGTGTGGATTCATATTGTGGTGAAACCTTAATGGCGGCGTGATCATGTTGACAATGGAACATTGTAAAGGCCTTGTCGTGAACTCTCAGCTGCACACCTAAGGCAGTGTGCTAATCCGTGGCAATACGAGAGGACATGTCTTGTGGGTAAAGTTGTACACCTCTACAGAGTAACGAACTATCCTGGATAGCCGTGTCTACGGTCTAGGACATGCTAAGTATGTTTTTTCACATATTAGACTTTGGTTTAATATAATCTGATTTATGGAAAATTTTGGATATCTTTTGGAAAGATGGTCCGGATGGGATACCCGTGGATAGGTTAGTATTTGGTTGGAGCCTACACTAATGGTATTATTTTGTTAAAATCTTGTTTCTATTTATTGTATCAAATACAACCATTAAATCTACTTACAATATTTACTTCAGATTCGCTTTGTGCTCAACTAACCATACTAAGCCTTCCTTTGTCAATCTTTATGCATGCATTAACTTGTTAAACTCCTGGTGTAACATGTGGAGTACTTTATGTGCTCACGTTGCTCAATTTATCATCTTTTCAGAGGAAGCCTTCGATGACTATGGTGAGATTGCAACGAATAGACCACATCTTACAGTCATTCGCCTGTGGGAAGGCTGGATGGGCTGCTACTTTATTCATCTTCTGCTGTCTATTTTATGTTTTGGTTTCAAGCTGTTATTGTAAACTGTGGCCATGAGGCCCATACCTTGTTTTATAATAAAGTGTGGTTATTATGCGTGATATGTATCCCTATTAACCCCGTGTGCACTAACTTATCCTGGGATAGTGCGATTTACACAGAGGGTCCTAGAGTTGTTGCTCCGGGATCCGACACAAGTCTACCTCGCTTAAAAAGAATCTCAGCCTCGAGATTCAGCCTAGTTTGGGAACAAGTGAGGGTAATATATGCTTAGTTGATCTTTACGTTCCCAGGTCGCTTCCTTCTTGGTATGACGGTTCCATTGTACCCAGCATAAGAAGATGGTTTGGTTCCTTGTCCTCTTTTCTACGTCGTCAAGGATCTTGATGGGATGCTCCTTCTAGGTCAGGTCACTCTCAAGCTTGATTGTCTCTAACAATGTTTGATCTTCTAGTACCCAAAGACACTTCTTGAGTTGGGACACGTGGAAGGCATTGTGTACATCGGCTAGACTCGTGGGGAGCTTTAGTTGGTAAGCTACTTCTCCTTTCTTAGCCACGATTGGGAATGGTCCACATAACGTGGGGCGAGCTTGCCTTTGACTTTGAACCTTCTAACTTCTTGTAAGGGTGACACTTTCAGGTAAACATAATCTCCAAACTCAAAACTTTGCCTATGCCTCTTGTCAGCATAACTCTTTTACCTAGATTGAGCTACATGCAATTGGTCCCTAATCAGGCAAACTTTTTCTTCAGCCTGCTTCAAGGTTTTGGGTCGGAAGATATAGCCTTCTCTTACTTCTGACCAGTCAAGAGGGGTCTAGCATTTCCTTCCGTATAAGGTTTCGAATGGGGACATCCTAAGGTTGGCTTGATAACTATTGTTGTAGGCAAATTCGGCATAGGGCAGGCTTTTCTCCCAATTCTTACTGAAATCTAGAGCACAGGCTCGAAGCATATCCTCTAGTATTTGATTTACCCTCTTTGTTTGGCCGTCTGTTTGCGGGTGGTAGGCAGTACTAAAATCTAGTGGGTGCCGAGGGCTTCATAAAGGCTAGCCTAGAAGTGCGAGGTAAACTAAGGACCACAATATGTGAGTATCTTTTTTTGCACACCATGCAAACACACAATGCGGGACATGTACAACTCTACTAGCTTGTCTCCTTTGTAGGTAGTTTTGATAGGGATGAAGTGGGCGACTTTGGCCAGTCTATCTACTATAACTCATATGGAGTCGTACCCTGATTTGGTTCGTGGTAGCCTAGTGATGAAGTCCATTCTAACCTCTTCCCACTTTCACTGGGGTATTTGCAATGGCTGTAATAGTCCTGCTGGTCTCTAATGTTCGGCCTTCACTCTTTGACATACATCACAGCAGACAACATGTTCAGTGATGTCCCTCTTCATGCATGGCCACCAGTACCACTACTTCATGTCTTGATACATCTTGGTACTTCCGGGGGCTTCCCTAAGTATTAGGTCTTTAAGGTCCTTTTGGTGGGGAGCAAAGATACGTGTCCCATACCTTAGAACATCTTGTTGATCCTCAATTATTTTTGGAGCCTCCCCTTTTGCCATCAAGCTTCTTAACCTTAGGGCAGTTGAGTTCTCCTTCTATGCAACTATAGTCTACTCTTCTATACTTGATTGTATCTCTATGGCTACTATGGTGCCTTATTCTATTATCTCTAGGTTGAGCGCCATTAATTTTTGATGAAGGTCAGGCTGTTGCTCTTGAACCATGAGATTATTGCAGTAGGCTTTACGACTTAGGGAATCAGCTACCACATTAGCCTTGCTAGGGTGATAGTGAATACCCAAGTCGTAATCTTTAATTAGCTCCAAACATCGTCTTTGCATTAGGTTGAGGTCTGACTGTGTGAAGATGTACTTGAGACTCTTATGATCGGTATATATGTTGTAGTGGTTACTGATTAAATAATGCCACCATATCTTTAGGGCATGCACCACCGATGCTAATTCCATGTCATGGGTATGATAATTTGCTTCATGAGGGCGAAGCTATTTGGATGCATATGCCACGACCTTGCCCCTTGCATCAGTACAGTCCCAAGGCCTTGGCCTCAAAGTCCTTGCGTATGTCTGGCAGGACTAGCACAAGGGTGGAGGTTAATTTCTTCTTTAGCTCTTAAAAACTTTCTTCACAGGCCTTTGTCCATTCAAATTTCTCCCCCTTCTTGAGTAGTTGTGTCAATGGCTTGGCAATCCAAGAGAATCCTTCTATAAATATCCTATAATATCTTGCCAGCCCAAGAAAACTTTTCACTTCTATGATGGTAGTGAGGTGTTTCCATTATACCACGGCTTCTATCTTGGCTGGGTCAATGGATACTCCTCTGGCAGACACTATGTGGCCTAGAAAGCTGAATCTTTTAGGCAAAAATTCACACTTGCTATATTTGGCATACAACTATTGTTCTTTTAGCTTTTCTAGGACTAGGCGTAGGTGCTTGGCATGCTCTTCGGCATTCTTGGAGTAAACAAGGATGTCATCGATGAATACCACCCCAAATTTGTCTAGGTATTCCATAAAGACTATGTTCATCAGATTCATGAAGTAGGCCGGGGCATTGGTTAGGCCAAAAAGATATGACCGTAAATTCATACAGTCCATATCTGGTGGTGAAAGCTATCTTCAGAATGTCTTCAGTCCTAATCTTTAGCTGGTGATAGCCTGACCTTAGGTCAATTTTGGAGAACATGGTGCTCCCCCCAAGCTGGTCAAATAGGTCATCAATCCTAGGCAGGGGGTACTTATTTTTTATGGTTACTTCATTCAAGGACTGATAATCCGCACACATCCATGCAGTAACATCCTTCTTGACAAAGAGCACTGGACTCCAAGGTGAGGAACTGGGCCTGATGAAACCCTTACCCTACAGTTCTTGGAGTTGTCTCATAAGCTCCTCTAACTCATCAATAGTCATTCTATAAGGTCTTTTAGCTATCTAGGCAGCACAGGCTTTAGGTTGATGACAACTCAAGGTCCCTCTCTGGTGGCATACCTAGCAATTCTTTGACAAACACTTCAGGGTAATCCTGTAATACCAGCATCCCTTCCAGAGGTATACCTCAAAATAATAGACTGCACGACCCCCAATGATAGTGGCGATCCACCTTTACTTCTAAGGTCAACCCAGGACACTTGGTTATACTCACTCTCCTAGTAGCACGGTCTATTACTCCCTGATGTCTTGCTAGCTAGTCCATCCCTAGTATAATGTCCAAGGTCTAGGAGATCAATACTATTAAGTCTGCTAGGAAACCAATTTCTTCCATGGTGATTTCTACCCCAGGGCATACTAAAGTGGTGGTGATAATCCCTGCAGGTGAGCTAAGTACCACTGGTTTCTTTAATGGCCAGGTGAGTAGCCCAAGCTTATCCACATATGTCCTTGCTATAAATGAGTGTGAAGCCCCAGAATCAAAGAGAGTATTTCCTGGTATTGTTTTGATAGAAAACGTACCCATCAGAACTCCTACGGCCTCCTGAGCTTCCTCAACGGTGATGTGATTAACTTGGCCATGGTTGGGAATTGAGGCAGTCTTGCTAGGTTGAGGGGTCTAGTACCCTTTGTTGGTTGCTGGTGCTTGGCCACAAACGAGTGTGGTTCCTGTATTGAACCTCACTGGCATGATCTGCTTTTGCAGGCATCAGTTAGCAAAATGACCTTTCTCCACGCGATGAGGATGGGCGCATGAGCGGGGCTTTATAGTCAGTGGAAAGGGTTGGCAACATGAGTGGTGGCTGGATAGGTCATAGCGGATAGCGTGGCATCGGTGTGGCTACAGGGACCGGATGATTCAAGCTCGGTGTCATGATGGTGACATGCGGTAGGGTATGGTGGTTTATGTCACATGGATGGCGGGGCACACACGCTGAAGGGCATGGCGACAGTCCGAATGATGCAAGGAAAGGGGGATGGATCGGGAGGAGCTGCCAGGGTAGGTACAGTGGTCAGATTGATGCTCGTGTGATGTGAGAGCCGTAGCACAATGGTACAGGTTGTGGCACAAGAGGCTAATTCACCGCTGTAGGAGGACGAGTGTGGTGAGGCGATGAAGATGGGGGCATGAGCGAGATTTTATAGCCGGTGGAAATGATTAGCGATGTAAGTGGTGGCTGGACGGGGCATAGCGGACAGCGTGGCATCTGTGTGGCTACAGGGACCAGATGATTCAAGCTCGGTGTCATGATAGTGACATGTGGCAGGGTATGGTGGTGTATGTCACACAAACGGCGGGGTGCACATGCTAAGGGCATGGCGATAGTCTGGATGACGCAAGGAAAAGGGGGTGGATGGGGAGGAGCTACTGGGGTAGATACAATGGTCAGAGTGACGCCCGCGTGACGTGAGAGTCATAGCATGGCGGTACAGGTGGCTGGTCGAGCGGCAGGGGTGTGCCCTGTGGCTGACCCGAGCAGGCCTAGCGCGGCGATCCGGGTAGTGCCTCGTCATCCTTTGGCCATGCGGCAGGTCGAAGGGAGATGGCTGGATGTGACTGCGCATTGTGGTAACGAGGGAGCAGTGCTATGGCAAAGCAGGCAGCTGACCTAGCGATGGGCACAGGAGCACGACGGTGTCCGGTGGTCACAAGGGGGAGCGGCAGCAGGGAGAGCGGGCTGCTGGGGCTGGCGACGGAAGGCCTTGCTGAGTAGAGCGATGGCCAGGGAGGGTCCGGCCCAGGTCTGGCCTAGCCAGGCCGAAAGACCAAAAGGAATTTGGCATTGGCCCATGTATATTTTTTTTTCTAATTTGCATTAATCACTTATTCAACCATATTCATTTGCTCTAATTTTTCATATTCGCCATTTCAAAGGCTAACTAATTCCAGGCCTAGGGTTGGTTACTTGTTTACATCTTTTCATCCTATTGTCATATGTGGATAAAAGTGACGATGATAATCTGCTGGTTTACTCTATGAGCTTAATCCTTGTTTTTCATGGTTCAGCTCATGACTGCACTTCTGCTAACTAATTCTATAGGAGTTCTCCTACCCTAATTGCTGGATCATCTTTTCAGATTCGCCTTTCAATGAAAAATTCACTTCTATTAATTATACCTTTCTTTTGGTATTAGATTTTCATTATTTCTTATTTGTTGGAACCCCAACCAAAATCTAAAATCCATAAAAATCCAAATGCTAAAAAGATGCATTCCAAAATATTTCAAAAGTTACACATTTTTTAGGATCCTAATTTATGGGATGTTACAATACCGCTTGCAGATCTAGCTCTTATAGATCTATTTGTTCTTGGTGATTAAAGGTTAGTACGTATTTGCTTCTAATTATATGCCTTGTAATAAAGAGAGGTGATAGCTAGGTTTGGATCTAGCTTAATTGGTAGTTTGCTCTAATTTAAGAATGAGTCACTACTCATAGTTTACTTTATTATATTCTTGCTTAATATATACTTTGCTTTATGAATAATAGTACGTATCCAGCTACTTAATTTAGATATGAACAATTTTATTATAAGGTGAATGTCAATATGTGTAAATATTAGGCTAGCTAGCTATATAATAGCATTAATAATCCAATTTAACACTAATTTGATACATGTGTAGCATAGATGGACCGAATCTGGATGTACATTGAGAACAGTGTGAGTGAAGAGTACATTAATGGCATGTCTGCTATTAGAAGAGCGGCTGAGCAAGATATGTTGAAGAAGAGAATGGAATATATGTACTGTCCATGCATTGATTGTGATAATCTGAAAATGTTTACCAACTCATTATAGTTTGAAGCTCACTTAATTCGAATGGGTTTCAAAAAAGGGTATACATATTGGATCAGTCACGGTGAAGAGAGGAATATTATACAGGAAGGTAATTATAATATCATCGAGGGAGACAACGATATGTTGGTTGTGGACTGTGCTTTTGATGAGGATAGGTCACATGGTGATAATCTAGATCGGATGCTACGCTATGCAGAAGAGAACTATAGTGAGAGAAAGTTTGGTAAATTCAAGAGCTTGATAGAGGACTCAGAGAAACCTTTGTTCCCGAGCTGCAAGCCACAATACAAAAGGTTGTCATCTGTTCTTGAATTGCTAAAAATGAAGGTAAGCAATAGTTGGTCTAACAAGAGTTTCGCGGTGTTGTTAGATCTCCAAGCGAACATCCTTCCAAAGAGAAATGTGTTGCCGAGAACCACCTACCAAGTCAAGATGGTTCTTTGTCCATTGGGAATGGAACCATAAAGAATACATGCATGTCCAAATGATTGTATCCTCTACCGTAAAGAGTATGCAAAATTACATGTTTGTCCGGTGTGCAAAGCATCCCGATACAAGCATAAGAATGACTTTGATGACGGTGATGGCATCGAGATGAAGTAAGGACGTCGTGTTGAGATGTTATGGTATTTGCCTGTAATTCTCCGTTTGAAGTGTTTATTTATGAATCGAAAGGATGCAAGATTAATGCGTTGGCACTCGGAGGAGCGTAAGAAAGATGGAATAATAAGACACGATGTTGATTCTACCTAGTGGAGGAACATCGATATGATGTTTGCAGACTTTGATGCAGAACCAAGGAATATAGGGATTGGCTGAGTACAGATGGAATAAATCCTTTTGGTAACATGAGTAGCCGATATAGCACTTGGCCTATGAATTTATGCATGTACAACCTTCCTCCTTGGCTGTGTATGAAGCGGAAGTACATTTATATGTCACTATTTATCCAAGGATTGAAGCAACCTAGGAACGATATTGGTGTGTACCGCCATTGGTGGAAGAAACTAAGAGGTACAGGTATAGGATGCGGACAAACGAGAGAACTTCACTCTACACCATGTTGTTCTACACCATCAATGATTTTTCTGCCCTTAGTAACCTGTCAGGGTTAAGTACGAAAGGAGCCAAAGCCTGTTCGCACTACTTAGATTATACCGATAGTGTGTGGTTGAACAACTCATGCAAAACTGTGTACATGCATCACCAGAGATTCCTTCCAAGGTATCACCCACACCGCAATATCAAGAAATAATTTAACAAAAATAAAGAGGATGACTCAGCACCTAGACCTTTTAGCAGGAAAAAGGTGTACGATATGGTCAAGGATATCGATATTGTGCTTGGAAAGGGATGTAAGTTGAGGACCCGTCAGAAGAAACATGTGGAAGAAGAGGTCAGCATTTTGGAACTTACCTTATTGGAAGCACTTAGAAGTTTATAATTGCATCGATGTTATGCACATAGAGAAGAATGTATGTGATGGCTTGACTGGTCTCTTACTAAACATTCATGACAAAACAAAGGATGGTGACAATGTACAGTATGACTTGATTGCTATGAACATCAGGATCGAGTTAGCACTGATAGAGACCGATAAAGGGCGCACATACCTTCCCCCAGCTTGCTACACTTTGTCTTAGTCTGAGAGAACTAAACTGGGTCAGTGTTTGCATGGTGTGAATGTTCCGTCCGATCACTCCGCTAGCATGAAGAAACTTGTTTCCATGGAAGATTTGAAATTACTTGGCATGAAGTATCATGGCTGTCATGTGCTAATGATACAATTGCTTCCTGTTGAAATTAGAAGTATTTTGCCGAACAAAGTTCGAGTGACATTCATCAGGCTGTGTTATTTCTTTAATGCAATTGTTCAGAAGGTCATCGATCTCGATGGACTAGATGCACTGTAGAAACAGGTGGTGATGACTCTATGACATTTTGAGATGTAATTTTCTCTATC
Source organism: Dendrocalamus sinicus (assembly GCA_036346575.1). Lineage (NCBI taxonomy): Eukaryota > Viridiplantae > Streptophyta > Magnoliopsida > Poales > Poaceae > Dendrocalamus > Dendrocalamus sinicus. The sequence continues at coordinate 21,340,389 of CM070648.1, forward strand.
ATTTTTTGATATCATGGCCCGTCTCATTGTCCACCTTGTGAAAGAGACAAACATACGCGTCCCCATGTTTCTACGTCATATGTACCCATTCGAGAGGTACATGGGAATTCTCAAGTCCTATGTACACAATCTATCTAGACCGGAGGGCAACTTTATCGAAGGTTATGTAACAGAAGAGGTCATTGAGTTCTGTGTTGATTACATAGCTCAGGTTAAACTGATAGGTGTGCCTTTATCTCGTCACGAGGAGAGGCTAGAGGGTATGAGCCTATCAGAAGGAAAGCAATAACTCTCGATCTGGATACGTACACTCAAGCCCATTTCACGGTCTTGCAACACATGACTGAAGTGTCACTGTATATTGAAGAGCACAAGGGCATGCTACGCTAAGAGAATCTAGGCTAGTCAGAGGATGGATCACGAGACAGTACAATCGTCGGTTCAACAAATGGTTAAGGGTGTGATTCACTAGGAGGTTGTCAAGTAAAATGCTGCAATGGTTGGCAAGAGGGCCAAAATTTAGAATTGTAACATGGCAAGGATACAACATTAATGAGTACACATGTTATGCAATAGATTAGAATAGAAAGAGGACAGTGCAGAACTCAGGTGTCCCCATAGATGCATTTCATGAGTAGTTCAGTACTGCTGCCCTAAGCTCCTACTACAGGATCTCAACTATGTAATTTTCAAGATCCCCCTCTTTCGGTGCCGTTGGGTCTAACTCCCACAAGGTGTAAAGGTCAATAAATACGGCATCACTATTGTGGACCTCGAACATATAGGACACAAAGATGAACCACTCGTACTTGTGAGGTAAGTTGTTTAGTTTTTTGTGTAGCTAACCCGGCAAATAAGAAGCGCCACGTAGTTCTTCATGAAAAAGGAAGGATTGTCAAAATTGAGAATGTAGTGGATGAGGAAGAGTACAATCAATTTTACGACTTGCCTCCATTCGGAGACAACATCAGGCTCGAGGAAGAACCAAGGGATGAAGTAAGGTATATGCATGTCGATCATTACGAAGGGCTTTATTTAAAAGAAAAATAGCTAAGTGGAATGATCCCATATGGCGAATACCTATTTGGAAATTATTCCAATGTAATTAATAAACTCGGCATGTAATTAAGGAATTATTCCATTGTAATTGATTAAGTGATTTAGAAATAATTACATCTGCAATTGTATCTGTTTGCTTGTTTTGAGAGGGCATGGTTAGCATTTTCTGAGGCTAGTCGAAAATTTTGATATTATCATAGGCGGTTTGATGGCACAAACCGTCTGTGATATATATATATTACAGATGGTTCCATAACAGAACCGTCTATGACAAGAACAATATCACAGACGGTTCCATAATATAACCGTCTATGATAATGTATAATATGCCATTGATTTGAGCCTTGCCGTGCAAACCACATGTCTAGTATGGGATACACGGCAGTAACTTTCCATTGCGCATTATACACCTGCGATCAGAATAGTAATATATATATTAGATGTCGAAATGGGGCACTATGGTGTCTGAGTGTCTGAGCACCAAGCCTCCCTGCCATTGGATTGCTCTTAGATGCATGCAAGTGCAATGATATTAATATATGACGTAAACCCGTTAACATTCATTAATTCGAAAAGGCATCGATTTGGAAAGGAATTCATTGATTTAGCATTCTGAATCAATCATAGATGGAAAATCTCAATCATAGAGCCTGGGCATCATGATGCCCCTGTTAAATTAGTCAAATTAATATTTTTCCACGACTGAGTCTAGCAGCAACTACTACTAGACAACAATCTCCCAAAATTCATAACTTATATTTTACTCATCTAAAAATTGTATTCTTGGACTTTCTGAAAAGCTTAATAAATTACCTACAATGTTCATGTTGACCAAATTCCAAAGTTAGTTCATTTACTATTTTTAATCTATTAGTTCATTTACCATTTTTAATCTACTGATTACTACATGGTACCAAAACATAACAAATTTACAGTATAACAGGTTTACAAAATTCATATATCAAAATTTATTTATCCAATCGACATGAAAAAATCTACAGAAAGCTATTGGAATCCTCCATAACCTTTTAGTAGATGAATTTCTCGTATAATACCCATACACTACCCGTAAAAATAGTACGACAATGTAGTAGGCTAAACAGATCTACTATTAGATTTCCCTCGATGAGCACTTGTTATCTCTCTTTAATCTATATTCTAATCTCTAATTAAAATAAACAATAGAGGAAAAACTAGATTGTTACCCAAAATACGTTCCTTTCCTCACGATTTCTTTCCTTCTTCTTTCTGATCTTTTCCACCGTTGTTCTCTTCTTTTCCCGGTGGAATTCCCCTTCGGCTTGGCGCACAGCGGACCCCGCAACCGAAGTTAGCCAGCCGCACGGGATCCGCATGCGTCATGAGCTCGCTGCGCAGGCGTCCTGTGGGAACTTCCATGGCATGTGGCGCTCATGTGGGAACTTCCATGCGTTGGCAGGCACTCATGTGGGACGTGCAGAACACGTGGGAATCGGTGGTCGGTCCAGTACGCGCGGGGGCCAGCGTGAGCCGGGGGACACGCGTATGCATGCGGCACGAAGCACGATGCAGGAAGGCCACGTCGACACAGCACGTGGCAGGACGAGTGGCAACAGAGCCCGACACAGAGAACCACATGCACGATGTGGCCTCGTTTATTTCGGCTTAACTTTTGATTTATAGTTTATTTTTTACTATTTATAAATTTCGTCTTTTTTCTAATTTTTAGCTTTTTTACAGTTCTTTTTTGTATTTGTTTGCGTTGTTTATGATGAGCTAACCTATTTTTTTATTTTTAATTTTTTTTAAATTTAGTTACGCCTAATAAGTCACCATCAGCTATAATGTAATTTTACCCAGTTACAATACAATTTTAGTCATAAGCTAGTTTATTTCAACTCAACCGAGCGGCACCGAAGACTACCTTACAGCGAAGGCTATGCCAGGCTAGCGGTGGCGCTGGAAAAAAAAAAAGGAAAGATGGCTAGGGTTTGGATTGTCCACTCGCCCGTGGTCCTTCTATCACGGCAAAAGATAGATTCGTTATCAACTCCCCCGGTACCAATGGCGGATCCAGGAAATTTTTTTGGAGGGGCTGAAGTACCTTCAGCTCGACCTCAGCCCCTTCTACATTATACATCCATGGCTAAAAATTTAGGGGGGGCTCCAAGGGTCCGGTAACGGTAGGGGGGGCTCGAGCCCCCCGCCCCATTGCTGGATCCGCCCCTGCCCGGTACCACTCGCTATAGGAAACGAGCTCCCTCTAAAATTCCACAACATCTCATTTTTACGTATTTCTTTTTCTATAATTACGCACTGATCCTAATGAGTGTAAATTTCAGAATGTTACAAAAATTATATGAAAGTCTTACATTAAAGGCCGTAAATATAAAATAAAACCTATATTTATGGATAAAAAGAAAAAATGTATATTTATTATTTGTCAACTCAACAAAATCTGAGATGGCTTACCTACTCCCATTTCTCTTGGGCATACTGACCATGGTCCCCGCTGCCATCAGAAATCCTCCCGTGTGATTGGTACGCCATGTACTGCGCCGCTACATTATTGTCTGTCAACAAAATATGAGATGCTCATCATTGACGAAGCGGGCCACGTAACTTCGGTCCTGTCAAACACAAGCCACCACAAAAAAAAAAAAAGCTGCCACGTAAGAAGTGACGCAACCAAACAATTGACGTCAGCTCAAACGCAACAATTTGAAGTATTAGGGCCTACCTATGACCTGGAAGATGCATGAGAGACGCCTCCAAACGCGTAGCTGTCACTCATGTTAGAATAAGTATATGAAATGGCTACACAAAAAATAAAGTTATCGAATTTAGCTTCCAAAATAATTTTATAATATATAACCAGTCAGCAACTTGTGCATTTACATGGGTTAGCTTCTTAGATAAAGTATTTAGTCTTCATTTTAAAAGATAAATAATTGAATAAAAATTTTAGATTATGAAAACTATACATAATATAAAACTTGCAATGATACAACAGGGAAGAAACCAAATCATCATTAAGAAAGCTACTTTGCTTGCATCACTAATTGAGAAAGAAAAGTTGATGGCTTAATATGGTTAGATAATTGTAATGGCCTGAATTTTTCAAAAATTTGAAGTTTAATTGAATTTTTAAATTCTGTTGCAAATTTGAGTTTTTGAACCTAATATACACTAATCTTCAGGCAAATTTTCACCAATCTTGATGCCACCTCCCTCCATCCAGCTGTCCTCGCGCGTCTCGTGCATCCGCCGAAAATATCCACCGCCGCCTCCACCTCCCGTCCGCTCGTGTCTTCTCTCCCTGCCACCTTGCGGTCGCCACCTCACCCTTCGGGAGCCCTCCCGCCGGCTAAGGCCCCCACTGCCTTCCCGAACCGTCTTCCCGTGAGTCACACCGCCGCCATGGCCTCTCCTTGCGCCAAGCCGCCTCCAAGCTCATAGGAAAGCCAATGACCCTCCGACCTCCTCCCGACACACCGGTGAAGCTCCCACCCACCTAATTCGTTTCCGGTCTCTTCCATCGCGGTAATGGCCGAAAATCCCTACGGTGCCCTAACTTTCAATTCTTGTACTCCGGCCAATGAGAGTCCAATTCCTCTCTCCAGTAGCACTCCTGAGCTCCCAGGAGCCTTCCCCAAGCATCGCCTTGAGCCCCCGAGCCCTCTACTTTCCTACCTCCGAGCTCCTCCGCCCGGTCATGGCACCTCACCGTGGCCGGCCCAATCCAAGTCCCCCGAGCTTAAGCCAACCTCCCCATGACCTTAGCCAAACCCTAAGGATGCTCGAGCACTGGCTTAATTGCTCCGGGAAGCTCCCAATTAGCACCAATTTCAAAATGGCCGCAAGAGAGGAAAAGTTCACCGCCGGTGAAAGCCACCTCCACCGGTCCTCCAACCACCAAAAATGGAGTCACCGTCTCGCCCCGAGTCCGTCTATACCGCCCACTTCCGTCGCAAGCCCTTCCACCGCTGCCGGTAGCCACCGCCTCCCTCCCCTGTTTTGCGCACGCGCGCCGCTGAGGAAGAAGAAACGATGCCGTTGCTCGCATCGTTCCTCCGACCCGGCCCACCCGACTTGGCTGAACCAAGCCAGCTCCGCCCGCACCAGGCTCGCCCGACCGGGCCGGGTTGAGTTGGCTGCGCCGAACCGCCTCGCCCGAGCCCAAGCAACAGTGACGCTGAGCCCGATGAATAGTGCGACCGAGCCCAAGGAATAGTACTTGACCCAAACCCAAAAATACATGTTTATACTCCCTGAATCTGTTTCGAGCCCGCCAACCCATTTCTTAGCTCCAAATATTCATACCAAGCCTCCAAAAATCCACAAGCCCCAAAAATACCAAATACACCATTTTGACCAGCTCAATATTCTGACTTCAAAAATAATCTCCAATTCTCCAAAATTAAATCTTATAAATTTAAGCTTCTCTTGGCCCATATAATTAAGCTTATTAAATCTCAATTCCCCGTAAATTTAAATTCTTCCATTTTACCAAATTAAATCTCGACGAAGCCCACATCATCTAGTTCAAAGATAGACTATTTATTTCTAAGAGTCTATCCCCTGCTCCCAAGATTTATCCGACCCAAGCTCAAAACCCTAATTCGGTCCGAACTTCTTTCGTTCACCGAAACCCTAGTAACACCTAAGCTCTTGTATTAGCTCAAACCTGTCTACACCCTGTTCACCCTCGCTCTACCACTAAGGTCCTAAACAACCTTGAGAAATATTCTAACTCAGGAATCCGACCCGTCCATACTCTTTGATGCGGATCCACTAGCAAGCTAGCTGAACCCCGTTGCTTTGGCCCTGATCTTTCACGATACGCCTTGTTGGATGCCCTCTCCAAGATAAGCCTTCTCCCACGCACACCGCAGCACGTGAACAAAGGGTAGAGAAACTGAAGTTTCAGCGAGTAGAATCCAACACCACAATTGGATTCAACACACCAAGAGCAATTCCTCGATGGAAATCTCAAGAACACGCCAACAATAGCCACCAAATCAAGGTGATTTTCTGGTTTCTATTTCTCAAATCAAAGTCTAAGTTACAATGGGGCTAAGGCCCTGGCCTTATATTGGTGCACAATGCACGACCTTGATTACAACTCACGCACTACTTAGCCTAAGGCCCAAACAAACTCCAATACGAACTAAAAAGGAAATACCTAAACTGCTACCTCTGAATTCTCTCTTAATTTGCGGTCTGACTATGAGGATTTCGTGGCTGGCACCTTGTCCATTATGTGGGCTTCAAAATAGCTTTCCAACGAGTCCAAGAACGCCCAAATCGGACTCCGTTTGTGAAAGTTATGGACGTTTTAGTATCGGTCTTGCCAGCTGTCCCAATCCGAGTCCGAATCGGTTTCAAATCTTTATATGTTTTGTTTTCTGGTTCAAGGGGCTTCCAAATCCGTTTGGAACCTGAAAAGGAATCCTTCTCAATCTTTAGAAAGTCATTGTGTGGTCGGATTTTACCCTTACTTGCATTGCAATACTCGAACTCTTTATGTTTTGCAAGTCTCGCGCGTCTCTCCGGACAACTCGTGCAGCATCCAATGAAATTGTCATAACTTTGTGTAGGAAGCTCCAAATCAAGTGCCGTTTGATTCGTTGGAAAATAGACTTCATTAGCTTTCCAAATATGTCTTTTGTGCATGTTAGAAACCTCAGAATTGGTATTCAAAGCTTCTTGAACATTGTGCACAGAACTGCAAGCACTAACCAAAGTTGTAGTGCTACTTGGTGCCACATCATCCTCCCCTCCTTGAAGCAAAGCCGTCCTCGGCTTTGGGGTAATCTTGGGAGCTTGCTTCTTCTTGGGTGTAATTTCTTCATCAACATGAATAGCACTCTCCAATTTTGGTTTCAACACATGCTTCTTTCCCTCATGTACAAATGTATATGTGTTGGACCGGCCCTCATGCGTAGCATTGCGATCATATTGCCATGGTCTTCCCAACAATAACCCACATGCATCCATTGGAACTACGTCGCAATCCACCTTGTCAACATAGTCACCAACAACAAACGGAACACGCACCTTGTGAGTTATCTTTAGCCTTCCGGAGTTGTGTAGCCACTCCACATGATGTGGTTGAGGATGCCTCCACGTGGACAGCCCTAAAGCGTACACCAAATCTTTGCTAATCACATTGGTATAACTTCCACCATCTATGATCAACTTGCATGCTTTATCTTTGATCTTGCACTCCGCTTGGAAAACACTCCACCGCTGTCCTTTTGTTTCAGTTTCTTTACTTTGCACCTTCCGGACCAAAAGATTAACACCATTCAATTCTGGATCACAATAGACAACATCCTCCTTGGAATCATCGGATTTTTCACTTTCAGAATCACTACTAGAAGTTGTTGAAGCATAGCCATCTTTAGTGAGAAGCACTCTTTGTTGATTTGGACAATCACGCATCATATGACCTCTTCCCTTGCACTTGAAACACTCAATTTCTCTAGCATGAGCATTAGAAGGCAAACTAGAATCAATTTTAGTTGCTTCTTTACCTCTATTGCTTGCCTCCTTTGAAAGAGCACCATTTGAACGACTTGATGCCGCCACTTTGTAGGGTGAACCCACATCATCGCCTTGCTGTGATGGACGCCTCCATGGGTTTGTTTGAGTGTTGGCATGCCTACCCTTGGCTTGTTTGCGCTTCAATTGTTGTTCAGCACGTTCAGTTTGATGCACCAAGTCTTGGATGTTGAAGTAATTGACCATCTCTACCCTATCTTGCACATTCTCATTCAACTCATTAAAGAAACGTGCCATAGTAGCCTCATCATGCTCCTCTGTTCCTGTACGGATTATCAACATCTCCATCTCTTTATAATATTCGTCAACACTAGAATTACCTTGGCGTAGTTGTTGTAGCCGGTTGTACAAGGTCCTAGTGTAGTGTGCTGGGACAAAACGACGCCTCAAAATATTCTTCAATTGTACCCAAGTATCCGGATGAGCTCCTACGCGACACAATTGATTCCACCAAACAAGAGTATATCCGGTGAACTCAATTGTCGCCAAACGAATCTTCTTATCCTCAGTATAGTGATGACTGTCAAAAATTTGTTCGACACGTATCTCCCACTCCAAGTACTCCTCCGGTTCAGCTTTACCATTAAATGATGGGATAGAAATTTTTATCCACCCAATTCCATCATCCATGGCAACACGCTGAGCAAACCCGACACCATCACGCATACCTCCACCATTGGCAGCACCTCTGCCACGCATGTCCCTGCCACGGTCAGCACCACGGTAGTCCCGAGCATGGCGCGGTTGTGGAGCAAAGCCCGCTGCACCATCAAAGACCTCCTCATGTTCGTCGCCTTCATATGGTGCACGCCGTTCGGGATATTGAGGTCCCCGTTCAGCATGCTGAAATTGTGGTGGCTGGTTGCGTAGCGCCTCGGTCAAAGCATCAATTCGCGCCCCCAAATCATCAACCTTGCCTTCAAGCTTCCGGTGACAACTTAAGAAGTAGTCACGTGTCGCTTCAAATCCAATTCGTACCTCGGGCGGCAAAGACGCTGCATATTGGGGCACCTCCCTGATTGGATCGGCATGATTATGTCGCGCCTTGCCATCTTCAATCTTCATAGAACCCGCCATCAAGAAAAAATTCAGCAATCTCGTACCGTGATCAACCACGCTCTGATACCAAGATGATGCGGATCCACTAGCAAGCTAGCTGAACCCCGTTGCTTTGGCCCTGATCTTTCACGATACGCCTTGTTGGATGCCCTCTCCAAGATAAGCCTTCTCCCACGCACACCGCAGCACGTGAACAAAGGGTAGAGAAACCGAAGTTTCAGCGAGTAGAATCCAACACCACAATTGGATTCAACACACCAAGAGCAATTCCTCGATGGAAATCTCAAGAACACGCCAACAATGGCCACCAAACCATGGTGATTTTCTGGTTTCTATTTCTCAAATCAAAGTCTAAGTTACAATGGGGCTAAGGCCCTGGCCTTATATTGGTGCACAATGCACGGCCTTGATTACAACTCACGCACTACTTGGCCTAAGGCCGAAACAAACTCCAATACGAACTAAAAAGGAAATACCTAAACTGCTACCTCTGGATTCTCTCTTAATTTGCGATCTTACTATGAGGATTTCGTGGCTGGCACCTTTTCCATTATGTGGGGCTTCAAAATAGCTTTCCAACGAGTCCAAGAACGCCCAAATCGGACTCCGTTTGTGAAAGTTATGGACATTTTAGTATCAGTCTTGCCAGCTGTCCCAATCCGAGTCCGAATCGGTTTCAAATCTTTATATGTTTTGTTTTCTGGTTCAAGGGGCTTCCAAATCCGTTTGGAACCTGAAAAGGAATCCTTCTCAATCTTTAGAAAGTCATGGTGTGGTCGGATTTTACCCTTACTTGCATTGCAATACTCGAACTCTTTATGTTTTGCAAGTCTCGCGCGTCTCTCCGGACAGCTCGTGCAGCATCCAATGAAATTGACATAACTTTGTGTAGGAAGCTCCAAATCAAGTGCCGTTTGATTCGTTGGAAAATAGACTTCATTAGATTTCCAAATATGTCTTTTGTACACGTTAGAAACCTCAGAATTGGTATTCAAAGCTTCTTGAACATTGTGCACAGAACTGCAAGCACTAACCAAAGTTGTAGTGCTACTTGGTGCCACATCACTCTTCTTCGTCCATCGAAATCCATACAATGCCTTTTTGCATTGTCGATTATCCTAAAATCATAGCCTAAGTTCAATCCCGTTGAGTCAAACTCTTCACCACCTAAACCCTGGCCACCCCGCCTATTTTCTTTATGTCCTTTTGGATTATGTGTTTGTATTTTGTTCCCAGCTTGCATTCTGCAAAGCAGGAACTAATGTATGTTCGTTTTTCTACGCTAGTACTCGGACCACGCGAGTTGGTTAACAGAAGGACTACAAGAGCAGTTAAAGAAATCGATGCTCACCCCGAAGATCAAGTGAAGATAATCAGAGATTAAGGACCAAGAGGCAAGTCACATGTTTTTGATCATATTGAATCCCATTAAATTACATTATTTATTTAATGTATTTTCATTATTGATAGTTGCGAACTGATAATTGCTTAAAAGAAAGATTTAGAATGGCATGCTATCTAGATAATCCTACCACCGATAAAGAGCCCTGTTCACCTTGATGGCCATATTCACCTTGACAACCTTAGTAAGAATTAATATATGATGTTAATGTATACAATATCATTTCATTCAACATGTTACACTACTAAGTGACTCTGGCCGTTGGCCGGTAGAATTGAAAAACCCGGAGAGGGTAGGGTGGTATGGGACACCGTACCCTAGGCCGGTGATGCTGGTATGTACTTCTAAGGTGTTGGCTGTGGGCCGGTAGGATTTGAAAACTGATACTAAGGTAAAGGTGTACTGTGGGAAATCACGCGGTGATCTACGCCACGACTTTACCTTAGAGGAATTGAGACTGGGAAGGGTGTACTGTGGGAAATCACACGGTGATCTACGCCACGACCTTACCCTGAGCCTGAGGCTGTGGACCTCAGGAAAAAGATGAGGACAAGAACCTTGTGCCAAGTAAAAGACACAGTCATCGCCCAACCACAAGTGTTGATACGTCAACCCTGGTCTAGTAGCTGCTCAAGTTCGATTGAACCTCTACAGACGCAGTTTGGAGGCACCGTGCTAGTCCATACGGAAGGGGCTGAGTAGGGCCGTATGGAAGTTGGTTATTTTATTTGAACAATCTGACCGATCGATCTGAACCTCGATCATGTGTTATGTGAGCCGCACAATAGTAGGCTGAAATAAGTCAGAGGTATCTTGAGCTTACTGGTGTAAGTCAGGAGTGGCCTGGGCTTATTGAGGAAGTCTACTAGGTAGAGGCTATATAAAGAATTGAGCAGCGAAAAGTCATATTTTCTTAATGCCAGACGTGGGTTAAGAAATCTTGTGGGTAAAGCAAGGCAGCTCTGCAGAGTGAAATAAATGGTATTCGAATACGCCGTGCTTCCGGTTAATGAAGCTGTGTTAATTGGGTGATTCCAAAAACAAGGCATAAGTAGTGTTTCTGATGTTGTTAAATTGAGTAATGATGAGATTTTATCTGATAACAGAAAACCCTGATCTTAAGAAGAAAATATTTTACTTTTAATTGTTTGCAAATAAAACTGCATCCACTTCATAATAAAACCACTATACACCCTCCACTCGAGAACCCTGGCAATTAGTTATATAGTATTTCCACATGTGATTTGCTGAGTACGGGGTGGGAGTACTCAGACTTGCCTAATTTTCCCCCAACAGATACCAGAAGAAAAAGGAAGCAATTCAAGATTTCGCATTAGGGTTACGACCGCACTCAAGCGTTCCTGTGGAGTTTTCTTCGGCTCTTCTGTATGTAAATTAAGTTTTGGGCTTGGATGCCCTTATTGTCGTTAAAGCTGGCCATTAGGTCTTACTTTAATCCAATTAACTCTTTTTAAATGGCTTATAAGCAGGCATGATACTTCTGTGATCCACAACTGAACTCCTGGGCGGTTGCGGGTGGTAAAGCGTCCCTGGTCCCAAAAATTGGGGGCGTTACAATAATAATGTATGGTTAGATATTTTCCTATTCCTCCAAACTAATGAAAAAATTATGCGATGCATGTAGTATCAATTGACATTACAATAACGGAAATTTTCTGACCTTCATATATAAAGTAATGAAATAGCAAAAACAAAACATGGTGTAGAGAAGCCACAAACCAATTAATACCCTAGAAACCAATGTTTTCTTTACAAATTTTACATTTTTTTAAAAAAATTGCTTTCCCTAATTTTTAAGTATAGAAATCAAATTCCTAATTTTCATTTAGTTTGGTTTATGATTTTTGTGCAATGAAATTTTATTTTCATTTAATCTAAAATTTGATTCTTCACATATATTTATATTAATCAAATTGTAATCTTATTTTATTTTTTATTCTTAATTTTCATATTTGTGGAATTATAAATATGAAAAAACTAATTTTAAGTAGTTCTCATTGGAAAGGGAATTCGTATACATATTGTGAAATATTTTTTCTAATTTTCATTTTAATTATTATTTTCAATTTTAGTTATTTATAGATGTTACTTTGAAAGTCGTATGTAAATAAAATTGCTAATTTTCTGAATTTTAGTTAGTTTTTTTATTGTACTTGACATATACTCTTTCTTTTAATTTTATAATTTTAATTTATTTACTATTTTGAATTGTAGTTATTTATGGATGTTACTTTGAATGTTGTATGAAAATCAAATTGTTAATTTTATTTTGTTTTTATTTTGAATTTCAGTTAATGTTATTTGTACTTGACATGAATTTTTTAATTTAAGATATTTTAACTTTGGTGAATTGGATGGATGACTAGATTTTTCTGGTTAAAATGGAGGCTCCCAAGCGCCACGTTGTAGGGAGTATTATGTATTTACCCGCATGCCGACAAAAACGAAAAGTTAGCGGTAGCAAACATGTGCGCGTTGCAGCCGCCAACCAATGGCAGTGAGAGCAGAAGCCAAACCAAACTCCACGTTTGACGAGTCAACTTTCTTTTTTTTTTTTCCCTCTGGTGACCGTCGCGAGCTTTACATAGCCCACACGCACAGCTGAGCTCTTCCCTTTTATCCCCGCAGCCACAGGGAGAGACAAGGGAGGCGCACACCACACGCGCAAACCGCCATGGGTACCGCCGGCGAGGCAGCGCATAGTAACAGCAAGCTGGAGAGGCCGTTGCTGGCATCGCGGCAGCCGTCGGCGGGCGGCGATGGCGCGCACGAGGTGAGCGGGCAGCTGGAGAGCATCCTGGACGACGAGTCGGTGCCGTGGGCGCGGCGGATGTGCGCGGCGACGCTGGTGGAGATGCGGCTGCTGGTGCGCCTGGCCGCGCCGGCCGTGCTGGTGTACATGATCAACTACCTCATGTCCATGTCGACGCAGATCTTCTCCGGTCACCTCGGCACGCTCGAGCTCGCCGCCGCCTCCCTCGGCAACACCGGCATCCAGGTCTTCGCCTACGGCCTCATGGTAAGCACTTGATTAATTACGTCTCAATGATGCAATCTTAATAACCTATTATCGGTATTAATTATGCATTGCCTAAAATAAAACACGTCATTAACAAATGCACGAGCTCCTTTGTTTTCGAGATGGAATCTGCGAGATCCTAATTTAATCGACGGTGGTTGACTCTAGATCAGTGGCTCAGATCAACCAAGTCAATCCACCAGTGGTTGCGCATCTGTGTCAAAACTTTTGAGCTGAATGTCCACTCGGTCGTAGCTAGGATGATTATCTTGCCAAGTTCCCACGTGGTGTTGGCGTTGCTGTAGAAACTTGATTTCCTCGTGAACCGATGGACATCTCACACACAGCACGAGCTCGTCAGACGTACGTTCTTCGCACCAATTCCCCGGGTGAATTTGGTAGCTTAACTTGCACCATCTTGATTCCCCAGCACACTGATTAGGTGGCCGGCTAACACGGCAAGTTTCCAGATTCCCACTTAATTTGTATAGCTTGTTCTCACGTGATATGCAAGGCTAATTAAGCTGTCGCAGAAAGCAGACCATGCTGGGCCATGGAGCCGTCAGAGTAAGTGCACAAGACGGTTTTTGGCATCGTTTGGTTCCCCGAGTAAGGGATAAGGGGAGGGAGACAGTGTTCGGGGAGAGTCGACACACCGGTAGATACGGCGACAAGCACCAGAACCAACCACATCGGATAATTTATTGGAGGGGAGGAAGAGAGAACCTTGCAGCGCAGCACCGAAGGGGGAGCAAAACCACCAGTAGATGGATCTTGGCTCCATCATGGCGGACGGCGGCCATGCAGGATCCTCTACTTGGATGGTGACGTTGGAGGCGAAGAAGACCACCAAGAGCCACAGGAGCATCTCCATGGCGGTGCCGTGACCACCGGCTTCCACACAAATAGCCTCCAGATCGGGAAACTAAAGGGCCTAATTTACACATGCATACAACAGTAGGACAGGTGGGTGCCCCCTCCGCTCGTCGCCGGCGAGGACGCCGACGGCCGGGGCTGGGGGCGTTCCGCAGTAGTGGTGGAAGGAACGAGGAGGGGACGGAACGGAAGGCTCAATCCCGCAAAACTACATGTTTATTGTCATACAAAACTACAGATTTAATCAATAATCTAGCAGAACTACAGATTAAGGGACAAATGTTCCATTAAAACTACATGTTTTGATATTTCTGTTAAATACTACGGTTACACTAGTCACCTGCTTGCGTGTTGCAAAGAAATTTATTGGATATATAGAGAATTATGCTATGGAACATGGCTACTCTGATCAGTTGAAAAGTGGAGAGTGCTGAGAAGTTAAGAATGAGACGATTGAAGAAGAAAGAACGTAATGATCACTAACTCATTTTTTTATAATAATAATGATAATGATAGCGGCGGTTTCCCTGACAGTGAAATGCAAGTGACCGTCTCGCGTGGAGGCTGATCTGACAATTGGTGGTGATCGGTTCGGCTTAAAAGCTCGTGGCTTATGGCTGAAAATACTGTAGCTGGCAGAAAGAAGCACTGTAGTTGACAGAGACTTATTTAGCATAATTAAATTTAAAAAATTTTAAAAATTTTAAAAATATGTTAGCCCATTACGTATAATACAAATGAATACGGGAAAAAAGAATCGGCAAAAAAGCTCAACAAAAAGTTAAAAATTCAGAAAAAAACGAAATTTATAAACAGTAAAAAATAAGTCAGAAATCAGAAACTCAAGCCGAATTGACACGGACGTACAAGGTTCTTTTGTCACGCTACGTGTGGGTCCAAGCTTCCAGAGCCGTTAGCATTTCACAACCACCGTACCGTTAAAGTTAGCATTTCACAACCACCGTACCGTTAAACATGTAGTTTTGCGATACAACTCTCTCACAAAACTTACAGTTCCGCTAAGTGGCTAGCTATTAATTTTTGTTTTGAAATTTTTGTCTGCTTTCTTACTTTCTAATTGATGCATCCGAGCATCGCACCACTAAAACTAAACATCGGAAACATAACAGTCAGAAATTCCGAGTAAAAAAAAATGCATGAAGCATCCCATACTTAGGTATTTTGTGATGCCTAGCTACATTTTGCGTTTGGGATAACCGACGGACGACGAATTAGCAACGGCTAATGCTGGAGCTCCGCAATGCAGCTAGGCATGGGGAGCGCGGTGGAGACGCTGTGCGGGCAGGCGTACGGCGCGCACAAGTACGACATGCTCGGCATCTACCTGCAGCGATCCACCATCCTGCTCATGGCCACCGGCGTCCCCCTCGCCGTCATCTACGCCTTCTCCCGCCCCTTCCTCATCCTCCTCGGCGAGTCCCCGGAGATCGCCCGCGCCGCCGCCGTCTTCGTCTACGGTCTCATCCCGCAGATCTTCGCCTACGCCGCCAACTTCCCCATCCAGAAGTTCATGCAGGCGCAGAGCATCATGGCTCCCAGCGCCTACATCTCCGCCGCCACGCTAGCCGTGCACCTCGTCCTCAGCTACCTCGTCGTGTACCAGTTCGGCCTGGGTCTCCTCGGCGCCTCGCTCATGCTCAGCATCAGCTGGTGGGTCATCGTCATCGCGCAGTTCGTCTACATCGTCACCAGCCGCCGGTGCCGGCTCACGTGGACCGGACTCTCCATACAGGCCTTCTCCGGCCTGCCGGAGTTCTTCAAGCTGTCCCTCGCCTCCGCCGTCATGCTCTGCCTCGAGACTTGGTACTTCCAGATACTCGTGCTCATCGCCGGCCTCCTCAAGGACCCCGAGATGGCCCTCGCCTCACTCTCAGTCTGGTAATTACTAACTTTTAACTGCCTAGGTCATGTTTGTTGAGATGATTAAATCGCGTCATTCTGTTGTGCGTGTGTGTGTGTTGCAGTATGACAATTTCAGGGTGGGTGTTCATGATCTCAGTTGGATTCAATGCAGCTGCCAGGTACGCCTGCTACTTCTGAAGTTTTGCACCTGCAAGTGAACTGAAATTATGTATGCGCTTTTGACATCCCGAAAAAAATGTTTATTTTCAGCGTGAGGGTGAGCAATGAGCTTGGCGCCGGCAACCCCAAGTCCGCGGCGTTCTCCGTCGTGGTGGTGACGACGCTGTCGTTCATCCTGTCGGTGCTAATCTCGGTGGTCATCCTGCTGTGCCGGGACTACATCAGCTACATCTTCACCGACGGCGAGGACGTGTCGCGGGCGGTGTCCCAGCTGACGCCGCTGCTGGCGCTCACCCTCATCCTCAACGGCATCCAGCCCGTCCTGTCAGGTAAACACGCACGTGCACAACTGAAGCATTTCTCACCCGTGCAGCGTGAGACACGGACAGCTTAAGCATCCGATTCATCGTGCGCGCGCACACACTGATGTGGATGTGATGAGCAGGGGTGGCCGTGGGCTGCGGATGGCAAGCGTTCGTCGCCTACGTCAACGTCGGCTGCTACTACATCGTCGGCATCCCCCTTGGTTGCCTCCTCGGGTTCTACTTCGACCTCGGCGCGGCGGTAAAGCCTCTGTACCTGCATGGATCTTGACAACTTCATGTTGATCTATGTAACATGCATTTGACGGATGACTCCAAATGCAGGGTATATGGAGCGGTATGATTGGAGGTACCCTGATGCAGACCGTGATCCTGGTGTGGGTTACCTTCAGGACAAACTGGAACAAAGAGGTACTATATGATTCACCTAGTTCTTACTGAATAGATGTTTACTAATCTGTACTCTGTACATTAAGGGATAACAACGTTTCATCAGTATCTTCATAAGAACATACACAGAACAGACACCCGCAAGGTTGGTGTGGTAACAATTAATGCAGAAGTGTAGCAACACATGTCCTCAGGACCTGCAAGACTGCAATGAGTTCCTCTCAAACTATAGACAATGCCCTACCTGAAAAATCATGGATACAGATGTGAAACAATATTAAGACAAAATTAATTAAAAGATCACATTCACATTGTGTTATCTAATTTTTTTATTAAAAGGATGTTGCATTATTTCTCTACTAGTATAACATGGAAGTTTGTCCGTTCACCTACCCCTTCTCTCACTTAGTATCGTGCAGCGTGTCCCATATCGCATAACCTTCGATTCTGTCAGCATATTTACCAAGAATATCGTTTACAAAAGATATTCTTTCATCATCGATATCTTACATACTTTATTTATACTTATATTGGACAAGAAACAACGTTAACTACTAAATGTGAATATTTATTTTTCACTTGATTTCTTTACAAGTTTGTACATGTATGCCTTGCCTGACATACGTTTTTGTAAGATAAAATTGATATTTACAGTTCAGTTTGTGATCACGTTTGATAATTTGTATCACTTTCATTTAGTAATCCGTTAGAATATTCGGACACCTTACTAGTATTACAGAAAAGGAAAGTGTGATATCAATTAGAACTACCAATAGTTACCTCAGTATCTACGAGACACACCCTAAGACTGACGGCATTTCTGCTTTCGTTGCAGGTGGAAGAAGCGATGAAAAGATTGAACAAGTGGGAAGACAAGACACCTCTACTGTCAGGCCAAGAATGAAACAAGGATAAGAATTGTATGGCTCTACCCTCCATAGGCTCAGCAGAAATGGGATTCGATAGCAACTTGAAATCCCTGAGTTGTATAAAATGAGATATCGCCTGCAATTCATGATTGAAATGTCAAATTCTATTTTATTTCCTTTTTATGTTCTTGTTTCGCAAGCACGTTGATGGTGACAATCTTGTCATTTTTACAAGTAGTGTTCTATATCTGGTGACAGCTTAGTAGTGGTTGAGATCACTTTGTTTTATATGAGATATGATAGTTTTACTCACACGGACGTAGACAAATTCTTAGTCCAGATCTTCATTTGAGAATTGAGACTGAAAAGGCCCTTGTGTTCAGAAACTAGCGTCGTTGAGCAATCCAACGAATAATACCGCTATACAAAGCTGGGGGGATTCCGGCCCCCCAGCGATCCACGTCGCCCCAGCGCCTCCCTCGGCCGGCGCGTGTCCGGCCTGCTATACAAAGCTGGGGGGATTCCGGCCCCCCAGCGATCCACGTCGCCCCAGCGCCTCCCTCGGCCGGCGTGTCGGCCGAATCGCGACGCCGGGGAGGCACTTCCCTTATGTTTTTTGGAAATTACGTACAGGTCCTTTTTTCTCGCAAAAAGGTCCCTGCATTTTTTTGAATAAACCCAATGTCAAATTCTATTTTATTTCCTTTTTATGTTCTTGTTTCGCAAGCACGTTGATGGTGACAATCTTGTCATTTTTACAAGTAGTGTTCTACATCTGGTGACAGCTTAGTAGTGGTTGAGATCACTTTGTTTTATATGAGATATGATAGTTTTACTCACACGGACGTAGACAAATTCTTAGTCCAGATCTTCATTTGAGAATTGAGACTGAAAAGGCCCTTGTGTTCAGAAACTAGCGTCGTTGAGCAATCCAACGAATGCTACCGCTATACAAAGCTGGGGGGATTCCGGCCCCCCAGCGATCCACGTCGCCCCAGCGCCTCCCTCGGCCGGCGCGTGTCCGGCCGAATTCGCGTACGGCCGGGGGAGGCACTTCCCTCATGTTTTTTGGAAATTACGTACAGGTCCTTTTTCCTCGCGAAAAGGTCCCTGCATTTGTTTGAATAAACCCTGCATATTTTTTTGCTGGATAGCGACCCGAGGTTTCCCGTATTTATGAACAGGCCCTTGCTTCTTCCAAAAAGGCCCTCGGTTTTTTTCCGAAAAAGCCCCTCTGGTCTCCTTTTATTGCGAAAAGACCCACGATTTTTTCCGAAAAAACCCCTTCGCTTCCTTTTTTCTGCAAATTTTTCCCTCTTTTATTTCGGTCCACACGGTGGCTGGCGTGGCGTTGCGCCACGCCTATGTGACTAGTTACAATAATAAAAGTAGAAAAACAATGGATACGAGATGTGAGAGAGAGCTCCAAGTCCAAAGCTTTATTCGTATGATGCTTAATTTGTACAAAATTCTCATACAATGCTTGTCTATATAACGTTTGAGATAGAGTCAAAGAGGGATAAGTTTTGTTTGAACCCACAATCCGTCGTGAGTACGAACACCTGTAATCGTAATTAATTGTATCATGACCACTCATTGAATGGAATAATATGACATAATTTAACTACTGTATCAGCAGAGAGATTGATGTGTTAGGGTATCTCCAATAATATCATTTTAACTGTTTCTTAGCTATATTAAATGAGTAAAATATTATATGAAGGAGAGAGAATGTGAGAAGAGATAATATATTGTCTCTTATGTAAGAGACGACGTGAGATCATAAACCAATGCAAATAGTGTGAGGGTGTGAGGCAGGAGGTTATAGTTGAATGAATGATTTACTGTTGAGAGATTGTCTCTAATGCTATATTTAGATAAGGTAAAAGCATTAGAGACAATATTAAGAGATAAATTATTTTACATACCCTTAATAGCGCCTGTAGTTGACATAATAACATGAATTTCATAAGAGTCTTATAGAAAGTTCACAAGAAACAATTCAATTGCCGCACAAATGTGAAAAAAGCCTTGCGTTCCAACATGGCCCTAACTGCCAATTTATATAAAAGAAGGTCAGCAACCAAAATTTAATGCCCTAACATCACCTCCCTAAGATTTCCCGAGATTGTGTGGGATTATCACGGGATTGTACGGGCCAATATCTAGGCTTTGGTCGGGCTGAGCTTGGTATTGTTTAGGTTACTTCTGCTTGGGCTCAGCTCACGTACGTTGGGCTGGCGTAGGACAAATTAGTGGCCCTCTTTTCTCAAATAAATGTTATCCTATAATGGATTTTTTTTATGAATATTCTATTTTTATTTGAAATAACAGAAATATACCCACGCAGATATTTTTTACATAAATAGGCTCCAGTCACCTAACTGTCGGGCGACTGGAGCCTATCGCCCAACGGTCGCGCGACAAGAAAGTTTTTCGTAAGCCGTTGGGCGACAGGATCCAATGGCCCGATGCTTGGACGACTGGAGCCTGTCGCCTAGTGGCTGGGCGACTGCAACTGTAGTCGCTCGGCTGTGCAGCGACTGCAAATAAGATACAGTGTGAGTTAATTTATTTCTGATTTTTGTAGATTATGACTGGTAGATAATCTGTTGGATTCATAACAAGAGTTTATGATCATTGTATGTTGTTATAGTGCAAAAAAATTTGTGAAACTTTTTTTAAGAATGATCGGTAAGTATGAGGGCAAGTGATATTGTGATGTTACCAAGAATTCGTATCAAGGGAAGAGAGATGTGTTTACGTAGAAGTATGTGATCTTATTTGTATACTATGGATGTGTATTGAGGTGTTGTACCATGATTGTCAACAAGTTCTAATGCTTCGGTTTGGGGGTTGATTGCTAGTGATTACGCCTTTCTTCATAGTTAAAGCAAGTGTATGGTAGAATAGTGGATTGTGGTGGATGCTTGATACTTATGCTGGATTGTGGTAGAATAGTGTATTGTAAGTGATTAGGACTTGGCTGTAGATCATATTACATAAGGTCCGTCCAGATTGATCTTTGTATATAGTTGGGGGTTGATATATCCTACTAGAGACCGCTACAGACCAATGATCAAAAAGGTGTTTTCAAGCTACAACCAAGTATACATGAACCTACAGGGTCATACAATTAAAGGGTTGGAACAATAAGGGTCTGGAAGATAGACTATGAGTAGGATATGATCTCTAATCATATCTTACGAGGATATAATAATCCACAATTTGTTATTTATCTATAAATATTATAATTATGTCATTATACCCCTTGAGTATACCCCTTATCTATAAGAGAGATATTTCACAAGTTAGTCGTAAGCTCTTCAACAACTACCCCTTAGTCGTAAGTAGTTATAAGCTCTACTATGACAACACGTTAGTCATAAGTTCTTCTATGACAATACCTTAGTCATAAGCTCTTCTATGACCACTTCATAGTCGTAAGTTCTCCTATTATCATGGCATAGTCATAAGTTATCTTGTGACCACCTTGTGGTCGTAGATTCTCTTACGACTAAGCCAAACTGTAACAGCCCAGCTGTTTATTTCAAAATGTTTAGTAAAAAAAAATTTAAAAGTTATTTTAATTTAAAATAAAATCAAGTGTGCTTTGGTTGCTTGATTTTTTGGAGTTTTTGAATTTATTGGATTAAATTAAAGCTTAGAAAATAAAAATGTTAAATGGTTAAAATATACCTCAATTAAATCCGAAATTATTTTATTTGATATTTTCGTGTTCCAAGGATATTTTTAGATTTTTCTTGAATTTTTTTTCGAATTTATTTATTTTTTTTGGGAGAAAAATATATTATTTTAATTCCTGTTTTCTCTCTCCTGCCTTCTTCTCCATTGTGTCCGTTCGTTTCTTCCCGAACGTGGCCGCCATGAACAAGTTTTTGAGCTCTTCATTCCTCATGAATTTCTCAACGATTTTTCATGCAATCAAGTGCATTCACTTGCTCTCTTCATGACTCCTCCATTCCCAGCCGTTTTCCCCTCATTCATGACCCGTTTCGCGAGAAATTAACCCATGCCATTGATGGACATGGTCTCTTGATCTCCCATCTCGGACCTCCCCCGCCCCTATAAAAGGGAGCACCGTAAGCCCCTTCTCATCCTCACTCAACCCCAAAAATATCAAGTCTCCACTCCTCTTCTCTTGGGCGCAATCGGAGTTTTTCTTTTGTGTTCCAAGCGGCGTTCTTCGGCGTATTGCGCCTCGTCCGGTGGAGCCCCGCCACTTTTGAGCACATCCCGGATTCGCCTCGTCGCGTTAGTGCTTACCTCGCCTTCACCGAACTTCGCCGAGCACCGCCGCCACCGTGGGCCATAGCGCGTCGTCGTTCCTCGCGCCGCCATCGGCCGTCCGTGCATGCCCGACCAAAACCAAGGTGAGCATCACGTTCCCACGCTCTACTCTTCGTTTCGCCGCAAGTCTTGCATGCTAACTCCTCTCCGTTTGCGGGAACGTCGATGTCAACCCGACGGTCGCAAAATGTCTTCTCCACCGTGTTCGCCACCATCCGATGTCCTTTGGCTGAGCCGTTTGCACCGTTGAGTTTGCCTCGACGCGTTCTACATCGTGCTTCCATCGCCATCGCCAAAGATTCCCAAGTCCTCGTCGACCTTGTCGAGCCGGACACTAAAATCGCACCTTCGCGCGCACTCCACTTTTTGGTGAGCGCTTTAATTTTGTTCACGTCATATTGTGTCCTAGTCTCTAAGGAATTTTTCTACCATTTTGTTTAATTTTTCGTGGAGCCAATTGTCGAATTGAGCTTTCCGCGAAAATGGCCGTTTTGACTCGACGCCGATTCGTCGCATCCGTAAGCCTTAGCCCATGCCGTAATTTTTCGTAGACTTACCTCGGCATGTTTTACGCCATGCTTCCTTCCTTTTCCCCAAAAGCCTCCACAAATTTTCGCCTCCGACACCTTGCCATGGCCGCCAATGACATCTTGTGTCCCCATCTATCCATTGGTGTTTTCCCAATCCGTTCGCGTCATATCGTGCCAAACCATCCCATTTAGCTATCTTCCAAATGGTTTTAGATTCGCTTCACCGAGCACTAAGATATTAAGTTTTTCCTTTCTCTCTACCGTCGCTGTTCAAACGTCAATAGTATCGTCTCCGTTTCTCGTCGCCGTATCCATGTCACCACCTTCATCTCATCGCCAGGATTCCATTTTTGCCCATTCACTAGCCACCTCGCAGCCTGCCGACACCATACTGTTCAAAAAGTAATTCTCAGATGTCGTTATCATTTCATGTGATGTCCAAAACCTCCAGATATTCGTTCTCCCTCATTCAAACTCCGAATCTGTTGATTCTTTCTCCTAAATTCATCTACAATCATATCTATCTCCCAGTATATATTTTATAATTTTCGGATTTTATTTGGATTTTATTTGGATTTATTTTGTTTGGTTCTTCGCGTGTAGACTACGACTATTCCGAGAGTTCGACGATTTAATCGCACTGAGTCTTCGAGCAAGGCAAGTCACCCTCCTTGATCATGTTGATCCCAGTTTTCAAAATAAAATTATGTTGATTTAAATTATATTGCATGCATATTTTTATTCAGCGTATTTCAATTCAGTTTTAAATCTAGTTATTGCCTACTTGTTAATTCCTCCATTGTTATTGAATCCCTTATACCTTGTCACCCTAGAATCAAACTCTAGTTAATACATTAGTGTTGGCTAGAGAGTTTATTCAAACGCTTAGCCCTGCATAGTCATATAATTTTGCTTTGGGATACCTTTTCACATAAAATGATGACCCTTTTACATAAAATGATATGTACTCTTGACTTTGGTGAGTCAAGGAGTGTTATGAATTATTTTGAAAACAAATATAAAACTGGTTTAGACTTAGGCAATTGGTTAGAGTGGTGGGTGCAGGCATGCCCGTTGGTTGGAGCCGCAGTGGTTGATTGTCGTGCACGGGGTTTGTGGTTGAGCCTAAGTCAATTAAGGACCGGTCAGTGAGCTCTTGTTGCAAAGCCCTATCGCACTACCACAAGGTGGTATGGGACAGCCTGGCTGAATAATTTGCGGGTCCCAACCCGAGCCATTTCGTAGGATGAAAGTGAGCGTGGCGTGAGGCCATGAGAAGTCTCACTCGGCTCAAGAGGGGTCCCGGCCCAGTGGATTCCTTACCGGGTGAAACCTTAGAGTTGGCTTGGCCAAGGTTGAAGGCTTTGCATTGTAAAGGCCTTGTCACGACTCCTAACCGCACACCTAAGGAAGTGTGTAATCTAGTGGTAAAACGGGATGATCGTGTCTTGTGGGTAAAGCTGTACAAGCTCTGCAGAGTGTATAACCTATCCTGGATAGCCGTGCCCACGGTCATGGGCAAGCTGAGTAAAGTTTTTCATGGATTAGACTTTGTTTTTCAAAACGTTTTCGAAAACCTTGCGGATGGATGGAATCCGTGAGAGATGGAAATCTGGTGAATGGATGGAATTCATCAGAGTTGTGCAGTGAAAGCGTGTGGATGGATGGAATCCATACGTGAGCTTTTGAAAAGATGGTCCGGGTGGGATGCCCGTGGATAGGTTGGTGTTTGGTCGGAGCCGACACTAACGGTATTACTTTCTACTACAAGTATTGTTTTATCTACTGTATTAAATTCAGCAATTTCAATCTATTATTATATTTCTTAAATGTTGTTTTATGCAAACTAACTCTATAAACCTTCCGTTGAAGCCTTTATCATTATGTTGCATTTTCCCGGGTGACTTGTGGAGTACTTTTTGTACTCATGTTGCTATATCTAACTCTTTCCAGAGGAAGCTTTGACGACCGGTGAGGATTGCGACTAGGCCACGTCTTACGCTCATTCGCCTTGTGGGAAGGTGGATGGGTGCCGCTTTATGTATTTCTTCCGCTGTCTTCTTTTGCTATTATTGTAAACTTTGGCCATCAGGCTCATATTAGTTAAATAAAGTTTGTCATTACGCATGATAATTGTCTTTGTGATACTGTGTGCACTAGCTTTTCCTGGGATAGTGCGATTAACACAGAGGGTTCTGGAGTTGCTGCTCCGGGTCCCGACAGAGATGGTATCAGAGCAATAATGACTCTAGGACGTGTCCGTAGATAGAATAGAATGGTTGGACCTTAAGGATTTATTTTACTAATCAGTAATTTCAAAAAGTTTTGCTTACTCTTATCTCTTAATCTTTGCTTGCTCTCATCTTCCAATTCTCGCTTATCTTTATGTCATTACTTGAAAGCCCATTTCTAAATCTTCCCTTGCTCAAAACAACTATAGATGGTCAGTAGTCCGGATTCATCGACTCTACCACCACTTCAATCTTCTCTTTGAAGGATCTTGCTTCGTAACTCGACAGTCGCGAAGGATCACACCAAGACAACCCTTATCTCTCTAGGATAAGTTGTTAAGCTAGAAAGTAGACGATGTTATGAGCTGTCAGTTTTCTCTTTTGTCGGCAGCCGTAACTATTGCTTGTTATTTGCTTAGTAAAGGTTTTGCTAGTTGTTTTGTTTTGGGTTGCGCAAAACATCCGTTGTCCCTCCTTTGCCTTGAGTCTCCTCTCTCCTAATCTTTGAAAGCATCAAGCTGAAGTGCCAACCGCCAACAGAAGGTCACAGAAGTTTGCAAAGGGACGTTTGAACCAGATCTCCGCTCAAGCCACCAAGAGTAAGATCCAAACCTATTTCTTTGTTAGCAGTGCATAATCTCGGGGACGAGATTCATTTTAGGGGTAGTTTGTAATAAACCAATTGCTTATTTCAAAATGTTTAGTAAAAAAAAATTTAAAAGTTATTTTAATTTAAAATAAAATCAAGTGTGCTTTGGTTGCTTGATTTTTTGGAGTTTTTGAATTTATTGGATTAAATTAAAGCTTAGAAAATAAAAATGTTAAATGGTTAAAATATACCTCAATTAAATCCGAAATTATTTTATTTGATATTTTCGTGTTCCAAGGATATTTTTAGAATTTTCTTGAATTTTTTTTCGAATTTATTTATTTTTTTTGGGAGAAAAATATATTATTTTAATTCCTGTTTTCTCTCTCCTGCCTTCTTCTCCATTGTGTCCGTTCGTTTCTTCCCGAACGTGGCCGCCATGAACAAGTTTTTGAGCTCTTCATTCCTCATGAATTTCTCAACGATTTTTCATGCAATCAAGTGCATTCACTTGCTCTCTTCATGACTCCTCCATTCCCAGCCGTTTTCCCCCTCATTCATGACCCGTTTCGCGAGAAATTAACCCATGCCATTGATGGACATGGTCTCTTGATCTCCCATCTCGGACCTCCCCCGCCCCTATAAAAGGGAGCACCGTAAGCCCCTCCTCATCCTCACTCAACCCCGAAAATATCAAGTCTCCTCCTCTTCTCTTGGGCGCAATCGGAGTTTTTCTTTGTGTTCCAAGCGGCGTTCTTCGGCGTATTGCGCCTCGTCCGGTGGAGCCCCGCCACTTTTGAGCACATCCCGGATTCGCCTCGTCGCGTTCTACGCGGTGCTTACCTCGCCTTCACCGGAACTTCGCCGGAGCACCGTCGCCACCGTGGGCCATAGCGCGTCGTCGTTCCTCGCGTCGCCACCGGCCGTCCGTGCATGCCCGACCAAAACCAAGGTGAGCATCACATTCCCCACGCTCTACTCTTCGTTTCGCCGCAAGTCTTGCATGCTAACTCCTCTCCGTTTGCCCGGAACGTCGATGTCAACCCGACGGTCGCAAAATGTCTTCTCCACCGTGTTCCGCCACCATCCGATGTCCTTTGGCTGAGCCGTTTGCACCGTTGAGTTTGCCTCGACGCGTTCTACATCGTGCTTCCATCGCCATCGCCTAAAGATTCCCCAAGTCCTCGTCGACCTTGTCAGGCCCAGACACTAAAACTGTACCTTCGCGCACTCCACTTTTTCGGTGAGCGCTTTAATTTTTGTTCACGTCATATTGTGTCCTAGTCTCTAAGGAATTTTTCTACCATTTTGTTTAATTTTTCGTGGAGCCAATTGTCAGGAATTGAGCTTTCCGCGAAAATGGCCGTTTTTGACTCCCAACGTCGATTCGTCGCATCCGGTAAGCCTTAGCCCATGCCGTAATTTTTCGTAGACTTACCTCGGCATGTTTTACGCCATGCTTCCTTCCTTTTCCCCAAAAAGCCTCCACAAATTTTCGCCTCCGACACCTTGCCATGGCCGCCAATGACATCTTGTGTCCCCATCTATCCATTGGTGTTTTCCCCAATCCGTTCGCGTCATATCGTGCCAAACCATCCCATTTAGCTATCTTCCAAATGGTTTTAGATTCGCTTCACCGAGCACTAAGATATTAAGTTTTTCCTTTCTCTCTACCGTCGCTGTTCAAACGTCAATAGTATCGTCTCCGTTTCTCGTCGCCGTATCCATGTCACCACCTTCATCTCATCGCCAGGATTCCATTTTTGCCCATTCACTAGCCACCTCGCAGCCTGCCGACACCATACTGTTCAAAAAGTAATTCTCAGATGTCGTTATCATTTCATGTGATGTCCAAAACCTCCAGATATTCGTTCTCCCTCATTCAAACTCCGAATCTGTTGATTCTTTCTCCTAAATTCATCTACAATCATATCTATCTCCCAGTATATATTTTATAATTTTCGGATTTTATTTGGATTTTATTTGAATTTATTTTGTTTGGTTCTTCGCGTGTAGACTACGACTATTAGGAGAGTTCGACGAAACGAATCGCACCAGTCTTCGAGCAAGGCAAGTCACCCTCCTTGATCATGTTGATCCCAGTTTTCAAAATAAAATTATGTTGATTTAAATTATATTGCATGCATATTTTTATTCAAATAGATTTCAATTCAGTTTTAAATCTAGTTATTGCCTACTTGTTAATTCCTCCATTGTTATTGAATCCCTTATACCTTGTCACCCTAGAATCAAACTCTAGTTAATACATTAGTGTTGGCTAGAGAGTTTATTCAAACGCTTAGCCCTGCATAGTCATATAATTTTGCTTTGGGATACCTTTTCACATAAAATGATGACCCTTTTTACATAAAATGATATGTACTCTTGACTTTGGTGAGTCAAGGAGTGTTATGAATTATTTTGAAAACAAATATAAAACTGGTTTAGACTAGGCAATTGGTTAGAGTGGTGGGTGCAGGCATGCCCTGTTGGTTGGAGCCGCAGTGGTTGATTGTCGTGCACGGGGGTTTGTGGTTGAGCCTAAGTCAATTAAGGACCGGTCTGTGAGCTACTGTTGCAAAGCCCTATCGTACTACCACAAGGCTGGTATGGGACAGCCCTGGCTGAATAATTTGCGGGTCCCAACCTGAGCCATTTCGTAGGATGAAAGTGAGCGTGGCGTAGGCCATGAGAAGTCTCACTCGGCTCAAGAGGGGTCCCGATGCAGTGGATTCTTACCGGGTGAAACCTTAGAGTTGGCTTGGCCAGGTTGAAGGCTTTGCATTGTAAAGGCCTTGTCACGACTCCTAACCGCACACCTAAGGAAGTGTGTAATCTAGTGGTAAAACGGGATGATCGTGTCTTGTGGGTAAAGCTGTACAACCTCTGCAGAGTGTATAACCTATCCTGGATAGCCGTGCCCACGGTCATGGGGAAGCTGAGTAAAGTTTTTCATGGATTAGACTTTGTTTTTCAAAACGTTTTCGAAAACCTTGCGGATGGATGGAATCCGTGAGAGATGGAAATCTGGTGAATGGATGGAATTCATCAGAGTTGTGCAGTGAAAGCGTGTGGATGGATGGAATCCATACGTGAGCTTTTGAAAAGATGGTCCGGGTGGGATGCCCGTGGATAGGTTGGTGTTTGGTCGGAGCCGACACTAACGGTATTACTTTCTACTACAAGTATTGTTTTATCTAACTGTATTAAATTCAGCAATTTCAATCTATTATTATATTTCTTAAATGTTGTTTTATGCAAACTAACCCTATAAACCTTCCGTTGAAGCCTTTATCATTATGTTGCATTTTCCGGGTGACTTGTGGAGTACTTTTGTACTCATGTTGCTATATCTAACTCTTTCCAGAGGAAGCTTTGACGACTTGGTGAGGATTGCGACTAGGCCACGTCTTACAGTCATTCGCCTTGTGGGAAGGCTGGATGGGCTGCCGCTTTATGTATTTCTTCCGCTGTCTTCTTTTGCTATTATTGTAAACTTTGGCCATCAGGCTCATATTAGTTAAATAAAGTTTGTCATTACGCATGATAATTGTCTTTGTGATACTGTGTGCACTAGCTTTTCCTGGGATAGTGCGATTAACACAGAGGGTTCTGGAGTTGCTGCTCCGGGTCCCGACAGAGATGGTATCAGAGCAATAATGACTCTAGGACGTGTCCGTAGATAGAATAGAATGGTTGGACCTTAAGGATTTATTTTACTAATCAGTAATTTCAAAAAGTTTTGCTTACTCTTATCTCTTAATCTTTGCTTGCTCTCATCTTCCAATTCTCGCTTATCTTTATGTCATTACTTGAAAGCCCATTTCTAAATCTTCCCTTGCTCAAAACAACTATAGATGGTCAGTAGTCCGGATTCATCGACTCTACCACCACTTCAATCTTCTCTTTGAAGGATCTTGCTTCGTAACTCGACAGTCGCGAAGGATCACACCAAGACAACCCTTACCTCTCTAGGATAAGTTGTTAAGCTAGAAAGTAGACGATGTTATGAGCTGTCAGTTTTCTCTTTTGTCGGCAGCCGTAACTATTGCTTGTTATTTGCTTAGTAAAGGTTTTGCTAGTTGTTTTGTTTTGGGTTGCGCAAAACATCCGTTGTCCCTCCTTTGCCTTGAGTCTCCTCTCTCCTAATCTTTGAAAGCATCAAGCTGAAGTGCCAACCGCCAACAGAAGGTCACAGAAGTTTGCAAAGGGACGTTTGAACCAGATCTCCGCTCAAGCCACAAAGAGTAAGATCCAAACCTATTTCTTTGCTAGCCCGTGCGAATCTCGGGGACGAGATTCATTTAAGAGGGTAGTTTGTAATGTACCAAATTGCTTATTTCAAAATGTTTAGTAAAAAAATTTAAAAGTTATTTTAATTTAAAATAAAATCAAGTGTGCTTTGGTTGCTTGATTTTTGGAGTTTTGAATTTATTGGATTAAATTAAAGCTTAGAAAATAAAAATGTTAAATGGTTAAAATATACCTCAATTAAATCCGAAATTATTTTATTTGATATTTTCGTGTTCCAAGGATATTTTTAGAATTTTCTTGAATTTTTTTTCGAATTTATTTATTTTTTGGGAGAAAAATATATTATTTTAATTCCTGTTTTCTCTCTCCTGCCTTCTTCTCCATTGTGTCCGTTCGTTTCTTCCCGAACGTGGCCGCCATGAACAAGTTTTGAGCTCTTCATTCCTCATGAATTTCTCAACGATTTTTCATGCAATCAAGTGCATTCACTTGCTCTCTTCATGACTCCTCCATTCCCAGCCGTTTTCCCCTCATTCATGACCCGTTTCGCGAGAAATTAACCCATGCCATTGATGGACATGGTCTCTTGATCTCCCATCTCGGACCTCCCCCGCCCCTATAAAAGGGAGCACCGTAAGCCCCTCCTCATCCTCACTCAACCCCGAAAATATCAAGTCTCCACTCCTCTTCTCTTGGGCGCAATCGGAGTTTTTCTTTTGTGTTCCAAGCGGCGTTCTTCGGCGTATTGCGCCTCGTCCGGTGGAGCCCCGCCACTTTTGAGCACATCCCCGGATTCGCCTCGTCGCGTTCTACGCGGTGCTTACCTCGCCTTCACCGGAACTTCGCCGGAGCACCGTCGCCACCGTGGGCCATAGCGCGTCGTCGTTCCTCGCGTCGCCACCGGCCGTCCGTGCATGCCCGACCAAAACCAAGGTGAGCATCACGTTCCCCACGCTCTACTCTTCGTTTCGCCGCAAGTCTTGCATGCTAACTCCTCTCCGTTTGCCCGGAACGTCGATGTCAACCCGACGGTCGCAAAATGTCTTCTCCACCGTGTTCCGCCACCATCCGATGTCCTTTGGCTGAGCCGTTTGCACCGTTGAGTTTGCCTCGACGCGTTCTACATCGTGCTTCCATCGCCATCGCCTAAAGATTCCCCAAGTCCTCGTCGACCTTGTCAGGCCCAGACACTAAAACTGTACCTTCGCGCGTACCCACTTTTTCGGTGAGCGCTTTAATTTTTGTTCACGTCATATTGTGTCCTAGTCTCTAAGGAATTTTTCTACCATTTTGTTTAATTTTTCGTGGAGCCAATTGTCAGGAATTGAGCTTTCCGCGAAAATGGCCGTTTTTGACTCCCGACGTCGATTCGTCGCATCCGGTAAGCCTTAGCCCATGCCGTAATTTTTCGTAGACTTACCTCGGCATGTTTTACGCCATGCTTCCTTCCTTTTCCCCAAAAAGCCTCCACAAATTTTCGCCTCCGACACCTTGCCATGGCCGCCAATGACATCTTGTGTCCCCATCTATCCATTGGTGTTTTCCCCAATCCGTTCGCGTCATATCGTGCCAAACCATCCCATTTAGCTATCTTCCAAATGGTTTTAGATTCGCTTCACCGAGCACTAAGATATTAAGTTTTTCCTTTCTCTCTACCGTCGCTGTTCAAACGTCAATAGTATCGTCTCCGTTTCTCGTCGCCGTATCCATGTCACCACCTTCATCTCATCGCCAGGATTCCATTTTTGCCCATTCACTAGCCACCTCGCAGCCTGCCGACACCATACTGTTCAAAAAGTAATTCTCAGATGTCGTTATCATTTCATGTGATGTCCAAAACCTCCGGATATTCGTTCTCCTCATTCAAACTCCGAATCTGTTGATTCTTTCTCCTAAATTCATCTACAATCATATCTATCTCCCAGTATATATTTTATAATTTTCGGATTTTATTTGGATTTTATTTGAATTTATTTTGTTTGGTTCTTCGCGTGTAGACTACGACTATTAGGAGAGTTCGACGCGACGAATCGCACTGTGTCTTCGAGCAAGGCAAGTCACCCTCCTTGATCATGTTGATCCCAGTTTTCAAAATAAAATTATGTTGATTTAAATTATATTGCATGCATATTTTTATTCAACAGATTTCAATTCAGTTTTAAATCTAGTTATTGCCTACTTGTTAATTCCTCCATTGTTATTGAATCCCTTATACCTTGTCACCCTAGAATCAAACTCTAGTTAATACATTAGTGTTGGCTAGAGAGTTTATTCAAACGCTTAGCCCCGCATAGTCATATAATTTTGCTTTGGGATACCTTTTCACATAAAATGATGACCCTTTTACATAAAATGATATGTACTCTTGACTTTGGTGAGTCAAGGAGTGTTATGAATTATTTTGAAAACAAATATAAAACTGGTTTAGACTTAGGCAATTGGTTAGAGCGGTGGGTGCAGGCATGCCCTGTTGGTTGGAGCCGCAGTGGTTGATTGTCGTGCACGGGGTTTGTGGTTGAGCCTAAGTCAATTAAGGACCGGTGCAGTGAGCTCTTGTTGCAAAGCCCTATCGTACTACCACAAGGTGGTATGGGACACCCTGGCTGAATAATTTGCGGGTCCCAACTGAGCCATTTCGTAGGATGAAAGTGAGCGTGGCGAGGCCATGAGAAGTCTCACTCGGCTCAGAGGGGTCCCGATGCAGTGGATTCCTTACCGGGTGAAACCTTAGAGTTGGCTTGGCCAGGTTGAAGGCTTTGCATTGTAAAGGCCTTGTCACGACTCCTAACCGCACACCTAAGGAAGTGTGTAATCTAGTGGTAAAACGGGATGATCGTGTCTTGTGGGTAAAGCTGTACAACCTCTACAGAGTGTATAACCTATCCTGGATAGCCGTGCCCACGGTCATGGGCAAGCTGAGTAAAGTTTTTCATGGATTAGACTTTGTTTTTCAAAACGTTTTCGAAAACCTTGCGGATGGATGGAATCCGTGAGAGATGGAAATCTGGTGAATGGATGGAATTCATCAGAGTTGTGCAGTGAAAGCGTGTGGATGGATGGAATCCATACGTGAGCTTTTGAAAAGATGGTCCGGGTGGGATGCCCGTGGATAGGTTGGTGTTTGGTCGGAGCCGACACTAACGGTATTACTTTCTACTACAAGTATTGTTTTATCTATGTATTAAATTCAGCAATTTCAATCTATTATTATATTTCTTAAATGTTGTTTTATGCAAACTAACTCTATAAACCTTCCGTTGAAGCCTTTATCATTATGTTGCATTTTCCCGGGTGACTTGTGGAGTACTTTTTGTACTCATGTTGCTATATCTAACTCTTTCCAGAGGAAGCTTTCGACGACTTCGGTGAGGATTGCGACTAGGCCACGTCTTACAGTCATTCGCCTTGTGGGAAGGCTGGATGGGCTGCCGCTTTATGTATTTCTTCCGCTGTCTTCTTTTGCTATTATTGTAAACTTTGGCCATCAGGCTCATATTAGTTAAATAAAGTTTGTCATTACGCATGATAATTGTCTTTGTGATACTGTGTGCACTAGCTTTTCCTGGGATAGTGCGATTAACACAGAGGGTTCTGGAGTTGCTGCTCCGGGTCTCGACAGAGATGGTATCAGAGCAATAATGACTCTAGGACGTGTCCGTAGATAGAATAGAATGGTTGGACCTTAAGGATTTATTTTACTAATCAGTAATTTCAAAAAGTTTTGCTTACTCTTATCTCTTAATCTTTGCTTGCTCTCATCTTCCAATTCTCGCTTATCTTTATGTCATTACTTGAAAGCCCATTTCTAAATCTTCCCTTGCTCAAAACAACTATAGATGGTCAGTAGTCCGGATTCATCGACTCTACCACCACTTCAATCTTCTCTTTGAAGGATCTTGCTTCGTAACTCGACAAATGCTGAAGGATCACACCAAGACAACCCTTATCTCTCTAGGATAAGTTGTTAAGCTAGAAAGTAGACGATGTTATGAGCTGTCAGTTTTCTCTTTTGTCGGCAGCCGTAACTATTGCTTGTTATTTGCTTAGTAAAGGTTTTGCTAGTTGTTTTGTTTTGGGTTGCGCAAAACATCCGTTGTCCCTCCTTTGCCTTGAGTCTCCTCTCTCCTAATCTTTGAAAGCATCAAGCTGAAGTGCCAACCGCCAACAGAAGGTCACAGAAGTTTGCAAAGGGACGTTTGAACCAGATCTCCGCTCAAGCCACCAAGAGTAAGATCCAAACCTATTTCTTTGCTAGCCCGTGCGAATCTCGGGGACGAGATTCTGTTTAAGGGGGGTAGTTTGTAACAGCCCAGCTGTTTATTTCAAAATGTTTAGTAAAAAAAAATTTAAAAGTTATTTTAATTTAAAATAAAATCAAGTGTGCTTTGGTTGCTTGATTTTTTGGAGTTTTTGAATTTATTGGATTAAATTAAAGCTTAGAAAATAAAAATGTTAAATGGTTAAAATATACCTCAATTAAATCCGAAATTATTTTATTTGATATTTTCGTGTTCCAAGGATATTTTTAGAATTTTCTTGAATTTTTTTTCGAATTTATTTATTTTTTTTGGGAGAAAAATATATTATTTTAATTCCTGTTTTCTCTCTCCTGCCTTCTTCTCCATTGTGTCCGTTCGTTTCTTCCCGAACGTGGCCGCCATGAACAAGTTTTTGAGCTCTTCATTCCTCATGAATTTCTCAACGATTTTTCATGCAATCAAGTGCATTCACTTGCTCTCTTCATGACTCCTCCATTCCCAGCCGTTTTCCCTCATTCATGACCCGTTTCATGAGAAATTAACCCATGCCATTGATGGACATGGTCTCTTGATCTCCCATCTCGGACCTCCCCGCCCCTATAAAAGGGAGCACCGTAAGCCCTCCTCATCCTCACTCAACCCCGAAAATATCAAGTCTCCACTCCTCTTCTCTTGGGCGCAATCGGAGTTTTTCTTTGTGTTCCAAGCGGCGTTCTTCGGCGTATTGCGCCTCGTCCGGTGGAGCCCGCCACTTTTGAGCACATCCCGGATTCGCCTCGTCGCGTTCTACGCGGTGCTTACCTCGCCTTCACCGGAACTTCGCCGAGCACCGTCGCCACCGTGGGCCATAGCGCGTCGTCGTTCCTCGCGTCGCCACCGGCCGTCCGTGCATGCCCGACCAAAACCAAGGTGAGCATCACATTCCCACGCTCTACTCTTCGTTTCGCCGCAAGTCTTGCATGCTAACTCCTCTCCGCTTGCCCGAACGTCGATGTCAACCCGACGGTCGCAAAATGTCTTCTCCACCGTGTTCCGCCACCATCCGATGTCCTTTGGCTGAGCCGTTTGCACCGCTGAGTTTGCCTCGACGCGTTCTACATCGTGCTTCCATCGCCATCGCCTAAAGATTCCCCAAGTCCTCGTCGACCTTGTCGTGCCCGACACTAAAATCGTACTTCGCGCGCACTCCACTTTTCGGTGAGCGCTTTAATTTTTGTTCACGTCATATTGTGTCCTAGTCTCTAAGGAATTTTTCTACCATTTTGTTTAATTTTTCGTGGAGCCAATTGTCAGGAATTGAGCTTTCCGCGAAAATGGCCGTTTTTGACTCCCAACGTCGATTCGTCGCATCCGGTAAGCCTTAGCCCATGCCGTAATTTTTCGTAGACTTACCTCGCATGTTTTACGCCATGCTTCCTTCCTTTTCCCCAAAAAGCCTCCACAAATTTTCGCCTCCGACACCTTGCCATGGCCGCCAATGACATCTTGTGTCCCCATCTATCCATTGGTGTTTTCCCCAATCCGTTCGCGTCATATCGTGCCAAACCATCCCATTTAGCTATCTTCCAAATGGTTTTAGATTCGCTTCACCGAGCACTAAGATATTAAGTTTTTCCTTTCTCTCTACCGTCGCTGTTCAAACGTCAATAGTATCGTCTCCGTTTCTCGTCGCCGTATCCATGTCACCACCTTCATCTCATCGCCAGGATTCCATTTTTGCCCATTCACTAGCCACCTCGCAGCCTGCCGACACCATCTGTTCAAAAGTAATTCTCAGATGTCGTTATCATTTCATGTGATGTCCAAAACCTCCAGATATTCGTTCTCCCTCATTCAAACTCCGAATCTGTTGATTCTTTCTCCTAAATTCATCTACAATCATATCTATCTCCCAGTATATATTTTATAATTTTCGGATTTTATTTGGATTTTATTTGAATTTATTTTGTTTGGTTCTTCGCGTGTAGACTACGACTATTCCGGAGAGTTCGACGCGATTTAATCGCACTGTGTCTTCGAGCAAGGCAAGTCACCCTCCTTGATCATGTTGATCCCAGTTTTCAAAATAAAATTATGTTGATTTAAATTATATTGCATGCATATTTTTATTCAGCGTATTTCAATTCAGTTTTAAATCTAGTTATTGCCTACTTGTTAATTCCTCCATTGTTATTGAATCCCTTATACCTTGTCACCCTAGAATCAAACTCTAGTTAATACATTAGTGTTGGCTAGAGAGTTTATTCAAACGCTTAGCCCCTGCATAGTCATATAATTTTGCTTTGGGATACCTTTTCACATAAAATGATGACCCTTTTTACATAAAATGATATGTACTCTTGACTTTGGTGAGTCAAGGAGTGTTATGAATTATTTTGAAAACAAATATAAAACTGGTTTAGACTAGGCAATTGGTTAGAGTGGTGGGTGCAGGCATGCCCTGTTGGTTGGAGCCGCAGTGGTTGATTGTCGTGCACGGGGTTTGTGGTTGAGCCTAAGTCAATTAAGGACCGGTCATGAGCTATCGTTGCAAAGCCCTATCGTACTACCACAAGGTGGTATGGGACGACCTGGCTGAATAATTTGCGGGTCCCAACTTGAGCCATTTCGTAGGATGAAAGTGAGCGTGGCGTAGGCCATGAGAAGTCTCACTCGGCTCAAGAGGGGTCCCGATGCAGTGGATTCCTTACCGGGTGAAACCTTAGAGTTGGCTTGGCAGGTTGAAGGCTTTGCATTGTAAAGGCCTTGTCACGACTCCTAACCGCACACCTAAGGAAGTGTGTAATCTAGTGGTAAACGGGATGATCGTGTCTTGTGGGTAAAGCCGCACAACCTCTGCAGAGTGTATAACCTATCCTGGATAGCCGTGCCCACGGTCATGGGCAAGCTGAGTAAAGTTTTTCATGGATTAGACTTTGTTTTTCAAAACGTTTTGAAAACCTTGCGGATGGATGGAATCCGTGAGAGATGGAAATCTGGTGAATGGATGGAATTCATCAGAGTTGTGCAGTGAAAGCGTGTGGATGGATGGAATCCATACGTGAGCTTTTGAAAAGATGGTCCGGGTGGGATGCCCGTGGATAGGTTGGTGTTTGGTCGGAGCCGACACTAACGGTATTACTTTCTACTACAAGTATTGTTTTATCTACTGTATTAAATTCAGCAATTTCAATCTATTATTATATTTCTTAAATGTTGTTTTATGCAAACTAACCCTATAAACCTTCCGTTGAAGCCTTTATCATTATGTTGCATTTTCCCGGGTGACTTGTGGAGTACTTTTTGTACTCATGTTGCTATATCTAACTCTTTCCAGAGGAAGCTTTCGACGACTTCGGTGAGGATTGCGACTAGGCCACGTCTTACAGTCATTCGCCTTGTGGGAAGGCTGGATGGGCTGCCGCTTTATGTATTTCTTCCGCTGTCTTCTTTTGCTATTATTGTAAACTTTGGCCATCAGGCTCATATTAGTTAAATAAAGTTTGTCATTACGCATGATAATTGTCTTTGTGATACTGTGTGCACTAGCTTTTCCTGGGATAGTGCGATTAACACGAGGGTTTCGAGTTGTCGCTCCGGTCCCGCAGAGATGGTATCAGAGCAATAATGACTCTAGGACGTGTCCGTAGATAGAATAGAATGGTTGGACCTTAAGGATTTATTTTACTAATCAGTAATTTCAAAAAGTTTTGCTTACTCTTATCTCTTAATCTTTGCTTGCTCTCATCTTCCAATTCTCGCTTATCTTTATGTCATTACTTGAAAGCCCATTTCTAAATCTTCCCTTGCTCAAAACAACTATAGATGGTCAGTAGTCCGGATTCATCGACTCTACCACCACTTCAATCTTCTCTTTGAAGGATCTTGCTTCGTAACTCGACAGTCGCGAAGGATCACACCAAGACAACCCTTACCTCTCTAGGATAAGTTGTTAAGCTAGAAAGTAGACGATGTTATGAGTGTCGAGTTTTCTCTTTTGTCTGCAGTAGTAACTATTGCTTGTTATTTGCTTAGTAAAGGTTTTGCTAGTTGTTTTGTTTTGGGTTGCGCAAAACATCCGTTGTCCCTCCTTTGCCTTGAGTCTCTCTCTCCTAATCTTTGAAAGCATCAAGTGAAGTGCCAACCGCCAATGAAGGTCACGAAGTTTGCAAAGGGACGTTGAACCAGATCTCCGCTCAAGCCACAAAGAGTAAGATCCAAACCTATTTCTTTGCTAGCCCGTGCGAATCTCGGGGACGAGATTCTGTTTAAGGGGGGTAGTTTGTAACAGCCCAGCTGTTTATTTCAAAATGTTTAGTAAAAAAATTTAAAAGTTATTTTAATTTAAAATAAAATCAAGTGTGCTTTGGTTGCTTGATTTTTTGGAGTTTTGAATTTATTGGATTAAATTAAAGCTTAGAAAATAAAAATGTTAAATGGTTAAAATATACCTCAATTAAATCCGAAATTATTTTATTTGATATTTTCGTGTTCCAAGGATATTTTTAGAATTTTCTTGAATTTTTTTTCGAATTTATTTATTTTTTTTGGGAGAAAAATATATTATTTTAATTCCTGTTTTCTCTCTCCTGCCTTCTTCTCCATTGTGTCCGTTCGTTTCTTCCCGAACGTGGCCGCCATGAACAAGTTTTTGAGCTCTTCATTCCTCATGAATTTCTCAACGATTTTTCATGCAATCAAGTGCATTCACTTGCTCTCTTCATGACTCCTCCATTCCCAGCCGTTTTCCCTCATTCATGACCCGTTTCATGAGAAATTAACCCATGCCATTGATGGACATGGTCTCTTGATCTCCCATCTCGGACCTCCCCCGCCCCTATAAAAGGGAGCACCGTAAGCCCCTCCTCATCCTCACTCAACCCCGAAAATATCAAGTCTCCACTCCTCTTCTCTTGGGCGCAATCGGAGTTTTTCTTTTGTGTTCCAAGCGGCGTTCTTCGGCGTATTGCGCCTCGTCCGGTGGAGCCCCGCCACTTTTGAGCACATCCCCGGATTCGCCTCGTCGCGTTCTACGCGGTGCTTACCTCGCCTTCACCGGAACTTCGCCGGAGCACCGTCGCCACCGTGGGCCATAGCGCGTCGTCGTTCCTCGCGTCGCCACCGGCCGTCCGTGCATGCCCGACCAAAACCAAGGTGAGCATCACGTTCCCCACGCTCTACTCTTCGTTTCGCCGCAAGTCTTGCATGCTAACTCCTCTCCGTTTGCCCGGAACGTCGATGTCAACCCGACGGTCGCAAAATGTCTTCTCCACCGTGTTCCGCCACCATCCGATGTCCTTTGGCTGAGCCGTTTGCACCGTTGAGTTTGCCTCGACGCGTTCTACATCGTGCTTCCATCGCCATCGCCTAAAGATTCCCCAAGTCCTCGTCGACCTTGTCAGGCCCAGACACTAAAATCGTACCTTCGCGCGCACTCCACTTTTCGGTGGCGCTTTAATTTTTGTTCACGTCATATTGTGTCCTAGTCTCTAAGGAATTTTTCTACCATTTTGTTTAATTTTTCGTGGAGCCAATTGTCGAATTGAGCTTTCGCGAAAATGGCGCTTTTGACTCCCGCGTCGATTCGTCGCATCCGTAAGCCTTAGCCCATGCCGTAATTTTTCGTAGACTTACCTCGGCATGTTTTACGCCATGCTTCCTTCCTTTTCCCAAAAGCCTCCACAAATTTTCGCCTCCGACACCTTGCCATGGCCGCCAATGACATCTTGTGTCCCCATCTATCCATTGGTGTTTTCCCCAATCCGTTCGCGTCATATCGTGCCAAACCATCCCATTTAGCTATCTTCCAAATGGTTTTAGATTCGCTTCACCGAGCACTAAGATATTAAGTTTTCCTTTCTCTCTACCGTCATTGCTCAAACGTCAATAGTATCGTCTCCGTTTTCGCCGCCGTATCCATGTCACCACCTTCATCTCATCGCCAGATTCCATTTTTGCCCATTCACTAGCCACCTCGCAGCCTGCCGACACCATCTTGCTCAAAAGTAATTCTCGGATGTCGTTATCATTTCATGTGATGTCCAAAACCTCCGGATATTCGTTCTCCTCATTCAAACTCCGAATCTGTTGATTCTTTCTCCTAAATTCATCTACAATCATATCTATCTCCCAGTATATATTTTATAATTTTCGGATTTTATTTGGATTTTATTTGAATTTATTTTGTTTGGTTCTTCGCGTGTAGACTACGACTATTAGGAGAGTTCGACGCCGATTTAATCGCACTGTGTCTTCGAGCAAGGCAAGTCACCCTCCTTGATCATGTTGATCCCAGTTTTCAAAATAAAATTATGTTGATTTAAATTATATTGCATGCATATTTTTATTCAGCAGATTTCAATTCGATTTTAAATCTAGTTATTGCCTACTTGTTAATTCCTCCATTGTTATTGAATCCCTTATACCTTGTCACCCTAGAATCAAACTCTAGTTAATACATTAGTGTTGGCTAGAGAGTTTATTCAAACGCTTAGCCCTGCATAGTCATATAATTTTGCTTTGGGATACCTTTTCACATAAAATGATGACCCTTTTTACATAAAATGATATGTACTCTTGACTTTGGTGAGTCAAGGAGTGTTATGAATTATTTTGAAAACA
Source organism: Dendrocalamus sinicus (assembly GCA_036346575.1). Classification (NCBI taxonomy): domain Eukaryota; kingdom Viridiplantae; phylum Streptophyta; class Magnoliopsida; order Poales; family Poaceae; genus Dendrocalamus; species Dendrocalamus sinicus. The sequence continues at coordinate 21,380,770 of CM070648.1, forward strand.
AATATAAAACTGGTTTAGACTTAGGCAATTGGTTAGAGTGGTGGGTGCAGGCATGCCCTGTTGGTTGGAGCCGCAGTGGTTGATTGTCGTGCACGGGGGTTTGTGGTTGAGCCTAAGTCAATTAAGGACCGGTCTGTGAGCTACTGTTGCAAAGCCCTATCGTACTACCACAAGGCTGGTATGGGACAGCCCTGGCTGAATAATTTGCGGGTCCCCACTTTGAGCCATTTCGTAGGATGAAAGTGAGCGTGGCGAGGCCATGAGAAGTCTCACTCGGCTCAAGAGGGGTCCGTGCAGTGGATTCCTTACCGGGGTGAAACCTTAGAGTTGGCTTGGCCAGGTTGAAGGCTTTGCATTGTAAAGGCCTTGTCACGACTCCTAACCGCACACCTAAGGAAGTGTGTAATCTAGTGGTAAAACGGGATGATCGTGTCTTGTGGGTAAAGCTGTACAACCTCTGCAGAGTGTATAACCTATCCTGGATAGCCGTGCCCACGGTCATGGGCAAGCTGAGTAAAGTTTTTCATGGATTAGACTTTGTTTTTCAAAACATTTTCGAAAACCTTGCGGATGGATGGAATCCGTGAGAGATGGAAATCTGGTGAATGGATGGAATTCATCAGAGTTGTGCAGTGAAAGCGTGTGGATGGATGGAATCCATACGTGAGCTTTTGAAAAGATGGTCCGGGTGGGATGCCCGTGGATAGGTTGGTGTTTGGTCGGAGCCGACACTAACGGTATTACTTTCTACTACAAGTATTGTTTTATCTACTGTATTAAATTCAGCAATTTCAATCTATTATTATATTTCTTAAATGTTGTTTTATGCAAACTAACCCTATAAACCTTCCGTTGAAGCCTTTATCATTATGTTGCATTTTCCCGGGTGACTTGTGGAGTACTTTTGTACTCATGTTGCTATATCTAACTCTTTCCAGAGGAAGCTTTGACGACCGGTGAGGATTGCGACTAGGCCACGTCTTACAGTCATTCGCCTTGTGGGAAGGCTGGATGGGCTGCCGCTTTATGTATTTCTTCCGCTGTCTTCTTTTGCTATTATTGTAAACTTTGGCCATCAGGCTCATATTAGTTAAATAAAGTTTGTCATTACGCATGATAATTGTCTTTGTGATACTGTGTGCACTAGCTTTTCCTGGGATAGTGCGATTAACACAGAGGGTTCTGGAGTTGCTGCTCCGGGTCCCGACACAAACTCTGACTGACCTGTGTACGACAACCCATTGCATTGTGGACCTATCTAATAGGGCGGTTAGTATAAGTATTTATTCTCTTAATAAGTGCACATAGCTTCACCATGGCAGAAACTGCCGCACGATGAGTGAGATACCACGCCTTTAATAACTCCTCTCAGACAATTATCATTTGAGGCATTAAGGCTTCTCTTAGCGAGGAGAAACTCTACGCCATGCAAGCTATATAAAGGTGGATGTCAGGGAGAGGAAAAGGAGGATTCGGGACTAACCCAAGGGAGAGTAGCAGTAGAGCAGGACATTTCTTGCGTTACTTTCTTCATTGTAATCATTTCATTGAGCAATATCCACATAGTAAGTAGGGTTGCTATTCTTGCAGCAGAAGGCCTAAACTTGCATAAATATCCCTATGTCTTCTCTCTACGTGATTGTAGACAGGTCTCAAGAGTTCCCAGAACCCATATAAATCATACGTAAGATCAATATTAAAACATCGATAGTTGGCGTTGTCCACGGGGAACATCTTCGCCAAAACTCCAGTAATTCCTTATCGACAAGTTCTCTTCTTTTTTATGTCCTCATGGCAAGAGAGTGGAATGAGGATAACTGGTTTGACTTGGCCGACTATGCAGATCTTAACACGGATGCCTACTACAATAACGAGTAGACCATGCTTTCATCTAATGGTGAGGCTATGTCTGGAGATCCATCACGAGATCCTAGAGATTGCACCACAGATATGGTTGAGGAGGGATCCTTATCCCCCACAACATTATGCTCAATGGAGCAACCAGTTTTCCTAGAGGGCAAGGGTCAATCTGACCACAAACAGGATTGCACCAAAGTGGGTCCGCAACATGTGGAGGGATTCACCTCCAAGTGTTTAAGAACCTCACCGACCACTCAGTCTGGATCAGCAGCCCTAAAATCTATCATTCTAGGAATCCATAAGTAGCTAGTGGTCGTGATCCTTCAGTTATCCCCATAGAGACGCTCCCTGCGAGTCCATCCTTACTCTCGCAGGGTTCAACTCCATGAAAGATTCTCTTAACCCAAAATTTCCCTTTATGGAGAGGCCTATTTTGGGCCGTGAGGCTTTGTCGTTTGACAACTCCTCAAGCCAGGAGACATCTGACGCGAGTGGAGGTCATGTTTGGAGATTTTCGCCCTTCCTCAGATACTAATTACTCTCTTGGAGGAAGGCCTGGCAGCGCTCTCCACTCTCACACACTACGACCAATCCTAGTAATGGCGAGGAGACCTCCAGTGATGAGTCAGTTGAGCACACTAATGAGCATGGGAGAAATTCTTGAAATAATCACTCTCCTTTAAGGTAGCCTCAACCTGCCTCAGACATTGAGGAGCCTGGGATGATATGAAGAAGATTGGCTTCCCAGAGGTTTTTACCTGGGCACGTCCAGTACCAATCTGAGGAAGCTCGAGAGCTTCAATGCATAAATGACTTACTCAAATATCCGAATCAAGAGGTTGCTCGAGCACCGGGCTATGATCACTTTGCTAAAGGGATCGCACGAAGACTCTGAAGCATGATGGCCAGACTTGAGCAGCTTCACTAATACAACTTTAGGAGTTAAGTAGGTGTAACTGTGTCTAATCATTCACAAAACATGCCTTGAGGAAATCGACATGATGATAGGTCAAGTCATTCTCCAAATCATAACCCAGGTAGGAGGAGAGTACTTCAAGCATCCCCAGATCAGAAAGCTTTTGGAGTTGATGATCGATCACTGCTTTGAGCAAGAAACCTGCGGTGGTAGATGGAATGTGAGGAATATTACCCTCGTATGGATGAGACCTATTACAGATCAGGTCCATCAACTATCGGGCATCATCGAGTACAGTTTCCTGGAGACGCCAATTATCCTTTCCTGCAAAAGAGGTGTCACGATCTTGTTACTGAATGTCGGGTATTCACACCTAAACTCCGAGCAGTACACTGGCCACTGTAGTTTTGACCGGTAAGCATAGAGAAGTTTGATGGTCAAAATCCCATTGAATTTCTTCAGATTTACATGACCACAGTTCGAGCAGTAGGAGAAGGAGAGCATGTCATGGTGAACTACCTTTTGACTATGCTGGAGGGATCTGCTCGATCGTGGTTGTTGAATCAACAACTAGTGCTGGTCCATTCATGGCAGTATCACTGTGACCTTCTTTTGGCTAATCTCCAGGGCACATTCAACCGCCCTAGGAAGGAAGACGACCAACACCTGATGAAGTGGAATAGCAACAAGACATTACGTCAATTCATCAAAAATTTCATTTAGATTTGTATTTCCATTCTGGAGGTTTCTAACACTTCTGTCATTAGGGTGTTTAAGCAAGGAGTCCGTAATAGGAGGTTCACAGAAGACATCATCTTAAATCCTCTGACTACAATCGCCGACCTCTTCGAGATGGCTGATCGTTATGCGACTACTATTGAAGTAGTCGAGTGGAGCAAAACCATTGACCAAATTGATCAAGGTACCAAAGAGGTAGGCGAAGGTAGCAAAAGGAAGGATAAGGTCAATAAATACAAAAACTAGGTGAAAGGTCAAAGGCCTCAAGCCAAAAGTTCCAAGGAGGTCTTGGCATGGGCGAAAAGGAGCCACAGAATCCCAAACTGTACTTCAACCAGGGCAAGGCTAAAATTCCCGTGCGAAAAGACAATAAGTCTAGATGGTGTCCCTTTCATAAAAGAGAAGGACATGACCTTCGCAATTGCCAAATTTTCCAATGAAACCTCGAAGTCTACTACTTCGACAAAGGTCCACTCCTTACACTCGAAGAGTTAGGACAAACAAGGGGTTAGAAGCAGTCGGACAATGATGAGGAGATGCTATTCCAGGATCCAAAGCACACAATCAAGCACATCTACAGAGGATCTTCGGCATACGAGTCAAAGTGAAAATATAAAGCTGTTGAGCGAGAGGTAAACTCCATTGACCCTCCAAGATCCAAAGCACATAATCAAGCACATCTACAGAGGGTCTTCGGCATATGAGTCAAAGCAATAATATAAAGCTATTGAGTGAGAGGTAAACTGCATTGACCTTTCTCTTGTCAATTATTTTCCTAAATGGTCAAAAGTCATAATCTCCTTTGAGAAAAGTGACTGTCCAATCCCTTTGACTCGACCAGGTCAGTATTCGATCATGGTCAAGCTCACCATCAACAACTGTTGAGTTAATCAAGTGTTGATTAACTTGATAGTTGTTGATGGTGGTAGTTCTTTAAATACCTTATACGTAAATGCTCTGGATGAGATGCAAGTTCCTCAGAGCAGAATAAAACCTGTATGATACTCATTCCATGGGATCGTACCAAGGTCTTCCACTAAGCCAATTGGACAAGTTTCTCTTCCTGTTACATTTGGTGCCCCAAGTAATTTCAGGACTGAGAAGATTAGCTTTGACGTGGTCGATTTCTACAAGGCGTATAATGCCACTCAAACAACCAACTTTGGCATGCTTCTTGATAGTTTGCATATCAATGTCTTAAGATGCTAGGTCCCAAAGAAGTGATCATAGTCTACTGTGATAAAAAGATAGCATTTTTATGCAATCGCAAGTCCCTCGAGATGATCGGCTAGTTACCTACTCAAGAAGCAAATAAGGCGTAGCCTTCGACCAAGCACCCAAATAAGCAAGTCAATGAAGTCTCTCTGAATCTAGAGGAGCCTTTGAAGACTGTTCTCATTGGGGATACTTCCGACCCTACATAGGAAGACGCCCTCATCACCTTCCTCAGGGCAAATGCAGATGTATTCGCGTGGCAATCATCTGACATGCCCAGGGTCTCCATGGAAGTGATTGAGCACAGTCTAGCTCTATGGCCTAATAAGAAACCTGTAAAACAAAAGTTACAAAGATATGCACCTGATCGACGGGAGGATATTAGGTTTGAATTGGACAAGCTATTGAAAGCAGGCTTTATAAGAGAGGTTAATCACTCAAAGTGGTTGGCTAACCTTGTAATGGTTAAGAAGCCTAACATTAAGTGGTGTATGTGTATAGACTATAAGTGGCGTATGTGTATAGACTATACTGATCATAACAAAGCTTGTCCAAAAGATGATTTTCTTCTTCCCCATATTGATCAATTGGTTGAGTCCACTGCAGGTTGTGAAATATTAAGTTTTCTAGATGCAAACTCTGGTTATCATCAGATTAGTATGTCTCTAGAAGATGAAGAGAAGACCATGTTTATCACACCATTTGGAATATTTTGTTATGTCAAAATGCCATTTGATTTGAAAAATGCTAGTATGACTTTTCAACGTTGATGCAACTAACTTTTTTTCCTCCAACTAGGCCAAAATTTGGAAGCCTATGTTGATCATCTAGTCGTAAAGAGCACCAAACAACTTAATCACATTTCAAACCTGCAGGAAACTTTTGACAGCCTCAGAAAATACCACTTGAAACTCAATCCTGAGAAGTGTGTATTCCGAGTTTCTTCAGAAAAATTGCTTAGATTCTTGTATCAAGGAAAATCTTGAAAAGATAAAAGGCTACTGAGCAAATGTGCCCTCCGACCATGAAGGAAGAAGTCTAAAAACTCACAGGGTGCATGACGGCTTTAAGTCGTTTCATCACACGACAAAGAGAAAAAGAACTTTCTTTCTTCAAACTTCTATGAAAGAACAAGGGATTCAAGTGGTCGAAAGAGGTTAACGATGCCTTCGAGGATGTCAAGAGATATCTTACGGGTGTTCCTGTTTTGGTTTTTCCAAAACCATAAGAGACACTCTTAATATATCTGGCAGCCATGCCACAGGCAGCAAGCGTAGTACTGGCCGCAAAACACAAGAGCATCCAATGACCAATCTACTACATAGGCAAAGTTTTACACAGGCCTAAGGAGCTCTACCCTTAGGTTCAAAAACTTTTATATGCCTTCCTCATATCTTCAAGGAAACTGAGGCATTATTTTCTGGTGCACAAAATTGTTGTACCGTCTGAGTTTCCCTTAGGAGTGGTCCTCCAGAATAAGGAAGCAGCGGGATGCATGGCAAAATGGCCGGTTGAACTTAGGGAGTTCGACCTTCATTTTGTGTCCCGAATAGCCATTAAATCCTAGATCTTGGTAGACTTTGTCACCAAATGGACAAATCCTAAACTATTCGAGATCCCTAGTACGCTTTCCATGACTAGTGGATGATGTACTTTGATGGGTCACTTACGCTTAGTGGCTTGGGGGCTAGGGTGGTCCTAGAATCTCCTATAAGCGAGACCTTAAAATATGCCATTCAATTAAAATTTCTAGCCACTAATAACATGGCTGAATACAAAGCTTTGTTGGCTAGCATACGAGCCGAAAAAGTGCTCAAGATTTGTCGACTGCTCGTGAGAGGAGACTTTCAACTAGTCGTGAATCAGTCAGAACATAGTACCAATGCTTTAGTACAACCATGTCTCGGTACTTGTCGGAAGTCAGAAAGCTTGAGAGCCATCGTTTGGTTTTGAGATACAATATATCTGTCGAAAGGATAATTTTCTCACTAACTAGTTGGCTCGAATGGCTTCTTCCCGATTACAAGTACCAACAAGAGCCTTGTTGGAACAATTCCAGAAGCGGTCTCTGGTAGAAACACTAGAAATAACTCCTAATGAGATAGCCTCATTTGAGTATGATTATACCTGGATGGAGCCCATCTACATGTATCTTCAGAAGGGTTTAGTACCCGACGACAATCTCGAAGCAGATCGTTTATCCTGCAAGGCCAAAATGTATACATTGGACGAAGGGGTACTCTATAAACAGAGTACTCAAAGGGTCTCATGCGATCCATATTGTAGAAAAAATACAACTCCTTTACGACATACATGGGAGCATCTGTGGAGCAAATGATTTACAAAACGCTGGTCAAAAAAGCCTTTCGACAATGTTTTTTTCTAGCCAACAGCCCTTAACAATGCCAAAGAGTTAGTTAAAAGGTTTGTACGATGCTAATTTTATAGCAAGCAAATACACCAACCAGCTCAGCCTCTATAGACTATACCTTTATCTTGGACTTTTGCGACCTAGGGTCTCGACATCCTAGGACCGTTCCCAAAAGCACCTGGGGCTTCGAATTCCTTTTTTATAGATATTGATACATTCACAAAATGAATTGAAGCCAAACCTATCACTGGGATAACAATGGAAGCCACAAAAAGGTTCATGATGAAGAGTGTGATTACTCGATTTGGAGTACCAAGTCGAATAATTATAGATAATAGTAAGCAATTCTCGAGTACAAAGTTTCATGAATTTTGTGAGGAATTGGGTACCAAGTTATGTTTTGCCTCTGTCGTCCATCCCCAATACAATCGAGTAGTCAAAAGAGCAAATGGCCAAATAATGCAAGGGATTAAAACTCGGATCTTCAACTAGCTTGTAAGGTGCTTGGGGGCTTGGGTACAAGAATTACCTTTAGTATTATAAGCAATTCGTACGACTCCTAGTTGGGCAATAGGTGAAACTCCTTTCTTCCAAGTTATTGGGGATGAAGCCATGTTTCCTTTAGAACTAAAGATTCGGTCGACAAGAGTTGAGAACTTCAACAACTCCAACCAAGAGCAACTTTGAGCAGATGACATTAACCTACTCGAAGAGAAGAATAATTAAGCCTTAATCTGCTCGGCATCTACCAATAAGCCATGCATAAGTACTACGATCGTAAGGTCCAACCTCATAGCCTAGCTATAGGTGACTTGGTATTGAAGACAATTCAATCCCAGTCTAATTAGAACAAACTTCCCCCAAGTGGGAAGATCCTTACACTGTGGTCAAAATTACACGACTAGGCACAGTACGACTTGGCATGGACAATGGCTAGATTCTCTCAAACTCTTGGAATATTGACCAATTGCGGAAGTTCTTTGTATAACTTTTCAACTCTTTCAATAAAGCTTTTAGTCTTTTCAATCGTTATTGTTTTATGTAGAGAAGAGCTTCTTTTATGCTTGTTCGTCCACCACTGGTACATTCAATATGTTAAAACCTGATTGGAGAAAGAAACAACACCTAGTCAAAGTTTCTTCTCTCTGCATGTGGTCCTGCCCACTAGAAAGAGCTTCCTAACGTCATATCATTTCCAACTCTTTCTATTAGTAAACAACAATTGAGTTAACCAAGTAAAATCAAACGAATAAAAATCTCTAAGTGTTTGTCCTATACTCATTTATGACTTTGATTTAATTAAACATGGTCGAAGAATGGTAACATCACCTAGTCGAAGTATTTCCTCTCTGCACGTGGTTTTACCCACTAGAAGAAACTTCCCATCATCGACTTTTTCTAACTTTTGCTACTAGAACATAACAATCGAAGTTGACAACGATAGTCAGATGAATTGCTCTGATCTCTACATACCCTAATCTATACTATCTGTACTTTGAGTATTTATCTTGTTATCATTTATGTTTTTGATTTGATTAAACCTAGTCAAAGAAAGGTAACATAACCTAGTCGAAACCTTTCCTCTTTGCACGTGGTCCCGCCCACTAGAAGGAACTTTCTAGCATCGACTCATTCCTAACTTTTGCTACCAAAATATGACAATCGAAGTCAACAACGATAGTCAGATGAACTGGTTTGATCTCTGCATACCCTATTCTGTACTACTTGCTTAGTTTATCCGTATAAACTAAGTAAATAGTCGGGGGTTAGGATAGAGTTATTTAATATAACTTCAATTCTTAGTCGTTTCTCACTTTCTTTCATTTCTTTTTTTTTCTTACGAGTACTAACTATTCAATAAGATGAATTGCTAAAAAAGGAAGGTGATTTTCATTAACAAAAATTTTTGTTCTTGCAAAATTCCCTATTACAAACTACTATGATGAAGGAGAGTCGAGTTGCATCTCCTCCATAATCTTACAACCTGCTGGCTCCATCTCCTCGATCAGACAGGCTGCCTCTGCTTCAAAGCAGTCGAAGTCATAATCGATCGAACGGAGGTTGAGGATTTGGTCACATGCCTTGAGTTTTGCCAAGGTATAGCTTACAACACGCTTAACGGCCTCTTGAATCGAGTTAGCCTGGTTGAACCTCAAAGTAGTTGAGAGCTTCTTTAAAGCTCCAACTTGTCGTCTGATTGTATTCATGTGAGCAGTCATGGTATCCTCGGAAGGCTTGATCTTCTCAGTACCGAGCCCTCTGAGTAGATCGTTTAGAAGAGAAACTTTGTCTTGAAGAATGGTCTTCATCGACTGTGTCACATCCCAAAAATTTGCTTTTTGAAAAATTTTAAATTCAAATTAACTATTTCAAAGTAATTGGATTTTATTTGGCTTTTCTGAATCTTCTGGAATTTAAAACCTATTTTCAAAATTTAAAAAGTAATTTAAAATATAAAAATAAAATACCAACAGTAGTTGGAAATAATTTTTTTTAATCCAAAATGTCTCCAGGAGCTTCTGTGAATTTTTCTGGAATTTTTGGAGGTATTTTCATATTTTTCTGAGGCCTAAATAATTTCTTAGCCTTTTCTGAAAATATAAATCAAATTCTAAAATAAAAATTCCCTCCCCTCTCCTCCGGCCGCCACGTGACGGCCAGATACCACCCACGCCGCCTCCCTCCTGCCGCCCGCTCTTTCCTTTCTTTCCCCCTTTCTCTTTCCTTTTTCCGACCACCGACAGAATCGTGGTCGAATCCGACCACACCTTCCCCTTCCTTCCTCGCCTTCCCTCGATTTTGGAAGCCCTTCGACCGAATCCCCAAATTCCCGCGTCTTCCTTCCTACCGCGCCCCCTCTTTCCTTTTCTCTCCTCCTTCCTTTTCCCGACAAGGCAGGCGAGCAAGTCGTAGCCGTGTTCCCCATCGACCCTATAAATAGCCTCGGCCTCCTCCTCCTCTGCGCCTCCTCACCTGACACTTCTCTCTCCCTCCCGTTCACTCGAGCGCCTCCGTCGTGGTCGTGCGCAGCCGTCCGAGCCCCACCGTGCCCCGTCGACCTCGCCTCCGCCGTGGTCGTGCGCACCCCGGGGCCCCGTTGCCCGAACCGCATCACCACCCTCGCCGTTGCCGACTCATCTCCGGTCACCGTCGGTAAGTCTACCCGGTACCATCGTGATCCCCGTGTCGCTCTCTCTCTATAGCACCGTTCGCCGGTCGCCGCCGAGCGCTAGAGCCCCGGCGACTCCCAGGTCCAGAGCGCCGCCGCCAGCGACCATGCCAAGATAGTGTTTCCAACAGTCGTAGTCTTACGACCGCCCTAGATTGTTTACAATCAATTCCAAACCCTTAGAATCCCGTACGACCATGTTAGAGTCCTTTTCGACCGTCTGCAATACCATACGACCGCTTAAACTCGTTGTCGGTCACTTTGAGTCAGGGTCGTAAGACCTGTAGCAGCTCTCGGCTTCAGCCGCTCAATTCACTGTGGTCAAAACCCCTATCGATCATATCCACCTCTTTCACCATGGTCGTAGTCGTTTATGATTACGTACTGGCCTTTTCAGCGTGGTCGCATCTCGTTACGACCATCGCCAATGAAGTCGTGGCCTTCCACGTGATCGAGCATCTCTACGACCACGTTCTATTAACATTTGCCGTGGTCGTAACTTCTTCGATTTTGTAGTGGTCGTAGCACCCCCGATCATCTCAAACTTGTTTGCCGTAGTCGCAAGCGACGGTGTGATCGTAACGATTGCATAGTCATAAGTTTGCCTACGTGGTCGTAAGCCATTCCCCGTGGTCGTAAGATCGACTACGTGGTCGTAAACCATTCTCTGTGGTCGTAAACGACTCTACGGTCGTAATCTCAACTATGTGGTCGTAAGTCCTCTGCGTAGTCGTGAGCTCCATCCGAGTGGTCGTAAGTAACCAGGTACTCGTCAGCTTGACCGTGGTCGCAGGCCCGACTACGTGGTCGTAGCACCTCTCGGTCGTAGCCGTAGTTTCTCCCGATCACGTTTGCCGTGGTCGTAGCCTCATGCCGATCGCGATTGCCGTGGTCGTAACCCCTCCCGATCACGTTTGCCGTGGTCGTAACCTCTCCCGATCACGTTTGCTGTGGTCGTAGCTCCGCCCGATCACGTTGGCCGTGGTCGTGAGATCTTCCAAAGGCCATAACTTTATCATTTTAACTCCGATTTCAGCCATTCAAATTTCTAAATTCGTCTAAAATCATAATCTATCCAAATATGGCCTCTTTTGAATTTTTCAATTTTATTTGAATTTTGTTTGTATTTATTTGTTTTTGTTGCTTCGTTTTATCGCGTAGATTCCAAAATTATCGACGATCACTCCACCCAGCAGCAAGAAGATCCAGAAACCCTGCAAGAAGGCAAGTCTCCTTTGATCATCTTGAACCTATGATTTTGAAATGTTTTAGTTATTTTAAATGTTATGCATTGCTATTTACATAAAATGATAATTCAAATCTTAAGGTAGTAGTTAATCCAACCTTGTTATGCCCTCCATTGGAATTGATTGTCGTGTACCCTTGTCACCCTAGAACTTCCTTTGTCTCATTAATGAGATTATTATTTATTCTTTGACAATGATAGTATGGTAGTATAATGCTTAGTCATGCTAAATAAATACCCTTGGAACTTGAAAATGGGAAATTATGATTTATTGTTGAAACCCTTGTGTTTACAAAGTTAGTGGTGATTGGAGTTACCACGGTTTCTTTTAAAATAAAATAAAAATGTGAAAGATGGTTTAGATTAGGGTGGATGGTTGGTTTGGCTTGGTGCGATTAGCACGAGATCTTGTTAGCGTATGTTCCACCTAGTCAATTAAGGACCGACGCTTGTGTTTGTCCGATCGAGCATTAACCGTACAACCACAAGTCTATATGGGTACGACCTAGTGACTAACTTATGATAGTCTAGTTTAGGTGCCACCAGTGGAAAGTGGGTGCCGAGGATGGGTGGTTATCCACAGTGAGGGACAGATTTCTTGTACTCATATGGCGCAAGAGGGGCTTCGGTTGGGCGGTTAGCCTACTGCGGTGAAACCTCGTGGGTGGTATCTAGCTAGATTAGAGTAAGGTAAAGGCTTTGTGATATTTTATCTGAGTCTCATGCCAAAGGAAGCGTGTTGACTTGTAGGATAATTTATCTCTTGTGGGTAAAGTTGTACAACCTCTGCAGAGTGTAAAACAATTCGAATAGCCGTGCCCACGGTCAAGGGCGGGCAAGGAATGCATTCACATGGTAGATTTCTGGTTTTGGTTTTAAAATCAAAAGTTTTGTATTCCGAGAGTGGAGGGAACTCTCGGAAGGGTATCCTGGCGGTTGGAGCCAGAGAGGGTGGATGTAGCCCGCAGTATTAACCTTGTTCAAGTTGTTAGCTAGTGTTGGTAGATGGAACCTTCACTAGAGAATCAATGATAGTTTCTGCTAAAGCATTCACTTTATTAACTTGATGCCTTCGAAAATAATTAGTAGTAATTGAATTTTAAAATGTTGCTTTGTGCAAAAGAACCATATAGCCTTCCTTTGTTAAGCCTTGCATCTACGCATTTTTCCCAAGACTTGCGGAGTACTTTATGTACTCACATGCTACACTTAAATAAACCTCAGAAGAACATGAAGCTCAAGAAGGTGTTTACGACTACTGCTTCGCCTGTGGCTGTGATGGATTCTTCCCGGAGGACTAGGTCGCGTTTCCCCAGTCAACTGCCTGTGGCATATTGATGGGTCTACGTTGAGTTTTCTTTGCTTCCGCTGTGTTTGGATTGTGCGAGGACTTGAAACCTCCAATGTAATAATGAGACCTTGTGGTCAGTACTCTTAATTATTGTAATAAATCGTTGATGGTGATGTTTTCCATTCTGTTTAACTGTGTGCACTAGCTTTGATCTGGGACTAGTGCAGTAATACACAGAGGGTCCGGGTTTGGTAATCCGGGGTCCCGACAGACTGCATCTCTTCTCGACTACGAGTCAAAGCCTCAACAAGTCACTTTATTTCGCTACAACTTCTGCAAAGCAAAGTAAGACTTAGTCAGGAAAAGTACTTATAAAAGGATTAGTTAGTAAGAACTGATCGAAGGTAAAGATTTTCTTACCTGCTAGTCAGGCTCGAGTTTCTTGACTTCATCTTTACGCTGGTCTTCCAGCATCCTAATTGTCGGACCCCAGGCTTACTAACCTAGAACCCTCTGTGAATTCACTGCACTATTCCCTGGATCAGTAGATAGTGCTCACAGATACATTGCTGCATCATTTCATACACGACAATACCATACATTACATTACCAGAGTTCAAATAGACCGCGTCGGGTCGAGTTTACAACAGGGCCGTTAGGCCAAATGATTACAATACATAAAGAGCGGAAGCAGAAACATACATAAATGTGGTAAGGCACAACTCGCCATAGGCAAGCGATTGAGACAACTTAGGTGCCTCCAATATTAGTAAGGGACCTAACTAATAGCAGATACACCCACAAACTAGCCTGGTCAACTGGTATGTGGCGAGGGGCAAGACCACCGAAGCCTAATCTAGTCTCCTTCATCTTCATTGCCTTCATCGCCTTGATCCTCGTAGTAGACATAGTGTCCTTGATTTATGGCCTCTGAAGGGAGATTAAGAGCGAGGGTGAGCATATTCAAATGTGCTCCGTGAGCCAACACACAGAATGCATGTAATTATTGATGCAAGGTTATTCAAGGGTGGCTCGGGTTCTTTTATTTGCTTAAAGCGACCTTTGGAATAATTATACCTAAAAGTTCCTATGACCTAGCATTTCACAAAAACATATGCTTAGGTATTTGAAATTGTGCAATATTTATAGCGGTGTAGGTTCCATCCACCGATTTCATGGTTCCATCCACTTATGCTAGATTTTGATCATGAGGTTACTTCCACCTTATTATCAACACTAGAGTACATCTCTCCAGGGAAATCTACAAGGTCAGGTTTACATTCGCCCGACAGTTTTCTTCCCTACCCTCAAAAGTTTTGAAATAGAACTAACTCGAGGAAGATTTTCATGTCCACCTTTGACCGTGGGCACGACTATTTGAATAGTTTATACTCTGCAGAGATTGTACATCTTTACCCACAAGAGATAATCATCCCGATGATTCTACATGATTCCTTGGTCACGTAGATCGAGAGACTACCACGAGACCTTTACAATACCTCACCCTCTAGCATCTCACTCCTATGGGGTTGCTTCCATAGGTTGTGCGGGATGTCTACCATAGGTTAGCGCAGTCGGATTCCACTCTCCACATACGCTAGCCTTGGCAATGTCACCTACATCCGGTGTCCCATTCCACGTGGGGCTTTTATTACCCACCTACACATGTCCTCCGTGAGATGACTAGAAGTCTAGTAAATTATTCAGCCAAGCCTACATTATGCCAGCTTGTGGTTGCACTATTGTACATGGAGGGGTAATCATAGGATTACGTCCTTAATTTGTCCGGGTGGTTCATTCCACCAACCACAAACCATGTGTTACATCCACACCCACCACTCTTACCATCCCGCCCAAATAGGTATAGCAGATTTTTAGGGTTTGAGAAGCATAACATAAATTATTATAATTATTCAGCCACCTACTTCTCGTGACTGCCCAAAACAAGTTCTCATGTTAAAAAGTTGATGATTAGGGCAACCAGTGCCCTGGACTCTAGACAGGACTAGCATGGCATTTAAGTTTAACTTATAACTAGCAATTTTTAATAGTATAATCTAGGGCGACAAGGTTCATGGACAATCAAGAATCATGGATGAGGTATCATAGTACTAGGTAGACAAGTGGATGTTTAACTACCTTAGGAGTGATATACGTTAATTTTGATAAGTTAAATAGACATAGTTTCACATGAAATACAGTCGCAAAATGATCAAAGTATTGACTCGCCTGGATAAAGAGCTTGGGGGTCTTATGCAGTGACCATCGAGGGCTCGTTCAGTTCTTCGAACTCTACTCAGAAGAACGCACCGAAAAAATAACACAATCGATCGAAAGCAAGTAAATATCAAATAAAATAAAACAAAATTCAAATAAGCACAAAATTGAACCAAACTAGAACCAATAGATAGATCTTGATTTTAGAAAAATTTAGAAATAAGTTTCATTAAATTTAGAGTTACGACGAGGGAGATTGAGCCTTTCAAAGTTTTAATTCCAAGAAAATTCAGAAAATAAAAAGGGAGAGAGAAAGTGTGACTCGCTGACAGGTGGGGCCTGAGGAGAATTAAATGACTGTCTGATTTATTATCGTTTTATAGTGGCTGACCGGTGGACCCACCATTAATAGGGTTATTAGCGGTTAACGGTTAATTAGGACTTGCATTTAATTAACTCAATTACTGCACAGGTTTGCTGCTCTGCCGCAGCTTGGTCCGGTCGTGAGGGCAGCGGAGCCGATCGGTGGCCAGGAGGCCACAGTGGCGTGATGACATCGGCCAAAATGGGCTCCCCGGCCCTACGCGCACCTTGGTGAGGAGTGGGGCGGCCGGATTTGGCCTGACGGCGACCGGCGGTGAGCACGACGGTGGCCGGAGCAGGGGAGATTGGGATCCTGTGACTCAGGCCATTAGAGGTTGATTTCTCGGCATGGGAGCGACTACGGGCGGTCTCAAGCTTACCTGGGGCCTGAGCAGCGGTTGGGGTGGAGCCGGGAGTGCTAGCAGCGAGGGAGGGCTTGACGGTGAAAAGGGCGATGGTGTCGGCTCACCGGGAAAGGAGATGGAGCTCAGCGATGAGGGGTTGTCTTCGTGGTGGCCGGGCGGTGCTCCAGGCGTGAGCAATTAGGTTGGGGGCCAGTGGTTCACTGTGGAGGCTCGGCGCTGGAGTCAGTGAAGAAGAGGGCTCGTCGACGACCTGCAGGGGAAAAGAGGCCAATTAGATGGGGAAGGAGAGGGAGGGAGTAGCGATGAGCTTGGGGAGATGCCCAATGGGTCTTGAAGCACACCGGGTGGCGGTGGCGATGGGGATTGCCAGAGGGGTGCCTGCGGTAGAGGAGGCGGCGAAGGGGGAAATTTTGGTTGAGTGGTGATGGGGGTGCAAGGCAAGGCTCGACGCCACTTTATAGAAGGTCGGGGAAAGGAGAGAGACGCCGAGGAGGCTCGGCAGCATGGAGTTGGACGTGCGGGTGTCAACTCCGAGTGGCTACGGACATGAGCGTGGCAGCTGAGGTTTGTCGCAGCGCGAATGAATGCCTGGAGAAGCGACGCTCGGTCTGGTGGTCACAGGAGTGCGCGGCGTAGAAAGCAAGGCCGAGTGATGGCCAACGGGACTGGCGTGACCAGAAAGGGACTACGGTGGCGCACCGGGGGAGGAAGGCGACAAGCGGCGCACGGGTGGGGTGAGGTCAATGCGAGCAGGGCGCCGTGCGGGAGGTGACTACAGACGCGACAGCGTGCCAATGCTGCTCCTCGGCCGGGCAGTGATGGACGGCGAGTCGACGGTGGGCAAAGGCCAGACCACGGCGGCGCTGAAGGCAAGGGTGGGGGAGACGAACCCGAGGTCTGCCATGGCCAGGCGCTGAAGGCGAGGGTCTAGTGTTGAAGATGAGGCGGTCGCCATCACATTAAGTTGCCGGTGGCGGTGGGTGAGAGGAAGACGATGAGCGGGCGGCGACGGAAGGAGGAGGAAGTGCTGCAGGATAGAAGGAGGAGGAAGGAGCCGAACGGCTGAGATTTCATTTTATTTTTATTTTTTTCTTTCCCTTTTCTTTTTGAAAGGTAAAAGCAATTTTTGAGATTTCTGATTTTGAAGGTTGACCTTGAATTCTCCCCTTGGGTTAAAGAAAAATATTTATTTAAAACAATTTATGCACTTCTTTATTTTTCTTTGAAAGGCTAGAAGATCACTAGGTTGGAAAATAAAAGTCGTTAAATTTTAGAACATAAACTTGAAATTTTTCATTACCACATAATTTTGAAAATGGGATGTTACACTAATCCTCTAGCTTTTCTCTTTCTCGATAAGAGTAAGCTTACCGATCACTTTGCTCTTTTCATTGATCTCGGTGTGTAGCTTACTTATTTCAACCTCTTTATCTATAAAAATAAAAAAGAGTTAGAGAAAAATAAGAAAGACATCCGAATAACCAATCGTAAGTTTAGAACTTACTATTTATTTTATCTTGTAACTTGTCAGTTACAGATTTGGCCTTCAAAAGCTTGATTGAAAGACCGACTTTCTCCTTCTTTAACTTCTGAATCTTTACCTTCTCATTGTCAAGTGTGTCAGATAAGACCTTTTTGTCACTCTTAGACCTATAAAGGTTAAAGACAGACATGAACAGCTTGACTGGTGGTCAAAACAAAAAATATTACATATACCAGTGGCTTACCATGTGTTCGCTTGCTCTTGAATTTCAACATTCTCTTACCTTCAAAGCATGAGTTGTCGGTGGTATTGAGCCATAGTTGCCATATCTTTCAAAGCTCTCTGAGTATAGGAAGATAATGAGAAGCATGAAAAGCCAATTATAAATGACTAAGCATTAGATGCTTACGTTCATGCTTTTACGAGTAAATTTGGTGAGTACTTGCTGGGAATCCTCTAGTCAATCGAGTTCATCGACCTTGTTCTACCATACCTTCTCGAGGTGCTCATCATAAAAAACATTCCCCTTGTTAGGAATATGTTTGGAATGAGGAACTTGATCGTGAGAAGAAATTAGGTTGCTCTTCTTCTTTGAGTGCACCTCCTTAGAGACAAGGAGGAGCTTCCTCGATGCTTCCCTCCTCAGTGCAATGGTCAGAGGTATTTTCTCCTTTTTGACCAGTGGTCATTTCTTCAACCACCTTCTCTGCTATTTCTTCGACTACAGAAAGAATGGCAAGGGGCTTCTCGATAAAAGCACCCTCAGACGAGGGGAGAGCCAGGCTAAAGACACGAGAAGATAAGTGAATTGTCATTTAAGAAGACAAAAGGGTAAAATGTTATTTTTATGCTTTTATTTACACACCTTACCTTCTTAGCCTTATCTTGAATTTAGAAGGAAATCTTCAACAAGGACGGTTTCTTTGACTTCTTCTCAACGACCATGTCTAGTCGTTGAATGGCGGGATCACCTTTGACCATGTCTGGTCGTAGACCATGAGTAAGTGTTATTGTTCCTTCTTCCTCTTGCCCTTCTTAATGGTCAAGACTGGTTTCAACCACCTGAAGAGCAGTCTCCTTTTCGATCACAGGTTTGCTGCCACAGCAGCCTCCTTCATAAAAGATACAAAACTCTTCAAGTTTTCCTTTTTGAATCGCTTAATGAAGCCTTGAGAAGTACCAACTGAGATAGTTTTGTCATTATAATAGAAGGGTACCTTGATCTTAGGAGCCGGTTGCTCTAGTACAGCCACCCCAATGTCCTCTGCAGCAGCTATGTCTGCAAGGAACTTCTCGATGGGGGCAGACAGAGGAAGAGAGGAAGGAGCAACACTCAAACTTCCACCTTGCTTGTTGACAACCTTGGTTAGTTGATGCTTCTTGGTTGGAGGAGCTTTAATCTCCTCCTTCCCTTTTTCGATTACTATCAATTCGACCTCTTGGTAGTTTTGACGGTTTTCCATGCCAACATTCTATATTAAGAAAGGATGTTGAGTACTCATAGTTTATGACTACGAAAGCCTAAAGAAGAAGTCAAACTTCGATTACCTTTAGATGTTCATGTCTTTCTCTGGCAGATACTTCCACCAAGATGCAAGGAGCCTCCACATTGTGTGTTGGAGCCTTCTCACAGATAGCTTTGACTCAAGAATTAATCTCTCCCAAAGTAAGATCTGTATAGACAGATAAAAGTGGTCAGTAACTAGAACTCAAAATTCAAAGAACAAGTTACATTGTTACTTACCATTCTCGTGGTCCCTGGTCGAATCCTTGGCCCCTGAATACATCCACATTAGATGGGCTTATTTCTTCAAAGGGCTAATACAACGAGTCATGAAGTCTTTCACAATGTGCCAGTTGGCAAGATCCTCTTCCCTTAGTTCTTTGGTGGCTTGGATGTAGGGGCTATCTGCGTTAGGTCTTTTGGGACCGAGTTCTAGGAAGAGATCTTTTCGTATCACTTCCCCACAAAGGAAAGGCTATCTTCACTGGTTGTCTCCTAGTAGAACCATTTTTTCTTCTAGTTTAGCCATGACGACCAAGTAAATATTCGAATGTACTTCTCCATCTTGTCATCATGAAGTTTTAGACCATAGCTCCTAGTAATTCTAGTTTTCCTATTCATCTCGTAATAATACCAAAAAAGCTCCAAATCTGGAGAAATCCCCATATAGGTTTCGCATAGGTACACGAATACACTCATCATAGTGTCGAATTGGGAACCAAGTTCATCAATTACACCTCAAACTATTCAAGTATGACTGTGAGAAAAGGGTGAGCAAAAGTCGAAGTCCGCACTCACAATAATCTTAGAAAACTAGGATTTGCCTAATCTCCCCTGATGACCAGTTTTGTCCAGTGGCTTCAATCTACTTCACAAATTTCCTTGAAGGGATTTTCTCTGCTTTGACCAAGGCTTTCATCTTCATCTTATCCATCTCCAACACTAGCCAATTTTTAGAAGACTTCACCATTTTCTCTAAGTGATTGGTTTGGATTTGGAAGGATTTGGGAAAAGAAGAAGGCTTGGTCGGCGGGGGAAAACTCAAAGGAGATTGGAGTAGAAGGGGAAAGTAAGAAGCCTAAAAGATTACCCCATTTTAAGTTTTTTTATAACCATTGTGTCTGTTATCAATCTTGGGAACGAAACAATTATTACCTATTTGGGAACCGCTCCAATGGATAGGTCAAAATTCTTCAATTCCTCTGTTTGAAATCAGCTTGTCTTTACACTCAAGCAAAATTACCTTTTTGACAAAGTTCACTTCTGGTCGAATTAGATCAAAAATGGTCTGCTTTTGATCTTCATCTATGACTTCTCTTTCTCAAGTAATTTATTTTCACTTAAAGTTGGGGGCCTAGATGACGAGAATATAATAATCCTCAAATTGTTATTTATTTGTAGATAATATGGTTACATCATTATACTCCTTGAGTATACCCCTTATCTATAAGAGAGAGATTTCACAAGTTAGTCGTAAGCTCTTCTACGACTATCCCTTAGTCGTAAGCTATTCTAGAACAACCCCTTAGTTGTAAGCTCTTCTATGATAACACCTTAGTCGTAAACTCTTCTACGATCACACCTTAGTCATAATCTCTTCTACAACCACCTCATAGTCATAAGTTCTTCTACGACCATAGTATAATCGTAAGTTATCCAGCGACCACCTTATGATCATAGATTCTCCTATGACTAAGCCAAACTTTGACTAACTCGTCTAGGACAACCCACTGCATTATGGGCCTGTTTGACAGGGCAGTTGCATAAGTATTTATTCTCTGGAATGAGTGCACATAACTTTACCCTGGTAGAAACTGCTACACGAGATACCACGTCTCTAATAACTCTCGTTGGACAGTTATCATTGGAGACATTAAGGCGTCTCTTGGCGAGGAGAAACTACTACCGCCATGCAAGCTATATAAAGGTGGACATCCAGGATAGACCCAAGGGAGAGTAGTAGTTGAGCAGGACATTTTTTGCATTACTTTCTCCATTGTAATCATTTCATTAAGAAATATCCACACATGAAGTAGGGTTGTTATTCTCACAGTAGAAGGCTCGAACCTATATAAAAATCCCTATGTCTTCTCTCCGTGTTATCGTAGCAAGGTCTTCAAGAGTTTCCCAAAACCCATACAAATCATACGTGAGATTGATATTAAAACATTGAAAGTATCAGATAAAGATCCTATTGAAGGCTATATATTAAGAGAGACATGGAGCTTAGGGTGTATCTAAGGAAATCCTAGACACACCCATCAAAACCCTAGCCACCACCTCTCAAAACCACTACCATGCACAATGGTGCTGGCACACCAATGCATAGCATTCCATCCCTGGACATGTGTACTTCGGTAGAGTCACTTCTACAATGTAACATCCTGATTTTCAGAGCCTTTTTGAAGCTTTCGAAATAAAATTCACCATTTGAATTTTTCTGGAATTAATTAAAGCTTAAATGAAATTTTATGAATTAAAAAGATTTAATACGATTAAGTTAAACATTAAAATGTGCTAAAAGTATTTTATTTGAGTTCCCGAGCCTCAAGAGCTTTTTCGGCATTTTATGTGATTTTTCTGGATTTATTTGCTATTTTCTAGAGCTCAAAAGTATTTGTTTGAATTTCGCAAAAGAAAAAGAAATCCTAAACCGCCATGGGCGAAACCCACCACCGGCCGGCCCAGCTCGCCCGCCGATCCGGCTGCCTCGCCCCACGCCACGCGCGCCGATCCGCCGCTCCCGCGCCTTGCTTGCTTCGGATGTGTGCGCGTGTCACCCATCCACCGCTGCGCTTCGCGCACGCGCGCATTGCAGCCGCTGCTTAGCAAGTCGTACTCGTTACGAGTGGGACTCTCGTGTCGTATCCCACCGGACTCGTACTCGTGGCCGACCAGACACCTCTACGACCGGGTATAAAGGGCGAACCCTCGTGTCTCCTCGTCCCAAGTCAAGCCTCGCCTCCGAGTTGAGCCGCAAACCGAAGTCGTGCCGCCCGCCGCCGTGGTCATACGCGTAGTCGTTGCCGTGGTCGTGCCGGAGCCTGAGATCGTGTCGTCCTCGCCGTCGTTTCGCCTTCGCCGGTCCGCCGTTGCCGGTGAGTCCCGTCGCCATCCCTGGTCGTAGATCCGTGTGGTCGTAAGGTTCTACGACTACGTTGTAGAGCCTTAGTCGTAAGTCGTAAAGCCACCGGAAAGTTCTTCGTGGTCGTAAAGTTCGGCTGTGGTCGTAAATCGACCACGTGGTTGTAACCCTCCGATCGCGTTTGCCGTGGTCGTAACCCTCCGATCGCGTTTGCCGTGGTTGTAACCCTCCGATCGTGTTTGCCGTGGTCGTAACCCTCCGATCGCGTTTGCCGTGGTCGTAACCCTCCGATCGCATTTGTCGTGGTCGTAGTCCCTCCGATCGCGTTTGCCGTGGTCGTAACCCTCCGATCGCCTTTGTCGTGGTCGTAGTCCCTCCGATCGCGTTTGTCGTGGTCGTAGTCCCTCCGATCACGTTAGCCGTGGTCGTATCCCCCTTTTCGACCACGTTGATTCCCGAATATGACTTGTTTTCTCTGATTTAAAACTTCCCAGAGCCCGTTCTCCCTCGTCCTAGCTCCGATTGACCCGATTCTTTTTCCTAAATTCATATAAAACTGAGCTCTATCTTTTGGTTCAAGTTTGAGAATTTTTGGAGTTCATTTGAATTTTATTTGATTTTATTTTGTGTTTCAATTTGCGTTCTCTCTCGTTAGATCACGCGTTCGAAGGAGCGGAAGTTGGATTTGAAGATCAAGAGCTGTCAACTGAGCAAGGCCAAGGCAAGTCGTGTCCTTTGATCATGTTGAACCCAGTTTGTAATCTATTATTTAATTAGTTTGTTTTAAATTATCTTGCATCGCTATTTTTATTCAAACCCTTGTATTGGTAGTTCTCGTCCCAATTGGTTATTTCCTCCTTGATATTTTGGAATACCTTGATGCCATTGTCACCTTAGGTTGGGAATTTAATTAGTGATGCTATGTTATTTGTCACATTGGGTTGGTACGATTAGAATGCTTAGCCTTGCTTATTTTGCGTAAAGGGTTCATCATCACATGTGGTTAATTAATCTTGACTTAATGATATACTTGAATGTGGTGGTTAACCACGATTATAAAACTTGTTCCCATGGCATGGGTAGTGTCATTGGTGTTGGTTATACAAAATTGGTTTTACTTGGGCGATTGATCGCAAGAAAGGGGTGCTGAATGCACATGGGATGTGGATGCTTCGCCTGGGTAATTCTTAAGGACTTAACTTTGTGCGCCATTGATCTGAGCTAAGTCGTGCAAACCACATGTCTAGTATGGGATAGACCTAGTATAATAATTTGTGAAGTCTCCACTTTGGTTTTGCTACCGATGTTGTTGTGGCGTAAGAGGGGGCAATTATCGACTAGGGGGTTACCCTACTCGACGGCGAAACCTTAGCGAGTGGGATCAGGTGGAGATGGATCATTGTAAAAGCCTTGTTGTGATTATCTTTAACGTGAGGATTATCACATCGTGTGGGTACAGTTGTGCAACCTCTGCAGAGTGTAAAACTATTCGAATAGCCGTGTCCTCGGTCATGGACAATGCTCGGTGATCTCACACGAGGGGTAGAGTTTTCATAAAAACCTGGTTGGGTTAAGTTGGGAAGTGAATGGTTAGTTCACGGGTGTTCATTTCATGGATCTTGGTTCATGGTGGATTCCTTGGGTGAATGGTCAATTCACTTGTGGTTGATCTCAATTCCTTTGGTTACTTATTTATTATCATTTACAAAGCTTGCTTTTCAATCTACTTATTGTATTTACTTTAAATTGTTGCTTTCGCAAAATTAACCTCTCACCATCCATTGGTAAGCCTTGCATACTATATTGCATCTTTGTTACAAACGACTTGCTTGAGTACTCTATGTACTCACGGCTTTATGCCCTGTTGCTCGATTGAGGAGGAGGAGAATTACCAGCAGGAGGTTCCAGAAGGGGAGTACTTCGACGTCTTCGCGGATTAGGCTTCGTTCTGCACTCGATAGCCTGTGGGCGTGTCGATTGGCTGCTGCGCTTTCTTTTGGAATTCCGCTGCTAGTTTTTGTTAAGCCCTTCGGGCTAATAATTGTAAGCTTGACCATAAGGTCGTACTCTGATGATTATTAATAATATTTGAGTCTTTTCCTAGTAAATCGTGATATGTTCGATATTTCATCTTTGTTTATACTGTGTGCACTAGCGTGATCCTGGACTAGTGCAGAATACACAGGAGAGTCCGGATTTGCATATTCGGGTCTCGACAGAGATGGTATCAGAGCTATATCGACTGTAGGACGGAGCCCTAGTTAGAATGGTCGAATTAGTCAAGATTTCAAAATTTATTTTCTAAATCAAATCAACCAAATGATTGTATAGTAATTCTTTATTCGTACCTCATTCTTAGGATTCTTTCTCCTTGCCTCCTCTGAAATAGTGTTTTCGAATTTCAATTTGACTTCTTATCCCCATAATGTCCATAGATGTCTCGAGTGTCCCTCGATCAAAGTGAAAGTTGGCATGGAATTCTTCAAGCTGTGCTGTGAATTTTGGATCAAGGAAGCATCCAATATGTCAAGAAAAGATTGGGAATGTCCGGGAAGATTAGGAGCCATTAGCTTTGAACCTTGTTATAGTTTTAGTATCGTGTAGATCGTCTTGCTTCTTATTTGCCGTTGGGTGTGATGTGAGCTGCGGTTTTGCTTCTAGCATTATGATGCGATCATGTCAAAAGTCTTTTGTGGAGTTTATTGCTTCTTTTGTTAGCCTTTTCGGCTAAGTGTTTGCTTAGTTTTAGGATTGCCATTAGTTACCCCCTTAGACGAGTTTACCACTTACCTTTGCTTTTCCTCTTACCTATTGAGCCTTGAAGAGTCGGGTTCTCAACAAATGGTCTTTTCCTTGAGCAGAGCGAAATGGTTGACACCGAGCTCGCAGACGCGGTCAAATGAACCAAGATCCGGAAGGCGAATGGAAACCAAGCAACTCCAAAGCGACATGCGAATCCGATCGTTTAGATCCGACCTTGAATCGGTTCATGGCTGCCTGCACCCAATTAATGAATACCATGATGCGAATATGAACGCAATGATGAATCGGCGAGAATCAAGAAATGGCAATGCCCCAACCAGTTCGTCAACGGCCTAAATTTGCGAATTCATGAGGACAAGGCCACCCACTTATTCACGATCTTCGAGCCTTTGGAAGCCGATGACTGGATGCGCTCAACGAAAAGAAGCTTAATCTTGCCCGTGTACGGACCGCGAGAAGGTTTTGTATGCCGCCCACCAGCTAGAAGGCGCTGCGGTGAATGGTGGGAAAACCATTTGTCTTTGCTCATGAAGATCAAGATAGCATCACTTGGGCGGAGTTCTCGCACTTTTAAATCATACCCATGTTTTGGACGGAGTGATTGAGATGAAGAAGGAGGAATTCAGGAGTTACAGTGAGAAGAACATGTCGGTGAGTGAGTATCTCCATAAATTCACCCAGCTAGCCCGTTATGCCCGGAGGATGTCGCTACAGATGATGCCCGTCAAAAGAGGTTCAAGAAAGGACTAAACCCGGTCTGAAAGTTCAAGTGGTGGGAAATGACTACGCCGACTTTCAAAACATGGTGGACAAAGCGATGCTCATTGAGGAGAGTCGTCGTGAGTTAGAGGAATCCATAGCGGAGGATGATGCAGCAAGGATCACAGATGCACGTGCTCGAGGACCGCCAAGATGCGTTTCAGCCCGCTCGTGTTCCACAGCAGTCAGATTCAAAACACTGCACCGCTCCTCGCGATTCTTATCGTGACCAAGGCCAATTCGATTGGAAGCCAACAGCAGAGGATCACCAAGCCCATGACAGCGAGCACTGTTTCAAATGCCATGAAATGGGACATTATGCCAACAAATGCCCGCAGAATCAAGCCTTGACACGATTCGTTTCAACTTGGGCTCTACACCGATCGGACTCCGCGGCAGGTCGGACGCGAGCACCGCAAACATCAAGTCAACCCAACAGAGGATCGCAGACCGCTGCGCGGCCGGTGAACCATGTCACCATGGAGGAGGCTCAGCAGCACCGGATGTTGTGATCGGTAAGTTTCAAGTAAACTCGGCCCTGCAATGATTTTGTTCGATTCGAGCTTCACATTCGTTTGTGTCCCGGAGTTTTGCTCTAAAGCATAAATTGGAAGTTGTTGCTCTTGGTTCTATTTTTTGGTTCAATCCCTGCTCGAGATGAGTACCAATCTAGGATGCCCTAGAGTTAAAATAGCCATCCAAGGAATAGAGTTCTCCGCTGATTTGGTAGTGCTAAATATCCAGTCTTTGGATGTGATTCTAGGTATGGATTGGCTCAAAAAGCATCAAGCAGTGTTGGAATGTGGAAGTCGAGCCGTCACCTTGGTCGGTTCAGATGGAAGTAAAGTTAGATTTGAAGCCAACATGAAGCAGCCAGAAAAAGTGATGGTATGCCAAAGCAAAGGGATCATGATAGAGGAAGTACCAATTGTGCGAGAATATCCCGATGTATTCCCGATGATCTTCTGGGATGCCACCCACAGAGAAGTAGAGTTCGCAATTGAGTTAGTACCGTACATCGCCTATTTCCAAGAGACCCTATCAATGCCCGCCAATGAATTGGCGAATTGAAGAAACAAATACAAGAGTTGTTGGATAAAGGCTATGTCGGGCCTAGTACCTCTCCGTGGGGAGCACCGGTATTGTTTGTCAAAAGAAGGATGGTAGCAGCGCATGTGCGTGGATTACCGAGCTCTCAATGAAGTTACCATCAAGAACAAGTATCCCTTGCCCGAATTGATGACTTGTTCGATCAACTAAAAGGAGCCGAAGTGTTTTCCAAGATTGATTTGAGGTCAGGTTATCATCAAATGAAGATTCGACCGGAGGATATACCTAAGACAGCATTCTCAACTCGTTATGGTTTATACGAATTCTCCGTAATGTCTTTTGGCCTAACCAATGCCCCAAACATACTTCATGTACACGATGAACAAGGTGTTCATGGATTACTGGATAAGTTCGTTGTCGTGTTTATCGATGACATTCGATCTACTCCAAGAATGAGGAAGAACATGAAGAGCATTTGAGGATGGTATTGCAGAGGTTGCGAGCATAAGTTGTATGCCAAGTTTAGCAAATGTGAATTTTGGATGAAGGAAGTTGCGTTTTTGGGCCATGTGATGACCGCAGAAGGAGTAGCGATTGACCACGGAAAGTGAACGATGTACTCACTTGGAGGGCACCAACGTCGAGAACTCAGTCGAAGCTTCACGGGAATGGCGGGTTATTACCGCCGTTTCATTGAAGGATTCTCGGTGTAGCGCGCCCGCTCACTCGGTGTTGAAGAAGGAAAAGAAATTTGAATGGACGCCGGAGTGCGAGAGGAGTTTTCAGAAATTAAAGGAGAGCCTAACAACAGCGCTAGTACTAATTCTACCCGACATCAAGAAGGACTTTGAGATCTACTGTGATGCATCCCGCAAAGGTTTGGGGTGTGTGTTGATGCAGGACAAGAGGGTGGTGGCTTATGCATCACGCCAGCTGAGACCACACGAAGAGAACTACCCCACGCATGACTTGGAGTTGGCGGCGATTGTGCATGCCACGAAAATTTGGCGTCACTATTTAATGGGTAATCAAGTGAGATCTACATGGATCATAAGAGCCTGAAATATATTTTCACACAATCGAGCTCAACCTAAGACAAAGAAGATGGTTGGAATTAATAAAGGATTATGACATCGGAATCCATTATCATCCAGGAAAAGCCAATGTAGTGGCAGACGCGTTGAGCAGAAAGGTGTATTGCAATACAGTGATGGTCAAGGAAAACCAACCAGCTCTACACGAGGAATTTCAGAAGCTTAGTTTGGAGTTGGTTGAGGAAGGGATGTTAGCTACCTTGGACTTGCAGCCGACCCTGGATAGTCAGATTCATCACGAGCAACCAGGGGATGAAAATATCCAGAGAATCAAAGAAGGTTTAAAGGAAGGCAAAGCACCCGGCTTTGTGGAAGACGATCATGGAATCATGTGGTATAAGACGCGTTTGTGCGTACCAAACAAGGGGGAACTGAAGAAGTTATTACTTAAGGAAGCGCATGAGTCCTTATATTCAATCCATCCCGGCAGTACCAAGATGTACCAGATATTAAAGACAAATATTGGTGGCTGTATGAAGCGCGAGATAGCCGAGTATGTAGCACTTTGCGATGTGTGCCAAAGAGTGAAGGTGAACATCAAAGACCAGCAGTTTGTTGCAACCCTTGAAGATTCTGAATGGAAGTGGGAAGATGTGGGAATGGACTTTATTACAGGCTTACCCAAGACTAAAGAGGGCTACGACTCAATATGGGTAATTGTGGATCGACTAACGAAGGTCGCTCACTTTCTTCCGATCAAAACAACTTATTCTGGTGATAAATTGGCCGAGTTATACATGTCCAGGATTGTGAGTCTTCATGGGGTGCCCAAGAGGATAGTATCGGATCGTGGGTCGCAGTTTACTTCACGATTTTGGAATAGCTTTCACGAGGCAATGGGTACTCACTTGAGCTTCAGTACAGCATATCATCCGCAAACTGATGGTCAGACGGAGCGTGTGAATCAAATCCTGGAGGATATGTTAAGAGCTTGTGTATTGGATCACGGAGCTAAATGGGATAGTTGTTTACCTTTTGCGGAGTTCTCCTACAATAACAGTTACCAGACTAGTCTACAAATGTCACCGTTTGAAGCCCTGTATGGCAGAAAATGTAGAACCCCTCTCAATTGGAAAGAGACGGGGGAGAGTCAAATCTTCGGGCCAGAATGTCTTCGAGAGCGAGAAGAGAAAGTGCGTTTGATTCAAGAAAGGCTAAAGGCAGCCCAAGCCGCATGAAGAGTTATGCCGATACTCGTCGAAGAGATTTAAGTTTTGAGCCAAATGACTATGTGTATCTCAGGATCACACCCTTCAAAGGTGTTAAGAGATTTCAAATGAAGGGAAAGCTAGCGCCAAGGTATGTGGGGCCATTTAAAATTTTAAAGCGCAAAGGAGAGGTTGCATACCAGCTGGAATTACCAAACACCTTGAGCGGGATCCATGATGTTTTCCATGTATCTCAACTAAAGAAGTGCTTGAGAGTGACAGAGGAAGCAGTGCCCGTAGAGGCGGTGGATCTTCAGGAGGATCTGTCTTATAAAGAACATCCTATAAAAATTTTGGAAGTGGCAGAGCGTGTAACTGTAAGAAGGACGGTTCGCTTTGCAAGGTTCAATGGAGCAACCATTCCGAGGAGGAAGCAACCTGGGAGAGCGAGAAGGATCTTAGAGCGGAGTTTCCAAACCTATTCCTTATAGGGCCAGAATCTCGGGGTCGAGATTCCGTTTAAGGGGGGGAGGTTTGTAACATCCTGATTTTGAGCCTTTTGAAGCTTTCAAATAAAATTCACCATTTGAATTTTTCTGGAATTAATTAAAGCTTAAATGAAATTTTATGAATTAAAAGATTTAATACGATTAAGTTAAACATTAAAATGTGCTAAAAGTATTTTATTTGAGTTCCCGAGCCTCAAGAGCTTTTCGGCATTTTATGTGATTTTTCTGGATTTATTTGCTATTTTCTAGAGTTCAAAAGTATTTGTTTGAATTTCGGAAAAAGAAAAAGAAATCCTAAACCGCGATGGCCGAAACCCACCACCGGCCGCCCAGCTCGCCGCGCCGATCCGGCTGCCTCGCCCACGCCACGCGCCGATCCGCCGCTCCCCGCGCCCGCCTTGCCCCTTCGGATGTGTGCCGCGTGTCACCCATCCACCCGCTGCCGCTCGCGCTCGCGCGCATTGCAGCCGCCTGCTTTTAGCAAGTCGTACTCGTTTACGAGTGGGACTCTCAGGTCGTATCCCACCCGGACTCGTACTCGTGGCCGACCAGGACACCTCTACGACCGGGTATAAAAGGGCCGAACCCCTGGTGTCTCCCTCGTCCCAAGTCAAGCCTCGCCTCCGAGTTGAGCCGCAAACCGAAGTCGTGCCGCCCGCCGCCGTGGTCATACGCGTAGTCGCTGCCGTGGTCGTGCCGGAGCCTGAGATCGTGTCGTCCTCGCCGTCGTTTCGCCTTCGCCGGTCCGCCGTCGCCGGTGAGTCCCGTCGCCATCCGTGGTCGTAGATCCGTGTGGTCGTAAGGTTCTACGACTACGTTGTAGAGCCTTAGTCGTAAGTCGTAAAGCCACCGGAAAGTTCTTCGTGGTCGTAAAGTTCGGCTGTGGTCGTAAATCGACCACGTGGTTGTAACCCTCCGATCGCGTTTGCCGTGGTCGTAACCCTCCGATCGCGTTTGCCGTGGTTGTAACCCTCCGATCGTGTTTGCCGTGGTCGTAACCCTCTGATCGCGTTTGCCGTGGTCGTAACTGATGTGACCACGCCACCAACACGTACGACCATAGCGGCCAATATCAAGAATGAACTAAAGGTGAATTCGTTTCTTCAACTTCAACATATTTTAAATGAGAATATGATGCTACCTAATGATGAAAATATATATATTTGTAGCACCACATCACTTTGGAACCAATTGAAGCAAGGATTCAAGTTGGACAGGTTTTGGAATCCAATTCGGCCTCCAGATCAATTCGGATTCAGCCTGACAAGCCAACTTCAAACGGCCATAACTTTTGATCTAGAAGGCTTCTCGGTGCCCATGAGTACTCGTTGGAAAGCTCTTGAAGTCTACTTTCAGATGAATCTAGTCTCACCTCCAAACTCCATTTGAGCAGATCAGAAACTGTGAAAGAAGACATGTCACTTTTCCAATCCGAGTCAAAGTGGGCCGAGGGCCTTGTAACTTGGGCCATTTGGGCCGGAACTGTTCATGTGAACAGTACCACGCGCGTGAACAGTAACTAGGAATAGTACCACATCCCTTTTCATTAGATAAGTGTGGCTTCCCCCTCCCCTATTTAAAGAGACCACACCCCTTTAGTTTTCCTCGGGTTTTTCTTAAGAGTTTATTCTGCTTAGCAGTTTCGCCACATGTTCGGTTTGAGGAACCCCAACTTGTGAACTTAAACATTATTCGCAATTTCAGATTGCATCTTTTACTCTCTTGCTTGTGTTCTCGATTTGCTTGCAGGAGATAGCCTTCTTGGCGAGGTCAATCGTGTTCGGCACGGTTGATAACCAACGGAGCAGTGGTGTAGTGATTGCGAGGGGTTCGATCTGTTTTGGTCGGAGCCTTTGGATCATCAACGTCGAGATCTCCACAATCGACTTATCAGTACCTCTCGGAAGATCGGGCCATCGTCACATCAGTTGGTATCAGAGCAACGGTTGTCCGTGAGGTAATTCTTGTATCCCTAGTTAGTAGATTGGTTTTTATTTCCTATAGTCCAGAAAAAAAAAATTGCCCCACAAAAAGAGTTAATTTCCGCTGTCCAAACCCCGTTGTGCCTTTCGATCTGTTAGTTTTGGTTTGCTAAATTGAATTTGTGTCCGTCATAGCATTGTCTAGTTGCTGGTCACATCTTTGTTCCATTAAAAATCCAAACAAAAGAAAAATTCCCCACCCCAAACCCTAATTTCCAATTTCGGCTGATTTTTCCTTCCTCTGCAGCCGCCACCAAAAACGCCATATCTTTTTATTCCGAGATTATTTTTGAGTGGGACCACCGCCATTAGATTCAAAAATCCTTTATCCATCTATCTGTAAAATTTCACGTAATTCCAGCAAGGCAGTTAAGAGATATCTGCGGTGGAAGTTGATCTAAAATTCCAGATTGAATCTGCAACAGTCGGCACTTGTGAATTTTGTGCGACTTTTTGGGTCGGTTTCCAGAACTTGGCCCCAAAACAAAAGTTGTAGAAAAAGCCGTCAGAAAACATAGAAAAAAAGAATCATTGAAAAAAAGGCAACTGACAAAAAGTTACAGCCAAAATACCGACATGCTGTCTAGTGGACAGAAATCTTCAGTTTCCAGTTTTGGGTCAATCCTTCTGTTCTTCAATTCCAGATTGCATTGGATTGAATTATCTTCTATTTACCACTCCTACACATTGCCATACACTTGTTTTTAGCCTTCTTTCATCCTTGGTTGATCAGCAACATAGGCTAAGTGCTAGATACGAACTATAATTCAATTCTATGCAATTCTGAAATGAACTGATTGTTCTCCATTGCTACCATATTGTGCCTTCCAAGCTACACCTACTCTTGATCAGAACAGGTTCCCTCTTGCAATCGTACCCACGCTCGACACGGTGTCACGAACCAGCCACCGGTTGTACCACCTGCTGCATTGGTAAGAACACTTGTAAGAGTGTGATAAGACGCTTAGAATGTGTGATTCCACCTTCCACCACCTAGTAGTTGATAGGGATAATACCTTTGTGTTGTCTTCTGTTTTCTACTAACCATGATAGGTGGGTCGTCTGATGATCAAGAGTGTGTTTTAAAGGGAGAGTTCATGATGCTTTGGATGAACGACGCATCGATAGGAAGCTTCAAGCTTCGATAGACACATTGCAGCGCTCCATCAGTTCCATCAATGAGAGACAAAGCCGAGATGCTGGCGCTGCATTTGCTGCCCATGATGCACGCCCACAACACCGCTTACATCACAATCGTCATGGTATGGGAGGTAATAATTTTCAGCACTACAATGCTCGTGCTAATGATGAACCATTTGCTAAAGTTAAATTTACCATACCATCCTTTGCGGGTGTTTATGATGCTGAAACTTATCTAGATTGGGAGATGACAGTTGAACAAAAATTTAATGCCCATCTAGTTCTGAAGTGCATAGAGTCGGACAAGCTACTAGTGAATTTAAAGATCGTGCTATCATTTGGTGGACTCATGTAGTTAATTCTGGTTTAGCACCGATACATGGGATAGATTGAAAGTAGCTATGCGTGCTAGATTTGTTCCTCCTGCTTTTAACCATGAAATGCGTAAGAAATTGCAGCAATTAAACCAAGGTAATAAATCATCGAGGAATACTATCAAGAACTACAAATAGGCATGTTGCGTTGTAATGTTGTAGAAGATGAGGAGGATACGATGGATCGTTTTATGGGGGCTTAAGGTGTGAAATTCAGGACATAATTGATTACAAAGAGTATAATGATATCAATAGATTGGTCCAGCTTGCTTGTTTGGCGAGAGAAGGAATTGCAGGGTAGGCGACAAAGGACTAGGAGCAACTTTGGGAGTACGTCGCATCGAGATCGACACCGGGCAAGCCAAGACAGCCCCACCTCCTATTTTTCGAGCTGCTGCCCTCTGTGAGTAGGGCGCATTCAGCAGCGCCTCCGCCACCATCACGCGCATCCGAGACGAGCAAATCTACTAGTATGCAAGCACCAACAAAGAGCACTTCATCGGTTGCTTCCACGGGCGCACGATGGCCATTGTGTGCCACCGTTGTAAAGGGATGGGCCACATCATGAGAGATTGCCCAAGTCAGCAGCGTATATTACGGCAGAAGATGGTGGTTATGTAAGTGCTTGTGATGTTGAGGATGAATATGCTCTTGCAGCTAACCTTGCAGGTAATGGTGATGATCATGAGAACAAACCTGTGTTTGTGCCATTTTCTATGACTAACAACTTGCGGGTAGTTGAGAACCATGCCAAAGAGGGCATGAGCTGATTGAATCATCGACCCCATTGGTTGAGAATGAAGATAAGGAGATGGATGCACTTACATCATTTGAGGAGAGCCAAAAGGTAAAGGCCATGGTGCTATCATCGCTCACTGCATCGATTTGGTGCTGCAACAAGACATAGAGCAACCTTGTGAGTATATACCTCTTTGTAGTGCAATCTTTCGATGGTCCTTGTATTGACTTAAATGAACCATGTGCGGATCTAAATTCTCATAATTTTGCACATGTCGAATTAATAACACATAAAGAAGTTTTGCCTAGAATTTCTCCTGCTAATTCATTGTGTTACATCATGTTGGATTTACCTATGAAATTGTCACACGCTATGAAGAAAGTTTCTGAACTTGCATGTTCGAAATTCTTGTTTAGTGCCTACAACCCTGGATATAAGTTTAATTTGATTGGAGATTATGGTGTGGAAAATCAATTTCTTGTAGATCGAATATGCATAACTTGCGATCACATGGATGAATTGAAACTTGCTATTTGGGACAACAATTCTTGTATGCTGAATCATGTTCAATGTGAGAGGGAAGTAAAATTTAGTACTCATCCAATGCCTATGTGTTCATCTCTTTTTGCGCCATCTAGTATGGACAATCCGAATAAAGATGATGAATTATGGCAGAACATACAAATCTCTTCACACTTGTTAGATGAATTTGCTATGGTTCGATTGAGATATGATTATATGGATGAACTTTGCTTGATTCCAACAGTTATGGTTTTGCCCATATGTGCCACCCCTACATGTTTACAACGTCAAAGATTTGAATTGCATAAATGCTTCACTTACATTTGCAAAATAAGTTGCAATAATTACTGTGTGAGAAATTTTGAATTACTCATTAACATATATGATTACTCTTGGGTTAATAATAAAATGAGCTTTTACGATCACTGCTGTATTATAACATTAGTTGTGCAACAACGAAGAATCATAAAACGGATGACATATACATATACCATGCATACACCTTGGCTTCTTTGTTACCATATTTTCAGCTTATCAAAAGCCGAGGACGGCTTTGTTTGCAAGAAGGGAGGATGATAAGAACATGAACCCTATGGATACAACCATATTTGCTATACTTGTTGTTCCAATTACAAGAGCTCCTACGCATCACTTAAATTATGAGGTGAGCTCGTTTCAAAGAGATTTTACTTTATTTGATAAAGAATTTATGATATTACATAATGAGAGTTTGTTGCGTTTGTTATCATACACCAAGATTTATAATCAAGATCATGCAATACGTGACACTACACATGTGTTAAAACCGAGAACGGTTTTTCATCAAGAAGGGGAGGATGATGTGACCACGCCACCAACACGTACGACCATAGCGGCCAATATCAAGAATGAACTAAAGGTGAATTCGTTTCTTCAACTTCAACATATTTTAAATGAGAATATGATGCTACCTAATGATGAAAATATATATATTTGTAGCACCACATCACTTTGGAACCAATTGAAGCAAGGATTCAAGTTGGACAGGTTTTGGAATCCAATTCGGCCTCCAGATCAATTCGGATTCAGCCTGACAAGCCAACTTCAAACGGCCATAACTTTTGATCTAGAAGGCTTCTGGGGCCCATGAGTACTCGTTGGAAAGCTCTTGAAGTCTACTTTCAGATGAATCTAGTCTCACCTCCAAACTCCATTTGAGCAGATCAGAAACCGCGAAAGAAGACATGTCACTTTTCCAATCCGAGTCAAAGTGGGCCGAGGGCCTTGTAACTTGGGCCATTTGGGCCGGAACTGTTCATGTGAACAGTACCACACACGTGAACAGTAACTAGGAATAGTACCACATCCCTTTTCATTAGATAAGTGTGGCTTCCTCCCTATTTAAAGAGACCACACCCTTTAGTTTTCCTCGGGTTTTCTTAAGAGTTTATTCTGCTTAGCAGTTTCGCCGCATGTTCGGTTTGAGGAACCCCAACTTGTGAACTTAAACATTATTCGCAATTTCAGATTGCATCTTTTACTCTCTTGCTTGTGTTCTCGATTCGCTTGCAGGAGATAGCCTTCTTGGCGAGGTCAATCGTGTTCGGCACGGTTGATAACCAACGGAGCAGTGGTGTAGTGATTGCGAGGGGTTCGATCTATTTTGGTCGGAGCCTTTGGATCATCAACGTCGAGATCTCCACAATCGACTTATCAGTACCTCTCGGAAGATCGGGCCATCGTCACATCAGTAACCCTCCGATCGCATTTGTCGTGGTCGTAGTCCCTCCGATCGTGTTTGCCGTGGTCGTAACCCTCCGATCGCCTTTGTCGTGGTCGTAGTCCCTCCGATCGCGTTTGTCGTGGTCGTAGTCCCTCCGATCGCGTTAGCCGTGGTCGTATCCCCCTTTTCGACCACGTTGATTCCCGAATATGACTTGTTTTCTCTGATTTAAAACTTCCCAGAGCCCGTTCTCCCTCGTCCTAGCTCCGATTGACCCGATTCTTTTTCCTAAATTCATCTAAAACTGAGCTCTATCTTTTGGTTCAAGTTTGAGAATTTTTGGAGTTCATTTGAATTTTATTTGATTTTATTTTGTGTTTCGATTTGCGTTCTCTCTCGTTAGATCACGCGTTCGAAGGAGCGGAAGTTGGATTTGAAGATCAAGAGCCATCAACTGAGCAAGGCCAAGGCAAGTCGTGTCCTTTGATCATGTTGAACCCAGTTTGTAATCTATTATTTAATTAGTTTGTTTTAAATTATCTTGCATCGCTATTTTTATTCAAACCCTTGTATTGGTAGTTCTCGTCCCAATTGGTTATTTCCCTCCTTGATATTTTGGAATACCTTGATGCCATTGTCACCTTAGGTTGGGAATTTAATTAGTGATGCTATGTTATTTGTCACATTGGGTTGGTACGATTAGAATGCTTAGCCTTGCTTATTTTGCGAAAGGGTTCATCATCACATGTGGTTAATTAATCTTGACTTAATGATATACTTGAATGTGGTGGTTAACCACGATTATAAAACTTGTTCCCATGGCATGGGTAGTGTCATTGGTGTTGGTTATACAAAATTGGTTTTTACTTGGGCGATTGATCGTGCAGTAAAGGGGGTGCTGAATGCACATGGGATGTGGATGCTTCGCCTGGGTAATTCTTAAGGACTTAACTTTGTGCGCCATTGATCTGAGCTAAGTCGTGCAAACCACATGTCTAGTATGGGATAGACCTAGTATAAT
This sequence comes from Dendrocalamus sinicus, assembly GCA_036346575.1. Classification (NCBI taxonomy): domain Eukaryota; kingdom Viridiplantae; phylum Streptophyta; class Magnoliopsida; order Poales; family Poaceae; genus Dendrocalamus; species Dendrocalamus sinicus. The sequence goes on from CM070648.1 coordinate 21,417,396, forward strand.
AATTTGTGAAGTCTCCACTTTGGTTTTGCTACCGATGTTGTTGTGGCGTAAGAGGGGGCAATTATCGACTAGGGGGTTACCCTACTCGACGGCGAAACCTTAGCGAGTGGGATCAGGTGGAGATGGATCATTGTAAAAGCCTTGTTGTGATTATCTTTAACGTGAGGATTATCACATCGTGTGGGTACTGATTGTGCAACCTCTGCAGAGTGTAAAACTATTCGAATAGCCGTGTCCTCGGTCATGGACAATGCTCGGTGATCTCACACGAGGGGTAGAGTTTTCATAAAAACCTGGTTGGGTTAAGTTGGGAAGTGAATGGTTAGTTCACGGGTGTTCATTTCATGGATCTTGGTTCATGGTGGATTCCTTGGGTGAATGGTCAATTCACTTGTGGTTGATCTCAATTCCTTTGGTTACTTATTTATTATCATTTACAAAGCTTGCTTTTCAATCTACTTATTGTATTTACTTTAAATTGTTGCTTTCTGCAAAATTAACCTCTCAGCCATCCATTGGTAAGCCTTGCATACTATATTGCATCTTTGTTACAAGCGACTTCTTGAGTACTCTATGTACTCACGGCTTTATGCCCTGTTGCTCGATTGAGGAGGAGGAGAATTACCAGCAGGAGGTTCCGAAGGAGTACTTGACGTCTTCGCGGATTAGGCTTCGTTCTCCACTCGATAGCTTTGTGGGCGTGTCGATTGGTGCTGCGCTTTCTTTTGGAATTCATTGCTAGTTTTTGTTAAGCCCTTCAGGCTAATAATTGTAAGCTTGACCATAAGGTCGTACTCTGATGATTATTAATAATATTTGAGTCTTTTCCTAGTAAATCGTGATATGTTCGATATTTCATCTTTGTTTATACTGTGTGCACTAGCGTGATCCTGGACTAGTGCAGAATACACAGGAGAGTCCGGATTTGCATATTCGGGTCTTGACATGCAACTATGTCACTGATTGGGACAATCATGAGGAGAAGATGATTGGCTCATGAAGATCAACTACTGCTCATGGACAATTGACTACTTCCACTACATCGACGCATAGTATATTAAACTAGGCTGCTTCAACTCTTCTTCCACTACACTATATGTCTAGTAGTAACGGTCCATGATCTCTTACTCCCATATCTTTCTTATTTACGTGATACAAATTTTTATTTGCACTAGTATAGCCTACCCATATCTAGGGGTGGATGCAAGTTAGGCCACCCAGTGTCACAGGTCACCGGTCTAATTTTTTTTAGCAGGGACTAGCACCTCCTGCCCATGTGTGAACTCTCCAGCCTAAACTCAATGCACTCAGTCCCTTCCTTGAAGCCCAACAAAGGGAGCACTAGTAGCTCAAATTCCCAATAGCTAGAAGTAGTCCATGAGGTGCCCCCGCTTCCTCAGCCCATGAGGCAACTAAATAGGCCGAGCTAGCCCAAGAGGGAGAACCGCAACAGGCCACGGTATTCATTTGATTGAATAGAGCCTCATAGAGCCTATTCTTTTTGGCTGAAGCTGGCGGCTTTTGGCTTTTGCTATAGTACCTAACTTTCAAACAGAGTATTTTCTCAAGACAGGGTCTACAAGTTAATTGTAGTACACGTTAAAAACCCAACATCTGTACCAGCCAAAATCGCAAGCGAGCATCTCTCTCTCTGTAATATTTGCCGTAAACAGCCAAAATTCAAAAATTCCAGCCAAAAGCCATAAGCCGCAGCCGTAAAGAACAGGCCCATAGCAACCCTCAATGCCTATTTGTCTCACACGGTTGGCTAAGAGATATTCACCATGCCCGCCGCACAGGCGCACCCAGCCAGGTAGGGATCGGTCATCAGAGAACGGGAGAAATTAGTGCCACCGGCCGCCTCACGTGCTATCTCACTGTGGCGCCACTTGGTCCCTATTGCCTTGTGCCCTCACCAACTGAAGGAAGCTTAGGTCAACTCGATCAGTATGTACTTTGTTATAAATTTCTCTCTATTCTTCCAATTTGTTTTAGGAACAGGGGATAAATTTGTGAGTTAGGGTTTTAATGTGATGATTGTTGATTATCTTTTATCAAATTGTAGGGTTAAGACTTAGGGTTTCAATTTTGATTTTTCAAACACTGGTCTAGCTCGTTGCAAATTAGAGGCAAAATGTAACACCCCAGGACCCACATTACCCTGAGATGCCACTAAACCACTCTACAGCTAGCCAAAATTACAAGATAATTTAAACCGGCAACATTTTTCAACCATGACGAAGTAAGCGGAAACATAATCAACTAAGGAAGACCAAGATAATATTATCAAATTCAATAATTAAAACATCCTCTAACAGTTTAACTAAAAGAATAGTCCACAAGTTCAACATTATTAAATAAAAAAATAAACATCCACGAATAACTAGTCAATTGGCTAGAATCCTCTCGACTTTATTACAGCATGAATTGATGAACCAAGTGCATTATTGTGGTGCTGCTCTACCCATCCCATGTATGCTCAAGAATCACCTGTAGGGGGGAAAACAAAAAAGGGTGAGATAAAATCTCAGCAAGTAAATTGTTCAACAGGTTATCCAAATAACAACAAAGCTACATCAACATCTATGTGATTATATGACCACAACCACATTCTACTTCCTCGTTCATTAAACCACAAGGACTACCACGAGTCCTGCCTCATATGGTTTTAAAACCATTGGCATATGAATGCAGTTTCTCCTTCCACAATTAAATGCATATGCATGCTATGCTTCACTGCACACTTACCCAACAAGGTAAGCGTGTGCATCGTACTACGGCAATGAACGATGCTGTACCGGTACGGTCGCGGCTATAAGCGGCGACATCCACAATGCAAATGTTATGACATGTTATGAATGATATGATAACCATAAACCACAAGATCTCCAACCTCAAAAGGCATCAACATGATTAACATGAATTTAACCTCAAGGAAACATCAACATATCCACCATGAATTTATATCCATGTTCCACATTTGGCACATATAGCAACTATCACATAACTACAAGCAAGTCATCCAAAACATGACTACAAGCAAGTCATCCAAAACATGACTACAAGCAAGTCATCCAAAACATAGCAATCAGTTCTTATTTTGCCACTACAACTTCATTTATAAATCAAGCAACCATGGCATATTACTTCAAAATACGAGAATCATGTAGATTGCAAGTAGTAAGAATAACGAATAAAACCGTAGTACAACCGCTACAATTACTTGCCTCTACCAGCGAAGCGAAGAAATCACGCGCGTTCAGGAGCAAAACCACTTGTCCAAAAGGTACCTCTCAGCACAATGCTACAGCATAGAAAATGCAACTTAACAAATAAAGTTATCGCTAACCCCCCAAAACCCCACAACATCCCTCTCCGCTTAACGGTTCTACATTCTACCCACTGCAGCAGCACTGCTTAACTATTTTGTATCTTTAAGATTATTAAACCTTTTACAGAGAGATATATATGCCTGGATTCCTCACTTATATACCTTCACTTTTCATGTATATCACATATTTTTATTTTGTTCCTAGCAAGGTGTAACTTAATGCGCAAAACAGAGAACGTTCTCTGTTCTGGCAATCTGGGCAGCCAGATTGTAATGCATTCCCAACCAAAGTGACAGGCTTTACAAATTGTGATTTTTATACAGTAGTTATATTACTGAATTCCCTAAAATTTTCTCAATTGTGACCAAAAACATAAAAATCATCTACTACCCCTAATTCACACCTGAACAGCAATCTGCCCCAGTCTGCACCCCTGACGGATAGCGAGGTTACCGACCCTGCTACGCCAAATTCCATGGCCAAAAAATTATGGAAAAAATGTAGTAGATGGGTTTCGACGTCCTCTACAATTTTCCTTTTGGGCAAACCTGCAGGACAAATCGTTTCGTAGGTCTAAACCGCACAAACAGTTGCGCTATGCGAATTGATCTACAGGCAGACAGCAGGAATTCCCTAATCAGAGAATCTAATTGCTAATCCCCACCAATTCTTAGGCTATGAACCCTAATTACAGAAAGATCAAAGGGATTTGGGATGAGGGAGAGTTACCTGGGGATCCCCTTGGGATCACCCCTCTTCTTCCTCTTCTTCTCCTTCCTTGCTTTCTTCTCCTTCCTTCTTCCTTGTTTCTCCTTCCTTCTTGTTTTCTCCTAGCACCAAGGGACAGCAATGGAGGAGGGGGAGAAAGTGGCGCACAAGGGGGGAAGAAAGGGGGTGGCGGCTGTGGGAAAGAGGGAGAAGGAAGGGGATGTGGCCAGGGTAAGGGGGAGGGGCGGTGTAGGACCCAGATTTTACAATCCAGATTCCTCTGTGATTCCACCGCACTATTCCCTGGATCAGTAGATAGTGCTCACAGATTACAGTTCTGAATATCAAAGTACATATCATGCGGAAGCGTAAATATAGTAATAGACTTACTCATGGGCCGATTAGGCCGAAATCATTGAATTGCAGCAGCGGAAGAACGAAGCACACAGGTGGACCTTCAGGACGTGCCCACAGGCAGCCAACTGGAGGTTCGCGACCTAGCCATTGATGACTTCATCTTTTTCTCCATCATGACCAAAGGTATTGCTGAAGCGTAGTGATCTGATTCCTGATTCTGGATTTGTTATGAGAGCGAGTGTGAGCACAAACCACCGTGCTCCGCGAGGCAATACACAAGATGCAAATAAATAGTATGCATGGCTTATCAAAGGAGAGGCTCGGGTTATTTTATTTGCCAAAAATCGCTTTCAGTAGCATTATTATTATTTAATCATAGTATTATTGTTGCTACCAAAACTTCACATAACGATTGCCATAATTGACTTAATCCACCGAAAATACACTTTCTATATTGTTTGCTGTCTAAAACTCCAAACAGCGAATGACATCATTTAGTTAATCCACCGATCATACATTCATTGCTGCCTAAGACTCCAAGCAGTGAGTGTCATCCTTTATTCTGGATCCACCAATATCTTTTGTATTTTAAATTCCTAACAATCCAATCTTGTGGTTGCTAATCATCAACTCTTCATTTCTAAATTCCAATGATTAACTAACACCATTGCATTTAAATCCACCGAAATCATTTGTATTCAATCCTTTTGTTATTGATCCAAAACCATAATTCATTCTTCCAATAATCAATCTCATTTTCCATTATCTATCACTAACTAATTCACTAGTATACTTCCACAAAAAATATCAATGATCAAGTCTACGACTCACTAGTATACATCCACCGAGAATACACTTTATCAAGATTATAACCCAATAATTGTTATTATTCCTCCAATAGTCTCAGAAATTCAATTCATCCATCTAGTATTTGATCCAATCCTATTAATCCCATTATTGCCAACATCTTCCAAGAATTTATATTAGTTATCAGTGTTGTAATCCAGCAATTACCTTTGCACTCCCTAATTCTCTGAAAATTACTTAAATCATCTTTCTAGCCTATATATTCATTTAGGCTCCACCAATTTATTTCTCCCAGAATCCGCACTATCATTTTCACCTTTATGATTGGCATGATTCCACCAACAACTTTATACGGTTAACACAATCAAGCATCTACTTTTCTTACGACTCTATCTATTCTTCCTGACATTTTACTTTGTGAGATGTATTATCATTATTCAAAAATATAATACATAGAAATTTCCTGAGACCTAGCAATTTTGAACAAAAACATAATGTGTAAGAGAATGCAATAATAATAGCGACCAGATTCCATCCACCGTTACATGGTATCTGCACCATATAGCATCTTTCAGCGTTATAGCCGCTTAACTTACCACTGGGACGACACCCTGGACAATTCAAACCAGGACCATCTGCAGCCCTTCACTTTACCAACACCACCCACAAAGTTTTTGAAATAGAACTATATCTGGTTAAGTTCCCATGTCCGCCCTTGACCGTGGGCACGGCTATTCGAATAGTTTTGACTCTGCAGAGTTTGTACACTTTCACCACAAGAGACAATCAACTCGTTGCCCCACACGATTCCTTAGTCATGTGGTTGAGTAGACCATCACAGTGACTTTTCAAGGTATCTAGTCCCTTTTGTCATCTCACTTTATGGGCTCCTCCCACTTGCGGTGGGTCCCATCTATGCACGGGATGTTCCCCACAGTTACTAACGCAGCTGGGCTCCACTTCCCGCAACGCTTAGAACAGCTGGGAAACTTCACCCTCCACTTGGTGTCCCTTTAGGCCTCCCCTTGCCCTTGTGTATCCACTTCCATCCACTACCGGTGAGATGAGTCCAGGGGTTTCGATAAATTTACTTAGCCAAGTTGTACTTTACAGACTTGTGGTTGTACTGTTTTACATAGGAGGTCATGACAAGATTCAGTCCTTAGTGGTAACCCACTTTGTGCTTCCACTGCACCACACACACATACCCTCGAACCATCCGCCCAGATAGTTAAGTAAGTTGGGGTTTTTGGGAACATAAAATAATCATACCAACATATACCAGTCATTACCATCATGACTTCCCAAACCAGTTTCTCATGATTGAAAATGATAATGATGCTTGGGCATTTTAGCGCCCTTGAGTATCTAAGCAGTACTAAGCATGGCGTATAATTACGGACTTACTTTTGAAAAGTTACCATTATAATTTTGCTAAGGCGACAAGGTTCACATATTCAAGTATTCCAAAGGAGGTGTAATACTATTCAAGACAAACAATGGGCATATAACTAGAATCTTAAATTAAACATGTATTTGCATAAAAGATAACAGCATGCAATTTGATAATTTAAACCAAAGTAATTTGCAGAAAATGTAGGTTCAACATGATCAAAGTATTGACTCGCCTGGCGCGGTTTACCGCAGTCTTGAGCTCACACAATGCTTTCTCTTGAGCCTTTGGTCTCTATCTTCACTTCGAGTTTGATCTCGCTTGATCCATCGAATCTTCAGGACTTCCAATTTCTAATTACGCAACAAACGACTGAATCCAAATAAAAGCAAATAACTCAAAAGTCCCAAATAAATCCGAATAAACTCAATTTAGATTTATTATAAGTTACTGGGTGATTCAGGTGATTTGAGGCAAGGCCGATGGCAGTATACGATGACTCGATCTGTTGATTAATAACTTTCTTTTATTATCTTTATATTTATTAAGGAAATTCCACGAGTCAGGTTAGACCTATGAGTTGGAGTAAGAGTTTAACTGAGCGTTATTTTGTCGAGCGTTAATATTCAGGGTATATATTATATACGCGATGTATAAAATTTTTAGCTTACTAATTTAATCTTAGAGTCCGGGTTTATAGCATCCTGTGGTATGATATTTTATGTACCTTTTGTTATTACTAGGCTAAGTTTAATTTGAATTAGGGTCTTCTATTTGCATTTTTGTTCTACAATTAATTTGGAGGAATTCGAATCTTTAGGAAATACGCCATTTAATTATTTCATGAGAGCTCAGTCTTAACATGATATATATATATATATATATATATATATATATATATATATATATATATATATATATATATATATATATATATATATATATATATATATATTACATAAGTTCCCATCATGCCTTTAATAATTAAGTCCTAATTAATTGTATCAACTGCACAAGTTACTCATATATGACATTTATTCCAATTTTAAACCTTAATTAATCTCGATTATTTCCTAATTGAGTGTTTATTGTCTTCCATGAATAAATTTTTAACTTGCTTAAATTTTTCATAATGGAAATGGATTGGAAGAAGGTAAAAAGAAAAAAAGAGGAGAGAACGGTGCAGCCAGTGGTACTCGATCCCATGACCTCAGGCATTGAGCTTTCAGGCGCGCACACTAGCCAACTGGGCTCTTGGCACCTCGCTATACCCTGGGGGTGTAAAAACTAAATAAGCTGGCTGTGGGCTGAGGAACTAAAGCAGAGCAGCCGGCCGGCCGAAAACAGAGCAGGCGGGGCACACGGCTGGCGGCGAGGGCTCCGGCGAGGGGAGGTCGGAGGGGCGGAGTAGGTCAATAGAAATGGGTTCCCAGGGAGGTGTAGATGCCGGTGGAGGAGGCGGCGCGGGTGGGAGTGGAGCGGCGGCGCCGTGATGGAGGGGAGGAGGAATAGGCGGGCACATTAGCTAGAGGAGGGTAGGGGGAAGCTTACCCAAGAGTTTGCGGGGCGGGAAATACGCCGTGGGAAGCTGGCGGCGGAGGCCGGTGGTGGCGCAAAGGGGCTCACGGTAGCAGCGAGCTAAGGTGGAGGAAAGCTTCCGCCGACGATGGGGGAAGCTTCGGCGTGGTGAGGGGATGCTCTAGACCGAATGAATCGAAGGGCAGCTTGCCGAGTCAACGAATTGAGCCGCGACCGGAGTCGGAGAAGAAGGGCCTCTCCAGCGAGCGGTGGGGCATGTGGAGGCAATTCGCCGCGGGGGAGGGATCTGGGGTGTGTGCGGGAGGCTTTGGTGCCTTCTGTCGGCTTTTATAGGCGCTGGACGGAGCAGGCACCGTGGAGCTCCGAGCGGTGATGGGACAGTGACTTGCGACCAAGGCGTGGCGCAACCGGGATTCGCGGCGGCAGCAGGCGGCGTGTCAGCGACGACAGCACAGCGGGATTTGGGCGATCCGCGCGTGCTCGTTCACGGTGGCCGTGTCAGCCGGCTTTTGCCGAAGCCGAGAGAAGGAGGAGGGGGGGCCTGGGCGCACGGGAGAATAGAAGAGAGGGAGGGAGGCAGGGAGGAAGAGGGCCCAGCGGCTAGAGAGAAGAGAAAGGAAAAAGGGGTGGCCCGCATGGAAGAGAGAGGAAAGAGGAAAATGAAAGAAAAGGGAAAAAGAGGGCTTACACATTACTTTAAAATTTAGATTTTTAATTTACATTTCTATTTCACAATTAAGATTATTGATCTAATTTTTTTCATGACTTTGGAAATTTAAAATTTAAATTTTCAGCTATTTAGATGTGAGTATTTAAAACTCATTTAGCCATTTCTTCTCTTTTACTTAAGTAAATTCGATTTCAATTTTTTTCATTCCCATTATTTAATATTTAAGTTTTAATTTTGTGTGTATATCCCTGAGTTTTCCATCTCTTTTAATATCTCTGTTGTTTTCGCTTGGCTATTATTTCTTAGCATATTACTTTGCATGACACGCAACTCAAGAAGTTTCAAGTAAATGTTCAAAAAGAAAATTTGAACACCAGTAGAACGCAAGAAATATTTTAAAAATTATATATTTTTTTATTATCCAAATTGTGGGATGTTACACGCGGCTAGGGTAAGTCGGAGGGGGTGTGGCCACCCCCTTGGGCCCTTTGGCCCAAGGTGGCAAGCCCTCTCTGCCTAAAATGTTTTTTTAATTATAAACATTTTCATTCATTTTTTAATTTAATGCTATCCCACAATTTATTTATTTTTTCCTTCCTGTGCTTTACTGAAACCTCGGGCGACTCCGTGATTATTTTAAAAGCCACGCCGAAACGATGTTCAGGATATTACATTCTCCCCACCTAAAAAGGATTCGTCCTCGAATCCAACTCCTCAAACCACAAGCAAGAGAACAGCAAGGAAAGAGCAACCAAAAAAACCACGAACCACAACTACGAGTACTCACCAGCCTCGAAGAGCTCAGGGTACTTCTTTCGCATTTGATCATCAAGCTCCCACGTAGCCTCCCTCTCGGACTGATTCGTCCAGAGGACCTTCACATACTTGATGGTCTTATTCCTCAAGACCCGCTCTGATGAGTCCAGGATACGCACCGGTCGACTCTCCACTTTGAGATCCTGATCCACCGTGACCTGTTCTAGGTCAATCTTGTGTTCGGGGTCCGCAGGTACTTCCTTAGCATAGACACATGGAAAACATTGTGCACACCACTCAACGAGCTCGGCAACTCCAACGATAAGCCAATCTGCCCACATGAGCAACCACTGGGAAAGGGCCGATGTACCGCGGGCTAAGCTTCCCGGTGGTACCAAACCGAACAATACCGTTTGTTGGTGGCACCCGAAGGAGCACAAAGTCACCAACCGCAAACTCCAACTCTCAGCGTCGAATATTCGCATAACTCTTTTGTCGGCTCTGAGCGGCCAATAGGTTCTACCGAACCTCCTGCACTTTCTCCACAGTTTGCTGGACAAGATCCGGGCCAAGCAAAGACCTCTCGCCCACTGCATCCCAACAAAGAGGGGAAACACACCTCCGCCCATACAAAGCCTCAAAGGGAGCCATCGTGATACTCGCCTGATAACTATTGTTATATGCGAACTCTGCCAAAGCCAGATGGTCCTCCCAACTGCCCTTCCAAGATAGTACACAAGCACGAAGCATATCCTCCAAGGTATGAATGGTCCGCTCTGACTGACCATCTGTCTGAGGGTGAAAAGCTGTACTGAGGGAAACTGTCGTGCCCAACGCAGCCTGCAAACTCTGCCAGAACTTAGAGACAAACTTGGCGTCCCGGTCAGAAACAATTGACTTAGGTACACCATGTAGTCTCACCACCTCTTGAATGTACAATGGGGCCAGATCCTGCGCTGTGTTGGTCATCTTCATCGGAATGAAGTGTGAGGACTTGGTAAGTCTGTCCACCACAACCCAAACTGCATCTCGCCCTCGAGGCGAGCATGGCAAACCAACCACGAAGTCCATAGTGATATGCTCCCACTTCCACTCAGGTACCTCCAAAGGCTGCAACAAACCAACAGGCCGCTTATGTTTGGCCTTCACCTGCTGACAAACGCCACAAGATGCAACATACTTAACAATGTCCACTCTCATCCGTTTCCACTATTAGACCTGCTTCAGATCTCGATACATCTTGGTCTCTCCCGGATGTACAAAATACAGAGTCCAGTGAGCCTCACGAAGAATATCATTCTTCACTTCGGATTTTTGGGTACACACAGCCGGCCTTTGAAACGAACCGCACCACACTCATCCACACTAAAGTCTCGGGAACAACCCTCCGAGATCCACTTCTGCACCTCCGCAAGGAGCCGATCGTGCTGCTGAGCCTCATGAACGCGCTCGGGAATGGCGGACTGGATGATCATCTGTGTCTCTGCCTCTGCAACTCCAGTGAAACAGAAAGAGATACCCATCCTCTCAAACTTGAGATCAAGGACATCGCTGTCTGAGGAACTCCCGTCCTGCTCAAGGCATCAGCCACCACATTAGCCTTACCAGGGTGATACTGAATAGTCAGATCATAATCTTTGATCAACTCCAACCACCTTTGCTGCCTCAAATTCAGCTCTCGCTGAGTGAATATGTACTTAAGGCTCTTGTGATCAGTAAAGATATCACACTGTTCCCCATACAGATAATGCCTCCAGGATTTTAGGGCAAAAACAACCGCTGCCAACTCAAGGTTGTGAGTAGGATAGTTCTGCTCATGAGCCTTCAACTGTCTAGAAGCATAAGCGATAACTCGGCCTTCTTGCATCAACACACAACCAAGACCAATCCGCGAAGCATTTGTGTACACCATAAAGCGCTTGCCACTCTCGGGCAAGGATAGGATAAGTGCATTCACCAGCTTGTTCTTCAAGGTCTGAAAGCCAGCCTCACAAGCGTCCGTCCACACAAAAGGAACCCCCCTTTTGAGTAAGTCGGGTCATCGGCTTAACGATGATAGAGAAATCCTGCACAAAGCGCCGGTAGTAACCGGCAAGGTCAAGGAAACTCCGGATCTCCGACACATTAGTTGGCCTCCGCCACTGCACCTGATGAGGACATCCTTTCCATGCATACAACTATGCCGACTCCATATCAAACTGAAACTATGATACAAGGACCAATGACTAGAGCGCGAGCACGTCAACTTAACCATCAGGTAAATGCGTTCCTAAGTTTGCATACAAATGTTTCAAAGAATGGAATACTACTTAATTCTTGTGATGATTTAATTGTCCTTAGGAACCATGGGGAAGAACCACATGAGCTCAAGTATAGAAGTGGAACCGTCAAGCGCAAACCAAGTCCTGTTCACGAGTTTGACTCGGATTCGGCCTTGTTGACAATGCCTACTTCAAACGGCCATAACTTTTGATCCAGAAGGTTTCTCGGGGCCCGTGAGTACTCGTTGGAAAGCTCGTGAAGTCTACTTTCAGATGGATCTGGCCTCACCTCCAAATTCCATCCGAGTCGACCAGAAACTGCAAAATAATTCACGTTGCTTTTCCAGTCCGAGTCAAAGTGGGCCTTGTAATTCGAGTCCTATTTGGCTTCCTTGTGTTTTGGCCGACCCTCCACCTTCTGTGACCCTTAAATAGGCAGCCGCACCCTCTTCTAGGGTTTGGGTTTTGTTTAGACTAAGTTAGCTTTTGCTACTTTGCCTTGTACTCGCGCGTGTCGGCTAGACCGCCCGAATACTTGTCTTCGGAACCCCACCGTTTTCTGTTTTCGATTGAATCTTACATCGTTATTTGTAAATTGAGTTGCTATTCATCTTGTTCTTGCTTGTTCTTCGATTGCTTGCAGGAACAAGAACCCTCGTGGTTAGGTTGATCGTGCGCCGACAAGGTCACGAACAATCTCTGGAGTTGGTGTATCGATCGCTAAGGCGCAACGTCCTTGGATGGTTGTAGTCGGGTCGTCAACGTCATCTCCTTCCCTAATCGAATCTACCACTCTCATCGAAAGATCGGGACCCCTAGTCCTATCAGCACCACTACTGCCACATTCTTCGGATCCACTATAATACCATGCTGACTGATGGTGTGACCGAAAAACCCCACCTCGGACAGCCAGAAAGTACATTTTTTAGCTTCGCGTAATACTTATTCCTCCGGAGGGCATCCAGGACCAGACTGAGATGCAACTCGTGTTCCTCCTTCGTCTTGGAATAAACCAGGATGTCATCGATGTAAACTACCACAAAAGAATCCAGGAACTCATGGAGCGTCCTGTTCATGGCTTCCATAAAGACAGCGAGGGCATTAAATCACCCAAATGACATAACGACATACTCAAAGTGCCCATACCTGGTGCTAAAAGTTGTCTTCTCTATATCCTCCTCCCTAATTCGCAGTTGATGATAACCAGACTGCAGATCAATCTTTGAGAATACTTTGGTACCTCTCAGCTGATCGAAAAGATCTTCGATGCGAGGCAATGGGTACTTGTTCTTGATTATCACTTGATTGAGTGCGCGATAATCCACACAGAGCCTCTTGGTGCCATCTTTCTTCCCCACAAACAAAAACGAAGCAGCCCAAGGCGACGTGCTCGGTCTAATAAACCCCTTGACTAGGAGCTCATCCAACTGCTTCTTCATCTCCACCTGCTCAACAGGCGCCATTCGATACGGGGACTTATAAATAGGCCACGTACCCGGAACAAGCTGGAGATTTCAGATCCGCGTAATCCACCAGGCACATACGCGGCAGCTTCGACCCCAAAAAACGTCGTTTAGGCCCTCAAAACGGGCCCGCAAACCGAGGAAAAATCAAGTTTCTCAGAATTCACTCAAAATTGGCAGAGCCCTTCTACAAGTGATTCTATGGTTCCCCGCACAGACGGCATCCTTTTTCGAGCTCCGGAACTCCGTGTGCAGTGTCATCTAGTTGTCTTTCTGCGTGGTGCACTCGTTTGTGTTCTAGGCTCGCGTCTCTAGTACGGTCTAGCCTAGGGCCAGCACGGTGCCGTCGTTGAGCGATTATTCAACTTGCTTTGACTAATGTGGTTCTAGTTATCCTTTGTTCACTCTCAGCCCACCTATAGCTCCACAGATTTGGCTACCACATCACGGGGACTAGCGGCCGAGGCAGCGATACACCCAATTTCCAGGAGATATTGTCTTGACTTGTCGGCTGCCATCACCTCTGCTCGCTGTGGTAAGAACTTGTAAGAGCTTGTGAACAGGTTGAGAGTGTGCGACTTGATTTAACCACATCCCAGTAGTTGTGAGGGCATAACCTGCTGTTTTATTATTCTCTTCTTGGTTTGTTTCTTGTGTTCTTCTAACAATGTCGGAGAACCGGAGGACTGCAGGCAGCGCCACATTCCCCTCGGACTAGGGGCATCATACAACACTTTGAGCGCCAATTGAAGCTGCACATGAAGGACTTGATGAGGATGTACGGGTCACCAACGAACGCCTTGGCCAATTGGAGGCGCGCAGATCGACACCAACACTACGCTTGCAACATTGGAGGCTTCGTTGGCACCGTCAACGCTTCACTTGCTGAGATTTTGAGACGTCTTGATGAGAGGGCCGTGCATCTCCGCTGCACCAACTCAGCGTACTCGTGCATCATCGGTGTCTTGGGCAGCGGGGTGGACAAAAATGGTGGAGACGAATATGCGGTGACACGAGATTGATGATGATGAGGACGCCACCGTCATCGTCAACCACGCCGGAATGAGGTGCGTGAGAATGATGAATCGCTTGGTAAGATTAAGTTCACTATGCCACCTTTTGATGGAAAATATAACCCGGATGCTTATATCACTTGGGAATTGGTGTTGATCGAAATTTGCTTGTCATGCATTCCCGAAAACAAAAGGGTTAGGGCTGCTACTAGTGAGTTTATCGACTTTGCGTCTGTTTGGTGGAGTGAATATTGTAAGAAAAATCCTTTCACCATACCACAAACTTGGGATGCATTAAAAAGAATCATACGAGCTAGATTTGTTCCCTCATATTATGCACGTGATTTGTTACATAAGTTGCAACAATTGAGTCAAGGTAGTAAAACCGTAGAGGAATATTTTCAAGAATTGCAAACAGGCATGCTGCGTTGTGACTTAGAGGAAACTGAGGAAGCCGCTATTGCTAGGTTTATGGGTGGTTTGAATCGGGAAATTCAAGACATCTTAGCTTACAAGGAATATAATTCTATCACTCGTTTATTTCATCTTGCTTGTAAAGCTGAAAGAGAAGTGCAGGGACGACGCGCGAGCACTAGGACTAACGTTTCTGCAGGTCGTGGAAACATTTGGTCTCCACGTGCATCTGCCGCACCATCAAGCCAACCCCCTGCACCTTCTTCCTCCAACAGCAAGCCACGGTTCTCATCATCAAATTCGGCATCTCGGGCATCCGAAGCAACAAAGGGGACAGCCCAAGCACATGCAAAGAGCTCTTCGTCCGTTGCATCTACGGGACGAACGAGGGATATCCAATGTCATCAATGCAAGGGGTATGGCCATGTGAGGAGTGAGTGCCCAACCAAGCGTGTTCGATTGTGAGAGATGATGGTGAGTATTCTTACGCTAGTGATTTGGATGAGGATACATATGCTATGCTTGCGGTGACCATGCGGTAGTGGGAAAGAGCAAGAAGAAGAGCACATTGGTGCTGAAGATGCGGAGCGCTATGAGAGCCTCATTGTGCAGCGTGTGTTGAGTGCACAAATGGAGAGGCGGAGCAAAATCAGCGGCACATCCTTTTCCAAACAAAGTGCGTCGTGAAGGAACGCTCATGCCGAGTGATAATTGATGGAGGGAGCTGCAACAACTTGGTGAGCTCCGATATGGTGGAGAAGCTTGCGTTGAACACCAAACCTCACCCACAACCTTACTACATTCAATGGTTCAATAACAGCGGCAAGGTGAAGGTAACACGAATGGTGAGAGTAAATTTTGCTATTGGTTCTTATCATGATGTTGTAGAATGCGATGTTGTTCCTATGCAAGCATGCTCTATCTTTGTTAGGTAGACCGTGGTAATATGATAAAGATTCACTACATCATGGTAAGACAAACCAATATTCTTTTGTGCATCATGACAAGAAAATTGTGTTACATCCTATGTCTCCTGAAGCTATTTTCAAAGATGAGATTGCTAGAGCTAATAGAGAGAAAAATCAGGAGCATAATAGAAGTGAAAATCAGATTGTTGCAAGCGAACTTGAGCAACATAAGAAGAAAAACTCTAAATCTATTCATGAGACGAAAAATGAGATTAAATTGAAGGGTACATGTTTTCTTGCTACTAAGTCCGATATGAATGAGTGGATGATAGTACTTCATTTGCTATGCCTTACTTTGCAAACAAGCCTTATTTTCATTCGAGGAGGTACCTTCTTCTGTGCCTCCTGCTGTCACTAATCTTTTGCAGGAGTACATGGATGTCTTTCCAAAAGACGTGCCACCAGGGCTACCACCAGTGCGAGGGATTGAGCACCAGATTGATTTGATTCCCGGGGCATCTTTGCCTAATCGTGCGCCATACAGGACCAATCCGGAAGAAACTAAGGAGATTCAGCGTCAAGTTCAAGAATTTCTTGATAAAGATTATTTGCGTGAGTCTCTTAGTCCTTGTGCTGTTCCGGTAATTTTAGTTCCTAAGAAAGATGGATCATGGCGTATGTGTGTGGACTGTAGAGCGATCAATAACATTACCATTAGATATCGTCACCCTATTCCTAGGTTAGATGATATACTTGATGAATTAAGTGGCTCTATTGTTTTCTCTAAAGTTGATTTGCGTAGTGGGTACCACCAAATTCGCATGAAATTGGGAGATGAATGGAAAACAGCATTTAAAACTAAGTTCGGTTTGTATGAGTGGTTAGTGATGCCATTTGGTTTAACTAATGCACCTAGCACCTTCATGAGATTAATGAACGAGGTTTTGCGTGCTTTCATTGGAAAATTTGTAGTGGTCTATTTTGATGATATATTGATATATAGCAGATCACTAGAGGAACACCTTTGCCATTTACGTGCTGTTTTTGATGCTTTACGTAATGCATGTTTATTTGGTAACGTTGAGAAGTGCACATTTTGCACGGATCGAGTCTCTTTTCTTGGCTATGTTGTTACTCCACAGGGCATTGAAGTTGATCAAGCCAAGGTTGAGGCAATCCGAGTTGGCCGACTCCTAAAGCGGTCACGCAGTGCGAAGTTTTCTAGGACTTGCTGGATTCTATCGTCGTTTTGTGAAGGATTTCAGCACCATCGCTGCACCATTGAATGAACTCACTAAAAGGGGTGTCGTTTACTTGGGAATGCACAGAAGACGCCTTCAACACATTGAAAGATAAGTTAACACATGCACCATTACTCCAACTTCCAGATTTTAGGAAGACTTTTGAGCTAGAATGTGATGCTAGTGGAATTGGATTGGGTGTTGTCTTTGTTGCAAGAAGGTAAACTGTGGCATACTTTAGTGAAAAATTGAGTGGGTCTAGTTTGAACTATTCTACTTATGATAAGGAATTATATGCACTAGTTTGAACTTTAGAGACATGGTAACATTATTTATGGCCCAAAGAATTTGTCATTCATTCGATCATGAGTCATTAAAGCATATTAGAAGTCAAGCAAAATTGAACCGTAGGCATGCAAAGTGGGTTGAATTCATAGAGTCTTTTCCTTATGTCATAAAACACAAAAGGGAAAGGAGAATGTTATTCTTGATGCATTGTCTAGAAATATACCATGCTCTCACAACTTGACTTCAAAATTTTTGGATTGGAAACAATTAAGGAGCATTATGTTCATGATGATGATTTTAAAGACGTGTTGCTGAATTGCAAAGAGGGAAAACGTGGAATAAATTTGTTCTAAATGATGGATTTGTGTTTAGAGCTAACAAACTATGCATTCCAGCTAGCTCCGTTCGTTTGTTGTTGTTACTGAAGCGCATGGAGGTGGGTGATGGGGCATTTGGAGTGAAGAAGACGGAAGACATACTTGCTAGTCATTTCTTTTGGCCAAAGATGAGGCGTGATGTGGAGCGTTTTGTTGCTCGCTGCACAACGTGTCAAAAGGCTAAGTCACGACTTAATCCTCACGGTTTGTATATGCCTCTACCTGTTCCTAGTGTGCCTTGGGAAGATATTTCTATGGACTTTGTTTTAGGACTGCCTAGGACAAAGAAGGGGAGGGATAGCATATTTGTTGTTGTGGATAGATTTTCTAAGATGGCACACTTCATACCATGTCATAAAAGTGATGATGCTACCAATATTGCTGATTTGTTCTTTCGTGAAGTTGTTCGTTTGCATGGTGTGCCAAATACAATAGTTTCCGATCGTGACACTAAATTCCTTAGCCATTTTTGGAGAACTTTATGGGCTAAATTGGGGACTAAGCTGTTATTTTCGACTACGTGTCATCCCCAAACTGATGGGCAAACTGAAGTTGTGAATAGAACTTTATCTACCATGCTTAGGGCTGTTTTGAAAAAGAACACTAAAATGTGGGAAGAATGCTTGCCTCATATTGAATTTCCTTATAATCGTTCGCTGCATTCTACTACAAAGTTGTGCCCTTTTGAGATTGTCTATGGCTTTGTGCCTCGTGCTCCTATTGATTTGCTACCACTTCCATCTTCGGAGAAGTTAAATTTTGATGCTAAACAACGTGCTGACTTGATGTTGAAATTGCATGAGACAACCAAAGAAAATATTGAACGCATGAATGCTAAATATAAACTTGCTGGTAGTAAAGGAAGGAGGCATTTAACTTTTCAACCGGGTGATTTAGTTTGGTTGCATTTGAGAAAAGAAAGATTTCCTGAATTGAGGAGTTCTAAGTTGATGCCTAGAGCTGATGGTCCTTTCAAAGTGTTGGAAAAGATTAATGACAATTCATATAAACTGGAGTTGCCTGCAGATTTTGGGGTTAGTCCCACCTTTAACATTGCAGATTTGAAGCCATACTTGGGAGAAGACGATGAGCTTGAGTCGCGGACGACTCAAATGCAAGAAGGGGAGGATGATGAGGACATCCTTTCCATGCATACAACCATGCCGACTCCATATCAAACTGAAACTATGATACAAGGACCAATGACTAGAGCGCGAGCACGTCAACTTAACCATCAGGTGAATGCGTTCCTAAGTTTGCATACAAATGTTTCAAAGAATGGAATACTACTTAATTCTTGTGATGATTTAATTGTCCTTAGGAACCATGGGGAAGAACCACATGAGCTCAAGTATAGAAGTGGAACCGTCAAGCGCAAACCAAGTCCTGTTCACGAGTTTGACTCGGATTCGGCCTTGTTGACAGCGCCTACTTCAAACGGCCATAATTTTTGATCCAGAAGGTTTCTCGGGGCCCGTGAGTACTCGTTGGAAAGCTCGTGAAGTCTACTTTCAGATAGATCCGGCCTCACCTCCAAATACCATCCGAGTCGACCAGAAACTGCAAAATAATTCATGTTGCTTTTCCAGTCCGAGTCAAAGTGGGCCTTGGGCCTTGTAATTCGAGTCCTATTTGGCTTCCTTGTGTTTTGGCCGACCCTCCACCTTCCGTGACCTTTAAATAGGCAGCCGCACCCTCTTCTAGGGTTTGGGTTTTGTTTAGACTAAGTTAGCTTTTGCTGCTTTGCCTTGTACTCGCGCGTGTCGGCTAGACCGCCCGAATACTTGTCTTCGGAACCCCACCGTTTTCTGTTTTCGATTGAATCTTACATCGTTATTTGCAAATTGAGTTGTTGTTCATCTTGTTCTTGCTTGTTCTTCGATTGCATGCAGGAACAAGAACCCTCGTGGTTAGGTTGATCGTGCGCTGACAAGGTCACGAACAATCTCTGGAGTTGGTGTATCGATCGCTAAGGCGCAACGTCCTTGGATGGTTGTAGTCGGGTCGTCAACGTCATCTCCTTCCCTAATCGAATCTACCACTCTCATCGAAAGATCGGGACCCCTAGTCCTATTAGCACCACTACTGCCACATTCTTCGGATCCACTATAATACCATGCTGACTGATGGTGTGACCGAAAAACCCCACCTCAGACAGCCAGAAAGCACATTTTTTAGCTTCGCGTAATGCTTATTCCTCCGGAGGGCATCCAGGACCAGACTGAGATGCAACTCGTGTTCCTCCTTCGTCTTGGAATAAACCAGGATGTCATCGATGTAAACCACCACAAAAGAATCCAGGAACTCATGGAGCGTCCTGTTCATGGCTTCCATAAAGACAGCAGGGGCATTCGTCAGCCCAAATGACATAACGACATACTCAAAGTGCCCATACCTGGTGCTAAAAGTTGTCTTCTCTATATCCTCCTCCCTAATTCGCAGTTGATGATAACCAGACTGCAGATCAATCTTTGAGAATACTTTGGTACCTCTCAGCTGATCGAAAAGATCTTCGATGCGAGGCAATGGGTACTTGTTCTTGATTATCACTTGATTGAGTGCGCGATAATCCACACAGAGCCTCTTGGTGCCATCTTTCTTCCCCACAAACAAAAACGAAGCAGCCCAAGGCGACGTGCTCGGTCTAATAAACCCCTTGACTAGGAGCTCATCCAACTGCTTCTTCATCTCCACCTGCTCAACAGGCGCCATTCGATACGGGGACTTATAAATAGGCCACGTACCCGGAACAAGCTCTATGCGGAAGACCGACTCCCGCTCCAGTGGCAAGCCTGGGAGCTCACTAGGAAAAACATCCAGGTACTAGCAAACCCCCGGTATATCCTCTATCCTCAAGACAGCCTCGTGACCCTCAACCATGGCCCACAGCAAGCCTGATTTCTGCATCCGTCGATCGGGAAACAACTGGCACAGCAACGAGAGAGTACTGCGGGGCACTCCCTTGGAAGACAACTTCACGCCCAGACGGAGACTGCAAGGTGACTGTCTTCCAAAAACAAGAGATAACAGCCTGATACCGCGTGAGCCAACCCATGCCAAGGATCACATCGAAAGACTTCAGGGGTATAACCACCAAGTTTGCCACGAACTCCTCGTCCGCCAAAACCACCGCACAACCAGGGCAAAGACGGGAACTGGAGACTAACCACCACTGCCCTCCCAATCAGCTGCACTAAAAGCCCTGCCTGCTCGACAAAAACCTCCAAAATAAAAGAGAAGCTAGCTCCCAAGTCAGAAAGTACACAAGCATCGAAAGAATCAACCGGTAAGATACCTGTCACCCAATCTCCATGATCCCTTCCATCAGACGCAGGCATGGAATACGCCGCAGGAATAGCTGAAGAAAAAGGACCTCCCGTGCCTGGGTAGGTCGGTGCAGAAGTCCACTAGGGTACTGGCGTCGAAGGTGTAGCAGGCTGCTGAACCCAGTATCCTCCAGGTAGGAGCACCAGAACAGTCGACGAAGGTGCTGAAGGCGCCGGCAGGTAACGCAGTGTAGAAACCACGGGCAAGAACTGTGGAGCAGGAGTTGCAACCATCATCTTCACGGTGCCGTCAGGGTGGGTAGATCCCGCTGGAGGTGTAGGCGCTAGCTCCCACTGTAGCTTCCCTTTGGGATTCTGCCTGCACACCACGTCCTTGTGGTTCTGGCCACAGATAAAACACTGCCCCTTCCAAGAGCAGTCACTCCGCTTGTGCGGATCCCCACAGCGAAAACACACCAAGCCCAGCCCGAGCTTCGACGTGGCACGATATGTAGAGAGCTCCCTCCAGTAGAGCTGGTCTGCCCCATACTACCATGGTAGGGCTGGTGACGACGACCCTTTGCCTTCTTATGCGCAGGGCCCCCAGTGTGGCCCCTCCTCTTGCTCTGACCTCGAGGTTGATCTCCTCCGGAGGCCTTGCGGGTGTCCTCTGTGTACGCCTGCTGCATCTCGATCCCCAAGGCCTGCTCCACTAGGGTACGAAAGTCTGTGATCGGAAAAGCACCCAGCAGGTGGCGGATCGAAGGCTTAAGCCCCTGACAAAACTGCTTGGCCTTCTCCGCATCATCCTGAGCCACATGTGGGACAAAGCGGACTATCTGGTTGAAGCCCACCTCATACTCTGCCACAGACTGCTTGTCTTGAGTGTACTTGCTCAGGTCGATTTTCATCTTGTCCAGAAAGGTCTCTGGGTAGAACCTCCTCTCGAACTGCCGGATGAACTCCGCCCACGACAGCGGTCCATGTGCAGCCATGCGAGCAGACTGCACCCCCTTCCACCAGATATGAGCCTCTCCCTTCAGGAGCTACGCCGAGAAGTGCACGCGATCGGAGGCAACCACCTCAAATGCCTCCATCTTGTCCTCCACATAGGACAGCCAGTCAGCGGCCTGCACTGGAGTGGCCGCCCCGTCAAAGCTGTCCAGCCTCAACCCTACCCACTCACGAAGCGAGACGCTGCTAACCGCTCCAGCCGCCGCAACCTCAGGCTCCGGAGCAGCACCAGGGGCCGCCTGCCCCTGCTTCAACGCCCTCAGCTCTTGCTGCATGGCCCTCACCGCGGCCAACAGCTCATCCTGATTACCACCCGCTGGCTGAGTATCCTCAGCCTCCTCAACCGCAGGCTGCGCTACAGGCGTAGCCGCACGGCCATGGCCACTACCCTTAGGCGGCATTCCTGCAGCCACCACAAACCACAATCAAGCAAAGACATCATCATCAAGCAATTAAGGCACAAGCAATAATTCAAAGAATTCAACAAGGTATATGCATGATATGGAAACCCTTCCCCATCCTACATGTGCAAGTGTGTCATTTTTCTTATTTCTCCTAGAACCTAAAGCCTAGGCTCTGATACCAACTGTAACACCCCAGGACCCACATTACCCTGGGATGCCACTAAACCACTCTACAGCTAGCCACAATTACAAGATAATTTAAACCGACAACAATTTTCAACCGTGACAAACTAAGCGGAAACATACTCAACTAAGGAAGACCAAGATAATAATGTCAAATTCAACAATTAAAACATCCTCTAACAGTTTAACCAAAAGAATAGTCCACAATTCAATATTATTAAATAAAAAAATAAACATCCACGAATAGCTAGTCAATTGGCTAGAATCCTCTCGACTTTATTACAGCATGAATTGATGAACCAAGTGCATTATTGTGGTGCTGCTCTACCCATCCCATGTATGCTCAAGAATCACCTGTAGGGGGGAAAACAACAAGGGTGAGATAAAATCTCAGCAAGTAAATTGTTCAACAGGTTATCCAAACAACAACAAAGCTACATCAACATCTATGTCATTATATGACCACAACCACATTCTACTTCCTCGTTCATTAAACCACAAGGAGTACCACGAGTCCTGCCTCATATGGTTTTAAAACCATTGGCATATGAATGCAATTCCTCCTTCCACAATTAAATGCATATGCATGCTATGCTCCACTACACACTTACCCAACAAGGTAAGCGTGTGCATCGTACTACGGCAAAACCACCTATCCAAAAGGAACCTCTCAGCACAAAGCTACAACATAGAAAATGCGACTTAAGAAGTAAAGTTATCGCTAACCCCCAAAACCCCACAACATCTCTCTCCTCTTAATGGTTCTTCATTCTACCCACTGCAGCAGCGCTGCTTAACTGTTTTGTATCTTTAAAATTATTAAACCTTTTACAGACAGAGATATATGTCTGGATTCCTCACTTAAATACCTTAACTTTTCATGTAGATCACATATTTTTTATTTTGTTCCTAGCAAGGTGTAACTGAATGCGCAAACAGAGGATGTTCTCTGTTCTGGCAATCTGTGCAGCCAGATTTTAATGCATTCCCAACCAAAGTGACAGGCTCTAAAAATTGTGATTTTTATACAGTAGTTAGTTACTGAATTCCCTACATTTTTCTCAATTGTGACCAAAAACATAAAAATCATCTACTACAGCAAATTCTGCGGCCAAAAAATTCTGGAACAAATACAGTAGATGGATCTCGGCGTCCTCTACAATTTTCCTTTTGGGCAGACCCGTAGAAAAAATCACTTCGTAGGTCTAAACCACGCAAACAGTCGCGCTATGCGAATTGATCTACAGGCAGACAGTAGGAATTCCATAATTGGAGAATTTAATTGCTAATCCCCACCAATTCTTAGTCTAAGAACCCTAATTACAGAAAGGTCAGAGGGATTTGGGATGAGGGAGAGTTATCTAGGGGATCCCCTTGAGATCACCCCTCTTCTTCCTCTTCTTCTCCTTCCTTGCTTTCTTCTCCTTCCTTCCTTGTTTCTCCTTCCTTCTTGTTTTCTCCTAGCACCAAGGGACAGCAATGGAGGAGGGGGAGAAAGTGGCGC
The DNA here is from genome assembly GCA_036346575.1 of Dendrocalamus sinicus. Taxonomy (NCBI): domain Eukaryota; kingdom Viridiplantae; phylum Streptophyta; class Magnoliopsida; order Poales; family Poaceae; genus Dendrocalamus; species Dendrocalamus sinicus. The sequence goes on from CM070648.1 coordinate 21,441,294, forward strand.
ACAAGGGGGGAAGAAAGGGGGTGGCGGCTGTGGGAAAGAGGGAGAAGGAGGGGGTGTGGCCAGGGTAAGGGGGAGGCGGCTAGGGTAAGTGGGAGGGAGGTGTGGCCACCCCCTTGGGCCCTTTGGCCAAAGGTGGCAAGCTCTCTCTCCCTAAAATGTTTTTTTAATTATAAACATTTTCATTCTTTTTTTTAATTTAATGCTATCCCACAATTTATTTATTTTTTCCTTCCCGTGCTTTACCGAAACCCTGGGCGACTCCGCGATTATTTTAAAACCCACGCCGAAACGACGTTCAGGATATTACACAAAATTATAGTATTGACCACAATGTCAAGTAAGCCAATGGATGTATTTAATTTTCTGTTATATTGTTATTGAACTATTAAACATACAAATATCTAATTTTCTTTTTCAATTAATTGGTGACAATTTCATGAATTATATACTTATTTGATTGGTGAGAAATAAGAATTGACGAAAATTACCAATGATGTTGTTGTTCCTCGCTTTATGAACTTAAAACAACATAAATACTAAAAGGTAATACAATAACTTATATTTGATCATTCTACTATTTTTTTTACTTGAAAACTTTAAGTAAGTTTTTTCTCTTTTTAACAAGCTATTTGAGGTCAGATGATGTATTTTACCCATGTTGACCAACTTTTGTCTGTGATTTCAACCTTAGTTCCTTCAGCTTGTTGCAACTAACCAATATTATTATCAGACTTCCTCATCTTGGTAAGCATTTCAATCACTACTTCTTTATCATCATATAATGCCATCTTGAAGTATTGATGCTGAAAATTGCCGAACACATTACTATTTAGCACAATATTACTTCAAAATTATATATGTTGTAACATATACAGTGAAGTGGTAAACCCCTATCATTTTTGTTCTAGTTCCTCCCCTGCCCATATCCCAACAGGTAGTACCGGCCTCCCCTTAGCGGTAGTGACGGACTTGCGCAGAAAACCATGCTGTGGCATCTTTTGTAACATCCGAAAATTTTGAATTATGAGAAATGTGTAGCCCTTGAATTATTTTGAAATGTATCTTCTTGATATTTGGACTTTAATGGATTTCCTTTGGATTTTGGTTGAGGTTCCAACAATTGAAGAAAATCATGAAAAATGAAACCAACAGAAAGTCTTGAAGAAAATGTGAAAATAATAGAAAATTTTAATTTGAAAGATGATCCATGAAAAGGGTAGGAAAATAGTAAAAAAGGCGAAGGGTAAAATTTGAATCAAAATTTGAAATTTCACTTTGGGCCTAGTAATCATAATAGTAATAATAATAAAACCAATAATAAATAAAAGGGGGTGAATAAATATGTATACATAAACATATACCATAATAAATAAAAAAATCCAATGATAATGCTAGTAATAAAGAAATGAAATAGATATAAGTAAATAAGTAAATACATAAATAAATATATGTGAACATATGAGTAAATATATATGTATATGTGTATATATATACATATATAATAAAAAACTAAAATAAAATAAAAATACTCAACCTGGCCCGAGCCGGCCCAGCTCTTTCCTCCTTCCCCCTCCGTTTGGTTTGGCATGGCCGAAGCCATGCCTCGCCATCACCACCGAAGCGCACCTCCCCGCCGCACATCGCGAGCTCCGCCGGTCGCCGCCTGCCACCATGCCATACTGCTGATGACAGCCACAGTACGCCCCCCGTCATGCACAGTGTAGCTGTCGCATCGCCCCGACCACCGCGCTGATCGCGCCGCCCCTGTCATGCACAATGCCCCCGCCTCGTCGCATCCGCCTTGGCTCGTGCATTGTCACTGTGCTGACATTGCCACTGTGCAATCATGCCCATACCCTGGCCGCAGTCTCGTCGTGAATGATGTAGCCAACGCCATTGCCATGCCATGGATTCGACCGCTAACCGCTCTCCTGTTGCCCGCCACCTTTCTGTGGCTATAAAGCCCTGCCCTTATTCCCGGTAGCTTCGTCACACTCCGCTCATCTCCCACATGAAGTAATCGGCCTCCCGTGCACCTTAGCTCGCCGGTGACGTTTCTTCCCCAAATCTGGCCGGTGAGTAATCCATTGCTTGGCACCACCGTGGTTCGATTCCTCCCCACCGAAGCATCCTCAGAGCACCGTGATGCCGTTCCCCTCCTCGGTCAGACCTCTCGTCTCCTATACTTCGCTCGCGCCATGCGCCTCCTCCGCCAATGGCCGTCGCACGCCGCCAGCTCGCCACAGCCACTCCCAAGCCGTGCTAACCCCCTGAGGTAGACTCCCGAGCTCACCTAGATGCTCCCCTCTCACTTAATTGAGCTCTAGTGTTGTGCGCCATCGTAGCCATTCTTCCCCTGTTCCGCCGCCGCCCACGGTCGCTGCTGGCCAACACCCCGACCAAATTGGCCGGCGAGACTTCATCTTCAGGTAGGCGTGGGCATGAGCAACCCATTTTGGGGATGCTCAGCTCTAGCCGCCGTCTTCAGCCAGAGGAAGACGCACTGTAGCTAACGATTAGGACATCATTAAGGCTGATGATGGTTAGGACACACGATTAACGGTTACAGACTTGCCATTAATGCTAATCATGACTAGTTAATTTAAACCACTCACTGACATGTCATGTCTTTTAATCCAAATAGTAACCAGTCCCACCTATCATAGGTACAGAGAAAAGAAAATAAAAATAAAAGAAAAATTAAAAAACATGCTATGGGCCCCACCTATCAGATTTTATTTATTTTTGGATTTATTTAAACTAAGAATTTCAAAAGGGCATAACTTATTCATTTTAACTCCAATTGAGTGAAACAAATTTCTAAATTCATCTAAATTCAATATCTATCAAATGGAACCAAAACCATAATTTTGAAGCTCATTTGAATTTTTGTGAGAGTTTCTTTGGTTTACTAATTTTTATCCAAATTTTCATGCAACACAAAAAAGCATACGAGACCCAAGGGGAAGAAGCTGAGGCTGAAGCAACTTTCGACGATCACGACCAAGTCAACTGTGACCAAGGCGAGTCAATACTTTGATCATGTTGAGCCTACATTTTCTGCAAATTTACTTTTGTTTAAATTATCAAATTGCATGCAGTTATTTCATATGCAAATATATGTTTGTTTTAAGATTCTATTTATATGCCCATTATTTGATTTGCTAGTATTACCTCTCCTTTGGAATATTGGAATACTTGAACCTTGTCACCCTAGCAAAAATTATAATGGTAAAACCTTTAAAAATAAGTCCTTAGTTATACACCATGCTTAGCACTGCTTAGATATTCGGGGGCACCAAAATGCCCCGAGCGTCACTTTTAATTATGAACAACTGATTTGGGAAGTTATGGTAGAAATAACTGGTACATTTGGATATGATTATTTGATACTCCCAAAAATCCCAACTTGCTTAAATATCTGGGCGGGTGGTACGGAGGTTGGTCGGTGAAGCGGTCGAAGGCATCGTGGTCGAAGATGTGGTCGATAAGCCGTGATCGATGAAGTGGTCGAATGTACCATGGTCGTAGGTACCATGGTTGAAGGTATCATGGTCGAAGGCATCGAGCAGCTGTGGTCGATGGCGTGGTCGAGTAATTGTGGTCAACAGGACATGGTCAAAGGAGAATAGTCGTGGTCGAAGGACTCGTCAATGGACCCAAAGCTAAACCCAAAGGATTGCGTAAGTCATAGCAAGATAGTAGTTAGTCTACGAGAAACTGGTCATATCCACTACTCTGAGTGTGATGGTTGTGGAGCGAGTCGTACGGGTAGTAGGGAGTGTGCGCGTCTTGGAGATCTTGGCTGGAAGACTTGGGCAGTCTGTTAGCTCGTGTATCTGTAACCTGTGTCTACAAATATGATGAGAAACTGAAAAGTGGTAGCGGATTGATGCAGCGCAAAACTCTTGTGTGTCTTGCGTAGATTAAGGTGCTCGTGTGTGTTTCGACCACCGTGTGTGCCCGTTCTGCTCCACCCCTAGGCTAACAAGTGGTATCAAAGCACAGGTCCCAGGTTATTCTCTATGTGTCGAAGAAGTAGCGTAGGTGATTCTCCGTGTGTCGGAGAAGGAGCGTAGGTGATTCTCCGTGTGTTGGAGAAGTTGCACAGGTGTTCTCCATTTGTCGGAGATGAAGTTGAGGAAGACTTCCATGTGTTGGAGGAGAAGAAGACTCGATGATTCTTGTTAGTCAAGAAGATGCCAAGAAGGAGTGTGTCTCCACCAGCGGTCCGTGGCCTGCTTCGAGGTAAATCATCTACCTCCAACTCGCAGGTAGTCGTGAAGAGGGACGACGCGGTGACGTTGTCATACCCACAACTCACCTGCACAAACTACAATGTCTGGGCGATGAAGATGCGGGTGGCACTTCAGGCTCAGAGCGTGTGGGAAGCAATCAAACCTGGTGCCGCCGAGTACCAGAAGGATCGGATGGCGCTATATGCCATTTACCAGTCGGTGCAGGAACCGTTCATGTCTTCTCTCGCTGGGAAGGACACGACCAAGTCGGCATGGGAGGCGATCAAGACAGCGCACATGGACCATGAGCATGTGCGCGAAGCCAAGATGCAGTCTCTCAAGAGAGACTTCGAAGAGCTGAAGATGGAGGAAAGGGAGTCCATTGAAGACTTCACTGGTCAGGTGACGTCGGACGTCTCCAGCATCCGGGTGTTGGGTGACACTACGGTGGATGAGATTGCTGCTGTTCACAGGTTTCTTCAGGCCGCCCCAGCGTGCTACATGTAGCTCGTAACCTCCATCGAGCAGTGCGTCGACTTGAAGACCCTCACAGTTGAAGACCTCATCGGGCAGTACAAGGCCTACGACGAGCACGTCAGAATCGATGCAAAATAGGGCGAGCATTTGTTGCTCACATGCGCATAGTGGCAGACTCTCAACAGGAGGGAGAATGAAGGGTCAGGATGCGACGTGAGGAAGAACCGTAATGGTGGCGGTGGCCGTGCTAAGGTTGGTCGTGGTCGTAGGAACTACCATGAGGACGACGACAATGACTAGGACGACAACGACTCGCGGACTAGTGAGCAGAGGTCCAACAAGGAGAAGGTGAAGTGCTCCAACTATGGCATACGAAGGCACTTTGCTAGTGAGTGCCAGAAGCCGAAGAAGGAGGAGATGCATCTCGTTGATGATGAACCGGCGCTGCTATGAAGTCTGGCGAGGAGGTACTCAAGAATAAAGGCAACAAGATTAGGGGGTGAATGTTGGAGCTAATCTTGTTGTGTTGTTGGTATCATAGTCGTAGTCGAGTACTCGTGTGTCGAGTACCGTGGTCGTAGTCGTGTACTCGTGTGTTCGAGTACCGTGGTCATAGTCGAGTACTCGCGTGTTGAGTACCGTGGCTGTAGTCGTGTACTCATGTGTTCGAGTACCGTGGTCATAGTCGAGTGCTCGGGGTATCCGAGTACTGTGTGGTCGTAACATATACTCGTGTGTTGAGTACTGTGTGGTCGTAACAAGTACTCGTGTGTTGAGTACTGTGTGGTCGTAACAAGTACTCGTGTGTTGAGTACTGCGTGGTCATAACAAGTACTCATGTGCTGAGTACTGTGTGGTCATACTAGTGTGTCGAGTACTCTGTAGTTGTGAGTTGACAGTAGTCGTAAGTTGAACTACAGTGGTCGTAGCACAGTAGTCCTGCTACAGTGGTCGTAGCACAATAGTCTCGCTATAGTGGTTGTAGCTACATAGTGGTCATAACTACATAGTCGATGGTCGGTACTTGTAAGCTGTAGAGAACCAGTCGGTGCCCGGAAGACCTGTGTGGTCGGAAATGCTAGTCGACAAGCCGTAGTCGGTGAAATGGTCGAAGGCACCGTGGTCAAAGATGTGGTCGACAAGACGTGGTTGGTGAAGCGGTAGAAGGCACCATGATCGTAGGTACCATGGTCGAAGGTATCATGGTCGAAGGCATCGAGCTGACATGGTCGATGGCGTGGTCGATCAACTGTGGTCGATAGGACCTGGTTGAAGGAGAACAGTTGTGGTCAAAGGACTCGTTAGTGGACCCAAAGCTGAACATGAAGGATTGCGTAAGTCATAGCCAGATAGTAGTTAGTCTGTGAGAAACTGGTCGTATCCACTACTCCAAGTGTGATGGTTTGTGGAGGAGTCGTATGGGTAGTAGGGAGTGTGCGAGTCACGAAGATCGTGGCCGGAAGATTCAGGCGGTCTATTAGCTTGTGTATCTGTAACTTGTGTCTATAATACGATGAGAAAACTGAAAAGCGGTAGCGGATTGATGCAGCGTAAAACTCTTATGTGTCTTGAGTAGATTAAGGTGCTCGTGTGAGTTTCGACCACTGTATATATGTGCTCTGTTCTGCCCCTAGACTAACATAATAGACATCAGCATAGGGCCTAACTGCTCTTTTGAGATTGTGTGTGATTGATCCTCAGCAACGTGACTAGCTAATAACGCAATAATACTTTCGTGAGGCAAAAGATAGTTAGCAATAGATGCCGCAATCTACTTGGACAACGAAAATAAAATATTCAGTACAATCACTACAGTAGAGCTGTTCTGGAGCACCTAAATCTCATTGTCATACAACGAATCTTGTACATATATGTCTTATTTTTAATTGCTCCGAATCCTTGTCAGTTATTGTCGAGCTAAATTATTTGGAAATATCTCCCCCACATGGTCACCTCTAGATCTACCCAATGGACAATGGTTCACAGGGACTCTGCTCTCCTTGTTCAGTTTCCCAAGGACTACTGGTGTAGAATAGGCCTGTCACCACTTAACGACAATGACTTCGGTTCTTTTACAGGCAGCTAGGCATCTTGCACATGTCATGAAGACATTGCGATCGGTGAAGACAAGTACTAAGACCACAGATACATCTGAGCATTTTCCATCACAAAAAAAAGGTAAAACGCTTGGTGGTGATAATATAACCTGATCAGTACAGACATGTTTGTGTCTGAGAGAGAACCTTGGCTACTTCATATATACGCGTTGATGTTGCCCCCCTTCCAACTCCTTGGCAAGCCAGTTCCCTTCTTTTCGCTCTTTCTTCAGTGAACTCTAGCTACTAAGATATGGCCGCCGGCGATCATGGCGGGACGTCCTCGACCCACGAACTGAGCGGTCGGCTCGAAGCCATCCTGGCCGACCGCGAGGCTGCGTGGGGCCGGCGCGCGTGCAGCGCGGCCATGATAGAGCTCAGGCTGCTCGCGCCGATCGCGGCGCCGGCCGTCGTGGTGTACGTGCTCAACAACGTGCTGTCAATCTCGACGCAGATCTTCTGCGGCCACCTTGGCAACCTCGAGCTCGCCGCCTCGTCGCTCGGCAACAACGGCATCCAGGTCTTCGCCTACGGCCTCATGGTACGTATCCGTGCTCTTAGATCCCGATGTTGCATTCGATCTTCTTTGCAAACGCGTGTCGTCGTTGCTATGACAAGATGGACGAGTTTTTTTTTCCATTTAAGAGAGAAAAAAAGTCCCACAAATGGTATGCATCAAGTGCTAACGCTTTTTCAAGCGCTAAGATGTTAATCGATGTGAGGAGATATTATATCTTGTTTGATCTTCATAAGCTAACAGTGCAACTTTCCCTATAAACAGTCACAACGTTAGCGTCTCTAGGGAAGCTGGTAGCGATAGCGTCCCAAGAATAAATCGAACTAACACATACCAGTTTTGCACAAATGAGGTTAGCACCGCATGCATATGATGCGTGGAAAACATTTGCTATGTTAAGTATTTGTTACAACACTTACAGTGTATTTCCGCAGAGATTAGGCCATATTTCAAAGTATTGTAGGTTTTGATTTTTTGGTGTCTTTTTGACTTTTAGTTAAAATGGAACTGTAATGACTGATAGCTTTTTTATGTATTTAATTAAAATAGAAAAATAAAAAACTAAAAAACATTGTTATATCTTCATGAATAATGCAAAGATAATAAGAAATAAAAAAGATGCGTTAAGAAGGCAACGTGTTTTAAACAACTTTTAACTTCTGAAAATCAGAAGCTAGTAGTCATCGCTATTTGAAACGAGGCCTTATGGAAAAAGCATTTGCTTGGACGAAGAATTTTACAAGTACCCAAAAGGCGAAAACGCGTACATATTAGTGTGTTTGCCCAGGGAAAATCATACGACACATATAATGGCTTGAATCCTTTTTGTGGCAAAACATGTGCCAGGCCCACATTATCTATGGCCGGGCAGCAGATGATCGGTAGCCGCGGCTACTTATTTCCGTGGTCTCCAGTAAAACACGACTGTTGGCAGTGCATTCCGTCTGTATCATCACCGGCTGAAACATTGCACTCCACGCGCCCCGCATCGGCCTGACCATCATATGGTGGTCCTGTTGCTGGTGCCTTCGAACGCAAGCACACGTTGAGGTTTTAGACTGGGCTGAAGCAACTGATCTGTAGTTGGTTTGTGCTGAGCGCATTTAATTTAAGCCAATGAACGGGAAATAATATGCAATAACGAGATCTAGCCAGATTTCTCGTGTAATTGCGTGACTATACACTACAATATGTATATACATATGGAGATATAGAATTGTATTTATTATACAACTCTTATGTTGAAGTATGATGAGAATAAAATTGTATTTCCTACATAACTGTAACAATTATCATATTTATATTTGATTAGTCTACACTGTTACAATATGGATCTATCATAAATCGACGGTTTAGATCTTTCTTGTTTTCACCGATTAATATGGTAATTTCTAGATCTTGAGAGCGAACACGTTAACTTCTTTTTCTTCTATTTTAATAATATAATATAATATATGACTACGAAGAAAAGCCGGTTGATTGTGTTGATCAAAATAATAGATTCAATTGACATACTATCATTTTAATAATAGAATGTGCTACACAATGGATAGCTGTTAGTATTTTATTTAACTTATATTAGTTTATTTTAATTAACAGCTTTCTACAAGTATAACGGTATTTTGAACAGCTACAAATATTAGGTGCAATAGTTTTTTCTAGGAAAAACAATAGGGAAAGGATCCTACTACATATACTTAAATATTAATATGAAAGAAAAAAGGTTATGTACAAGAAAAAAAGTGTTATATACAAATATATTACAAGGCTACTCAAAAATGCTTTACAGTTCTTCCTGCCAAGTGCCAATTATGAATTTCTGAAAAGTATCACTTGTTGCTCAATGCACAACAAACTAGAGCAAATTAATGCCTCTTTAAATAGTCTCTTCCACTGCTGGAAAGAAATCCTCAGCATAAAAAATCTGTTTATTCCTGACTTTCATGATCTCCACAAGCAAGAATTATTGTTGATTTCCATGAATAATTGGGATATTTAGATTTCCTTTTACCATGAATGCATTATTTGCAACAGTTAAAAGAGGTACGCGTCATGGTACGTACAAAAGTAAAGGAGAAATAAGGTACATGAGTATCATGTAAAATGTTGAAAGAAGGTTTGTAAATGGTTACCATGAGAATTTATCGTTTATTTGAACTAATGCAAAATTGTATTGTAAACATCAAGTAATGTTGCCATGCATATTTTTCTTAAATGAAAAAGAGGAAAACGGAAGTTACTTCTAATCATAGTAAGCACAGATGATGTAACTTAGTATGACCATCATTACGTACATTACAATTAATACAGGCTTAATTTTTACATGACGAACTGCAGTGTCGTGTATATATTTTCCATGCGTTAGGTCAACTTAAGTTTTCTAATTTAAGTGTCTTAGTCTTCAAAAAAATTAAAGTGCCATAATTTCTCCATGTGTTAGGTCAACGTAAGTGCATAAAACATCAATTATTGTATCTGGAGAGGGACCCATGTATGGGCCATGCATATTGATTATTGAATTTACTAGATGCATGAATTGAAAGCTGTGGCACCGATGTGCTAGTTGCACAGTTGCTAGAACAATCGCTTTGGCTCGGTCATGCACGTAATAGGTTACTTGATTACACTGAGACAAACCATCCACCAGAGAAAAAGAAACGACAAGATGCGTGAAACGACAAGATGCGTGTGACAGCCTCCCACTACATGTTGGGATAATCCAAACATTAGAACCATTTGATCGGGTATACAGTTAGACCCTAGATTGAATTTTCTATAAATTTACTGTACTATTCCCTAAGTCAATAAATAGTACTTATGAATATATCATTAAATTATTTTATATAGAACGTATATCATATCATATATCAATATTACAACATTAGAGTTCAAATAGATCGTGTTAGGTCAAGTTTACAATAGAGCTGATTAGACCAAAAGATACATTACATAAAATACAGAAGCGTAGCAAAAGCAAAAAGGAAACACACATCTTGCCATAGGGAAATGACTAGGGAAGGCTTGTGTATGACCCAATATTCACCAAGGACTTGGAGAATATTAGCGCACACATACACCACCTTTGCTAGACCAGGGGAAGATTTAATATACTAGATACTAAGTTAAACTCTACCATCTTCATCATTATTAGCTCCTTGAACGTCATTGTATGCGTATTGTCCTTGATCCACAGGTTCTAAGATTTTTGTGAGTGACTGTGAGCACAAGCAACAGTGCCCCACGAGCCAACACACAGAATGTAATATTTATACATGCAAGGTCTAACAAGGAGGGCTCGGGTTCTTTTATTTATAGCCAACATTTCAAAACTATGAATAATAAGAAATTTCTATTTCTATGACTTGGCATTTTAACTAAAATGGATTTTCTAAAGTGTGTGAAAGACTGCAATATTAACAATAGTACAGACTCCATCCACTGTTACATGGCTATCTGTACCATATGCTAGATTTTCAGTGTTACACCCGCTTACCATTATCACTGGGACCGACACTTAGGGCAACACAATTCAGGGTTTTAACTGCCCGACACTTTTCATTCCACCCCCACAAAGTTTCTTTGAAATAGACACTAATTCGAGTAAGTTTCCATGCCCGCCCATGACCATAAGCATGGCTGTTCGAATAGTTCACACTCCGCAAAGGTTTCATACTTTACCCACAAGAGACCACTACCTGTTATAGTTTTCTTAGGCACGTAGATCAAGGATGTCATCACAAGGCCTTTACAGTGCATCTTCCCCGTGAGGCCACACCCACTAAGGTTTCTACTGCTGTGAGGTACGATAACCCCTCTAGAAGCCCTTCTTACACTGTCATGTCAGAGGCCTTCCCTTCTACACAGCACACACCTATGGATCATCTCACACTAGGTCAATGTAAATTAGTTGGCCCCGTCGTATCCATTATAAACTTGTTGTTTTACATTGAGAGGTCATCACAAGATTCAGTTCTTAAAATTATCTAGACTGTTTTTACCACACTCCAACACCCTCATCATCCACTGCACTAGCCCTTCTTACCATCCACCTAGGTTTTAAAGCAAGTTGGGGCTTTTAGGAGTACAAAATAATAGGGTTTAACATATCAGTCACTTTCCATTAGTAACTGCCCAAAATGAGTTTTTAGTTATGAAATGATGCCAGGCCAAAATAATACCCCCGAGTATTTAAGCCAGACTAAGCTTGGCACTTAGTAGGAACTTATTACTAGTAGATTAGTCATTTATCCTAGGGTGACAAGGCGCTAAGTCCAAGGACAAAGAGTGATTTATTCAATCATACATAAGGAATTAACTATGATCTAATACAAATATAAATTGCATTATAAAGTTAAAGCATGTATTTTAATAATTTAAATTGAAATACTTTGCATCGAAATATAGGAGCAAAATAATCAAAATGATGACTCGCCTAGCTCGCAAGCAGGGTGGCCTTTGAATTCTTGAGCTTACTCGAATTACGGCTCCTCGGTGTCCACGTACTTTACTCATATAGTCATATCAAAAAACGTGCACACAAGAAAGCAAAATAAATAAATATAAATAAAAACTCAAATGAACTCCAAATTGGACAAAACTAGTGCCACTAGACATATAGATCTTGATTTTAGAAAATTTTAGAAATAAATTTCAATAAATTTAGAACTAAAATAAGTGCGAACGAGTCCTTAAAAGTTTGAAACAAAATTTAATTCGAGAAAAAGAAAGAGGAGAGAGGTTACTCTCACAGACATGAGGCCGGGGCCCATGATTTTTATTTATTTTTGAATTAATTTTCTATTGAAAAAGGCTACAGAAATTGGCATGAGGGTCCCAATATATTTTTAATTTCTATTAGATTTATTTTCAAAAGGAAAATGAGTGAGGAACTTAGTCCCACTTGTTAGTCGTTCAGACTTTTTAAAACCGGCTTAAAAGGTTTTAAAAGTCTACAGGGTCCACTTGTCATTTGCACAGAGTCTTAATTAAACCGGAATGGGCCTAGCTACCGGTCTATGAGTGTTTAACAAATGCTAATGATGGTCATTAAAGTTAAACTAATCACGTGCGTTAATTAAATGACATCGCTACAGTGCATCTTCCTCGTCGAGAAGTGGTGAAGCTCCTCACCAGTGGTGGGGACTTCAGCGGTCAGTAGTATGGTCATAAATGGGCTATATGGCCTTGCGCGAACTTCCAGCGAGTTGGCGCGAGCTAATTTGGTAGCTAGGGCCGCCAGCAGCGAGTCCATGCGGTGGCACTAGAGGGAGCATTGCATAGCATTTGCACACGGCACTAGAGTTGTCTACGGGTGGTGGTCGACTCATCGGATGCATGGAGCTCGGGGATGAGGCAAAAGTCCTAGCAACGATGACCCGATCGGCAGCGAGGGGAGCAACATGGAGGCCCTGCTGAAGAAGATGACGCCGCTTGGTGGGGCTTGGAGGAGCTTCGGAGTCCTCGAGTGATGCCTCACACGCACACAATCGGATGGTGGAGCGATAGTTCGCCGAACTAGCTTCCGGCGGCGGATCGGCCAGAGACAAGGACAAAGGGGCTCGATTGGTTGTGAGGGGAGGTGAGTAGGGATGAGAAGAGACCGATGCGTAGCTGGAGCTCAGTGCAGGGTTAAAACTTTCGGAGCCAACAAGTTTCGTTCACCAGCGAAAGGGGCGAAATCCGAAATTTCGTCCATTTCGTTCAAAATTTCGAACAAAAAAATTCAATTTTTTGATGATATTTAGCTAAAATTTGAATAAAATTTGAATAAATTTCAAATAGAACCGAATTCGGGCAGCCGAATAAAACATATTTCGGTACCCTCCGAAAGGGACGAAATTTCGGACGAAATCCGAAATTTCGGACGAAAGTTGTTTCCTGGCTCAGTGACCGTTGGTGCCATGATGGTCTGCAATGGCCAAGGCAACGAGTTGGCCAGGAAACAGGCAGGCGCCCGTGGGAGGATTGGCGTAGTGATGTGTCGGGTGTCATCACGGCTACGCGACACAATGACCTGCAGCATGGAAATGATGGAACAAGGTGGCTTGGGCTGAGATGTCGCGACGAGGAGGAAGGAAAAGGGCAGCCGGGCATGAGAGCTCAAGCGTGCTGCTACTGTAGAGGGGATGGGGTGTCGCAGGCATGACGTAGTGCCGGGAATGCCAGAATGGGTAGGGCGCTGGAGTGGTGTAGTATCGGGCGAAGGACGAGGCGGCTCAACGCGTGGGCGCATGCGGCGCAGTGCAGATGCGTGCTGGATGCGTCTAGGCGTCGCGGGCCGGTATGGGCCATTCCAAGCTAGGCCAGAGGCCAAATGGGCTAGGCCCAAGAGGGAAAAGTTACGGGTGGGTCACGCCAAGCCCAATAGAGATTCAAACTTTTGAAATTTTGAGATTTGAGCAGAATTTGAATTGAAGTTTTGAATTCAAACACAAATTTGAATTTTTCAACTTAAGTAAATTCTTACAATCCCAAGATGTGATGTTACACATACTAACTCACGAAATTCAGAGAACTTCTGCTTTCATGAAGTCCCTGTTCGTCCGAATGTTCATATCTTGCACATTCAGGATATTATTGCTCCTTATGGTCAAAAGTTCCTCTATCTGTGGGAAGAGTACAATTTTTATTAATTTGATAATTTATGTTCTTTTTAATATCCATGTTAGTCCCGTGAAAACAATGTGTATATAGTGTTGGTTACAAGTTTATGTCCATATTCTAATTTTTATATAATATTATAATAAAAAACTAATGGTTAAACTTGTGCCTTCGGTAATATTACATTGACCACGGGGAAAAATTAATATTATATTACTCCAAAAGTGTTTTACTATAATTTTTATAAATTCATTATCTTTTTTAATACCAAGATTTTTTAATGCAATCTTGATCTATAACCTAAATATGCTAGCTTCAATTTCACGTGGCTTGCGGATGATATACACTACTCCAATCTCTACTTGACTAGTGCGACAACCATGAAATAAATCATCTTCATTTTTGGGCTCTGCATTGTTGTAGTCGAGCACTATAATTGTATTGATGAATTAACTAAATAAGTCATCTTCATTTTTGGGCTCTGCATTATGCTATTAGCCATCACCCTATGTGACATGCTCGCTATGATCAATGCGCACACATGCCTTGTGGTTTGATAAATACATTGTTACTCACCATTCGTTTGATGTGTCGAGGCACTATATATACATAGGGGTGCAATCAGTTTGGACATTTTTTGACCGACCACTTGACCGAACCAGTTCGGATGGTATTTTAGAAAAATAATCGGTAACTGGATGGTTTTACCGGATATAGTATCGGAATCGGATAGTGATTGTCGGAATCAGAATCGGAAGAGTAGTTTTTGACGGATAGAAGAATATCTAGATATATAATCAGTAATATCCAGTGCTAGTTATTCAGTAATACCCGAATTGGTAAAGGATTTAAATTTTTATTTTGGGTTTTAATTTTCAGAAAAGCCTAGAAATTAAAATAAAAGCTAGAAAATAGCAGGAAAGTCTAAATAAATCCCAGAAAATTCCCATAAATTCAGAAAAAAGTAAGGAACCTAAATAAAATAAGTTCAACTTGTTTTAGACACAATTACTCAACTAAATTAATAACTTGCTCTCTAGGCTTTAATTAAAGGATTTAAGAAAAAGGAAATTACTTTCTAAAGAAATCCAATTAAATAAATAAGTAAAGAAAACCAAAATTTTGGGATGCCACAATAATACTCCTCAGGAAGTGGTTCCAGATGACTATTCCGTTCATTATTGTTGATATATATCTGGCACTATCCGTGTCCGACTCCGACTTCGAGAAAAAAAATATGGTATAAGATATAGAATAAGCAATTACCGATCGTATTCGCTTCGATTACACCCCTAACTATACACGTTTCTTGCTATATACATCGCTTTGTATTCCCTGCGTCTCTGGGACTCGTGTTAGCTCTCCAGCCAAAACCCCATGTAATTGAACCTATAGGTGCTAAAATACGTATATTCATATTTGAAAACATATTTGTACTCATTGTGCAAGGTCCCACCAAATAAATGGGGTAGATTCTTGTTCTTTTTTCATGTTATATTCGGAATTTCTAGCCTTTAAAGCTAAGGAAATATTCACCAATTTTTATCATGACACTTTAGTTAATCATAAATTTCCTATGGCTTAATGAATTAATTTGATGTACCAATCCATATGAATAATCATATAACACATATTGAAAAAAATGCCAAGATAAGTGGAAGTCAAAGGATTAAAAAGGAAAAGAAAAGGGCTTACACCTATTGAGAAAAATCAAAATAACTGGAAGAGGGTAAGAAGGAAAAAGGACTTAACTTTAAGACTAGTGCTGTTTTTTTGTGCTGCGGTTAATGGCTTGTGGCTGCGGTCGATCACTACTGCAAAAAAGGTCATCACAGATAGTTCACAAACGTCATCACGGAGGATTTCGTGAGACGTCTAAGTTTATGGGTCAGTAACGTAATGAGGTCATCACAGATGGCTTTCGAACCGTCCGTGATGCAGTCTATCACAGACGGTTATTAACTCATAACCATCTGTGATAGTCACTACATCTATGATATTCTTTTTTATTCCTAAATCTATTCCATTTTGTTAGCTAGCCTCAGGAAATGCTAGCCATGCCCACTGAAACAAGCAGATAACATAGTATATATCCAATTCACATCCATTCATTTTAGAAACAAGACCATCCATTTCACAAATCGATTAACTGAAATGAAATAAATTATCCAACCATGAACAAATACACATATGTACGATGAAGCTCAATCTTGTCCCATTCAAATTCATTCTATATCGTGGAACTCCCCATCTTCTTTTATAATTTAGAGATCAAGAAGTACGCACGTTATCCTCAAATTTGTTTGAAGTCGGCCTGTTTCAATGGATTTGTATCGATAGACGCAACATGTCAGTAGAAAGATTAATGTCATGCATACATATATAAATTGATAAGTATGAAATAATTATTGCAAGATTGATAAACCTCAGGATCATTGGTCTTGCGGAATCGAGGAGTAGTTGCATGTTGTGGCAAACATAGAATCCACAGGTGTTGCTCGACGGCTGCTGGTGGCACTAAAAAATAGAAATTGTTAGTTTTAGAGGCATTTATTAAGAAGTGTTATATAAGATTAATATGTACTATTGAATACCAGGAAATCTGGATCATGTCGCAGGGTGTAGCTCCCTCCCTCAGATTTCCATACCTCTGCAATGTACGCGGCGAATAACCTATATGATTCCAAAAAGTTAACTCTAGTCATTAGGAAGGAAGGAAAGCCTACAATAGAGTTATCTATGGAGGAAATATATTTACCTGTCGATTAATTGTTGGACAGCTATGTAGTCGGTTTTGTTATTCTTTGTAGAACCAAGGTATATTACCCTATTCCATTTTGGTATAATTACAATTAGAATCTAGTGCAACCTACAAAGGTATATCATCATGGTTATTAAACCTAAGTTCATGTTGCTTATAATGTACAAATCAACAAGTGTAGCCACTAGTGCGCACTTACTTTGGGTTGTAGGGCATAAGTATGAATTCGTTGTTGTGTTGAGCCACCGATGCCTTCGTCATATAATTCTCGATGAAGGATGCATCCTCCTTGATGATATCCATAGCGACCAAGCATGGCTCGAGAAAAAAACCAACGGGTGATTTCGTTAATATGGCTTCAGTCACCATGAATCTACATATATACACAAAAGCAATGAGTTACATATGACATTTATCAGTATTACATTAATATAAATCGTGATTATACACACTTACAGTGTCTAGCATCGAATGAGTGAGGCGTTCAGAGTATCGAGTGTGAAGAGAAAGAATAAGTTCTCGAAGGTCACCGTGAAGACGCAGTCATGAATATCGTGGTGAAGATGATGTGGACTGAACTTGACGGTGATACCCGAGCACCGTTGTGCCTCCAGGTTGTTGGCCTGTTCTATGAAGTATATATGCAATCTTTAGCAAGCCAATCCTAGGGTTAGGAGGTGCTCTATCAGGATGACCAACGGCTCATCTAGCATGAATTTCTGGGCCAACGGCTAGTAGAGGATATCATAATCAGTCTTCTTTGATTTGCCCTTGCCGCCCTTGCTGCCTTGCTGTAGGTCAACTTCACAGTAGTCGACCGGGCACAAGATGTAGATGCACCGAGCCCCTACCGCATTGGTGCGGGTAGCTCCGGTGTGGATAGCCCCCGTAGACTTGGCACTGGTGCAGGTAGCTTTGGTGCGAATAGCACCTGTGGACATAGCATCAGTGCTAATAGCTCTACAGACTTGGCATCAGTGCAGATGGCTCGAGTGGACTTGGCACCAGTGTAGATAGCTCTCGTGGACTTGGCATTGGTGCAGGAGCCACTAGGCAGATGTCCCTCTTGGGCCACTAGATAAATGTTCCAATGGCTTGCCCTAGAGTCACAACCTCATCGTTGGGGGCATCTATAGTGGGACGACCTCGAATTGGCATGAACACCATCCACATTCACTTTTGCAAAACCTGGCTCTAGAGTTACACCATGCACCAAGGCCCCGGGACCAGATGGATATGCCTGGCCCCAACAGCACACAGGGCAACAGAGGCATATCTCATTTGGAGCCACCTATATAACGATACAAAATTAGCTACTCTAACATACCTATCAATAGATCAAACATTCCAGAGATAATAATTATTACCAGTATGTCATTGATAAGAAATATGTGGTCACTTTCCGAGGTAGGGTTGGACGCGTAGCTACTCCGACGGTTGGGGAGCTAGCTAGCATAGGAGCAGCAGGGGCTTCTTGCTAATTTTTTCTATACCTTTGCATCTCATCTCTAACATAATCAACAATCTCCCCTCTATGGGATGCCTTAATCTCCTCTTGTAGCTATTCCTTGTGCTTAGCTTTGGCTCTCTTCCTATTCCGGTACGCTTTGGAGTCCTTTGAGAAATCATATTTCCAAGGAACACAAAGACTTGTGTTACCCGGGTGCTTCTTGTTTCCTAGGGCCATGGAGAGTATATCTCTCTCTCTAACTGTCTGGAATGAGCCATGGGAAGATTCTACACTCAATGCTTCCTGCAAGAGCCTGACATGTTGTTTCACTTCCTTTGAAGTTATAGAGTAATTACAAACAAGGTAGTTCGATATCTTACTAGGCAGTAGGATACTTCCTCATCTACAGGGTTTGGAAAGGAGATGGCCCCTAATGACACGGTAGATGACCTCGCTCTTATCCTGTTTCAGGTGGGCTCATCAGGGATCCAAGCAAATATGGGGAGGTATCCTGCAGGATTGCCTGCTCATCCTCTTTCCTCCATTATAGAATTTTACCCACATACCTAGCGGTACTGAGTTTGTGGGGGTCGTGTTTTTTGCTTGTAGGGCCCAGTACATCGTACTTTCACTCCTAAAATTATCTATTATCTTTATCGCCACAAACTCTTGCCATTGTGGTTCTAGGAATGGATACTTGTGGAAGGGTGTCATATCCTTCTCCACATATTGCTTGACAATCAAGCTCTTGAAGTTCTTCGACACTTTGCACGCCACTAGCAACGCATGTTGTTTCACAGAGGTCTTGTGTTCTTCTGAGATCTCAAACAAATTAAAAACTTTCATGACCTGCTCATTTTTCCGATCTTCGATCACGGTCTTCCATGAATCAAATGTGATCTCAATCTGTTCTCGTGCAACTATTCCAACCAGTCTCCGGAATGCGGATACTACTCGGTGAGGATGGGTCCCAGATGCATCGACATTCATGATGGTAAATCGACCCTCATACCTTTTCAATAGTCCTATTCCTTTTTGAAATTTTCCAGAGGACGGTCCATCACACGCATCTAATGACGATGACAAAGAATGAGCAGACAATATCTTCAAAAGATAATAGAAGTGAGTAATTCTTGAACCAATTCTTGGTGAATTTAGAATAATTCTAGCAACAAATGTTTGACATGAGTATAAATAAACATCCCTTGGCACAGATGAGCTACACAGGTCATAAAAATAGGAATTCATGCTTAACAGAGCAAGTAAGTGGGCTACAACGATCTACATAATGCACAGATTGATTTAATTGATTTGCTCTCAGGTGTCGAGTTTCACCTACTAGTAGCAGGGCCTCCTCGACACAAGGGTCTAATATGATAAATTATTTATGTAACAATTTCTCTAATCAGTCAAGCTATGAACTCTAGACTACATTACTGGATATCTAAAGACAAGCAGCAGTAAACATAACAATGAAATACAGACAAATATCAAAATTATTTACTTCAAGTAAATTGCTCTAACAGAGATGTTCAGATATGTGACTTACTAACCAAAAACATGTCTAGTAAGAATCAGTATATAAAGATAACAACTCAGCTCACAACCTAACTCAATATCACAAATTGTCACATAAGAATTTTACGTTGATCAAATTCTTCATTGAGCAATCACAACACCCACAAACTATCATGCAAAGTCCCCCAGATTTGCAAGTTTCAAAGATAATAGAACCAAGATTAACTAGCATAGCAAACTGAGCGTGATAGTAAATATCAACGTACAGAGGAAAACTCACATCCGCAATGGCAATCTAAGCCACTGAATTGACGATGCCGGGGAGGAGGGCTGCCGGAATCAGGGGAGGCAGGACAGGCTCGGGGGAGGTGGCATCAGGCTTCGGGTAGGCGGCGTGCTCGGGGAAGGAGTGCCGTCGAAGTTGGGGGAGGAGGAGGAGTAGGGCGATGGGTTCGGGGAGGTGGCGACTGGCTCGGGATAGGCGGCGTGCTCAGAGGAGGAGTGCCATCGGAGTCGGGGAGGAGGAGGAGGGTGATGGGCTCGGAGGAGGCGGCGGTGTTAGTGGGAGTAGTGTTAGTACAGTGGGGACAAGCCCTAGTGCGCAATACATATATATAGGGGAATAATCATATACGATTCTAGTTAGGAACTGTCTGTGATATTCATCATCACAGATGGTTCTCAAGTAAAACCGTCTGTAATAATAAAATATCATAGACGGTTTTAATTTATAACTGCCTGTGATGATAAATATCACCGACATTTTTACTTTAAAACCATCTATGATAATCCCTCCTCACATTCAGATATATATCACACATTCTCATATACATAAATGCAAATTCACATATATATCACACATTCTCATATACATAAATGCAAATTCACATATATATCACACATTTTTATATACATAAATGCAAATTCACATATATACATATGTATATCACACATTCTCATACACATATATAAATGTAAATACAGAACATATCACACATATACCTTTCATTCATCATTCCACTTGCTTGTTTCCTTTTAAAATTAACCCTTCATGATGATTGACGCGTATGTAGCTAGTTTCATCACGTTGTTCTTCCTCGACCCTTATGCCATTTTCAAAAGGAGGCAACTCATCAAATTGATCATATTCTTCCTCATCCACTACATTCTCAATTCTGGCAATACTACTTTTTTTCATGAAGAACTACGTAGCACTTCTTCTTTTCCTGGTCGGTTACATAGAAAACTTGAACAACTTGGTAAACGAGTATGAATGGTTCATCTTTGTATCCTACATATTTGAGATCCACGATAGTGACACCGTACTTGTGAACATTCACTTATGGGAGATGGATCAAACAGCATCGAAAAAAGGGGATCTTGAAAAACACGTAGTTGGGCTCTCAAATTTCCTCTATGAACCCATGGTAGGAGTTCCTCAATCCATCGATACTGAACACATTTATACGGACACAACTATTCTAGTTAGTGCTCTTTACGTCCTGAGCCTGCGTATAGAATGTGTACCCATTTATGTCATATCCTTGCCATGTCACAACTATAAATATTGGCCCTTTTGCCAACCATGTCAGCATATCACTTGACGAGCTCCTAATGAGTCACTCCTTCAACCATTGGTTTAACCAACTGTTGTGTTGTTTCATGATCCAAACATCTGGCCGCTCTAGATTTTGTTGCAGAAGCACACCCATCCTCATCCTGAAGAGCATCTAGTCCTTCGGGATCGATAACCTTTTGAGCAATTGTATTAAAGAAATAACACAGTCTCATGATTGTCTCTCGGATGTTGATCGGCAAAATATTTATAACTGCAACAGGGAGCATCTGTGTCATCAGCTCATGACATCATGAAATTTTATGCTAATTAACTTCAAATCTTCCATCAAAATAAGTTTCTTCATGTTAGCAGAGCAACCAGATGGAACTTTTACACCATACAAGCATTGACACAGTTCAGTTTTTTCGGCCTTGGATAGAGTGTAACAAGCAGGGAGAACATAAGTTTGTCCTTTGTCGGTCTTTGTCGATGCTAACTCAGACTTGATGTCCATATCAACCAAGTGAAGCCATGTGTTGATACCATCCTTTATTTTGTCACGAATGTTTAGTAAGAGACCAATTAAGCTGTCACATACATTCTTCTCTATACACATAACGTCGATGTAGTGGTGAACTTCTAGGTGCTCCTAATAAGTTAAGTCCCAAAACATTGGTCTCTTCTTCTAGATGTTTTTTCTCATGGGTCGTCAACTTATATCCCTTTTCGAGCACAACATCTGAATCCTTAACTATATCATAAACCTCTTTTCTGCTTAAATTCCTTTGAGCTAAACTGTCCTCTTTCTCTCTGTCAAATTGTTTCTTTATCTTATAGTATGTGTGAGCTCTCCAAAGGAACCTATGGTGACGCATGTACATGGTTTTACACGAGTGCTTCAGCCACACTCTCGGTATCATCTAAGCAGTGAGTATAGGTTTTGGCCCCTTTTATACTCTGGCCCGACGGGTTAGCAAGGGTAGAATAATCATTTATGGTGCAGAACAACAAGGAGCGTAAAGTGAAAGATTACTTCGGCCCTTGGATAAGTGTCGATAGAAAAATATGCTTCTACTTCATAGACAACCAAGGAGGAATGTTGTAAATGCAGAAAGTCATGGGCCAAGTGCTATGTTGGCTACCCATGTTACTGAAAAGATTCATTCCATCTGTACTCAATCCAACCCCTATATTCCTCGGTTCTGTATCGAAGTCTGCAAACCTCATATTGATATTTCTCCACTGGTAGAATCAGCAAGGTGTCTTAGCATTCCATCCTTCTTATGCTTGTTCAAGGGCCAACGCAGCAGTTTGCCTCCTTTGGGTTTGCAAAAAAAACCGCTTCAAATGGGGAATTATAGGAAGATACTATGCCACCTTAGCAAGAGGTCCTTTCTTCACCTCTATTCCCTCATCGTCATCTAATTGATTCTTACACTTGTATCGAGATGCGTTGCACACTGGATATACATGCATATTTGCATACTCTTTACGGTAGAGGATACAGTTGTTCGGACATATATGTATTCTTTCTACTTCCATTCCCAATGGACAAATAACCTTCTTGGCTTTATAGGTGATTTTGAACAACTCGTTTTCCTCGAGAAGCATGTCCACTAAAAGACCTAACAGCGCCGTGAAACTCTTGTCGAACCAACCATTGCTGCCTTCAATTTCAGCAGTTCAAGCACGGCTAATAACCTCGTGTACTTTGACTTGCAACACGTGAACAAAGATTTCTCTGAGTCTTCCATCAAACCCCAGAATTTAACATACTCTCCCTCATCACAATTCCCTTTTGCATCGCGAAGCATCTGATCCAGATTATCATCATACAACCTACCTGAATTGGAACCACAATCGACATCATCCAGCGGCATATCATTGACTTCATCAGTGATGTTATTATTACTACATTTCTGTGTAATCTACTCTTCACCATGACTGGTCCAATGTGCATACCCTTTTTTGAAACCTCTTCGAATCAAGTACGCTTAAATCTGCGCTCGATTCTTAAACATCTTTAGATTCTCGCAGTCAATTCATAGACTAAACATATATTCCACCCCCTTATTCAACATATCCTCCTCGACAGCTCTTGTAAAAGCAGACACACCATTAATATACTCTTCACTTACATAGTTCCTAGCGTACATTCAGATTCGGTCCTATGTTACATATATAACAAATTAGTTTCCTCTGATTCTAAAGTAACAAACAATTTCTATGAGACATCAGAACCCCCATTTACCCATATTTATATGATTTAATGATACATAAAGCAGATTTTTTTACTTTAAACTACACTTTTGACCTTAGAACACTAACGGGTCAGATTTTAGGTTTTTATTTTAATAAGTAAAATAAGTCAGCTAATTCATTAAGGTTATGTTTATACCATGTATCAATGGCCAATTCTCAGTGGAAGGTTATATCGGAACAATTATTATTTATTGCAAGCTATTTTGGTTCTTTCTTAATCTTCAAAAAGAAATAAATTCCCTAGATATATACGATCTAAAGTAGCTATATGTATCAAGAATAATTAATTAAATTGAATTAAGTACAAATAGACTATGAATTGAGTAAACTCTAAATCCTAGATCATACTAGATGTAAATAATCTTCTCTCTATACCAAATAGCTAGCTAGATGTAATTATCTTCAATTTTTCTTTCACCAAAAGCTAGATCTAAATCATAACGCAATTAGGAACAAATTACTAACCATAGGTACTCAAGAAATGAATGAATCTATAATCACTCTGGCCAAATAGTCTCATTTCACCAAATGGCCGCCTCAAAGCTCCACCTCTAGCTCAAAGCAGTAACCTAAATCTAGAATTTAAGACAGAGGGTCGATGGGTCTGCGCGCAATTAATATAGTGAAATTATCACAGATGGTTTTTAATAAAAACCATCCGTATTGACTTAATTATCACAGACATTTTTAGTACAAACCGTCTGTGAAGTATCACAGACGGTTCAAATAGAAAACCATCTGTGATATGTTGGTAATATCACATGTGATTTTTTGTTAATAACTGTCTGTGATACTTCACAGACAGTTTTTACTATTAGCCGTCTATGATATTACATCTTCACATATGGTTTTTAGCACTAGCATCAATATAGATGGTCTCTAAATTAAAAAAGTCTATAATTGTTTTTAATACTGATAGTTTGGGGTAACCATCTATGATGTGACGTTTAGTATTAGGATTTTTGTAGTAGTGGATGGCTTTTGACTCTGGCATGAGTGTTTGTGTGAAACAAGCGAATACTGATAAGCCATTTCAAAAAGCGTGTCCTAATAAGCCACTTTGAAAAGACGGCAAAAAAATTGTCTTGTTTATTTTTTTGAAAAAAACCATAAATCGCAAGTCATAACTAGGAAAGTGAGGCAAAGAACTAGAAAATCAGCAAAGGAAGAGGGAAGAAATCAGCATACGAAAGATAAAGAGGACAAGGAACACATGGTCAAAGGAAGAACAGCACATTGCGCGCCGTCTATCCGTTCGTGGCTTTGTCACTCCGAGACAAGCTGGCCACCGCCATGACCTCCATCGAGCCTGCCAGAGCCACACGGCTGCATGCCCGGAGCCATACGTGACCAAGGCCAGATCTGACCTTGCCGAATTCATTCTGCCGACGACGAGCCCTCCAACTAACTCTCTCCCTAACAGATCTGCCCGATCCGGATTCTGCAAGGGGCCCCGAGATAAGGCACTGGATGAGGGGAGAGGCTACTGGGGAGGGGGAGAAGCGATGAGAGGAGGCCACAGCGAGCGGTGGCTATAGATGCTTTGATTCTAGACTATTGACGGGTGGGTGAGATAAATTGCATGAATTCCAATTCCACTTGTCGCCAAACAGCCTCATCTTGATATTAAATATTCCAATTCCGTGATTCCAGGTCCAATTCTTGAGACAGAAACCGGACCTATGGTTAAAATTATATTTGAAAAATCATACGATTCATATTCTGAAACTGAAGGTGTATTTTTCACTATCAACTTTCAAAAGCACAGATGTCAGGTGAAAAAGAGTACGAGGTGAAAAAAACAAGCAGAAGAACAGCCGTTTTGGGGCTCATAGGCACAGACGTATATTTTTTGGTCAAAATTAATACCATTATCATATATCATGACAAATTCACTAGCATATGAGAGATATATGAAAATCATACGAGTGAATATGTCAAAATTAAATATTATTTTCATATATCATGCCATTTTCATAGATCATACATTTTTAAATTATTTTTGACAAAAGATATTATTTAAAGCATATGATTTGGATATATGAATATCATATGAGTGAATTTATCATAAAATATTTTTATAGTATTGAAATTTTACAACTTTGTTCAAATGCATGATAAGAAAATTTAGTAGTCAAACGAATGTCATGTCGACTTTGAAAAGTCAAACACCACCCTTTTGTGACCAGAGAAAGCACTACTCAATTGTCTTTTCTTACCACTCCATTCTTTTTTTTTTGGACTTTTTTACTTTTTATGGTCTCTAAGAAATGACTTTGCTGGTTGTTACTTTTGTACCTTTGTATTAAGATATACAATTAAAATTATAATATAAGGAAAGTTTTTCAATGTTAAATCTAATGGTATAGTTTTATATGGCAAATTTTGATAGTTTTAGCCATATCGGTTGTCAAATTGACAGCAGAGATTTGAGGACATCGATACAAAGAACGCATGGAGTACTTGTTACTCACACTAGGCGTGTTGCATGCAGTTGTACTTGAGGAAAAGCTTTTTACCTCGTGAGGGGCATCATCTATTTCATCTATCGTCTATTTTGTCTTGAGAATAACATTATTTTGGCTCTTACTATATCATCTATACCCCCATCATATACATGCTCGATCTCAAAGGTAGGAGATAAATTGGAGGTTGTACACTACTACAAAAAGCTAAGGTTTATCACAGACGATTCGAAACTGTCATCACATATGGTTTTCTGAACCGTATGTATTTATGTGTCAGTGATAATCGAAGGTTATCACAGACATTTTGTGAGCCGTCTGTGATAAAAATAACACAGACGGTTTGTAACTAGAACCGTCTGTGAAGAAAACTATTACAAATGATTCGAACCAAAAACCGTCTGTGATACTCTCACATCACAGACGGTTTTAGTTACCAACCATCTGTGATTGGCGAGTATCACAGACGGTTGGTATATAAAACAGTCTGTGATAGTCTTTTATGGATGGTTTATACCACAAAACTATATGTGATAGTTTATTCCATACTTGAAATTTTTTCTGTTTTTTGGCTAACCACAAAAAATGTTACCTATGCCCTTTGAAAACAAGCAAATACAGTGGCAAACACAACAGCACATTCCATTTTCATTAAGATTAGAATCCACCATTACAGCATAACAAGATAACGAACCCAACTCTTTAACACGGCAAAAATATATAAGAAGCAGAGATTCTAGTAGGCAGTAGAAACTGGATGCATCGGATAGTGGCTGAACATCACCGGCAATGGAGAGACGATGGTAGCGCCACCTTTGTGGCACGACGATGAGAATGTAGAAGACACTTACGACAAGAGTGTGTTGTGCAGTCGACCGTGGTGTCACAATAGAGGCGCTAGCTCACGGCGGTAGTCGACGTTGTCGAGGAACAAGCTGGATGCATTGGATGGCGGCCAGATATCACCATCAATGGAGAGACGGCGGTAGCGCCATCTTTGTGGTACGACGGTGAGACTGCATAAAACACTCTTACGACACTTACGATAAAAGTGTGTTATGTAGTCGACCGTGGTGTCATAACAGAGGTGCTAGCTACGGTGTTCGATTTGCGTTGTCGAGGGGAGGATGCAGAAAACTAGCTATATAGTGGATGAACTTGCGTGATTGCCGCTGGAATGGTAGATGGGGAGTAATTAATAAGGGCCCAGCGGTGGAAGGAACCGGTGCCTGCTATTAGATGTGGAGAGAATGGATGGGTAAGATCGAAATCCTAGGGGATACGCTAGGGATCGGTGACGTGCCATTATCACAGACGGTTTGTTATACGGACCGTCTGTAATAGTTTCATAGACGGTTCTAATTAAAAACCGTCTATGATAATGCGTATATCATAGACGGCTTGTAAACCCGTCTGTGATAGTTTCAGAGATAGTTTTAGCCATGAACCGTATGTAATGATCAAAGCACAGACGGCTCCACATGAACTGTCTGTGATAAGACGTTCAATACAACTTATTTTGTAGTAGTGGTACCATATAGGATGTCTCTCCTTCAGACGTAAAAAGCCACTTCCGTTGTATTTGTCACTCGCACCGCGCGTGTTGCATGCAGTTGTAGGCGCTGTAGGGAAGAAATGGGAGTGCTTCTTAAATAATTTTGGGTTTTGTTAAACATCATCCGGATGTTTTATTCCTAACTATCATACAGATTTAGGACCATTGGATTAGAGATCCAATAGTCATGAATTCTACCCCCTCCCTTTGAAAAAAATCTTCCCCTTTTAAAAACAAGGGGCCCCTTGATTTCTAATTTAAGGATCACACATTTGGATGATAATTTGAAAGAAAATATCGAAGGAGTGCCTAGGCATCACCTGGATGTTTTTTCTATCTATCATCCAAAATTGTGACTCTTAGATTAGAGATTAAGAGGCCCCTTGTTTTTGAAGGTGGGAAATTTTTTCAAGGGGGAGGGGTAGAATTCAAAGGGGAGGGGGAGAATTTCTGACCATTAGATGTCTAATCCAATAGTCATAAATCTGCATGATAGTTAGAAAGAAAATATTCGAATGATATTTAATAAAACCCAAACAATCGGAGTGATGCCTATACACTTCCAATAGTTTTTGGCTTTGTTGAGTTTTCAAGGATACGCGTGAACTTTTCTAATGGCATGTAATTCATCCTGTCTAATAGTACTACATTGGATTGCATTACCATCAAATTAAACCCTCAAAACATGTGTCACATGCAGCTAGGCATGGGGAGCGCGGTGGAGACGCTGTGCGGGCAGGCTTACGGCGCGCACAAGTACGATATGCTGGGCATCTACATGCAACGCTCCACCGTCCTGCTCACCGCCGTCGCCGTGCCGCTCGCGGCCATGTACGCCTTCTCAGAGCCCATCCTCCTGTTCCTCGGCGAGTCCCCGGACATCGCCAAGGCCGCGGCGGTCTTCGTCTACGGCCTGATCCCGCAGATCTTCGCCTACGCCACCAACTTCCCAATCCAGAAGTTCCTGCAGGCGCAAAGCATCGTGGCGCCGAGCGCCTACATCGCCGCGGCCACGTTGGTGCTGCACCTGGTGCTGGGGTGGCTGGTGGTGTACAGGCTCGGCATGGGCCTCCTGGGCGCGTCGCTCGTGCTCAGCCTCAGCTGGTGGGTCATCGTCGGCGCGCAGTTCCTGTACATCATCAGCAGCGAGCGGTGCCGGAGAACGTGGACCGGGCTCTCCTGGCGGGCCTTCTCCGGCCTGCTGGAGTTCCTCAAGCTGTCGACGGCCTCCGCCGTGATGCTGTGCCTCGAGACGTGGTACTTCCAGATCCTCATCCTCATCGCCGGCCTCCTCGACAACCCCCAGCTTGCCCTCGACTCCCTAACAGTCTGGTACATAAGTTTGTCACCTGCACTGCTAGTAGTATATGTAGAGATGTCCCCACTCCCAACCTGTATGCATGCAACGAACTCATTGCCTCGTTTCTTTTCTTGGACAGTATGACGCTTGCTGGGTGGGTGTTGATGATCTCCATTGGGTTCAATGCTGCAGCAAGGTTAATATATATGCGTGTCTCACTCTAGTGATTTGTGCGTGGCACCTGTGTTCGGTAAACTGTGCTTGATTCCATTTGTTCTTTGT
The DNA here is from genome assembly GCA_036346575.1 of Dendrocalamus sinicus. Lineage (NCBI taxonomy): Eukaryota > Viridiplantae > Streptophyta > Magnoliopsida > Poales > Poaceae > Dendrocalamus > Dendrocalamus sinicus. Next base: position 21,470,373 of record CM070648.1, read on the forward strand.
TTCATTCATAGTGTGCGAGTTGGTAACGAGCTGGGCGCGGGACACCCGCGGGCAGCGGCGTTCTCGGTGGTGGTGGTGACGGCGCTGTCGTTCGTGATAACGCTGGCGATGGCAGTGGTGTTCCTCATCTTCCGGGACTACATCAGCTACATCTTCACGGAGGGGGAGACCGTCGCCCGCGCCGTCTCCGACCTCTGCCCGTTCCTCGCCGCCACTCTCATCCTCAACGGCATCCAGCCCGTCTTATCCGGTAACTACATACTCACCTCGCGCGATGGGAAGAATGGACTGATGATGCATCGAATGAGAATTTGAGAATCGGAAATTGTATATGTGTTTGTGTTACTAGGTGTGGCTGTCGGCTGTGGATGGCAAAAGCTTGTAGCCTACATCAACGTCGGGTGCTACTACTTCGTGGGTATCCCTCTCGGCGTTCTCCTGGGCTTCAAATTCCATCTTGGAGCAAAGGTAATTATTGATTTCCTAATGACTTCCCCTGAGCACGTACATAATATAGCATATATATGTTCTGAATATTTCACACTTTTCTGAGATTGTTTCTTCCTCGTAGGGAATATGGGCTGGGATGCTTGGTGGCACCTGCATGCAGACACTGATCCTGTTCTGGATAACCTTTAGGACAGACTGGAACAAAGAGGTACGCACTAACAAGCTAGCGCGGGGTGTATATATCAATGAGAACCAGTTTTTATAAGGCTGTGAAAATTGTGATATTCCTAATCGTCCCACGAATACCGATACAACTTAAATCATATCTTAAGTCGTACTCAGTAGAATCCCTCTTCTAGCCATAGAATTGTATAGAAAGGCAGTAGATACGGAAGTACTACCTAATAGAGCAGCATATATGGAAGTTTCAGTCGACAGAATGCAGATTGTTAGACTGCAAATTTGGTAGCTCAGTGGCTACTTTGTAGCTGCTATGTATGTTTTATGCTGCACTCTGTTGTGTTTTTGTGCAGGTGGAAGAAGCCAAGAAGAGACTGAACCAATGGGAGGACAGGAAGCAGCCGCTTCTAGCCGACAACTACTGATTCGCACGAGAATTGCGTGCGGATGTGCGTGACGCGCACTCCTCAATATCAAAATAAGTCTCCGCTTCCTTGACTTATATGTAAACTGTTGTTGTTAGAATACAGTTAAGAGCAGTGTTGTTTATATTTTTAAATTGTATGAACTACTCAAATCGTAAATGGATACTACGGGTGGATAACCCATCACAGCCCCAAAGACATGAGCTAAAACTTGGCTCTAGTTTGCCATCTACGAAAATTCTGACTAGAAAACCTCTCAGGTTTCATCGCATCAGAAGTACTAGCCATTGTTGTATTGCAACAAAATTGACAATAAGGCTTCTGAAATGTTAAACATGTGGGCAATATTTTAATTCTAAATTTAACAGGAGACAAATATACTAAACCACTACTACAGAAAGCCTAATACTAGACGGCCAATCACAGACGGTTTTGTCAAACCGTCTGTGATTGACACTAACACAGACGGTTTTAATTTGAACACCGTCTGTGTTAGTGGCGTCGGATAAAACGAGTATCACAGACGGTTCTTACCGATGAACCATCTGTGTGACACTAAAGTATCACAGACGGTTTTTAATAAAAAAACCGTCTGTGTTGTGTAGACTATCACAGACGGTTGTTGTTAAGAACCATCTGTTAATATTCACAGACGGTTTTTAACAAGATCCGTCTGTGATGTCCCTTTGTCTGTCATATTCTGTTCATGATCAGAGGTTAATATATAAGTACACATTGCTTCTAATAACTTAACTACAGAACTACTGAGACAAGAGATCACAAATTAAAGGCAAATTTATTAGTTTCAATTAAATGCAAATTTACTACAAAAGTCACACAGGTAAAGAGTTTCCCAGATTGTAATCTTTTGGGCTTCGTACGCTTCTTCTTCGACTTTGGGACTTGGAGGATCAGCCACTGACTTCTCGAACGCCATTAAGATTGTCTTTGTCCTCAGCACTTCCTCCTCCAGCCTGGGCAAATAATCAGTAGCATAGCCCATAATGTCGTAGAGGTATGCATGGGCAGATTCCTTAGAATCTGCTGTTTCTGCTTGATCGGCAAGGCTATCCATCAGTCTCTCCAATGCGTGTAGAGCTTCTTCCGCTTTGCGCACATTGTGGAGAAGAACTAGGGTAAGGGCTGTTTCCCTTTCTTGAGCGGCAGCGAGACGCCTCCGTCGGCGCGGATGATCAGTCGAGTGACGGATGTAAGAAAGTCGGGAAGGAGAGCGGGCGTGTGCGGAGAAGCTGCTCCGGATGCAAATTGCTGGCGCTTTGTAAGGTTCGGCGAACAATTCTTGATGAGCAGATGAAGGAAGGAGATGATCACAAGAATAGTAGAAGCCATATTGTGCGTCGTAGAAGAGACCTGGATTAGGTGCGCATATTAAACCTTTAGCATGCAGGCGGTTCGTATACCTAAACATTAATGATATAGGCGCCGTATAACGATCGAGAGGCGTTAATTAGGCGATCGAAACATGAAGCGTTACGGCAATCGAAACATGAAGCGTTACGGCAATGAAACACGCGCGGCGCTCGGCATGAAGCTTATGATGACGGTTTTATAAAAACCGTGCGTGATAATATTTATCATGAGCGGTTTTAATAAAAAGTCATGCGTGATAAGCTGGTTATCATGACGGTTTTAATTAAAGCTATCGTGATAATTCCTGACGGTTTTAGTTAAAAACCATCGTGATAATGACTAAGGCATTTATTGCGCTGCTCGGACCGCATCTGTCTTCATTTCGATCCGAGATCTAGCCATCTGCTGCGCACTTTTCACTCGGGAGGAAGCTAGGCGATTTCGGCGATTAATTTGGTGGGAAGAGGCGAGATTGAGCTTTGAATTAAGATTCAGACTTTCCTAGTTGCTGTAGATATGGTTAGTAATGAAATTTATTTTTTCTTTAATTGCATTACAATTTAGGTCTAAGTAATCCATGAGTGGTTATTGAAGATGGTTAATTTACAAAATTATTGGTTATATAATAGTTGTTGTGTTTGTAATATGAATTGAGCTAGCAAATTAAGTCTCAATATAATAAATGTGGCCGGTATATATGTAGTTATAATTAGTTAATCTAGATTTTAATACTAAGTTGTTATATATGTACGTAACGTAGGACCGAAGCTGGATGTATGCCGCGAGCCGTGTGAGTGAAGAGTACATTAATGGCGTTTTTGCTTTTATAAGAGCCGTCGAGGAGGATATGTTGAATAAGGGGGTGGAATATATGTGCTGTCCATGCACTGACTGTGAGAATTTGAAGATGTTTAAGAACCGAGGGCAAATTGAAGTGCACTTGATTCGGAGGGGTTTCAAAAAGGATTATACGTGTTGGACCAGTCATGGCGAAGTGAATGATCATATGCCGCCGGATGACATCGCCGGTGAAGTGAATGATATGCCCCCGGATGACATCGCCGGTGAAGTGAATGACATGCCGCCGGCTGATGTCGATTGTGGCTCGGATTCGGATAGGTTGCACGATGATAATCTGGATCGAGATGCTTGCGATGTAGAAAACTATGATGAGAGAGTATGTTAAATTCCGTGGCTTGATGGAGGACTCAGAGAACCTTTGTACACGGGCTGCAAGTACACGAGGTTGTCGGCCGTGCTTGAACTGTTGAAATTGAAGGCAAGCAACGGTTGGTCCGACAAGAGTTTCACGGCGCTGCTAGGTCTTTTAGCGGACATGCTTTCGGAGGGAAATGAGTTGCCTAAAACCACGTATAAAGCCAAGAAAGTTCTTTGTCCATTGGGAATGGAGTAGAAAGAATACATGCATGCCCGAACGACTGTATTCTCTACCGTAAAGAGTATGCAAACATGCATGTATGTCCGGTGTGCAACGCATCCCGATACAAACGTAACAATCAATCAGATGATGGCGAGGGAACAGAGGCGAAGAAAGGACCTCCTGCTAAGGTGGCATGATATTTTCCTATAATTCCCCGTTTGAAAAGGTTTTTTGCAAATCCAAAGGAGGCAAAACTGCTGCGTTGGCACTCGGAGGAGCGCAAGAAGGATGGAATGATAAGACATCTTGCTGATTCCGCGTAGTGGAGAAACATCGATAGGAGTTTTGCAGAGTTCGATGAGAACCAAGGAATATAAGGTTTGGGTGAGTGCAGATGGAATGAATCCTTTGATAGCATGAGCGCCGACATAGCACATGGCCCGTGACTCTGCATCTATAACCTTCCTCCTTGGTTGTGTATGAAGCGAAAGTACATTTTGCTATCGATACTTATCCAAGGGCCAAAACAACACCGGGAATGATATCGATGTGTTCCTAGCACCGTTGGTGGAAGATCTAAAAATCTTGTGGAGCGAAGGGTGCAGGTATGGGATGCATACAAGCGAGAGAACTTCACTCTATGCTCCTTATTGTTCTACACCATAAATGATTATCCTGCCCTTGGTAACCTATCGGGCCATAGTACAAAAGGTGCCAAAGCTTGTACTCACTGTTTAGATGGTACCAAGAGTGTGTGGCTGAGACACTCACGCAAAACCGTCTACATGCGTCACCGCCGGTTCCTTCGGAGGGCTCACCCATACCGCAAGATGAAGAAACAATTTGACAGAGAGAAGGAAGACGGTTCAGCTCCAAGGCATTTAAGGGGACACGAGGTTTATGATATGGTTAAGGATTTAGATGTTGTCCTCAGAAAGGGACGTAAATTGAGGGCTCATGAGAAGAACACACGGAAGAAGAGATCAATATTTTGGGACTTACCTTATTGGGAGTACCTAGATGTTCGGCTTTGCATCGACGTCATGCACATAGAAAAGAATGTGTGCGGCGACTTGATTGGTCTCTTCTTGAACATCCGTGATAAAACAAAGGGCGGTGTCAACGCGCGGCTTGACTTGGCTGATATGGACATCGGGCCCGAGTTAGCACCGACAAGCGCGATAATGGACGAGCGTACCTTCCCCTGCGTGTTACACTCTGTCCAAGGATGAGAAAACAGAAGCGTGCGGTGCTTGCATGGTGTCAAAGTTCCGTCTGGTTACTCCGGCAACGTGAAGAAACTTGTTTCAATGCAAGATTTGAAGTTAAATGGCATAAAGTCTCATGATTGTCATGTGCTGATGACACAGATGCTCCCTATTGCAATTAGAAATATTTTGCCGATCAAATTCCGAGAGACAATCATGAGGCTATGTTATTTCTTTAACACAATTGCTCAGAAGGTCATCGATCCCGAAGGACTAGATGCTCTGTAGGACGAGGTGGTGATGACTCTATGTCACCTTGAAATGTATTTCCCTCCTTCGTTTTTTGATATCATGGTCCATCTCATTGTTCACGTTGTGTGGGAGATAAAAATGTGCGGGCCCGTATTCCTACGTAGCATGTACCCATTTGAGAGGTTCATGGGAATTCTCAAGTCCTACGTACGGAATCGTTCTCGGCCGGAGGGCAGCATCGTCGAAGGTTATGCAAGCGAAGAGGTCATTGAGTTTTGTGTCAATTATATGGCTCAGATTCAATCGATAGGTGTCCTTCAATCTTGTCATGAGGGGAGGCTGAAGGGTCTCGGAACTATCGGAAGGAAAGCAATCACTCCAGATATGGACACGTATACTCAAGCCCATTTCACGGTGTTGCAACACATGACTGAAGTGGCGCCTTATGTGGACCAGCACAAGGATGTGCTTGACGCAAGAATCCGAGCGGTCGGATGTTTGGATCATGAGACAACACAACCGTTGGTTCAACCAATGGTTGAAGGAGCAAATCGCTAGGAGCTCGCCGAGTGAGATGCTGACATGGTTGGCAAAAGGGCCGACATTTACAGTTGTGACATGGTAAGGATATGACATAAATGGGTACACATTCTATATGCAGTCTCAAGATGTCAAGAGCACTAACCAGAACAGTGGTGTCCGCATAGATGCATTCAGTACCGATGGGTCGAGAAACTCGTACTATGGCTTCATAGAATAGATTTGGAAGCTCGACTATGTGGTTTTCAAGATCCCCTTACTTCGCTGCCGTTGGGTGCATCTCCCACAGGTGAAGGTTGACAAGTACGGTGTCACGACCGTGGACCTCCAACGTGTCGGGTACAAAGACGAACCATTCGTACTCGCCAATCAAGTTGTTCAAGTTTTCTATGTAACCGACCCGGCAAATAAGAAACGCCATGTAGTTCTTCATGGAAAAAGGAGAATTGTCGAAGTGGAGAATGTAGTGGATGAGGAGGAATACAATCAATTTAACAAGTTACCTCCTTTTGGAAATGGCATAAGGGTCGACGATGAACAACGTGACGAAACTAGTTACGTACGCATTGATCATGATGAAGGGCTAATTTTTAAAGGAAATAAGCAAGTACAATAAGAATGTATATGTGAAAATATGTGACAATTTTGAGATGTATATGTGAAAATGTGTGACAATTTTGAGAAGTATATGTGAAAATGTGTGATGTAGTCAATTTTGAGATGTATGTGTGAAAATGTGTGACAAAATGTATATGTGAAAATGTATATGTGTATTGGCATTTATGTATATGTGATGTATATGTGTGATGTACATGTGATGGTTGACATGAATGCAGCTGGTTGGTCTTGTATATGAATGCAGCTGTTTGGTGGTGGATATGAATGCAGCTGTGGTTATTGGTGTTGTCTTAATAACTACAGTCGCAAAGGCTTATCACAGATGGTTCGAACTTAGAACCGTGCGTGATATCAATATCCTGAGCGGTTCTAAGTTTAGAACCGTGCGTGATAACCTCCCTATATATACCCTCTGGCTAGGGTTTTCCCTGTGCGCTGCGCAGTTATTCGATCTAGATCTAATTAAATCCCGAGCCCGTCGTCGCCTCCGCCTCCCTGAACCCTCGTCGGCCGCCTCCTCGAGCCCCTGGCCGGCCGCCTCCATCGAGCCCGTCACCGGCCACCTCCCCCGAGCCCCTCGTCGAGCTTGTCGCCGGTCGCCTCCCCCGAGCCCCTCGTCGAGCCCGTCGCCGGCCGCCTCCCCCAAGCCCCTTGTCGAGCCCGTCGCCGGCTGCCTCCCCCGAGCCCCTCGTCGAGCCCCTCGTCGGCCACCTCCCCTCGATTACCGTCTGCATTATGAGCACTTTCTGTGATGGACTAGGGTTTTGAGTATTGTGAGCAGTTTCTGTGATGGACTATGGTTTTGAGCATTGTGAGCATTGTTTATTGCAGTAGCTTAATTAGTTTGCTATTTGGTACATATTACATTGGTACATTGTTTACTGCAGTAGCTTAATTAGTTTGCTATTTGGTACATTGTTTACTGCAGTAGCTTAATTAGTTTGCTATTTGGTACATACTACATTGGTACATTGTTTACTGCAGTAGCTTAATTAGTTTGCTATTTGGTACATATTACATTGGTACATTGTTTACTGCAGTAGCTTAGTTTAATTTGCTATTTGGTACATACTACATTGGTACATTGTTTACTGCAGTAGCTTAATTAGTTTGTTATTTGGTACATATTACATTGGTACATTGTTTATTGCAGTAGCTTAGTTTAATTTGCTATTTGGTACATACTACATTGGTACATTGTTTACTGCAGTTGCTTAGTTTACATTGGTACATATTACATTGCTTGTTGTGTTAGTATTTAGTATATAGTATAGGCACATAACCCCTCTCTCTGTCCACATCACCCCCTCCCTTCTCCCCCTTCCCTCTACTCCTCTCCTCTCTTCCTAACATTGAGCATCATGTTTCACTTTTCTTGCTTCCTCATCTTATCATGTTTCACTTTTCTTGCTTCCTCATTTAGTAGCGAGACGGCCAAGATTAATCTTGTGCAACCCTACAATTTGAGAGCACAAATTAACCAATCAAGGACCACTCTAGTGTATATGCCACATAGACCTTCAAGGGGCATGAAGTAAGTGACACACTCGAGTGTTCCCGTTCAATGAACTGGATACACTAGTTTGTGTCATTTGCTTCATAGAACTTCGTTTAGAGACCTTGTAGTAATAGTATATGCCGACTACTGCCGAGATGTGATGTCCACTCCACAATCCTTCTTTTCCTTCTTAAATTCAAGGCAATTTTATTACAAAAGTGCAAAAAGACATTCCCAGATTCTTCGTGAGCGGTGACATAGCGACTTCTTGATGGCGACTATCCATCGCTTCTTCCCACTTCTTTTCTTCATCTCTGGTCTGCGGATCACGTGCGCGATGCGATGATTCTAAATCATCACTACTAGCGCACGTGATCCGAGACCGAGATGAAGAAAAGAAGTGGAAGAAGCAGATGGATAGTCGCTCATCGAAGAAGCTCGCTATGTCGCCTCACCGAATAATCTGTGAATGTCTTTTTTGCACTTTGTAATAAAATTGCCTTGAATTTTGAGAAAAAGAAGGATTGTCGGAGTGAAGAATGTTGTGGATGAGGTTCCCAGATAAAGAAATCTTGCGATTGTTGCAAAAGATACATGGACCATTTGGGTGGAAAGATGAACTGTTTCATCAGGCGCATGACTGCCAATTCAAAGCATAGCATAGCATCCGAGGCACATCCGAGGTTTGCTGCTGTGTCTTGAGAAATGCCAAGAGCTGGTCTTCAGATGGAGCATAGCATCCGAGGCACATCAAGGCTGCTGCTTTGTGTCTTGAGGAATGCCACATCGAAGACCAGCTCTTGGCATTCCTCAAGACACAGCAGCACCTCGGATGTGCCTCGATGCTATGCTATGCCAATTGGCGATCATGCGCTGACTAAACAGTTTATCTTTCCACCCAAATGCTCCATGTATCTAGCCAAAAAACAGCAAATGAAGCAAGTGACATACTCTAGTGTTCCCGTTCAATGAACCAGATACACTAGTTTAGGGACTTTGCTATTTGGTTTATAGTATTAGCAACTAAAGTAGGTGCTAAGATAGGCACATCACCCCCTCTTTATGTCCATATCACCCCCTCCCCTCTACTCCTCTCCTCTCTTCCAATTCAATTGATCACTTTCTCATCTTATCTTAATAAACCCACAAAATGAGCAACATGTCACCCGCGCATTCTTCAACATCATTGCCAGAGGCGTCCGCTCCAACATCAAGACGCCAAGGAAGAGGGCTATCGAAGAAGCTCGAGGCCGACAGGACCATCATAGCGATAAGCGCATCGGGGTCCCTATCCTTCCTCAAAAAGCGGTAGCGCATTCAAGCTCCTGGTCGAATAGTTGCACGAGCGAATTGAGATCACATACAATTCGTGGAAGAACGCGTGCGACACTCAGCGTGGTGTGGACCGAAATTTTGGCATCGTTCGAGTTCCGGAAGAACACCTATACGCGTGCAACGACAAACCTACCTAGCGGCGTGCAAAGCATGGAAGAACTTCAAGAGCACGCTTGTCGGAAATACGTGGAGACGGACGAAACACCTTTTCATAAATACCCATTCTGGAACCACAATGGGAAGAGTTCAAGGCGATGAAGGCGTCGAAGATTTCAAAAGTACAAGTACGGCGCACAAGGCCCTCCGCAAAAACACACCCCACGGACTTGGCACAGCTGGGTATGCGGTAAAATCCGCGATGGAGGAAGGAGGATGACCTGGCAGCTGCACAGGACATCGCCCCGCCGTTTTCCAATATCCCGGATGATCGCGCTCGAAATTGGATTAGAGCAAGGTCATCTACAACGACATCGGGGGACGTCTCCTTTCGAAACCTGCGGACCAGCAAGTGTCCCGGCGCTGGTAAGATATCGATAGAACTACGTAGCTTGTAATTACTCCACAACCGTGCAATTGAAATGACATTTCGTGCTCTTGCGGGAAGAGTGAGTTTTGAATCTACCCTGGGATCATTCCAGGGAACAAGGGAGAATGATATGCTCTCCGTGGCCCTAGGAAACAAGGAGCACCCGGGTCGTACGAGAGGCCTTGGGCTTTATGTTCCTTGGAAACATGGTTTCCAAGATAACTCCGGGATGTATCGGCGTAGGAAGAGAAACAAAGCCGAGCGTGACGCACAGCTACGAGAAGAGATCAAGGAATCTCTTAGAGAGGAGCTATTAGCTCAGATGGCTGATGTAATCGAGAGATGTGGTGCAGAAAGCAGAGAAAGTCGCGAGCCGCTCTGCGCTCTGTGCTAGCTAGCCCGCACAACCATCCGAGTAGCTGCGCGTCTAATCCGACGCAAACCCAGGCCAAATTTCCTGCGGACGACATCCTAGTAATAATTATTATCTCTCGAATGCTTACTCCATTGATAGGCCTATTCGAGTAGCTAATTTTGTATCATTATGTAGGAGCCTACGAAGTGCAGGCTCCAAGTGAGATATGGCTCCATTCCCTTGTCTGTTGCTTGGGCGGGCATATTAAATGCAGTATCAGGGCCATGGTGCACGGTCAAGCTTTAGCGCCCGGCTTCGCAAAAATTAATGTGGTAATGTGGATGGTGTGTATGTCAATTTTGAGGTGGTCCCACTACCGAAGCCCCCAACGATGAGATCGTGACTCTAGGACAGGCCATTGGAACATTCATCCAGTGGTCCAAAAGCGACATCTCCCTGGAGGCTTCTTCACTAGTGGCAGGACCAGAAGTGCAGTGTGAACCACAGCAACATGCACTGGTGCCATCTCCACACGGGCAGTGCGAAGCAGAGCTACCTGCACCGGTGCTATCTCCACGGGTGCTATTCTCGCCAAAGCAACTTGCACCGTCTGTACCATTACAGTCGACTACCACGAAGTCGATCTGCAGTCGAGGCAGTGGCCATGGCAAATCAAAGATGAAGGATGATGACGATATCTCATACCTGCCATTGGCCCGCAAATTCGTGCTAGGCGAGCCGATGATATTCCCGCAAGAGCACCTCACGAAGCTAGGACTTGGTTGCCAAAGATTCCACACTTGGTATATGAAACAGTCAATAGACCAGAGGCAGAACGGCACTCAAGTATCATGGTCAAATTCAAGCCGGAACATTTCTTGCACGAAGTTCAGGAATGTGTCTTCCCGGTTACCTTTGACGATATATTTGCTATTTTCATGCTCAACGCTCTCGACGCCTCACTCGTTCGATGCTGGACATTGTAAGTCTGTACAATCACAGTCTCTGTTCACGTAATATCGATATATGTCACAATTTGTTGCTTTTCTGTGTATATATATAGATTCATGCTGACCGAAGCTAGATCATCGAAATCACCAATTGGTTTCCTGGACCCACGCTTGGTCGCCATTGATACCATCAACGAGAATGCATCATTCGTCGAGGACTATATTACAAAAGCACTGCTACTTCACCGCGATAAGGAATTTGTTCTTATGCCATACAATGAGAACTTCCATTGGATTTTAATTGTAATTATACCAAAATGGAACAAGGCTATATACCTTGATTCTCTAAGTAAGAACAAATCCAAGTACAGAGCTATCGCCGAAATACTCGATAGGTAAGTACATTGTACATTGTACTCTTTCTTTCCTTCCGAATGACTAATCTAACTTTTTCGAATAACGAAGGTCGTTCATCACATACGTTCAACAAACAAGTGGCTCGACGACAGCTGCAAAGCCCTTGAAACATGATCGCAATTTTCGGGTATTGGCTAGCTACACATTAATTAATCATATACAACACTTAGTAGTAATGCCACTTGATTTAACACATTCTATTTTTTGTAGTGCCACCAGCAGCAACCGGGCAACACGTGTGGATACTACGTGTGCCACCATATGAGACTACTCCTCGATTCCAGCAAGATCTCCACTCCTAAGGTTTGTCAATCTTTCCACATTTATTTCATACATGTCAAGTTTTATATGTGCGCGCGTTGATATTCCTATCGACAGGCTGCGCCCATTTCTACATCTGCATTGAAACAGCCAGATTTTGCAAAAATTCGAGGAGAGTTCATTTGGTTTGTGTGGAGTAAAGTCGTAAGATCAGATGGAGAGTTCCACAGCCCAGAATGATTTTTTTTATTGTAATTCTAAGTGCAAATGTAGTGTAGATCTTTTACAATTGTGTATTTGTTAATGGATATTTTATTTCAATTCAATGAATTGATTTGTGAAATGGATGCTTTATATTTGTGAAATGAAGTGCGTTGTCAATTGGATGTTTTATGTCTGTGAAATGAATTGAGATGTGAAATGTATCTGAAATGAAATGAGATGTGTGAATTGTATATGTTTTATGTCTGTGATTATCCGCTTGTTTGAGAGGGCATGGCTAGCATTTCTGAGGCTAGCCAATAAGCGAAATATATTTAGGGGTTGAAGGGAATATCACGAGCGGTTTTGAGTAAAAGCATCGTGATAGCTGATAATCACGAGCGGTTTTTACTTAAAAACCGTCTGTGATGATCAGTATCACAGACGGTTTTTAACTAAAAACCGTATGTGATGATCAGCTATTACAGATGGTTTTTACTCAAAAACCGTCTGTGATAATAAGTATCACAGACGGTTTTTAACTCAAAACCGTCTGTGATTATCATCTATCACAGACAGGTTTTACTCAAAAACCGTTTGTGATAGCTGATAATCACATACGGTCTGAAAACCGTCTGTGATGACCTTCGATTATCATTGACCCATAAATACAGACGGTTCACAAAACCGTCTGTGATGACGTTTTTGAACCGTCTGTGATGACCTTTTCTGTAGTAGTGCAGTGATGCAAAACTTACTACTAACAGTAGGCTACTCATCATATTTCAGAATATACGCAAGGAAAATATAGTAACAAAGTCGAACGAACACATAAACGACTTACTTTTGAGCTTGATGAAGAACAGGAAGTAGCACAGGCTTGATGTAATGCAGAACGTAGATGACGCAGTGAAGCGCGCGTGTATTCGCGTATTTTCATGTGAAAATCGCGTAACTTGTGACTTGCGACGTGCGACCGTGCCGTGACGTGGCGCGCCACTTGGCAAACTGTAAGGGCCCCAGATATTAACATCCGGATTCCTCTGTGACTTACTGCACTATTCCCTGGATCAGTAGATAGTGCTCACGATTTCTGATTCGAATATCAAAATACATATCATGCGAAAGCGTAAATGTAATAGTAAGCTTACTCATGGGCCGATTAGGCCGAAATCATTAAATTGCAGCAGCAGAAGAACGAAGCACACCGGTGGGACCTTCAGGACATGCCCACAGGCAGCCAAGCGGAGGTTCGCGACCTAGCCCTTGACATCTTCATCTTCTCGGCCAGCTTGTCCAATCTTGTTCCGAGGCGGGGTGATTTGATTTCTGATTCTGAATTTTTCATAAGCGAGCATGAGCACTCGACCCGTGCTCGTGAGCCAATACTGAATGCAAATAAATAGTATGCATGACTTAACAAAGGAGAGGCTCGGGCTATTTTTATTTTGCGTAGAGTGCTTTTGAATACAATTAATTAAAAGCCCTATGACTTAGCAATTTTGGAGCAAATCATAATGTACAAGGAAATGCATTATTAATATCGATTCAGATTCCATCCACGTTACATGGCATCGCACCATATAGCAATTTCTTCACGTTATAGCCGCTTAACTTACACCCGGACAATTCCAAACCAGGCGGTCCTTCGCCCTTCAAGTTTCCCATTCGATTTCCAATGTTTTAAAGCAGAACTATATCGATTAAGTTCCCATGTCGCCCATGACCGTGGGCACGGCTATTCGAATAGTTTTGACTCTGCGAGTTTGTACACTTTCACCACAAGAGATAATCAACTCGTTGCCCCCACGTTTCCTTAGACATGTGGTTGAGCGGACCATCACGGTGACTTTTCAAAGTATCTAGTCCTTTCTCCCATCTCACATTATGGGTGACCGCCCATTTGCGATGGGTCCCATCTGTCTTGCGGGATGTTTTCCCTGGACTCTAACGCAGCTCGGGCTCCTACTTCCCATAGCGTTAGGAAAGCGGAAAACTTCACCCCCACTGGTGTCCCTTCGCCCCTTGCCATAGCATAACCCCATCAATCCACTACCGGTGAGATGAGTCCGGGATTTCGATAAGTCTACTTAGCCAAGTTGTATTTCTGGACTTGTGGTGTCTTTATTTTACACGGGTTGGCATGACAAGATTCAGTCCTTAGTGGTATCTCGGCGGTTCTACCACAAACCACACTCTCGTGCACCACCGCCCCATACCCCGAACCATCCGCGCGGATATTAAGCATGTTGAGGTTTTGGGAATATAAAATAACCATAATCAACATACATCGTCATTACCACCATGATCGCCCAACCAATTTTCTCGAGATTAAAAGTGATGCTTGGGCGCTCTCGCGCCCATGAATATCTAAACAATACTACGCATGGCATATAATTACGGACTTATTTCCGAAAGGTTACTATTATAATTTGTGCTAGGGCGACAATGTTCACATGTTCAAATATTCCAAAGGAGGGGTAATATTAACCAAGTACACAATGGGATATAACTAGAATCTTAAATTATCATGTATTTGCATATAACATAACAGCATGCAATTTGATAATTTAAACAAAAGTAATTTGCAGAAAATGTAGGTTCAACATGATCAAAGTATTGACTCGCCTGGCGCGGTTTACCGCGGTCTTGAGCTCACTCAAAGCTATATCATTTGATGGTCTTGAGCTTCCAGTCTTTATCTTCAACTTGATCTCGATCTCGCTTGATCCATTCATTCTTCGGGACTCCAGTTTCTAACTACGCGATAAACGAATGAATCCAAATAAAAGCAAATAACTCAAAAAGATCCAAATAAATCCAAATAAACTCAATTTAGTTTTACTACGAGTTAATGGGTGATTCGGTGATTTGAGGCAAGGTTGGTAATAGCATACGATAACTTGATCTTTTTATTAATAATCTCTTGTTATTATTTTGTTATTTATCAAGGAAGTTCCAAGAGTCGGGTTAGGCCTATAGACTGGTGTAGAAGTTTAGTGCACAAAATTTATTTTTAGAGTATGTATTCCTTGCAAGTTAGGTAAAGGCAAACTGGACTGATGGATGAGATCTGTACTTATTCTATAAATCTTTTAGTCAAAAGTATTATAACACATAGATATCTTTATTAAGAATAATCTCTTATATATGTCTTTACTTATTAATTGGATTAAGATAAATAGCAGAGGCTCTTTATTTATTCATATACGGTAATTAATTAAAATTTATGTATCTTCGCTTATCGCTAGCTTAAGTTTAATTCAAATTAGGATCCATTGGTACGAGTCCCAGCTTGCTTTATATACAATTGTACTAAATTTTATTATGTACCACAGTTAGTGTTAGGATTTAATTAATAGCACTATTATTAGCTTGCTCATACTTTAGCTACTATTAGGCTTAGCTCCACTTCTAATTCTAGTTTAAACTTAGCTACCGGAGCAAGGCTTAGTATGTATCATTTTATGTGAAATGTTAATCTAAATACCAATTGTCATTATTAACTAAATCTAGCTTCTGATATTTATTTATCGGCGATGTACTAAGGGTGGGGTCTGCATTATGAATCCTGACTTTCCAATTTAAGTATGTATTTCATTTAATTTGGTGTTAGCATGAATCAATAACTATTTAAAGCTTAACCACAAGTCAGTTGCATACAAGGCAGCCTCTATTTCAATTTGAATATCATGGCCTAAAGGTTTGTTTATTAATGTTCACATTATTTAATAGTCAAAAGGATTCTCCTAACTGCTAGGGTATAAAGACAAGGGTTCATGGTTTAAACTTTACAGAGATTAATTTTATAACATTTACTAATATGCAAGGTTTTAGGCTTCATTGATTAATCAAATTTCATTCGCTAAGTTGTCATTCCAGGAGAGCATACACCTGACAACTTCCCTACCAAGCCTTTAATTATTAGTTAGGATTTAAAATAGACATTCAAGGCATATTGTTCACTGGCATATAAGGATTAATCCATGGTTAAATATTTAAGAAGCTCACTTATATCTTAAATAAATTCTTAGCATCATTTATGAATTAATTTCTACTTTTACCATGATTTTTCTTCACTGGTTCGGTTAGCAAAAGAAATAATCCCACATATTCTAAACTTTGCGGTAGAGGGGGATCGAACCCGGGCTTCTGTCATGACAGCGCGCCCAGATAACCAGCCGAGCAAGCGATTCTACCTGACGGGGTAGACGTAGGAAACTCCTTTGGACCGAAACTGCGGTGTCCAGAACAGGCGGGCTCGGGGCAGCGCGCGGCCGACGTCATCGCCGGTGAGGGGACACCGGAGAGGCCCAAAATGGAGACTCGTGCGGACGGGGAAGCTGCTGAAGGTGGTGGCTCCGGCAATGGGGCGCTGCAGCGGGCCGGCGGCGAGCATGGGCGGCGGCGAAGGCACGCTCACGGCGCCGACGGTGTACCGGCGTTGGGAGGCCCGGGCGGCGGTGGGGAGGTGTTGTTGGCGTGGTGAGGGTGCTTCGGGTGCGTGGAATTGGGACACCATCCGCCGTGGAGGGAGAATCGACGGTGGCGGCGTGGAGGGCAAGGGCGGCCGCCCTTGAAGAAGGTGGCCGATTCGGGCCGGTTTTCTAATTAGGCCGGAGAGGAAGGAGGTGGTAAGTGGGGGCGCGTAGAGGAGTGGTCGGAAAGGTGGGCGCGCGGAGGATCAAGACGGCGTGGGCGCCGGCGGTGGTTTCCAGTGCTAGGCGGGAGAAAGACCGGGAGGCGAGCTCTTATGGTCTCGGGAGGCTGCAAGCGGTGGCGCACATGAGAAAACCATGGGCGAGGGCTGCGCATGGAGGCCACGCGGCAGAAGAATGCTGCGCATGGCAGAGAGGAAGCGGCGCTGGCGCTCACGGGGGAGGAAAGAAGAATCGGAGGGGGGGAGAAGGAGGCGCGGGCGCTGGGCCCGCATGGCGAGAGGAGGAGGCGGGGTTGGGAGCGGGGCCGCGCGCCGAGGGAGTTAAGCGAGGAGGCGTCGGAAGAGCTGGGCCGGGCCATTTGGCCGGCCACTGCATTTTTTTGATATATATATATATATATATATATATATATATTTGTATAATTCAAGTCTTAATTTCTTTCTTTCATGCTCCACTAGATTTTTGTATGTATTTACTTTTAACATTTATTTCATAAGTACTAATTTCTTATCATGTTTAGACATATATACATATATACCCATAATTGTTGACATATTTGATTGGTTTACTTCTTTAATATTTATACCATTATCTTTAGGTACAAGATTTCACGGTCTAAACCAAATTTTCTCCCTTACCTTTTTGGATCATCTTTTCATATTCATATTTACAAATTTTTGTTTTCCATTATTTGTACATTCCTTTTTAAGGCTTTATTAATATGTGTCTTTCTCTTTTATTAATTCTTCAATTTTTTTTGAACCTCAATCAAAGTCAGGAAAACACCATAAAATCCAAATTTCAATAAAATATATTGCAAAATAATTCAAGAACTTTTATATCTTCAAATTTAAATTTTTAGGATGTTACAAATCTACCCCCCTTAAATGAATCTCGACCCCGAGATTCTGATAGAGCAAAAAGAAAGGGGTGGGGTTACATTTGCTAGCAATGGGTTTCGGGGTATTGCTTGACATATAGTCCTCTAGCTCCTCGGGGAGACTAAGATCTGCACATTAGGGGTTAACACGTGGAGAAGTCAAAAGGGAAGAGAGAAGCCTTGTTCTTCTAGATAAGTCGTAGACTTCCAAATACTTGCTCTTTGATGTTGTTGTCTTCATGCCGTCGTGGAATGGAGTAGTTGCATCGTCTATTGGACATATGGTGGTCATAGAATTCACACTGATAGGTGGGTAGCAATGGTCTGTGCCGTAGGGGTAAACAGAAGGGGAGAGGACCTGCACTTAAAGGAGGCAAAAAGGGAGGGAGGAGATCTTTATTCTTTTGGAGAGGTCGTCATCTTCAGGGTGCTCGCTCCTTGATTTTGCCGTAGTTGTTTTTTTTTTGACATTATATCTCGTAGTGCTACCCCCCTTAAATAAATGACGATTGTCATTAATCATCCAATGTACTCTAGCTGTCTTGGTTGTCACGAGATTGGCGGGTGGTCTTCTTCACAGTGATGTTGTTCTCCTTAAATATTGGAAGGTTGCAGAGTCTTCACATCTTCTTGATTGCACTGGTTTTGGGTTACTTGTTATTTCGTTCCTTTAGATCCGATGGGGTTTTTTTGAAAAGGTGAGAGGAAATAGCATGAGATGAGGATTAAATCGCGGAGATAAGGTGTTCTAACCCATTTGACTTTAAAGGAGAATACCCCGGAAGCTGGGGTGATACAGAAGCACACAAATTTTAAAAGCAAGCTTTTCCTGTGACTGCGAAATAGGACGCCCGAGGGCAAGAGGCATTGCACAGGGCCAAATAAAATCTTGCAACCATACAACGTCTACTCGGGGAGAACACATAAGATGCACAGGGTTCGTTTGCCTAGTTCGTTTAGAACGAGACCACCTTGTCTTCATGACCATCTTTGCCGTTCCTAATCTTAAATTTTGGAGCAAGGGTATGAGAAGGTGAATAAAAATTTTCCTTTAAAATCCATAGAAGGACGAGGAAAGTATTGGGAGGTACTTAGTACTCATTTTTGTAATTATTCTGGAAATACAAAACCTTATAATACCCTTTTTTTTATAGAGGTACACTAATCTCCCTAATTTTCATCAATGCTTTGATTCACTCCCATATGATCTTCATATGTAAGGCCTAGAATCCAATGGTCTTGATAATTTAACTTCCATTTTTACAATTTGCTCTTTAGGCTACCTTCCTTCAGTACAGTATTATTGCCGTCTGAAACTCCAAACAGCGGGTATATTTATTTATCCGATTCACCGATTATACACTTCCTATCGTGTCTTTTCAATTTCATTAATCCAGCTATGGGTATCTAATCTTCACATAAATCCTAGCTTCCACCATAGATTTATATTTCACTATGTCCATATAATCCCAATCTCAGATCTATTATCCGCCAACTTGATCAATTCCTCAATCTAATGGAAGTCTAATATTCCTTATCTTAGATCCACCGATGATTTTTGTATCGAGACTTCCTAATAATCCAGTCTGATGTTATTAATTTGACTCCATAATTTGCTTCTTTAGAGATCAACCTAAATCTTTGCTACCTCAAATCTGCTTCATTATTTTATGTTATCAATCAGGTTTATACTCCAATAGTTATGATTATATCTCCCATTCCTAAAATTTTCATTTAATCCATCCAGCTACCGATCATATCCTATTATTCCATTATTGTTTCCTCCTAGGACAAAACTATTTTTTTTTAAAATCAAGTTTTAAGGTTAATCACTATGATTCTTGGCCCTAAGCGTGTTTTCAACGATAATTTACAAGAGGAGTACTGGATGTTTTTATCGCTTTGACTTCGGGATAAGAGAGTTATAAAGGTAAAATGGCTAGGGCAGCACATAGATGAGAGGGAATCATCTAAGAGAGTTAAGAATGAGCATTATAACTTATATTTTTGGAAATAGTATTTTAATGAAATACTTCTAGTCATGAATCTAACGGCTAGGCTAACTAGGTCTCGACCTGCAGTCGATATGCTCTGATACCATCCCTGTAAGGGCCCCAGATATTAACATCCGGATTCCTCTGTGACTTACTGCACTATTCCCTGGATCAGTAGATAGTGCTCACAGTTTACAGTTCTGAATATCAAAATACATATCATGCGAAAGCGTAAATGTAATAGTAAGCTTACTCATGGGCCGATTAGGCCGAAATCATTAAATTGCAGCAGCGGAAGAACGAAGCACACCGGTGGGACCTTCAGGACATGCCCACAGGCAGCCAACTGGAGGTTCGCGACCTAGCCCTTGACATCTTCATCTTCTCGGCCAGCTTGTCCAATCTTGTTGCTGAGGCGGGGTGATTTGATTTCCTGATTCTGAATTTTGTCGCAAAGCGAGCATGAGCACTCCGACCCCGTGCTCAGCGAGCCAATACACAGAATGCAAATAAATAGTATGCATGACTTAACAAAGGAGAGGCTCGGGCTATTTTTATTTTGCGTAGAGTGCTTTTGAATACAATTAATTAAAAAGCCCTATGACTTAGCAATTTTGGAGCAAATCATAATGTACAAGGAAATGCATTATTAATATCGATTCAGATTCCATCCACCGTTACATGGCATCTGCACCATATAGCAATTTCTTCAGCGTTATAGCCGCTTAACTTACACCCAGGACAATTCCAAACTAGGGCAGTCCTTCGCCCTTCAAGTTTCCCATTCCCAGTTTCCAATGTTTTTAAAACAGAACTATATCCAGTTAAGTTCCCATGTCTGCCCATGACCGTGGGCACGGCTATTCGAATAGTTTTGACTCTGCAGAGTTTGTACACTTTCACCACAAGAGATAATCAACTCGTTGCCCCACGTTTCCTTAGACATGTGGTTGAGCAGACCATCACGGTGACTTTTCAAAGTATCTAGTCCTTTCTCCCATCTCACATTATGGGTGACCGCCCATTTGCGATGGGTCCCATCTGTCTTGTGGGATGTTTTCCCCGGACTCTAACGCAGCTCGGGCTCCTACTTCCGCAGCGTTAGGAAAGCGGAAAACTTCACCCCCACTGGTGTCCTTCGCCCCTTGCCATAGCATAACCCCATCAATCCACTACCGGTGAGATGAGTCCGGGATTTCGATAAGTCTACTTAGCCAAGTTGTATTTTACAGACTTGTGGTGTCTTTATTTTACGGGTTGGCATGACAAGATTCAGTCCTTAGTGGTATCTGGCGGTTCTACCACAAACCACACTCTCGTGCACCACTGCCCCATACCCCCGAACCATCCGCCCAGATATTAAGCATGTTGAGGTTTTTGGGAATATAAAATAACCATAATCAACATACATCAGTCATTACCACCATGACTGCCCAACCAATTTTTCTCAGGATTAAAAGTGATGCTTGGGCGCTCTCGCGCCCATGAATATCTAAACAATACTACGCATGGCATATAATTACGGACTTATTTCCGAAAGGTTACTATTATAATTTGTGCTAGGGCGACAATGTTCACATGTTCAAATATTCCAAAGGAGGGGTAATATTAACCAAGTACACAATGGGATATAACTAGAATCTTAAATTATCATGTATTTGCATATAACATAACAGCATGCAATTTGATAATTTAAACAAAAGTAATTTGCAGAAAATGTAGGTTCAACATGATCAAAGTATTGACTCGCCTGGCGCGGTTTACCGTGGTCTTGAGCTCACTCAAAGCTATATCATTTGATGGTCTTGAGCTTCCAGTCTTTATCTTCAACTTGATCTCGATCTCGCTTGATCCATTCATTCTTCGGGACTCCAGTTTCTAACTACGCGATAAACGAATGAATCCAAATAAAAGCAAATAACTCAAAAAGATCCAAATAAATCCGAATAAACTCAATTTAGTTTTACTACGAGTTAATGGGTGATTCGGTGATTTGAGGCAAGGTTGGTAATAGCATACGATAACTTGATCTTTTTATTAATAATCTCTTGTTATTATTTTGTTATTTATCAAGGAAGTTCCAAGAGTCGGGTTAGGCCTATAGTGGTGTAGAAGTTTAGTGCACAAAATTTATTTTTAGAGTATGTATTCCTTGCAAGTTAGGTAAAGGCAAACTGGACTGATGGATGAGATCTGTACTTATTCTATAAATCTTTTAGTCAAAAGTATTATAACACATAGATATCTTTATTAAGAATAATCTCTTATATATGTCTTTACTTATTAATTGGATTAAGATAAATAGCAGAGGCTCTTTATTTATTCATATACGGTAATTAATTAAAATTTATGTATCTTCGCTTATCGCTAGCTTAAGTTTAATTCAAATTAGGATCCATTGGTACGAGTCCCAGCTTGCTTTATATACAATTGTACTAAATTTTATTATGTACCACAGTTAGTGTTAGGATTTAATTAATAGCACTATTATTAGCTTGCTCATACTTTAGCTACTATTAGGCTTAGCTCCACTTCTAATTCTAGTTTAAACTTAGCTACCGGAGCAAGGCTTAGTATGTATCATTTTATGTGAAATGTTAATCTAAATACCAATTGTCATTATTAACTAAATCTAGCTTCTGATATTTATTTATCGGCGATGTACTAAGGGTGGGGTCTGCATTATGAATCCTGACTTTCCAATTTAAGTATGTATTTCATTTAATTTGGTGTTAGCATGAATCAATAACTATTTAAAGCTTAACCACAAGTCAGTTGCATACAAGGCACCTCTATTTCAATTTGAATATCATGGCCTAAAGGTTTGTTTATTAATGTTCACATTATTTAATAGTCAAAAGGATTCTCCTAACGCTAGGGTATAAAGACAAGGGTTCATGGTTTAAACTTTACAGAGATTAATTTTATAACATTTACTAATATGCAAGGTTTTAGGCTTCATTGATTAATCAAATTTCATTCGCTAAGTTGTCATTCCAGGAGAGCATACACCTGACAACTTCCCTACCAAGCCTTTAATTATTAGTTAGGATTTAAAATAGACATTCAAGGCATATTGTTCACTGGCATATAAGGATTAATCCATGGTTAAATATTTAAGAAGCTCACTTATATCTTAAATAAATTCTTAGCATCATTTATGAATTAATTTCTGCTTTTACCATGATTTTTCTTCACTGGTTCGGTTAGCAAAAGAAATAATCCCACATATTCTAAACTTTGCGGTAGAGGGGGATCGAACCCGGGCTTCTGTCATGACAGCGCGCCCAGATAACCAGCCGAGCAAGCGATTCTACCTGACGGGGTAGACGTAGGAAACTCCTTTGGACCGAAACTGCGGTGTCCAGAACAGGCGGGCTCGGGGCAGCGCGCGGCCGACGTCATCGCCGGTGAGGGGACACCGGAGAGGCCCAAAATGGAGACTCGTGCGGACGGGGAAGCTGCTGAAGGTGGTGGCTCCGGCAATGGGGCGCTGCAGCGGGCCGGCGGCGAGCATGGGCGGCGGCGAAGGCACGCTCACGGCGCCGACGGTGTACCGGCGTTGGGAGGCCCGGGCGGCGGTGGGGAGGTGTTGTTGGCGTGGTGAGGGTGCTTCGGGTGCGTGGAATTGGGACACCATCCGCCGTGGAGGGAGAATCGACGGTGGCGGCGCGGAGGGCAAGGGCGGCCGCCCTTGAAGAAGGTGGCCGATTCGGGCCGGTTTTTCTAATTAGGCCGGAGAGGAAGGAGGTGGTAAGTGGGGGCGCGTGGAGGAGTGGTCGGAAAGGTGGGGCGCCGCCGGAGGATCGAAGACGGCGTGGGCGCCGGCGGTGGTTTCAGTGCTAGGCGGGAGAAAGACCGGGAGGCGAGCTCTTATGGTCTCGGGAGGCTGCGAAGCGGTGGCGCACATGAGAAAACCATGGGCGAGGGCTGCGCATGGAGGCCACGCGGCAGAAGAATGCTGCGCATGGCAGAGAGGAAGCGGCGCTGGCGCTCACGGGGGAGGAAAGACGAATCGGAGGGGGGGAGAAGGAGGCGCGGGCGCTGGGCCCATGAGCGAGAGGAGGAGCGGGGTTGGGAGCGGGGCCCGCGCGCCAGGGAGTTAAGGCGAGGGAGGCGTCGGAAGAGCTGGGCCGGGCCATTTGGCCACCACTTTGCATTTTTATATATATATATATATATATATATATATATTTGTATAATTCAAGTCTTAATTTCTTTCTTTCATGCTCCACTAGATTTTTGTATGTATTTACTTTTAACATTTATTTCATAAGTACTAATTTCTTATCATGTTTAGACATATATACATATATACCCATAATTGTTGACATATTTGATTGGTTTACTTCTTTAATATTTATACCATTATCTTTAGGTACAAGATTTCACGGTCTAAACCAAATTTTCTCCCTTACCTTTTTGGATCATCTTTTCATATTCATATTTACAAATTTTTGTTTTCCATTATTTGTACATTCCTTTTTAAGGCTTTATTAATACGTGTCTTTCTCTTTTATTAATTCTTCAATTTTTTTTGAACCTCAATCAAAGTCAGGAAAACACCATAAAATCCAAATTTCAATAAAATATATTGCAAAATAATTCAAGAACTTTTATATCTTCAAATTTAAATTTTTAGGATGTTACACAAACCAAGTTCATCTTTAATTTTACTAAACCCTACACCACTCTCTCTGTGTGTTTGAATGAGATTCAAACGTTTGAATTTGAGGCTTTTTTGGGGTTTTGATGACAGATAGTTATCAGTGGGTAAATGGCTGGTTGAATGTGTCAGTTACCAGTGGGTAAATGACTGTTAAATTTTTAGTTTACAGTCTGTCTATGTATATACCTAGAGAAGTCTAAAGTGTATAACTGAGAATCTCATTGCCTCCATTTTCTTCTTTTCTGCGATCTTGTGCTTTTGTATTGTGTTGACCTTGCTGACCTTTCTTCCCGGCGTGCACCTAGAAGGAGGGAGAGCGGCTATCTCCGAACCGTTGCCATAGAGAGTACCTGTACGGGGCGGCAATAAGGTTTCTGGGTAGCGCTTCTGTGTGTCCGCTCGATTCACTGTGTCATCTATGTTCTGCACTGCATCAAGCCTGCGTTGCTTCCTGTTCTTCGTCAAGCTCAAAAGTAAGTCGTTCATCCATTTACGATTGAGTAGTTCATGCACTTTGAAAATGTGAACATCACTGCTCTTGGCTGCATTCTGGCTATTCTGGCAAATCAGCTCTATGATACGTACATGGACTATAAGTCCAATACAGAGTTGTGGGATGCACTAGAACACAAATATGCAGAGGCAGAGACAGAGACAGGTCACTAGCTCTACATGTGAGAGCAATTTTTGACTTTAGCATGGATGAGGCTAAGTCCATAGTTGGATAAGCTCATGACCTCCAACTACTAGCAGGTGAGATTGCGTACCTAGGTTGTGTGTTGCCTCCAAAGTTTGTGGTTGGGGGCATTGTTGCTAAACTTCCTGCCTCTTGGTGGGATTTTGCTACTAGCTTGAAACATAAGAGGGAAGAGATTTCTGTTAGGGATCTCATTGCAGCCCTCGATGTGGAAGAAAAAGCAAGAGTAAAAGATACACCTAGCACTTCTGACCACAACAATGCAAATGTCATAGAGAAAAAGATTGTTGCAAAGAAGTACAAATCCAACAAAACTGAACAAGACAACCAGCTTTAAGAAGAAGAAAACTGAGAAAAAGGATTTAAGGGACATCATCTGCTTTGTGTGCGGAAAAGATGGCCATATGGCGAAGAACTGTCGCTTCCGCAAGATTAGAGATGGTGAACAGCCAAAGAAGAAGGCTGTCAATGTGATCATGGGCGAGGCCCCAACTTCAGGAGGGTATGATAATGCACCTGTTGTCTTTTCAGCATGTCAATCTACTGATTGGTGGGTTGATACTGGTGCTAATGTTCATGTATGTTCTGATATTTCCTTGTTTTCTTCTTACTAGGCAGCAAGGGCTTCCTCCGTCCTACTGGGAAATGGGTCGCATGCTTTTGTTCTTGGTGTTGACACGATGAATCTGAAGCTTACTTCAGGAAAGACTGTCCTCTTGAAGAACGTGCAACATGCTCCTACAACAAACAAGAACCTCACTAGTGGTTCTCTCCTATGCAGAGATGGTTATAAGCTAGTGGATCCTGATGAATTATTGGTCCCGATCTTCACGACGTAGGATTCCAATCTTGATAACTAGCTGTAGAACAACCGATAACTTGCTGCAAGCAGCGATAACTAGTGCAACCTGACGACACGCACAAGGAGCCAACCACCGTCTCTATACGGCAGCCTGAACCAAGGATTCGCCCAACCACACTCTCAAAGAACCAACCTACGCGACCTGGAATCAATGGACCAGAGCACGGATTGGAGTGCCGATGACGCGCCGCTTCGTAATCTCCGCGAAGGAAAACACAAGAGCAAAGGGGTAGAGATCTCTCTCTGGTTTTGTTAGCACACAGCTGAACAAAAGGTTCTGTATTTTGATTATCAAAAGTCTCCATTTGCTTGGGAGCAATGGGATATTTATACTAGGAACAACCCTCCTAGATAGGTATGAACACGAAATGTAAATGAAAAGATAGAGTATGTGAACAGACATCCACGAAATGGAGTTTCCAAGAGTCTTCGCGCGGCTGTTGAGCTCCTGACCAGTCTGCACTAAATGAGTCATATCTCCCTAATGGGAAGTCGAAATGATAAGTCGTTTGTTGGGTGTGAAACTAGACTCGATAAGCTTTCCATCCATGTATACCATGCATCACGAGTTATTGTAGAATGGTACAGTTTTGCATGGAAAGTTATACCAACATTCTGTCCTGGGAGACTGTTAATCTTCAGAGTAGCGTTCACTAATCTGACCATAAATAATTATTGGGAAGTCCAAATGAGATGGGGCTGGTTGCATTGGAAAGTAGACTTCATAAGATTTCCAAAATGTCTTCATTTGCATTCATAGCTTTTGGGAATCAAAAGTTATGAACATTTCTTTCACTGGTCCGTTTTTGACTGTAGCAGTCCCAACTGGTCCGTTTTTGCTTGTCCGATTTCACCATCCGGTAAACTTGTTGCTCCAATAAACCTGAGTAACATCAATGTAGAACTTTTAGGTAGTATAACATTCTTAGAATTATTGAGACCACAATCAGTAAGGAATGAATTCACCTGTTCTTGTAGTTTCTTGGCGCGGCTTCTAGTAAGTGGCCCATGATTTGTATCTTTTATGTTAGATGGTGAATCGTTGATGCTTGAGGGATCATGCTTGGTTGGGATGACCTCATCATCCTCCCCCTCTTGAGAAGGAGTCGTCCTTGAGTCTTCTTCCAGTCCAAAGAATGGTGTTAAGTCAGCAACATTGAAGGATGTGCTAACACCATAATTCTCAGGGAGGCCAATCTTGTAGGCATTATCATTGATCTTGGACAACACTCTAAATGGACCATCTCCTCGTGGCATCAACTTGGATTTGCGCTTCTCTGAAAAACGGTCTTTGCGAAGATGTATCCAAACTAAATCTCCAGGCTCAAATGTCACCTTCTTGCGATGCTTGTTTGCCCATTCAGCATAGTACTTGGACCTTTTCTCAATTGCTTCTTTGGTCTTCTCATGAATCTTCTTAACATAAGACGCGCGCTTGGAGGCTTCCATGTTACTCCTTTCCTGCAATGGTAGAGGCAACAAATCGATCGGAGCAAGTGGTTTGAAACCATATACAACTTCAAAAGGACACGTATTAGTTGTAGAATGCACTGCTACTGTTATAGCGAATTCCACATGTGGCAAGCACTCTTCCCACTCCTTTAAGTTCTTCTTAATCAAGGCTCGCAGCAGCATAGAGAGTGTTCTATTCACAGCTTCAGTTTGTCCATCCGTTTGAGGGTGGCAAGTGGTAGAAAACAGCAGCCTTGTACCGAGTTTTTCCCACAGTGTCTTCCAAAAGTAACTCAAAAACTTGGTGTCACGGTCTGAAACAATCGTCTTGGGCATGCCATGCAATCTCACAATTTCCCTGAAAAATAGAGAGGCTATGTGGGAAGCATCATCGCTTTTATGTCATGGTATAAAATGTGCCATTTTAGAGAATCTATCAACAACAACAAAAATTGAATCTCTTCCCCCCCTTTGTCCTTGGTAAACCCAAAACAAAATCCATGCTAATGTCTTCCCAAGGAGCACTAGGAATAGGCAAGGGAGTATATAAACCATAGGGATTCTGTTTTGACTTAGCTTTGTGACAAGTGATGCATCTTTGGACAAGTCTCTGAACGTCTCTTCTCATCTTTGGCCAATAGAAATGGTCAGCTAGCAACTCATAGGTCTTTTTCCATCCAAAGTGACCCATCAGTCCACTTGCATGTGTTTCCTGTAATAACAAGAGCCTAACAGAGCAACTTGGAATACACAACTTGTTAGCTCTAAACAAAAATCCATCATGAATATGATATTTTTCCCATCCTTTTCCAATTATACAGTTTGCATAAGGTTACGAGAAGTCATGATCAGTGAGTATAGTTCTTTTATGTTTTCAAGTCCTGGCACTTTTACTTCAAGTTGATTTAACAAAATATTCTTACGGGATAAGGCATCAGTAACAATGTTTTCGTTACCTTTCTTGTATTTCACAACATATGGGAAAGTTTCAATGAATTCAACCCATTTGGCATGTCTACGGTTCAGTTTTGCTTGGCCCTTTAAATACTTCAAAGCCTCATGATCTGAATGGATAACAAATTCTTTTGGCCATAAGTAATGTTGCCAAGTCTCAAGTGCTCTTACCAACGCATACAACTCCTTGTCATACACGGAATAGTTCAGTTGTGCTCCTCCCAATTTCTCCTTTGAAATATGCAACAGGCTGTCCATTTTGCATGAGCACACCTCCAATCCCAATCCCACTTGCATCACATTCAACCTCAAAGGTTTTAGTGAAATCCGGCAATACAAGCAAGGGGGCTTCGGATAATCTGTTCTTCAATTCTTGGAAAGCTTTCTCTTGTGGCTCACCCCATTGGAAGGCAACACCTTTCTTTGTTAACTCATTTAATGGAGCAGCTATGGTGCTGAAATCTCTCACAAATCTCCTGTAAAAACCAGCAAGTCCATGAAAACTTCTCACCTGGCTTACATTTGCAGGAGTCGGCCAATCCTTGATTGCTTTCACCTTTGATTCATCAACCTGAATTCCTTGACCTGAAACAACAAAGCCAAGAAACACAACCTGATCTGTACAAAACGTGCACTTTTCAAGGTTAGCAAATAACTTTTCCTTTCTAAGCACATCTAAAACTTGCCGAATATGATCAACATGCTCCTCCAATGTCTTGCTGTAAATAAGTATATCATCAAAGTAAACAACAACAAACTTTCCAACAAATGTTCGCAAGACATGATTCATCAATCTCATGAATGTACTAGGTGCATTAGTCAAACCGAAAGGCATAACTAACCATTCATACAGCCCAAACTTTGTTTTAAATGTAGTTTTCCATTCATCTCCAATTTTCATTCTAATTTGATGGTATCCACTTCTCAAATCAATTTTAGAAAAAATCATAGAACCACTCAATTCATCTAGCATGTCATCTAGTCTAGGAATAGGATGTCGATATCGAACATTGATGTTATTTATGGCTGTACAATCTACACACATTCTCCATGAACCATCTTTCTTTGGCACCAAAATCACAGGGACAGCACAAGGACTTAAACTTTCACGCACATAACCTTTATCTAAAAGTACTTGTACTTGCCTTTGAATTTCCTTGGTTTCTTGGGGTTGGTGCGGTATCTTTGGACGGTTTGGAAGTGCAGCTCCAGGATGAGATCAATCGATGTTCAATGCCACGCAAGGAGGAAGTCCAGCAGGGTTTCCTCTGAAAAACATCTTCGTATTCTGTAAAACACGTGCAACAACACTAGGGACAGATGTTAAGTCGTTAGCTGAAAGCAATGTGTCCTTGCACACAAGTATAATCAATACTTGGTGCAGGTTTTCCTCACATCTCTCATTTCAGATTTGGTGGCTATCATCACTAAGTTCTCTCCTCTCTTTTCTTGCTTTCCCTCATGTTTGGCTTGTGGCTCTCACTCACCGATTTGTGGAGGGCACTCGAATTCTTTTTCTCTCCTTCTTTTCCACTCTCATGCCTCACATCGGAGCTCTTTTGCAAGTGTTCAGCTAGGATTTGCTGCAGTGTCATTGGTTTAAGTATCATTTCCTTGCCCTTCCACTTGATGGTGTATTGATTGGTTCGACCACAATGTAGAGATGACCGATCATATTGCCATGGTCTTCCCAACAGCATATGGCACACTTGTCATGGGTGCCACATCACACTCTACGGTGTCAACATATTCACCAATCTTGAAAGGAATTTTCACTCTTTGTGCAATCTTAATAGAACCTGAATTATTTAGCCATTGCACATGATATGGATGAGGATGTTTCAGCAGCTTTAAACCAAGCTTTTCAACCATTTCTTTGCTAGCAAGATTGTGGCAACTCCCACCATCAATGATTACCTTACATACCTTGTCTTCAACCTTGGCTCTGGTTTGAAAAAGATTGTGTCGCTGTCCATTTTCAGCTTCACTCATTTGTACACTCAAAATCTGAGTTACAACAAGAGCAGCACCAGTTTCAAACTCACAGACTTCCTTCTCATAATTATCTTCTTCTTCAATAGCTTCCTGTTCTTCCTCACTAGCAGAGTCATACTCTCCTTGGTCATTCACAATGATGGTTCGATTGTTTGGACACTCCTTTAACACATGACCATGACCTCCACACTTGAAGCATTGAATTCCACTACTCTTGGTTGAAGAACTCATCGAAGTAGATGATGAATTTGCTGATTTGTTTCTCTCACTTGGAGCAGCCAGCTCCTTGCCACTAGAAGCACCAAAATTGCTTGACCGTGCACCACCACTTGAGTTGGAAACTGTACCTCGGTTTGCACTACTTCTTGGTGTGAATTTGCTTCCACTTGGTGTACTTCTTGTGCTGAAAGATACTCCTCTGTTGGACTTCATGTCCTGCTGCAACTGACGCTTAGCTTTGCTAGCTTGATGTACCAATTCAATAAGACTACGGTACTGCTGAAATTCAACAATGCGCTGAATATTGCGATGCAGTCCCGACATAAAATGGGCAATTGATTGCTCTTCATCTTCATATACATTGGCTCTAATCATTGCCTTCTCCATGTCTTTATAATATTCATCAACATTAAGGCTTCCTTGCTTCAAATTCTGCAGCTTGTCAAATAAATCACGATGATAATGTTTAGGGACAAATCTTGCTCTCATTTCTCTCTTCATTTCAGCCCATGATCGAACATCACCTTGCCCAGCTTCTTCTCTATCATTGAGCATTTGTTCCCACCAGATTAGAGCATAGCCATCAAACTCAAGAGCAGCCATGGCCATCTTCTTCTGCTCAGAATAATTGTGCAAGCGAAAAATTTTATCAACCTTCAACTCCCATGTGAAATATGCTTCAGGATTAGACCCTCCATCGAACTTGGGCATGTTGAATTTTAGCTTGCCAAATCTCTCCTCATTGGGCTGGTTATGCCCACGATTGCCTCGATGACGACGATCATCATTATAGGGCTGTTCCACCTCTTCGTCTTCATGCTCTTCTTCAGTCCCTGTTGTGGCTACGAGCCAAACAGAGAGAGAGATGGTAGTGGAGAGTGATGAAGATGAGTATAATGGCCTCCCCCCTCCCCATGGCCTGTATTCATATATATATACACATGAGGAGTGCTTTTACAGTTATACCCTTACATCTGGTTATCCCCTCTGGGGGCAGTTATGTCATTACACATGACCTATTCTGGGCCTTATAATCTCCTACCAGGCCTGCTGGGTTTAGGTGGGGGCCACCCCTACGACAGGAGCCTCTCATGGTAAAGGGCTTCACGGGGCCGAAGCCATGTTGCCGAGTCCTTTGGCCCCCTCCGTCCCCGCGGCCTGTGAACTTTTCCAAACTTGACCCGGGGCTACACTGTAGCCGAAGCAGACACGCGCGCTCCGTCCCTCACCCTTCGAACGGGCGGCGGCGGAGGTGGCCCTAGCCGAGGTAGACGCGCGCGGGCGTTGCGCGCACAGTCGCGCGAGCGGCCCCGAGCGCGCGCAGAGCCTTAAGTGATAAGGGACGTGCTGCGACGCTCGGACTTTCGGCCGTCCACGTGGTGCAGCGTGCTTGGCGCGGTGCGGGCGTTGAGGCGTCGTGACCATTAATATGGCGGCGGACTCCCAGCAGTTGGACTTCTGCCGATTGGCCTTCCGCCGGTTGGCTCCCTTGCTGATGGGGTATATATATGGCGCTGGTGCGGCGTTGCTCCTGCGTATATTGTGATAGAAGCTGCTCCCCTAAAATGGGCCCCTGCCGCGCATCAACATTCCTGGGTGACGCTGAGCGGCTTGGGGAATGTTGATGCACAGAAGGAGGTCCATTTTTATTGGGAGCTTGATCAGCGCCGGTTATTGATAGCCAGCCGCGC
Source organism: Dendrocalamus sinicus (assembly GCA_036346575.1). Taxonomy (NCBI): domain Eukaryota; kingdom Viridiplantae; phylum Streptophyta; class Magnoliopsida; order Poales; family Poaceae; genus Dendrocalamus; species Dendrocalamus sinicus. Next base: position 21,502,415 of record CM070648.1, read on the forward strand.
TTCCTGCCCCCGCACCGCGCTTCCGCAGGCGACAGCAAGGTCTGCCCTATTTTTCTTAACAGGCCTACCTACAGTCGGTGTTCCTGATGGAGCCCGCCGGCATTACCTTTTATGTTGATGCACTGTAGGTGGCATGTTAAGGAAAACGAGGAAGATTTTGCGGGACAAGACCCCCGCCTTTCCGGCGCCCCACCGAAGTAGACGCGCACGCTCCGTCCTCGACCCTTGAGCGGGTGGCGCGGGTGGCGCCAGCCGAAAGTAGACGCGCGCTCCGTCCCCTACCCTCGAGCGGGTGGCGGCGAGCGGCACCCGGCCAGCAGACGCGCGTCGCTCCGTCCCCTACCCTTGAGCGGGTGGCGGCGAGGGTGGCGCCTGGCAGAAAGAGGCGCGCGCGCGCCGTCCCCTACCCTTGAGCGGGTGGCGGCGGAGTTGGCGCCCGGCCGGTAGAGCGCGCGCGCGCTCCGTCCCCTACCGCCGAGCGGGTGGCGGCGGGCTGGCGCCAGCCGGGTAGATGCGCGCGCTCCGTCCCCTACCCTCCGAGCGGGTGGCGCGGGTGGCGCCCGGTCAGCGTAGACGCGCGCGCGTTCCGTCCCCTACCCTTTGAGCGGGTGGCGGCGGGCTGGCGCCCGGCCGGTGAGACGCGCGCGCGCGTCCGTCCCCTACCGCCGAGCGGGTGGCGCGGGCTGGCGCCTGGCCGAATGAACACGCGCGCTCCGTCCCTACCCTCCGAGCGGGTGGCGCGGGGTGGCGCTCAGCCAAGACGAGCGTCGCGCGCTCCGTCCCGTACCCTCCGAACGGGTGGCAGCGGAGCTGGTGACCTTGCGTCGTGAACGTCGCCACGCGTGCGGTGACTTGAGATCTCGCGATGCGGTCTTGCGCTGTAAAGGTTCCTGTACCGTGCGGCCCGCCTTGGCGCGCACGGGGCACGTGGCGGCTTAGGACTGGTGGGCGGCGGGATGTGGACGGTTGCGTGCTCGCGGCCGCTCGCCCCTTCCCTAGGCAAGGGGGACACGGGGCGGGCGATGAATGGCGCAGCGTCGATGCTGTTGTGATCCCCTGGCCCTTTAATGCGCCTTTAATAGCGGCTAGGGAGCGTCGTGCTGTGACGGCCCTTGGCGCTTGTGGTCGTGGCCCTTCAGCTTTGGGTATGGGGAACAGCGCTGGACGGGCGTTTGTACGACTGCGGTCGCGTCCCGTACGCGGGCCATCGCGACGCTTCGGTACTGGGGCGAGGTGGCTTAAAGTAGCCCTCGCGACCGCGCCCGCGATTATCGCCCCTTCTTGCTTGCGCCACCTTCCATACTCGCGTAGTATTTTTTGCCGCTGGCCTCCTTCCCGGAGAAGCAATGGCGTCTGATGGCAAGCGTGGTCAGGCGAGTGGTGTCTGCGGCATTCGCCGACGGTCTTCGCGGTTGGAGGTGAAATACGCGCTCCAAGAGCGCGACCCGGCGGCGGCGGACAAGGAGTGGTTGGTGGCGGAGGAGGACGGCAAGTTCTCCGGTGAGCTAGGCCCCTCGCTCGTGACCGAGAAGACAATCCAAGGGCTTCTGCGCGCGGGGAAGTTGTCCGAGCGCCAGGAGGTACGATTGCCCACCGCCGACAAGACAGAACCGCATCCCAAGAGGTCGGAGGAGGTCGTGTTCATTGCCTTTTTGGACGCGGGGCTCCGCATCCCAGTGGCAGCTATCGTGGGCGACGTGCTGCGGACCGGGTGGGTGGCGCCAGCGACTCGAGCAACGCCGTGGCCCGGCTCGTGGTGTACAACTGGGCCTTGCGCTCGGGGGCGTGTTGGCCCAGCGCCTCGTTGTTCGCCTACCTTCACGAGGCACGGTGCCAGCGCAAGGACCGGAAGGACGGGACACTGTCGAGCTTCAGTAGCGTCACCTTTATTCTTCGTCCGTCGTGCAAGAAGCTCTTCCCGGCGAACTCAACTCGCGGGAAGTGGGAGTCTTACTGGATGAAGCGGTGGTTCTACCACCGTGTGGAGAGCGGGAGCGACCTTGAGTGCACAGGCCGACCGATCATGTTCAAGCCCTCGCCCGGCCGGACGCTCGATGATGAGGACAAGTGAAGGGCCCAGCGGCTCGTAGGCGTGGCCGCCCGCTTTAACTTGCGCGACCTCGCCGAAGAGTACGTGATGTACGGCGTGGCACCGCTTGCCCGCGACTGGTGTCTTGCCACCGAGAAGCATCGAGACGACAATGTTTCGCCATCGATCTGCCTACTGCCGGCGCCCTCCAGTCTTCGTAAGCCTCGACCGCGTCTCCCCTTTGTTCACGCGAAATGTGTTATCGACTGGTGCTATCTCCTTTGCTTCAGGGATTTGCTTGGAGGAGGCGGAGCAGGCCGTGCGCGTATTCCTAGGGCCGTACACCGGCAAGGAGCATGAGCAGCGCGCGTCTGCTGTCGCCGAGGCGGGGCTGGGGCGAATAAACCGCGTATGCGAGGCCCTGGGCCTTGCCGTGTCGGACCGTGCCACTCTAGAGGACGGTGCGGTAAAGAAGAAGAAGGCGTCGTATCGGAAGAGGGGCCGCAGTGGGGCGCCTGCCGCGCTTGGCGCGGCAGCTGCTACTGCTGCTAGCGCTCCCGAGGGCGCGGCGGACGCGGAGTTGGACTCGGTGAGGTATGCCGATTCAGGCTTGGGTGGCGCAGATGCCGAAGGCGAGGTATCTTCGGCGAGCGCCCCGGACGGTGGGTTTGCCACGAGCAGCCGGAGGGGGGAAGTCTCGCCGCCCACCGAAGTCGCCGAGGTGGAACCCGTGCGGACCGGGGATGCTGAGGTGGATCCGTTGGCCGTGGCCACTGTGGTTCCGGAGGCGCCCTCCACGGGGGCGCAGGGAGCCATGCTGCCTTTACCGACAGCGGCAGAAACCGAGGTGCCCCTGCGACAATTGCCACCGCGGAACCTTCGCCCCCGGGCGCTGCAACCGTGGGGGCTTCCCCAGCCGCGACTACGGGGGCGGTATCGCTGCTGGCTGCCCCGGCTAAACGGCCGTGTGTGCGGCCGGAGCTCCACCGGACACCGCAGGGATACATCGTGGCCACGGGCGTCAGAAGCTTGTGGGACTCCAGTGCAAGTGCCGGAGACCTTGCGGCATATGCGCCTTCTGCCCCCCTGGCCACACCGCCCGCCGCGCAGGGACAGCCATCGCCTGCCCCGAACGCGGAGGTTTCTGCCCGCGGCGGGACCATTGCTTCTACGGGCGCTTACGCCACCGCCGCCCCGCCCGGGGATGAGGGGGCGAGTCCCCGAGGCCCTCCTTCTGCTACCGAAGGTAGGGTAGCTTAGCTTACTCTGGTGTATTCTTTCATGCCCTGCGGTGCTCACCTGTAGCCTTGTTTGCAGCGCTGCTCATTCCAGAGGGGGAGCACTCGGCGGAACACGGGACCTCGCGCGTAAGCCTGCGGACTTCGTGCCGCCCCGAGACGCCGAGGCGTGGCGGGATTGTGAATAGCGGTCACGGCGTCGACCGCAAGTCTTTGCGAGCCTACGGGCGGGCGCCTCGAAGACGCCGAGGTGTCGGTGTGAGGTAAGTATTCATGCGACAATGCACGTCTTGGCTGAGCTTGCTAAGTCTTTCCCTCGCGAACACTTGTCTGGGGCAGGCTTTGCAAGCGGCCTATACTCGTGGCGGCGCTCGAGGATAGGCTGCGGGCGCGAGGAGGAGCTACGTGAAGCCTCGGAGCCCGCTCGCCCGACGCCCGCATCCGCCGGCTAAGCGGAATGCGCCGGCGAGGCACACGCCGAGGACTTGTTGCGTCGGCGCGGAGTCGGCCGCGGAGGCTGCGCATGGTTTGCGGCGGGCGGGGCGGGCTCTGGAGCAGTCGCCTCGCTAGAGAAGGAAAAAGGAGAGCTTGCCTTGACTCTAGCGGAGCGTAACCATACGCTTGACGACGCCTAGGTGGTTGCGTGGGACGCCCTGCAGATGCTGGAAGTCCACCTCGAAAGGCTTGTGGCTGGCGTGCCGGACCACGCCTTCGGCCCAGAGGAGTTGCTGCGGGCCCTTCGCTGGATCCATGATGCCGCCGACGTTGCGTGCGGGGCTGCGACGAACTTTGGCGACCACTGTGCCTATGTGGCGTCGTGCCTGGTGTGCGCCCTCTTTCGGCACCGTGGTTGCACGCACATCGCCGAGCTGGAGAACCCTCGGTGGAGATGCGGCGGGCCGGGTGATGTCGGAGAAGTCCGTGCCATTCGCGGCCCGTCAAATTCTTCTGAGTGAATGCGGGACTACAGGGATAGCGCCACGGAGGTCGAGCTTGAAAGTCCCGCCGTGGTGGGGAGCCTCGGCCAATTTCGGGCGAAGTCGCGGCGCGACGAGGGCGGCGCCGAGGTCCCGCGGCGTGGCGAGGCGTCGGCGAGGCCTCGAAGATGCGAAGGCTCACAGTCTTGGCGCCAACGTGGCTAGGTGTAGGCGTGTGTTGTAACGTCGCCCCTTAATTGAATGAATAAAGTGCGTGTTTGCTTCACGAAGCGATTACTTGCCTTCATCGGGCAGCTTCCTTCTTTGAGAGCGGCGCTCGCGTCGGCCTTGCGACCCGCGGCGCCCGGCGCGGCAAAGGGCGAGTCGTTGAACTTTGGGCCAGCTGGCCTTCTTGGCGAGGCCCGGCAGCGCTGTCATAAGGACGAGCCCGCGGGATAGCGGCTTAGAACGGCAAGGATGCTGCTGGACCTTTGTACTTGTGTGATTTTTCCGATATTGTTGACACCAATTTAGGCACGCCCAAAATATATGAAAAAAAAGCTTTTATAGCGTATTAAACATAGATGGGCAAGTTCCACCAGATGGTGGAATAGGGTTCAATGAAATAGTGTCCCCCAACAAGATACGAAAGTAATTCACTATAATACCAAGTATCAAATTTAGCGCATTCAAGCGTACACGAAGAGGTAATGTATACCTCTATAGGCTAATAGGTTGTATTCTCAATTTCTCATAAATACCTGACTGGCGACTTCGCGCGTATAAATTTAAATATTGCGTACTCACGGGGGCACGTTGTCAACTAGCTAAATTTTCCGTATATATGGATAATATACGAGAGGAAGTAAAAAAGAAACACATACATAGCACACAAAGTATAGTATCCAACCATCCGCACTAGAAAATAGAAATTGACACATACTCTTACCAAGTCGTATACACACACGGCCGGTCGAAAACATAGAACGTGAATGCACAAGCCATACGACGGATCCGGTCTTACGACCAGCCCGTAAGACCATACGACTATGTTCAAGTCTCTCGGCGGCGGCGACCGCTTATCACGTGATTTAATCACCTTCCGACCACGTTCATCACTTCCCCATGGTGAATCCGTTCAGACCATGTACACGAGTTTCACGCTGGTGAAGCCCTTCCGATCCGTCGACTTGTTTCATCGTGGTCGTAAACCACCATGTGGTCGTACCCTTCCGGTCAACCTTGAGCACAACCAACATGGTCGTAAGCGGCCGACCGACCGACTACAATTAAAGTGGTCGTAAACACCTAATGTGGCCGTAAACATCAAAGCGGTCTTAAATGCCAACGTGCTCGTAAATGCCACCGTAGTCGTAAACATCAAAGCGGTCTCAAATGACAACGTGGTCGTAAACCGCCGTGATCGTAAACTACAACGGGGTCGAAAACCAAACTCCGACTACCGACCGCAGCTCTCATAACGTGGTCGAAGTCCGTTGACTACCCAACGTGGTCGAAAACCAACCTCCGACTACCGACCGCAGCTCTCATAACGTGGTCGAAGTCCGCCGACTACCCAACGTGGTCGAAAATCCAGCTCGACCTCGCGGCGCTCTCATAGCGTGGTGAAGCCCGCAGAATACCCAGCGTGGTCGAAGTTCTCAATAGAGCTCCGATTACCGACCTCAGTCCTTACAGCGTGGTCGAAGGTCTCCGATTACCCAACCACGACCATCACACCGTATTTAACTTCTGGCCATTCGAAAGCGGACCCACCAGATTTCGACTAGTGCCATATTACGACCATGTTGGTTTGAACTCGTAAGTTCGTCCACGTTAGTCTACACCTGTATTACGACCATGTTGGTCTAAAGCTATATTTCGACCACGTTGGTCTACGCCTATATGTCGACCATGTTGGTTTACATTCGTAGTCGACCACATTGGTCTTCACCCAGGTTACGACCACGTTGGTCTGAACCTATATTTCGACCACGTTGGTTTATATTCATAGTTCGACCACGTTGGTTTAAACAACTCATAAGTTCGACCACGTCGGTCTACACCTATATTACGACCACGTTGGTCTAAAGCTATATTTTGACCTCGTTGGTTTACACTGCGTGAGTCGATCACGTTGGTCTAAACCTATATTTCGACCACGACGGTCTACACCTATATTTCGACCACGTCGGTTTATATTCATAGTTCGATCACGTTGGTCTATACCTGTATTTTGACCACGTTGGTTTGCACTCGTAGTCGACCACGTTGGTCTCTACCCAGGTTACGACCACGTTGGTTTAAACCTATATTTCGACCACGTTGGTTTATATTCATAGTTCGACCACGTTGGTTTAAACAACTCATAAGTTCGACCACGTCGGTCTACACCTATATTACGACCACGTTGGTCTAAAGCTATATTTTGACCTCGTTGGTTTACACTCGTAGTCGATCACGTTGGTCTAAACCTATATTTCGACCACGACGGTCTACACCTATATTTCGACCACGTCGGTTTATATTCATAGTTCGATCACGTTGGTCTATACCTGTATTTTGACCACGTTGGTTTGCACTCGTAGTCGACCACGTTGGTCTCTACCCAGGTTACGACCACGTTGGTTTAAACCTATATTTCGACCACGTTGGTTTATATTCCTAGTTCGACCACGTTGGTTTAAACAACTCATAAGTTCGACCACGTTGGTCTACACCTATATTACGACCACGTTGGTCTAAAGCTATATTTTGACCTCGTTGGTTTACACTCGTAGTCGATCACGTTGGTCTAAACCTATATTTCGACCACGACGGTCTACACCTATATTTCGACCATGTCGGTTTTTATTCATAGTTCGACCATGTTGGTCTCCACCTGAATTACGACGCGTCGGTTCATAATTATATTGCGACCACGCGGTCGATACCCATAGTAAAGCCACGTCGGGCAATTGCGGTGGCGACCACGTCGGTTGATGCGGTATTGTAACCGTGTGGTTCTACGGTTATGATTCAACCACATGGTTTGGCCATGGTATCTCAGCCACGGCCGAAGCTATGTGTATTCAAATAAGAAAGCAGCGGTTGCGGTGCTCCAATAGTCCACGTCGGCACTACCACAACTAAGAGCGGTTCTAGCGATTTCCAACCACCCACGTTCTCTAGCGCCCACGTCAGACACATCTGTACTCTTATGTGTGCCGTATCGGCAGTTGTCAAAAAAGTATGAAAAAGAAAATTAAGAAGAGAGGTTGCCATAACTTCCCTCCACGGGTCACCCTCACTCCCGCTCTATAAATGGGGGATCAGGTGATCAAGGAAAGGAGGTTCGGAAAAAGGGGGAGGAGCGGTGGAGAGGAGAAAGGACAGCCAGGCTGCTTAGCATCAACAGTCAAGAGCACCGTCAGGCTGCCGGAGTGTGGAACAGCGGCGACATCCATTCGTCGATCCGTTGGACAAGGTGAGAAGCACCTCCTTCCTTCAGGGACCCTTACTCCCACTCTGGTTTTAATCTTCCCCGGCGCTCTCGGCGACGACCGAATCTACCCTGCCTCCATGATGAAGGCCTCATGCGCAGGCTGGCTCACTTGAGCAAGTTATCATGAGATGTATTCGAGGCCTCATGGTCGGTCTGGTCGGTTGATACTGATCACCATGGGAAGAACTTTGTTCTTCGACTCGGTCGATTGATCTGAGGCCAAGAACAAGCGCTCAAGTCATCATCATACAAAAAATGGACTCCTCGCTATACTCTCACGCAAGGGTTACGAGCAACAGCGCTGCCGTGAGTTGCAGGAAGGGCGCCAAATTCCATCCCCATGATAAGTCTGTCCTTGTTCACGATACATAAATATGCCTACATACAAGCTCCCAATATTCATAAACAGTATGCAATGTAAAAAAAAAGGGTTTCTTTTGCATGCATCATAGCTACGACCATCCTCAAAAGGTAGCTAAGACCATCCAAAGTCCATAGTTATGATTTTATGAAGATCCAATAGCTACGACCATCCTCAAAAAGTAGCTAAGACCATCCAAAGTCCATAGTTATGATTTTATGAAGATCCAACAGCTACAACCATCCTCAAGAAGTAGCTAAAACCATCCAAATTCTATAGTTATGATTTTATGAAGATCCGACGACAAGATGGAAGAGCCTTTCTTCTTTTCTTTCGCAGTAGTTATATGTTGTAATTTGTTGTAATATTTACGTTGGAATTCTTAATCAGGGGTTTTCTCGCAAAGAGATGTAATTAACGGAATTTTATGTAAATGTATTAATTCTGGAAGTAATGGACCTGCAATACCTGATTCCTTTGTCTCATTTTCAATTAAATATAATTAACTTGTCTCTAATGATGTGGACGCGGATTCACGCTCATTTTCCCGTCATCAGATTCTGGCACGCCCGGTGGGACATACTTTTCCCCTCATCTTTGAATTCCAACATCAAAGTGCAACATATGACGTTTAAATTGATCATGTTGCTGATATATATATATGTGTGTATGCAAGAAGCTTAACATATGGTTTTCTTTATATGAAGGGATGGCGGGGCGAGTTCAACAATTCGTCACGCTACGCTTTGGGTCGCTGTGGCTAGACGTACCGGTGGGGCCTTTTCAAGCTACCACTAGTGCAAGTTCACTGCAAACCACAGCTGTGTCCCCGGCTATAGCAAACCACGAGCATGAAGTAACTTCTGCACGTCAGGATGGGTTCATTCCTGTCATGTCCAAGTCGGCCAAAAGGAGGATGAGGGCAGCAGCAAAGGCTTCAGGAGCCACCTCACATGATCAGCATCTCAACATACGTGAGGCCGGTCACTTTGACTCGGTTCCTGTGGGCTTTTCTAAAGAAGCATGCACCAGGTATGGAAGCCATGAGTCATCATCGAGGTTTCATCGCGCAACACTTGATGAGTGGCCTATCCGTGTGAAGCGGGTGGGTCCATCGAAAAGGACGCCATGCGGACAAACTGCGACTTCTTCCCCAACAACTACTAAATCAAAGGGAGTGCCTTCTCCGTCAACACCGTCTACAATACAGGTGGCAAATGTGCACCCAGTATTGAAGGCAAATGTTTCATCAACATTGAGCACGAGCCCATCCCAGATTTCTCATAAGTTGCTGGGGGCAAGCTCGTCAAAGCATGCCCTAAGCATCGAAGGGGTGGGTCCTTCTCGGACTACAGCTATGACTACGTCACCGACGCCAAAAGGAAAGGTGGTGATGCTGGACCAACCCCATTGTCCACAGCCAAGCGGCAAAGGAAAGGCTGTGATGATGGATGAACATTACCACCAGCAGCTCGTGAACAAATGGAAGGTTGCAATAACAGAGTATGCTGCGTCCGAAGGAGGGCCATGTCATGCACAAACTCAACTCCGAGCTGATGCGCCGGAGTTCATCCCCTCGCTGGGCAACAAACCCAGCAGGTCCATGCCTAAACCGAACCACAAGCATACGCTCCTGTGGCAAGGAGTGTACCTCACTCCTGGTGACATCAAGATGGGCCGCGTGAATCCGACGGCTACAAACTCAGATCCTTTATCGTCATCTACCCCAATTCCACGACCTTCCTTTGATGGCTCATTTTCTCCGTCACGGCATCGTCGTCGTCAACGCAATGCTCGGCGTGCGTGGGTCGATTTCCCTGTGGCAATTGACCCTGTCGTGGCAAGACATCAACGCGAGCAAGTGGGCACCACCATTTGGAACAGGGTAAGGAAGAACCGACTGAGGATTCGAGGAAGGATGAATCCTGCCCTGGATTCATATATCACGAGTATCTGCAAAACCTTGAGGAGATGCTTCCAGGCGCATCCGCATCTGCAAATGATGTTGGAGGCGCTATTATGCGGCGAGCGGAGGCCTTCACTAAGTGGCCAGAGTACCAAGAATTCATTGAACAAGACCCTCGGCGACAAAACTATGTCACTCAGGCTGCTGTGCACGTGCAAAGCGAGAAGCCTACAACAGAGGGAGTTGGCGTCTGAGTGACTCTAAATCTAGCAAAATTCAAGGGACAAACTCTCCTTCATCAAGTCATGGTGGCAATACCCAAGTGGTGAAGAAGCTAGCAAGCACACCCAAGAAGGCGGCAACAATGATGGCTCCTTGGCCAACTCGAAAGAGGGCCTCAAAAAATGCAGCTGAGGTTTTTCTTTCGATGCCAGTCGGAGTCACCGAGGTGGCGGATGATACCATTGAAGCATCTTCAACATCGACACACTTCAAAAGAAAGAAAGCCCGAAAGAATGTTGTAATGGGTCATCGTCCTGTAACTCGTAGTCAAGCAAATTCGGGTAATGAAGAGCATGATTCGAATTACTCAGGGTCTCATAATCCCCTCCATAGTAATTCATCTTCCTCTCCTGAAAATGATCCCCAACATGATATTAACGCTTATGAATTGCGTTCCCGTAGTTTTGAGCTAAGCTACGCAGAACAAGTTCTTGTGAGAAATGAAACACGTTCAGTTGAGGAGCAGCTAGCCCAACTTACAACTGCACTTCAGCAAAAAGAAGATGAGTTGGCTACTTTACACAACCAAATAGCTAATAATACAAGCGGGATAATGACATACATGCTCGCAAGTCATCATAGTCATCAATCATCACCTGCAATTAGCCTTGAGGCGATCAAAAGATGATTCTTTGAGGGTGAAAGCCAGTATATGCAAACTCATTACTCGATCGTCCGGGTATGTTATGCCATACCCACCGGACGTTGACATGGTGTCTTTCCCAAGCAATTACCGCCACCGCAATTCAGCAAATTCAATGGAACGGGTCTCCTCATGAGCATATAGCTCATTTTCTTGCAACTGTCAAGATCTGACCCATAACGGCGCACTTCTCTTACGACAATTTGTGCAGACGTTATGCGGTCCAGCCTTTACATGGTATAGTAAGTTGGCACGAGTTCAATCAAGACATGGGAGCAAATGCAAGATACTTTTCTTAAGCGCTTCTATAGCACTCAAAGAACCGTAGGCATCACCGAGTTGACCCAAGCAGAGCAAAGAACAAATGAAAAGGCTACGATTTTATTAACGGTGGAGAAATTTAAGCCTCCATTGCCCCTGACCAATTCCGAGCGAGCGGTGCGGATGTGCATGAATAATCTGTGCCCTGACATGGCTGTTTATTTGCAAGGTGTACGACCTATCACTTTTGAAGAGCTTTCCTCTAAAGCTACAGATATTGAGAATTACATGCAGCATGTCGCACGTCGAACAAAGACATTCACCAAGCCTGTAGAGAAAGGCGGCCAACGTGATAAGTTGCCTGCCAAGCCAAAGCAAGTGCAAACAATGGAGACGACAGCGGTGATTCCACAGTTGCAGTCCAGGGGAGCCACCACAAGAAATCAAGAGCAAAAGGGAATGCAAGCTCGCAGGAGGCCAACCCTTAGTGAGCGACAAAACAGAGAATATTCCTTCCCAAATGAGGAGGTCGATGACTTATTTATGGGCTTACGGGAGTTGAATCTCATAGAGCTCCCTAACCCAAAAAGGCCTGAAGAAGCTGCCAAGTTCAATGAACCAAATTATTGCCACTATCATCGCGTCTTAGGGCATACGCTTAAAGATTGCTTTGTGGTAAAGGATATTATCCAGAAAATGATTGATGAAGGAATAGTTGATGCAGACCTCCTTAAAAGCTTCAAGAAAGGCATGAAAATGGTTGCAGCAAATGTCGCCACCTTTCAAGAGGACTTGGTGAGTTCCGCATCTTCAAATATGACACCAATTGATAATATAATATCATCTTATGATAAAAGAATGCTGGTATTAAAGTCTGAGTTTATTCCAACGGTTTCCTCAGGCCATGCATCATACTATGGTCGGCAGCAAAGATGCAGCTGTCAACCTAAAAGAGAGGCTTTTCATCGATGGATCCATGCCACAAAGCTCGACCCATCAACTTTTCGAAGAGTCCAAGATAGGGCGGTGGTGGCGGGAGGCGCATCTTTGCGACAAGTAATAGTACAAGGTGAAGATCCACGCTCCACGTCAAGAGTAATGCAAAGATTGACAAAGCGTGTGAGCAATCCTCATGAAGAATTCAATGTCCTCACCATTGGTGTCTTCGAGGATGATGAAGGTTCTCTTCACTTCCCTGAAGAAGAGTCTCCAGGAGTTGACCAAGTTCAACTTAGATCAGGCCGCCAGTTAGCTGATCCTCATCTTTCAGTTGGAAAGGAGCCCAAAAACAAAAATGTAACCCTAAATGAAACGACCGACTTTACTACTAATATGTCAGTCAAGTATGATGTAATCTCTCACTTGAAGAAAATACCAGCTATGCTTTCTGTGCATGATGCTTTGTGTCTTTAAATGCGATTTGCGCAAGGCTTTTGTTCTGACACTTTCTTTTCCTGAGGATTATAGGGTAGAAGTGTCGCAAACAGAGACAGAAGTAGCTGAGATTTTAAATATGACGTTCACTGAGGAGGACATGCTATTAGGTTCTAAGAAGCACAACAGGCCACTTCTCATGTTCGGTGAAATTGAGGAGTCACCCGTAAATCGCATAATGATAGATGGCGGGTCTGCCATAAATTTATTACCTTTGCGTACCTTAAAAAGGATTGGATATTCCAAAAAGGACTTGACCCGATCTAATGTGGTTATTCATGGCTTCAATCAATCTGGTCAGGAAGCTATGGGTAACATATCATTGGTTTTAAAGTTGGAAACACTATGCACATATGTGAACTTTCACGTGATCGATGCGGCTACCTCATATAATGCCCTGCTTGGCCGCCCATGGTTGCATGAAAATCAAGTCGTACCATCTACGCTTCATCAATGCATCAAATACAAAGGTGAATCAGGGGAAATAATACGGATATTTGCTGATAAAAGGCCATTCACAATAGCTGAAGCCTTCTATGCTGATGCCAAATTCTATTTCGAGCCCGTCGATAAAGTGTGCAAGCCAAAGTCAGTGTTTGTACCAGAGTCAAATTTTATAAAGAAAGGTATTGAGGAATCCTCATCAACAACAAAGATATATCAATATATACCAAGTGACCAAAGGAAGAAAGGAGATCCGATATTTCGTGTCGTGAATAAATCATCCTCTAATAAAGGTATTGAGTTTCCGACACCCTTACCTCCTTTGGTACAACATAAAATAAAACAAGCTCAAAATCAATTGCACAACTCTAACACGAGCAAAAATAAAAATAGAGTAGTTGCTCAAATAACTCTGTCAAATAAGGATGATGAATCATTACCTATTTCTTTATATGACGATAAGGTTCTTTATATGATGCAGAAAATGGGTTATGATATCATTAAAGGCCCTTCTTTATGCAACGGCCGGGGGCAGCTTGCACCATTTGAAAAGGCGCTATCCCAAGCACAACTTGAAGTCCTACACGAAGATCAAACATTAAAGGAAAAGAGGTATGGGTTGGGGTATGATGTTTGTATGACCTCGGCTGAATTTATAGACACGACGGCAGCGGCTCCACAAATGGAGGATGGAAATCAACCCACCATTGATGAATTGGAAGAAATCAATATTGGGACGCTCGAGAAGCCTCGTCCAGTTTATATCGGCAAACGTTTATCTAAGGAAAATAAAGAAGAATATCATAAATTTCTTTCGACAAATAGGGATGTGTTCGCTTGGACATATGAAGAAATGCCAGGGTTGGATCCAGCAGTGGCAGTACATCGACTCACTGTACAAGAAGAAATTCCACCGGTCAAGCAACCACAACGGAGGTTTCGACCAGATATACTCCCAAAAATAGAAGCTGAAGTCGATAAACTCATAACAGCTGGGTTTATTCGGGAAGTCAAATATCCTAAGTGGCTTTCCAACATTGTTCCTGTCAAGAAGAAGAATGGGCAAATTCATGTATGTGTAGATTTTAGAGATTTGAATAGGGCATGCCCTAAAGATGATTTTCCAATACCTATCTCTGAAATACTTATTGATTCTACTATGGGACATGAAATATTTTCATTCATGGATGGCTTTTCGGGTTATAATCAAATAAGAATGGCACCAGAAGATGAGGAGTTAACAGCATTCCGAACACCCAAAGGTATATTTTGTTATAGGGTTATGCCTTTTGGACTTAAAAATGCTGGTGCAACGTATCAACGAGCCATGACAATTGTCTTTGATGGACTATTGCACATCATCGTTGAGTGTTACATAGATGACATTATTGTAAAATCAAAACATGAAAGAGATCACTTAAAGCATCTCTCTATGGTTTTTGAACGCCTTAGACAACATAATCTGAAAATGAACCCAATGAAATGTGCCTTTGGGGTCTCTTCTGGAAAATTTCTGGGTTTTATAGTTACAAAGCGTGGAATCGAAATTGACCCAACTAAAATAGAGGCAATTGTTAAAATGCCACCACCTAAAAACCTTCATAAATTGAAGAGCCTCCAAGGTCATTTAGCATATATTAGGAGATTTATCTCAAATTTATCCGGGAGATGCAAACCTTTTTCTCGGCTTATGAGGAAAGGTGTTCCTTTCCAATGGGATCAAGCATGCCAAAATGCATTCTTAGATATAAAAAAGTATTTAATAAATCCCCCTGTCTTGGGTGCGCCAATTAAAGGACGACCATTAATTCTTTATACGGCAGCCATGCCAACATCATTAGGTGCTCTTTTGGCGCAGAATAATGTTGAAGGAAAAGAAGTGTCCTTATATTATCTTAGTCGCACCCTTGTGGGGGCAGAATGCAATTATCTAGACATGGAGAAAATATGTTTAGCATTGGTATTTGCGGCACAAAAATTGCGCTTCTATATGCTAGAGCACACTGTGCACCTCATTTCGAGAGCAGATCCGCTCCAATACATCTTAAATAAAATGGTTCTTTCAGGGAGATTAGCTAAATGGGCGATGTTCCTGTCACAATTTGACATTGTGTTTGTACCACAAAAAGCTACGAAAGGGCAAGCTTTGGCAGACTTTCTAGCTGCTCACCCTATTCCTGATGATCTTCCTATCGATGATGATTTACCAGATGAAGAGATATTTGTCACATCGGTCGCCAATCCAACATGGCAAATATATTTTGATGGTGCTTGTCGGCGATCGGGAGCGGGCGCCGGCATCATCTTTGTTACGCCTAGTGGAGAAATAATTCCATATTCATTCACTTTAACCTCGTAGATTTCAAATAATTCTGCCGAGTATGAAGCTTTAATTATAGGGCTGGAAATAGCCTTAAATATGGGATTAGACACATTGTCGGTGTATGGTGATTCCCAATTAGTTATTAACCAACTTTTAGGGATTTACATGGTAAAGAAAGAGGAATTAATGCCATATTTTCTGAGAGCAAAAGAGCTTATGTCTATGTTCACTAACTTAAGTATACAACATATCGTTAGAAGCCAAAATGAAAAGGTCGATCTTGTTGTGAGTTTGGCAGCTAGCATGTCAATAAATTCTTATGAAATAATGGGCGTGCGCATAGAGGAACGGAGAGTACCGCCAATACTCGCCGAGGAAGGTGAAACAACATCCTCTATAGCATTGACAGCGGATATTTGTGAAATTGAAGTAGGAGATTGGCGGACTCCATTTCTCGAATATTTACTCCACGGTTATTTACCTCTCGATGCTAGCGAAAGGACTAGAATCCGAAGAAGGTCAGTCCACTACACATGCATAAATGATATGCTTTATAGACGTTCATATGATGGTATCCTGCTGCGTTGCCTCGCTGGAAATGAGGTGATGGAAGCATTGAGGGAAGTGCATGCTGGAGTTTGCGGTGCACACCAATCTGGTCCCAAACTACATTACCAATTAAAGCATTTGGGCTATTATTGGCCTACAATGTTCGAGGATGCTATGAAATTTGCAAGAAAGTGTCATGAGTGTCAGATACATGCTGACTTCATCCATCAACCACATGAGCCACTGCACCCCACCAGCATGTCCTGGCCCTTTGAAATGTGGGGAATGGATATAGTCGGACTAATTCAACCGCCATCATCCAAAGGGCATAAATTTATTCTCGCAGCAACTGACTATTTCTCTAAATGGGCAGAAGTCATACCATTAAAAGAAGTTAAGGCAGAAAATGTAGAGAATTTTATAAGAACTCATCTTATATATCGCTTTGGTGTCCCTTCGCGAATTATATCTGACAACGGGTCGCCATTCAAAAATAGACAGATGGAAAAGTTATGCGCAAAATTTAAAATAAAACATCATTTTTCTATGGCGTATAATGCAGCAGCCAATGGACAAGCTGAGGCATTTAATAAAACCCTGTGCAAATTATTAAAGAAGGTGGTCTCAAAGAACAAGCGAGATTGGCATGAAAAACTACTCGAAGCCTTGTGGGCGTATAGGACCACAACACGTACACCAACTGGAATGACTCCTTACTCCCTGGTGTATGGAGGAGAGGCGGTCTTACCGTTGGAAGTACAAATTAATTCTTTGAGAGTCGCTATGCATGAGAAACTCTTAGAAGAGGAGGCTGCTAAAATACGGTTAGAGGAATTAGAGCGTCTTGAAGGGAAACGTCTTCAAGCATTACAAAACTTAGAAGCGTACCAGGCAAGAATGTCACGAGCTTTTGATAAGCGCCTCAAAAGGAGGTCATTTAAAGAGGGAGATTTAGTTCTCGCTGTTATTCGCCCCATGAATATTACACATCGGATGCACGGAAAATTTGAGCCTAAATGGGAAGGCCCTTACATCATAAAAGAAGTATATTCTAGTGGCGCATATAAAATTATTTCCCCAGATGGTGAATATTCCCCACCACCGGTAAATGGGAAATTCTAAAGCGTTACTATGCATAAAATAAAAATAATAAAAAAAGCGCTCCAATGCCTTACGAGCCTAAACTGTGGCGCAAAAAAAAATAATGATAAGCGCTCCAACGCCTTACGAGCCTAAACTGTGGCGCAAAAAAAAAAGCGCTCCAACGCCTTACGAGCCAAAACTGTGGCGCAAAAAAAAAGCGCTCCAACGCCTTACGAGCCTAAACTGTGGCGCAAAAAAAATATAAGCGCTCCAACGCCTTACGAGCCTAAACTGTGGTGCAAAAAAAAATCGCTCCAACGCCTTACGAGCCTAAACTGTGGCGCAAAAAAAAATAATAAGCGCTCCAATGCCTTACGAGCCTAAACTGTGGCGCAAAAAAAAATAATGATAAGCGCTCCAATGCCTTACGAGCCTAAACTGTGGCGCAAAAAAAAAGCGCTCCAACGCCTTACGAGCCTAAACTGTGGCGCAAAAAAATAATAAGCGCTCCAATGCCTTACGAGCCTAAACTGTGGCGCAAAAAAATAATGATAAGCGCTCCAACGCCTTACGAGCCTAAACTGTGGCGCAAAAAAGCGCCCAACGCCTTACGAGCCTAAGCGTGGCGCAAAAAGCGCTCCAACGCCTTACGAGCCTAAAGCGTGGCGCAAAAAAAATATAAGCGCTCCAACGCCTTACGAGCCTAAACTGTGGTGCAAAAAAAATCGCTCCAACGCCTTACGAGCCTAAACTGTGGCGCAAAAAAAATAATAAGCGCTCCAACGCCTTACAAACCTAAACTGTGGCGCAAAAAAAAAAGCGCTCCAACGCCTTACGAGCCTAAACTGTGGCGCAAAAAAAAAATAAGCGCTCCAATGCCTTACGAGCCTAAACTGTGGCGCAAAAAAAAAATAATGATAAGCGCTCCAATGCCTTACGAGCCTAAACTGTGGCGCAAAAAAAAAGCGCACCAACGCCTTACGAGCCTAAACTGTGGCGCAAAAAAAAATAATAATAAGCGCTCCAAAGCCTTACAAGCCTAAAATGTGGTGTTAAAAAAAGGGGTAGATAAACAAGCGCTCCAAATCTTTACGAGTGTAAAAACCTTATGAGATTAAAATGTGACATAACAAAAACAGGGAGCACTCTACAGCATTGCAAGCCTAAACCGTGGTAAAAAAAAGAGTATACTCAAGTTTAAACTGCAAGCATTAAAAAAAAGAAAAAAAAAGAAAGGGCTCTGACACTTCATTGAAGATGCCAAAGCATTGATGCTGCATGGTTGGCATATCACGTACAGAATAAAAGAAGGGTAATACTAATCCCTAGTTAGCAAAAGCTTCCTTGATATATCAGCTCCAGTATGCCGCGATATTTAGAGGAAATAAATAGAATGTTAACACAGATAGGCTCAATACAAAAGTGCTGAAAATGAAATAATATATACATATATGAGGCATGTCGAGTTCCAGATGCCAAAGTAAATAGTTTGCATCCGGACCTCGAGGGGGCATCTGTTGACACCAATTTAGGCACGCCCAAAATATATGAAAAAAAAGCTTTTATAGCGTATTAAACATAGATGGGCAAGTTCCACCAGATGGTGGAATAGGGTTCAATGAAATAGTGTCCCCCAACAAGATACGAAAGTAATTCACTATAATACCAAGTATCAAATTTAGCGCATTCAAGCGTACACGAAGAGGTAATGTATACCTCTATAGGCTAATAGGTTGTATTCTCAATTTCTCATAAATACCTGACTGGCAACTTCGCGCGTATAAATTTAAATATTGCGTACTCACGGGGGCACGTTGTCAACTAGCTAAATTTTCCGTATATATGGATAATATACGAGAGGAAGTAAAAAAAAAGAAACACATACATAGCACGGCACAAAGTATAGTATCCAACCATCTGCACTAGAAAATAGAAATTGACACATACTCTTACCAAGTCGTATACCACACACGACCGGTCGAAAACATAGAACAGTGAATGCACAAGCCATACGACCAGATCCCAGGTCTTACGACCAGCCCAGAAGACCATACGACTATGTTCAAGTCTCTCGGGCGCTGATGATCGCTTATCACGTGATTTAATCACCTTCCGACCACGTTCATTACTTTCCCCCATGGTCGAATCCCGTTCAGACCATGTACACCGAGTTTAACGCTGGTCGAAGCCCTTCCCGATCCCGTACGACTTGTTTCATCGTGGTCGTAAACCACCATGTGGTTGTACCCTTCCAGTCGACCTTCGAGCACAACCAACATGGTCGTAAGCCGGCCGACCTTCGACTACAATTAAAGTGGTCGTAAACACCTAATGTGGCCGTAAACATCAAAGCGGTCTTAAATGCCAACGTGCTCGTAAAGGCCACCGTAGTCGTAAACATCAAAGCGGTCTCAAATGACAACGTGGTCGTAAACCGCCGTGATCGTAAACCACAGCGGGTCGAAAACCAAACTCCGACTACCGACCGCGGCTCTCATAGCGTGGTGAAGTCCGTTGACTACCCAGCGTGGTCGAAAACCAACCTCCGACTACCGACCGCAGCTCTCATAACGTGGTCGAAGTCCGCCGACTACCCAACGTGGTCGAAAATCCAGCTCCGACTACCGGCTGCGCTCTCATAACGTGGTCGAAGCCCGCAGAATACCCAACGTGGTCGAAGTTCTCAATAGAGCTCCGATTACCGACCTCAGTCCTTACAGCGTGGTCGAAGGTCTCCGATTACCCAACCACGACCATCACACCGTATTTAACTTCTGGCCATTCGAAAGCGGATCCACCAGATTTTGACTAGTGCCATATTACGACCATGTTGGTTTGAACTCGTAAGTTCGACCACGTTAGTCTACACCTGTATTACGACCACGTTGGTCTAAAGCTATATTTCGACCACGTTGGTCTACGCCTATATGTCGACCATGTTGGTTTACATTCGTAGTCGACCACATTGGTCTTCACCCAGGTTACGACCACGTTGGTCTGAACCTATATTTTGACCACGTTGGTTTATATTCATAGTTCGACCACGTTGGTTTAAACAACTCATAAGTTCGACCACGTCGGTCTACACCTATATTACGACCACGTTGGTCTAAAGCTATATTTTGACCTCGTTGGTTTACACTCGTAGTCGATCACGTTGGTCTAAACCTATATTTCGACCACGACGGTCTACACCTATATTTCGACCACGTCGGTTTATATTCATAGTTCGATCACGTTGGTCTATACCTGTATTTTGACCACATTGGTTTGCACTCGTAGTCGACCACGTTGGTTTAAACCTATATTTCGACCACGTTGGTTTATATTCCTAGTTCGACCACGTTGGTTTAAACAACTCATAAGTTCGACCACGTCGGTCTACACCTATATTACGACCACGTTGGTCTAAAGCTATATTTTGACCTCGTTGGTTTACACTGCGTGATCGATCACGTTGGTCTAAACCTATATTTCACCACGACGGTCTACACCTATATTTCGACCACGTCGGTTTATATTCATAGTTCGATCACGTTGGTCTATACCTGTATTTTGACCACGTTGGTTTGCACTCGTAGTCGACCACGTTGGTCTCTACCCAGGTTACGACCACGTTGGTTTAAACCTATATTTCGACCACGTTGGTTTATATTCCTAGTTCGACCACGTTGGTTTAAACAACTCATAAGTTCGACCACGTTGGTCTACACCTATATTACGACCACGTTGGTCTAAAGCTATATTTTGACCTCGTTGGTTTACACTCATAGTCGATCACGTTGGTCTAAACCTATATTTCGACCACGACGGTCTACACCTATATTTCGACCATGTCGGTTTTTATTCATAGTTCGACCATGTTGGTCTCCACCTAGGTTACGACCGCGTCGGTTCATAATTATATTGCGACCACGCCGGTCGATACCCATAGTAAAGCCACGTCGGGCAATTGCCAGGTGACGACCACGTCGGTTGATGCAGGTATTGTAACCGTGTGGTTCTACGGTTATGATTCAACCACATGGTTTCGGCCATGGTATCTCAGCCACGACTGAAGCAATGTGTATTCAAATAAGAAAGCAACGGTTGCGGTGCTCCAATAGTCCACGTCCAGCACTACCACAACTAAGAGCGGTTCCAGCGATTTCCAACCACCCACGTTCTCTAACTGCCCACGTCCGACACATCTGTACTCTTATGTGTGCCGTATCGGCAGTTGTCAAAAAAGTATGAAAAAGAAAATTAAGAAGAGAGGTTGCCATAACTTCCCTCCACGGGTCACCCTCACTCCCGCTCTATAAATGGGGGATCAGGTGATCAAGGAAAGGAGGTTCGGAAAAAGGGGGAGGAGCGGTGGAGAGGAGAAAGGACAGCCAGGCTGCTTAGCATCAACAGTCAAGAGCACCGTCAGGCTGCCGGAGTGTGGAACAGCGGCGACATCCATTCGTCGATCCGTTGGACAAGGTGAGAAGCACCTCCTTCCTTCAGGGACCCTTACTCCCACTCTGGTTTTAATCTTCCCCCGCTCTCGGCGACGATCGATCTACCCCGCCTCCATGATGAAGGCCTCATGCGCGGTGGCTCACTTGAGCAAGTTATCATGAGATGTATTCGAGGCCTCATGGTCGGTGCAGTCGGTTGATACGATCACCATGGGAAGAACTTTGTTCTTCGACTCGGTCGATTGATCGAGGCCAAGAACAAGCGCTCAAGTCATCATCATACAAAAATGGACTCCTCGCTATACTCTCGCAAGGGTTACGAGCAACAAAACGCTGCCGTGAGTTGCACGGAAGGGCGCCAAATTCCATCCCCATGATAAGTCTTGTCCTTGTTCACGATACATAAATATGCCTACATACAAGCTCCCAATATTCATAAACAGTATGCAATGTAAAAAAAGGGTTTCTTTTGCATGCATCATAGCTCGACCATCCTCAAAAGGTAGCTAAGACCATCCAAAGTCCATAGTTATGATTTTATGAAGATCCAATAGCTACGACCATCCTCAAAAAGTAGCTAAGACCATCCAAAGTCCATAGTTATGATTTTATGAAGATCCAACAGCTACAACCATCCTCAAGAAGTAGCTAAAACCATCCAAATTCTATAGTTATGATTTTATGAAGATCCGACGACAAGATGGAAGAGCCTTTCTTCTTTTCTTTCGCAGTAGTTATATGTTGTAATTTGTTGTAATATTTACGTTGGAATTCTTAATCAGGGGTTTTCTCGCAAAGAGATGTAATTAACGGAATTTTATGTAAATGTATTAATTCTGGAAGTAATGGACCTGCAATACCTGATTCCTTTGTCTCATTTTCAATTAAATATACTTAACTTGTCTCCAATGATGTGGACGCGGATTCACGCCCATTTTCCCGTCATCAGATATGCAGATTTTCTGTCCTCTTAAGATATGCGCCGTGTGTTGACGCCGCCTCGGGTTCACCGGTACACCACATGCTGCGCGGGGATGGGATCTCCACGCTCGACGCGCGCCGTTGGCGAAGGAGTCGCGCAAGGGTTCCTTAGAACGGCGCTTGCGGGGGCAGTCCTTGGCGCCTCACCTTTTTACAGTCCATAGACGGGCGGGTGCGGAGGCGGACCTCGACGCTTCGCCTTTCTATAGGCCGTAGACTGGCGGGTGCGGAGGCGGGCCTCGACGCTTCGCCTTTTTATAGTCCGTAGACTGGCATGTGCGGAGGCGGACCTTGACACTTCACCTTTTTATAGTCCGTAGACTGGCGGGTGCGGAGGCGGACCTCGACGCTTCGCCTTTTTATAGTCCGTAGACTGGCATGTGCGGAGGCGGACCTTGACGCTTCGCCTTTTTATAGTTCGTAGACTGGCGCGAGCGAGGGTGGAAGTGCGCGCACATTCCGTTCCTCTTGCTCCTCATGACGGGGGTAGCCTCTGGTGCGCTGTGTCTTCGGCAACGCGCGCTGCGCTCACCTCCCGCAGTACGTGAGGGTGAGCCTTGCTCCGCTGCGATTAATACTCGTGTCCTCCGCCCGCGTTGCGAAACGCGTGGGGGGCCTCTGTAGTTTTGTGTATACTCCGCAGAGTGCGTGGGGTCTACTTCCACGTCGTATTTATACTCCGCAGAGTATGCACAGGGACAAGGTCCCAGGCATACGCGGAGTTCGCGTCTTGTTTAGACTCTGTGGAGTGCGTACGAAGGCGGACCTCGACGCTACGACTGTCTTTATAGTCCGGAGACTCGCGCGTGCGGAGGCGGACCTCGACGCTACGTCTTATTTAGAGTCCGTGGACTGGCGCGTGCGGAGGCGGACCTCGACGCTATGACTTTCCTTATAGTCCGGAGACTCGCGCGTGCGGAGGCGGACCTCGACGCTACGTCCTATTTAGAGTTCGTGGACTGGCGCGTGCGGAGGCGGACCTCGACGCTACGACTTTATTTATAGTCCGGAGACTCGCGCGTGCGGAGGCGGACCTCGACGCTACGTCTTATTTAGAGTCCGTGGATAGTGCGTCGCGAGGCGGGCCTCGGCGCCACGACTTTCTTTATAGTCCGAGACTCGCGCGTGCGAGGCGGACCTCGACGCCACGTCTTATTTAGAGTCCGTGGATCGTGCGTGCGAGGCGGGCCTCGGCGCCACGACTTTCTTTATAGTCCGGAGACTCGCGCGTGCGAGGCGGACCTCGGCGCTACGTCTTATTTAGAGTACGTGGGATGGAGTGCGTGCGGAGGCGGGCCTCGGCGCTCGACTTTCTTTATAGTCCGGAGACTTCGCGCGTGCGAGGCGGACCTCGGCGCTTCGTCTTATTTAGAGTCCGTGGACTGGTGCGTGCGGAGGCGGGCCTCGACGCTACGACTTTGTTTATAGACCGGAGACTCGCGCGTGCGAGGCGGACCTCGGCGCTACGTCTTATTTAGAGTCCGTGGATGAGTGCGTCGCGGAGGCGAACCTCAATGCTCGACTTCCTTTATAGTCCGGAGATCGTGCGCGGGCGTCCCCGTTGCGTCTTTGTTTATACTCGGGCTGTCACCTTTGGCTCTGGCGAGTGCACACGCGAACGTCGCGACTTCGATTTATACTCGATCCGTACCCACAGCACGGCGAGTGCACACTGCGAACGTCGTCTTTGTTTATACTCGTGCCCGTCACCTTTGGCTACGGCGAGTAGTGCGCGGACGTCGACTTCGATTTATACTCGATCCGTACCCACGGCTATGGCGAGTGCACACGCGAACGCGCGTCTTTGTTTATACTCGGGCCCGTCACCTTTGGCTACTGGCGAGTGCACACGCGAACGCGCGACCGATTTAAACTCGTCGTACACTGCTACGGCGAGTGCACACGTGAGCGTGCATCTTTGTTTATACTCGGGCCCGTCACCTTTGGCTACGGCGAGTGCACACGCGAACGCGCGACTTGATTTATACTCGATCCGTACCACAGCTACGGCGAGTGCACACGCGAACGACGTCGTCCTTGTTTATACTCGTGCCCGTCACCTTTGGCTACGGCGAGTGCACACGCACGCGAACGCGCGACTTCGATTATACTCGATCCGTGCACACGGCTACGGCGAGTGCACACGCGAACGTGCGTCTTTGTTTATCTGCGAACGCGCGCGCTGGCCAAGCTGCGCGCGCCTCCCGCCGCGTGCTGCGCGTGATGAAGAAAGATTGGTGACAAGCGGCGATCTTCATTACATCCCGTTTGCGGGTAAGCAAATACTGAGGGGATATACTAACCGTTTGTCCTTGGTGCGGCGAAGCCTCTAGTCGCTAGACATTTGCGAGCCCGCCAAGGCGCTCGATCGCCCCGCGGACCCCGCGCTGTGGCGCCAGACTCTAAGGCGTCGTTGGGCTTCGCGGCGCGGTACTTGGTGCACGGCTCGATGCGCGGGCCATATCTGTCGCCTCGGACGGTGATGATGGTCCGGGACCCGGATCTTCATGCATAGATAGCCGTGATGTGGTACCGCGCGAAGGAATTGAGGATTGGGCGCCTAATATGGCATTGTAGGGTGCGGAAGGTCGACCACGTCGAAGGTGGCATCTTCGCCCGCACATTGTCATCTTGGCGAAGGAGATTTGAAGACCTATTTGGCCCGGCGCGCGCGGGCTGTCCCGAAGCCTGCGGCAGATTCACGAGGCCTAGGCGGCCGAGGATCCCCATCCGTCGAAGGCGCGGCAAACAATACATTCGCGGAGCTACCGCCGTCCACCAAGGCATGCCCCACGTCGCATCCCGCGATAGTGACCCGGATGACCAGGGGGTCCTGATGAGGGAAGTCCACGCCTTGGGCGTCGTCGGGTGTGAATGTAACTTCGTGCTGCGCCCAGTCCGGCGGTGTTTGTGCTGGGTATGCCGCCACGTGATGTAGTCTTCGCGCATAGGCCTTCTGCTGCTGTGCTGAGGTGAATTCCAGCGCAGAGCCTCCGGATATGACGTTAATGACCCTGCGGTGGATTGCCTCCGGGGCCTGCAACGACAGGAAGCCCTCCCGAGGCTGCTGTACGTGAGCTTGGATCCGTAAGGGGCCTTCCTGGGGTTGCATCCCTTGAGCCTGTACCTGCATGGAGGCCTCGTATGGGAATTGGACGTGGGCCACCGCAGGCGGACGTGTCTCCGGGTTCCTGTCCCTAGCGACGCTATCGCGGAGCGCCGCGATGGAGGTGCAGGCATGGGTATCGTGGTTGCCGCGGCCGTGGACTACACACCAGAGTCCCTGGTGCTGGTCGTCGTAATCTCCACGGCTTTTATCGTCGCGGCCCCGACCACGGCCGCGCCCCCGACCGCCTTGGCCCGTGGGAGCGCCTTCGTCGGAACCGCCCTCAATGTCGAGGACGTACCGGCCTCGCCTCGACTTCTGGTGGCCGCGCTTGGGCCGATCGGATGACTCCTTGTGCGAGGCGTCCCTGCGGTCGAGCGCATCCCTGGACAACTCCTGCTTACGTTTTCCCTTCGAAGAACTGTCCTTCGGCGGATCTTCGGCTTTTGCCGAGGCTCCGGCCTGGTTGGTGTCGGAGTCGTCACCTTGCCTTCGCCGCGCGTCTTCTTCCGCCCTAGCGTATTCCTCCATTTTGTCGAAGAGCTTCGCCACCGTCTTGATTGGCTTTCGCGCGTTGTACTCGGCCATCGGGCCCCGACGAAGGCCCTGTATGGCTGCATTAACGATAGTGGTTTCATTAACGTCTTTCACTTGGCATCGAATCTTGGCGAAGCGCTTGAAGTAGTCCCGGAGCTTCTCCGAGGGTTTTTGCTTCACAGCGAAGAGTTGGTCCACGTTGACTCGCTCGACATAGTTTCCTTGGAAGTTGTTGTGAAGGCGATCGCGGAGCTGCTCCCACGCGTAGATGGAACCCGACTCTATGGTAAAGAACCAAGAGAGCGCCACGCCTTGCAGCGCGAGGGGGAGTCCCGTCGCCTTTGTGGTGTCGTCTCCGCCCGCGGCTTCGATCGCGGTTTCATACACGCGCACGAACTCGCGGGGGTCCGTGTCGCCTTTGTACGGGTCGATGGCGCTAGGAAACTTGAAGTCTTCAGGCCATGCCGCCTGCTGCAGCCCCGCCGAAAGCGGGGACTCCAGATCTACGCACTGCAGCGGCACGCGGCTAGACGTGGGGGCTTCGCGACTGTCCGCCCTCTCCGGCGTGGGCTCGGGCGCGATTACTGGCGCGGCCTGCTGGTTTCGAGCCTCTTGCGTATCTCGGACGGCTCCACGAAGGTCCCCTAGCTCCCGCTGGAACGCATTAAGGGCTGCTAGTATGGCGCTTTCCACCGCAGGTGCTGTCGGGGCCGTCGGAACACCCAGCGAACGGGTCGGTGCAGGGACCATCGCCTCACGATCTCCAGATCCACCGGATGCTTCGTTCCGGCTACCCCCGGCCGCCTGATTCACGCTGCCGGCGAGGGTGGCAGGGGCTGTCGTTGCAGTGTCAGCGACGGGCTTGGATGTCGTTAGCGGCTGGCGGGTCGATCGGCATGAGCGCGGCGTCGGCGTTGGGCGTCAGCGGCGCGGCGGGTCGGTTGTTGTAGCGCGGCGTCGGCGCCGCGACCACGGCTTTCGCGCCGCCGCCCGGCTCCTTCGGCCGATGCCGGCTCGTATTCACATGCCACTCCGGCCCAGCCGTCTTCTTTCCCTTCGCCGCGATGAAGCTTTTGGTGCCATCCTTCTTCTTGGTCTTGGGCTTGTCCTTGTCCTCCCACGGACGGCGCCAAGCTGTTGTGGCTACGGGCCAAGCAGAGAGAGATGGTAGTGGAGAGTGATGAAGATGAGTATAATGGCCTCCCCCTCCCCATGGCCTGTATTCATATATATATATACACATGAGGAGTGCTTTTACAGTTATACCCTTACATCTGGTTATCCCCTCTGGGGGCAGTTATGTCATTACACATGACCTATTCTGGGCCTTATAATCTCCTACCAGGCCTGCTGGGTTTAGGTGAGGGCCACCCCTACGACAGTCCCACTTTCCTCAAATTCATTACCTCTCCCACGTTCACGACCAGCACCTCTACCACCATTCCCACGCCTTGGAGGTGGAGGTCTTCTCGCATTTGCAGCAGCTCGCTCTCTACGCCCTCGCTGTTCTCTTGCACATCGAGCAGCAGCTTCTTCTTGATTTCTTCAACTTCATCTTCATGATGACTTGCATTTGCATCATCACGGCGACGATTGTGCAACTGAGCCATAAGTGCTTGAACATTGTTTGTCAACTCCTCCATGCTTTGCTTCATCTCATTGAATTGTAGCATGGTTACACACTCATCAATCTCGGGTTGTCAGACATCTTCTGTATGATTAGTGAGGACAAAGCAAATATATATATATATATGTATATATGTGGAATAGAAAAAATTTATGTGAAATCTCACAACCTCACCTCTCTTACCAACGAAGCTCTTATGAATTCTGCGGATTCTGAGAAGGGCAATGCGTGGTGGTAACAAGAAAGTGATAGTTAGCGAATACAAGATCAGCGTTAGTATGGCGGTGGCTTGTATGTGGAGCTTGGTGGGGAGTGATAAACAAGGAATACAAATCTGAATTCTAGTTATTGTAAAGCTAAATCGCAGTCCAAACTAGAAGATCAATGCCTAGTGCTGACCACAAGATATGAGTGATGTAAATTGATCAAACACACGCGCAAAGAAATTTCAGATTTGATGCAAACAAGGAGTATGCTTAGGATGCAAGTGTTGCAATCAAACCAAAGCAAAATTTTGCACCAAACAAAGATAGCAAATTGGTTGCTCACTTGATGTGAAACACTTTTAGAACTTGTGCACATAAACAACTGATCTTTCAACTTTTCTTTCACAACTTTTCTCAATTTTTTTACAACTTTTCTTTCTCTCTTTTTTTTGACACTTTTTTTTAGACTAAACACAAAGATCAGATATAACACTTGCACTCTTTATAATAAAAACAAAACACAACCAGTAGATATAACTTGATAGGATCAAAGTTTACGCGAAGGATGATACAATTTTCAGATTTTTTAAGGGATTTTCAGATATATATAAAAGAGGCTCAAAGGACACGCAAAGGATAATATGATCAGCAACTAAACAAGATTCTAATGGACTGAAACTTAACAAAACTCACTAGAATAACAGATTGAAACAAAGGGCTATGGTAAAATATTTTTGTGGCTTTTTGGTGGATAGGACGAACACAAAATATATGAAGCTAAGGGTAATGAAACCTACCGTGGCAACGAAAGCTCGATACAGATGATGAATTATTGGTCGATCTTCACGGCGTAGGAATCAATCTTGATAACTAGCTGTAGAACAACCGATAACTTGTTGCAAGCAGCGATAACTAGTGCAACCTGACGACACGCACAAGGAGCCAACCACCATCTCTATACGGCAGCCTGAACCAAGGATTCGCCCAACCACACTCTCAAAGAACCAACCTACGCGACCTGGAATCAATGGACCAGGAGCACGGATTGGGTGCCGATGACGCGGCCACTTATGTAATCTCCGCGAAGGAAAACACAAGAGCAAAGAGGTAGAGATCTCTCTCTGGTTTTGTTAGCACACAGTTGAACAAAAGGTTCTGTATTTTGATTATCAAAAGTCTCCATTTGCTTGGGAGCAATGGGATATTTATACTAGGAACAACCCTCCTAGATAAGTATGAACACGAAATGTAAATGAAAAGATAGAGTATGTGAACAGACATCCACGAAATGGAGTTTCCAAGAGTCTTCGCGCGGCTGTTGAGCTCCTGACCAGTCTGCACTAAATGAGTCATATCTCCCTAATGGGAAGTCGAAATGATAAGCTGTTTGTTGGGTGTGAAACTAGACTCGATAAGCTTTCCATCCATGTATACCATGCATCACGAGTTATTGTAGAATGGTACAGTTTTGCATGGAAAGTTATACCAACATTCTGTCCTGGGAGACTGTTAATCTTCAGAGTAGCGTTCACTAATCTGACCATAAATAATTATTGGGAAGTCCAAATGAGATGGGGCTGGTTGCATTGGAAAGTAGACTTCATAAGATTTCCAAAATGTCTTCATTTGCATTCATAGATTTTGGGAATCAAAAGTTATGAATATTTCTTTCACTGGTCCGTTTTTGACTGTAGCAGTCCCAACTGGTCCGTTTTTGCTTGTCCGATTTCACCATCCGGTAAACTTGTTGCTCCAATAAACCTGAGTAACATCAATGTAGAACTTTTAGGTAGTATAACATTCTTAGAATTATTGAGACCACAATCAGTTAGGAATGAATTCACCTGTTCTTGTAGTTTCTTGGCGCGGCTTCTAGTAAGTGGCCCATGATTTGTATCTTTTATGTTAGATGGTGAATCGTTGATGCTTGAGGGATCATGCTTGGTTGGGATGACCTCATCAGATCCCAAATCTCACTTCTTTACCTCATGTGTGATAGATCCATCCATATCTGTTAATGTGTGTTGGAACCGAAGTTCAATATGTTCATCAGTTCTCTCCTCTCTGTCACCTCTACTACCGAAGGTATGGATTCCAAATCCCACTTTTTTACCTCATGTGTGTTACATCAATCCATATATGATAATGTCTTTTTGATGTAGAATCCAAAAGGGAATCGAGAGATGGATGTGGGAGTGAAGGTGAATCCAAAAGGGAATAGAGAGATGGATGTGGGAGTGAAGGTGAGCCTACTTGTGTTGGGCTGGAAGTGGTAAGATTGTTGGGGGTGGTCTCGGTGTGGTCATCACGCGGATGAAGACATGGATGGTTGTCCCTTATCATTGACAAAAAATGTCGCCTTGTGGTCCTCACAGTCGGTCTTCTGGGCCCCTAGTGGTGAATGAACTATCAGCACCATAGCGAGCTATGGAACCTATTAGAGAAGGCCCTAGCTTTCTGAGATGACATTTTAATTTTAGATCCCCTCTTGGCTCCATCTAACGACCCCACGAACCAGAAGCCCAAAGAAATAATGAGAAAGAGAACAGTACAACAAAGGAGAAAGATGGACTCCCCTCCTTCGACTCTGCTCTCCTTACTTTTATGGTTGGGCTGCTGGTTTTGGGATGAGACTCTCTGGCCTTTGGCCAAGAGATGAAATGCTGGGTACTTCAAAAAACTGGCATTATCTCATTACTCAAGTAAAAAAGAGCATAAAACACTATGAGTCGGAGTACTAGTTGTACAAGAGGAACATTACAGTATTGTACACTTGTGCTTGAAAAGGTATGACACAAATTTGCTTCATGCCTTTTCAAGCCTAAGTGTACAGTGCTTTAATGTTCATCTTGTAGTTGTTGAGAAATACATATCATATCACTCAAATCCAAGTTGGGGAGAAACAAATTGTGAGTTGGAGTTCTTAGAGACAATTTTAAGGGAAGATCGTGTTATTGCTACAAGATCTATTTGGAATAGCAAATCACACACTCCAGTGTGTCAAGTTCTATAGAGTAACTTATGTCTATTGTTTCTTTCACATCATCATGTTGTGTGTTGGGCTTGGTTGCTATCTTAGGTGTAAAAGAATTTTGGATTGTCGTGCCATTCATTTGTATATGAAGGGTGCGGTAGCCCAAAGGATTTTTACGCCTAAGATACAACTAAACCAACATGCAGTATGATGAGGAGGAAGAGACTACAGCCAAAACTTCGTAGAACCTGACACATTGGACTATGTTATTTGGCATGTTATTATTGCAAAGAGACCTTGTAGTAATAATATACGTCGCCGAATGTTTTTATTTCTTAATAACTACATTAAGAACATTAAAGTACATAAAATCAACTATGTGCTAATGTTTATGCTCATAGCTCATTGTAATTAGTTTTTTCTTATAAGAGAGATGACGTCTGTACTGTCATCATCGTTGCCGTTACCGAATGGGTCTGATGCTCCGAAAACCAGGGTAACTAAGCATGGTAGAGGAATATCGAAAAGACCAGAGGGTCGAATGACCATCATGGAGGTCTCTCCAGATGGAGTCCCTCTGCAACCAAAGAAAGCAGCAGTAGCATTTTGGACTACTTTCGCGATACTTGAAAGGCAACAGATCTCCATCACTACAGCGAACTGGAAGTCTTTGATAGATGTAGAGAAAAATCAACTATGGGTGGATATTTCAAACTCATTCGAGATCCTAGCAGAAATCTAGGGACTCATGCAACAGCAGGCATTCCTTGCGATAGGAAAAACGTGAAAGAACTTCAAGAGCATGCTTGTCATGCAGTACATGAACAAGGGACAAACGCCCTTCACAAGGTATCGTTTCTTGTCGCCGGAAACATGGGAGGACTTTGTGCAGATGAAGATGATGACCGAATTTCAACAGCAAAGTGCGGTGCACAAAGCTCTCTAGGCACAAAACACTCACCACCACAGACTCAACACCGTTGGCTACGTAGGTAAAATCTCGTAATGGAGGATGGAGGACGAGATAGCAATCTGATTGAGGCCTCCCCGCCATTTGTTGGGATCACAAATAAGTGTGCCCAAAACTGGTTAAGAGCGATGTCATCAACCACATCTTCAGGCGTCACCACTTTCAAAAACCTTGCAAATAAGGAAGTGTCCTAATGTCTGGTAAGATATGTTAAACTACCTAACTGTTAATAGGTCGATAACTTTATTGCCACATGCAACATGCAGCAAGCATTGACTATCGAATCTTCCCAAGGCTCCTTCGAAGCAAACAGGGAGAGGGATATACTATCCACATCCCTAGGAAATAAGGAGCACCCAGGTTGCATGCGAGGCTTGGGGGTTTACGTACATTGGAGACATGGATTCCCAAACGACTCTGAGGCATATAAGAGTAGGAAGAGATCCAAGCTGAGCGTGAGGAACATACAAAACAGGAGATTCATGCACAACTAGAGGAAGAGCTATCTACCTCACTTCGAGAGAAGATAATGGCCTCACTTTGAGGAGAGATAGATTCATTGAAGGAAGAACCGAGAGAAGTCTGCAACCACTCACAAGCCACCCCCGTTATTGTGGTACCCAGTCCCCCTCAACATTGGAGTAGCTGCGCGTCCATGCCACTTTCTGAACATAGCAATGCCCACTTACCTATCGATGACATCTGAGTAACGTACCTATCTAGAATACTACATAGATAGATCTAGTGAATGTGTTAGTTCATCGTGTATCATTATGTAGAAGCCCATGTTATGCATCCTCAGAGTTAGGGTTGGCTTCATTCTCGTTGACACTAGGTGGGAGATGGCATTTCCATCCTACCAGGGATGTAGGTGCACAGTGCCCAGCTAGGGACTGGTTTTGCGAAGGTCTAGGTAGACATGATCAATAACATTTTTAGGGCCATCCCTTTGGAGAAGCCCCAAACAAAAAGATCATGACACTAGGAGATGCTGTCCACACATTCATCCAGTGGCCCAAGATGGACATCGCCCTAGACCCTTCCATGTCACGCCCTCCACAGACTATGCCTATCAAACGGAACTCTCTATGACGCTTATGTATAGATCCATGATCCAACAAGTCTGGCGATGACGAGAATTGGTGGGTTTCCCTGACCCACACTTGGTCTCTGATTAATCCATCAAGAACAATGCATCTGATAGACCATGTGGAGGTGACCCCGTGTGTGTGATGAGAAATTAACATCGGTTTTAGGAAAGTCGAGTTTGGTTTGTGTAGTTTCGACCATGTCGTTGCACGGTACAATCGGTTTCGGTCGAACTTGGTCAAACTTGGTCGAAGTGCTTAGGATGCCTATTCTCTTGATGCGACAAGTTTTGGCTGTTTCATGCTTAAGATTACTCTTAATGCTATTGATGATTACATTATATTGAGCGGTGCTATGTGATGTGTTTCTTGTCTGTGATGGCTACAGAACGTCGAGGCAAAGTCGTGGCGAGGCACGGATGACCGGACTAGGTGCAGGTGGTGCCAAGGTCAAAGCGGTCGAGGTGTGCCTAAGACGGCGAGGACTCGAGGTGGCTGCGATGCTTGGAAGGCAAGGAATGAGGAAGCTTCCCGGAAGGTGCAGGAGGGGTGTTCTGGTGAATACACAAAGCTGCACTAAAGGAAGTGGATTTGGTTAGGGTTAGTGGGTAAAGAGCAAAAGCTTAATGGGCAAAGCAAATGTGAACCCATTATGCAAAGGGTATAAATAGGTGGTTGTCTCCTGCATGGAGTGGGTTTTTTAAGAGAGGTTGTGAGGGCTTTAGAGGAGTGGTTTTGCTTTCTTTCTTTCAGTTTTTGAGTTGGTGGGAGATGGCAGAAGGTTGTTTTGCTTGTCTCCTGTAGGTGTCCTGTTCTTGCTTTATTCCCTGCATGAGTGCATGAGATGGCATGAGTTCTTGATCTCTCAATCATGTATGGGGACTTAGTGAGTTTGATTTCCTTGTATCAATCGCGTATGGGGACACCTCTATAATCATCTCCTTTCAATTTGAGAAGGATTATGATGGGTTGATTTCATTTCTTGCTCAGTTTGTGATGAATTTCAGTTTCTGTAGTTTCTCTGTTCTTCCTTTGTTTTCTTGAGTTCTTAAGTTGAATCCTTGATTTGAGGGCTGGTTCTTGATTGCCTTGTGAAGGGAAATTACTCAAGGCCCCTTAATCATTCCATTTTCAAGAACAAATTGAGGATTCAATGTCTTTTGTGCTTCCCAGTTCCTTCATGCTGCTTTCTTCTGCTTGTGCAAAAACTAGGGTTTCATGTCAGGGGAGAGTTGGTTCTCTTGATTCCCTTCATAAGATGGCATGATACTTGGGGTTTCAAGTCTTGAGAACTTTGCTAAACTAATTGCAAAAGCTCATGATCAAAGGACTTGGGAATGATGAGTAATTTGAGATTTTACCTCTTCACTATTCTATTTTCAGGTTTTAGTGAAAATCTTCATTTCTTGTTCTTGAGGTGGAATCTCTTGAATCCCTAGGTTTCCCTGGCTATTTTGGTTGTTTCCTTGCTGTTCTGGCTGAGAAGATCAGGGGGAAACCTCAAATTGCTCTACTATATGAAGTCTGCAATTTCTGCTGTCTAATTTTCAGTCTTGCTGTGCTCTGAAATCGACAGCCGGTCAGACCGGGCTTTGTTGGGCGGTCAGACCGCTTTTTGGCTTACGGTCAGACCGAAGGAAACCGGGCGATCAGACCGTACCCCGGCCGGTCAGATTGGCCCACACACGGCGGTGTGAAGGCGGTCAAACCGACCATTGCACACCGGTCAGACCAGCCAGATGTTTTTGGCTGCTGATGCTCTCTTTTCGATGATTTCTCTTGCTACCTTGTTTTAGTATTATTACCATGTTTTCTCCTTTTGTATGCTTGAGTCTCCAATGAGCATAACATTTTTCTTCATAGCATTTGTTGCTATCGGAGAAAAACGTTTTAAGTGGATACTTTAGGGGGAAATTTGAAAAAGCAACATTCACCCCCCCTCCCCCCTCTGTTGCCGATCTCGATCCAACAGCATCCTTCGTCGAAGATTATATAACGACGAGATTGCTTGCTCAAAATGACAAGGACTACATTCTGGTACTCTTCAACCAGGAGTAAGTTCTTCATTAGTTACCATCCAAGTTTCATTTGTACTTTATATGTAACATAAACTTAGGATTAATCACTATGGCGGCATACACGAGTAGATCTCACTGGATTCTGATTGTGATTGTACCAAAGTGGAGTTAGGTAATATACCTTGATTCCCTACTTAAGAACAACCACGACTTATTTCGTGTGTAACAAGTAATTGATAGGTAAACTTATTTTCTCCATATATAAATTTATTATAGTCTTCCCTTCATTTTCAATCATCGAGGCTAACATTAGGAATCACATAGGTCGTTTAGCGCTTACGTTGCCCAGGGAGGGTGTAAGACCGAAATGGCAACAGAGAGGGGGTGAATGGTGCCTTCAAAGCTCCCCAAGTATTCTCACAAATTTTCTTCTCCGATAGCTACAGAAGCTATGAAGACAGAAAAGGTTTGCTCACTGGAACCCAAACAGCTGACCGATAAAATCAGAGCAGCGAAACAAAGCGCCAAACCGACAAAAGTCTACTAAAAAGAGAGAAACAATCTCAGCTACAAAATGAAGATTAACCGGCAAAAGGGACTAAACTGGACTTGGCTGAAATACTGCAGAAAGAAACTGAAATGCACTTTGGCTGAAATCTGCACAAGGGACTAAAACAGACTGAAAGCAAAAACTGCAGAAAGAAACTAAAATGCACTTTGGCTGAAATCACTTGGCTGAAATACTGCAGAAAGAAACTGAAATGCACTTTGGCTGAAATCTGCACAAGGGACAAAAATAGACAAAAACAAAAACTACAGAAAAAAACTGAAATGCACTTTGGCTAAAATCTGCACAAGGGAAAAGCAAAACAGAAAGGAAAGCAAAACCGAAAGAGAAAAAGAAAGTAGTCACACAATCCTAAAGGAAACAGAGAGCGAAGGACTGAGTGCTGTTGGCAAAGACTGAAAATGCTGAAGCAGTAGCCAAAAAGATACTACACAGTGAATACTACGAAGGAGAAGCAAAAACCAAATGATTGATCAAACGAATGCTGAGCTTCTCAGGTCAGAGAATTAGAATTATAACCTAAAAACCGAGTGAACTGAGGGAGAGAAATTCAGATCAAGGAAACAGTTCGGCAGTAAATTAACAAAAATACGACTGCAAGGATTGAAATTCAGATATTTGGGCGATGCAGTTCAGAACTGAGATGCCGAATAGAGGAAGAATCCAAAAACCAAACAGCTAAAGATTCTCACATCTTTTGCTCAAGAGACTTCTAAACGTAGCAGAGAAAAGTTTCCAGATTGAGAAAATACAAAACCAAACCACTTTTCCCTGAGAAATTCAAGAACATGAAATTCCTCTGTTTGCAGAAACAGTAAAACCCTAAGAAGCTTGAAAAACAGAAGAAGTCTGAGGTGAGAGCAGCTTGTGCTCAAGAGCTGAATTTTTGTGATTCTAGCATCTTTCTGTCATGTGAATTAACACCACAACATGCACTTAATCTTTGAGACAAAGAGAACTATAACATCAATACTTTTCTTGCACAGACCGAATCAAATGTCAAAGAAAAGCAGAGAACAGAAACAAGGCAGAGGCTAACACCCACTTCAACAAAGAGCTAGATCGAAATCTTTGCTCTCAGGACATGGCCGGCCAAGATGGCCTGGTGAACAAATCCCAGTTCAGAGACAAAGAAAGATCTGCAGCTTCTCAATCAAAATGAAGATCGGCAGAGAGAAACAGAGACCAGGGAATAGTAACAGAAACCAAACACAGAAAAGAACAAGAAAGTAGAACAACTCAAACAAGAGATTTCTCAAATGATTCATAGAGATGAATGATTACACAGGGTTCTTTTACAACCATCTCAACAAAGCCTCAAGTTGACAGGAACACACACAAAGACGAAGAACTACATCTGCCAAACTGAGAGACCATGTGGTTATGTCCCCATGGGTGTGATGAGTAATTGACATCGGTTTAGGAAAGTCGAGTTTGATTTATGTGGATCGGACCATGTCGTTTGCACGGTGCATTCGGTTTCGGTCGGACTTGGTCAAATCTGGTCAAAGTGATTAGGATGCATATTCTGGTAATTTGACAGGTTTGGACTTCTTCATGCGTAAGTACAGTTCATGGATGTGATTTATGTTTACATGTGTCGAGCGGTGCTATTTGATGTGTTTCTTGTTTGTGATGGCTGCAGGACATCGAGGCGAAGTCATGGCGAGACACGAGGTGACCAGACTAGGCCCAGGTGGCACTGAGGTCAGAACGGTCGGGATGTGTCGAAGACGGCGGAGACTCGAGGTGGTTGCGAGGCTTGGACGACAAGGAACGCGGAAGCTTCCCAGAAGGTGTAGGAGGGGCGAATTGGTAATTTCGCGAAGCTGCACAAGCGGGAGCGGTTCCGTTCGGGTTTAGCGGGCATAACGGGTTGGAGACCCGTTAGGCGGAGCCTATATAAGGAGGGGATGTCTCCTTATGGCTGCATGGATTCTAGGGTTTGAGAGGTTGGTAGGGTGTTGCTTTAGTCAAAATGAGCTTTGGAGAGTTTGTTTTGGCTTTAGTTTTTAGTTGGAGAGGCTTTAGTGGTAGAGAGCAGCAGAGGCAGAGGCTGTGTGTCTCCATCGTAGCTTCTCTCTGTGTGTTCTTGAGACATAGAGAGAGGAGTTCTTGATTTCTTCAAGCATGGGATTGTAGGGATGATGTGAGTTGATACTCTATGTAATCATGTATCTCTCTTCCTCATTATCAATCCAAGATGGTTTTGTTTGAGTTTGATTGAGTCCCAGGCTTTCTTTTGGTTTTTGCCTTCGATGCTTTCAAGGCTTGATTTCTTGGATTTCTGTTTTTGAGTTCTTTCTTGCTGAGGAGGACCAAAATGGGTTGCGCTATGTTGGGATGATGCCTCAAGATCATTTGATTAGTTAAAATCCCAAGAGCCCATTCTTGATTCTAGATTTTGGCTTTTGGACTCCTCTGTTCATCCTTGCATTTCTAGGGTTTTGGTGAGAATGTTGATTCCCCTCATGAGATGGCATGAAACTTGGTATCTTAAGTCCAGGGGCTATTAATTAGCTTGTCTCAAAGTTTCATGGCCAAAGGATCAAAGGCTAGATGGCAATTTGAGTTTTAGTGTTGCTCCCTGTAGTTTTTCAGTTCTTGGCTAAACCCTGAAATTCATGAGTTTGTGCTGATTTTCTGTGATGGTTGGAGCCTCTATGATGTTTAGATTAAGTCTTTGATGTCTTGGGCTAAAGAGGAAAGGAGCATTTCTCCCATTTTCTTGATTTTGGCAAAAATATGAAAAGACAGAGTTTTTCAGCCTTTTCCTCGAGTCTCTGCTGCACAGATTTAGGGGTAAGCGGTCTGACCAGTTGCACCCTTACGGTCTGACCTCTCGTGCCAAGGCGGTCTGACCGGCGTTAGGGGAGCGGTTAGACCGGCGGAATGTATGCGGTTTGACCGCCCAGTGCACTGCGGTCAGACCGCCGCCTTGCAGCTCCTATGTTTTTGATGCTTTGTTTCTGTGGTTTGTCTTCCATGTTGTTTATCTTGTGTCTTAATATCTCCTTTGCATGGGTGTCCTGTAAGTTCTCTCAGAGAACTTAAGAGTCCTTTTTATAGATTTTATATCTATCGAAGAGTGGATTTGAGTTAGTACTTTTGGGGGCAAGTTTTCTTTTTAAGATCGACATTCACCCCCTCTGTCGCCATTTCGGTCCAACAATTGGTATCAGAGCCGGTTAGCTCTTCTCAATAGATCTTAACCGGTCTCTAGAGCCATGGCTACAGACAAGTACTCGACCAAGCCCCCGGTCTTCGATGGGATCGACTATCCCTTCTGGAAGAGCTGGATGGAGACCTACATCCAGGCTCAGGGCTACGCCATCTGGCGTAAGGTCAAAGTACGTTATGTTGTTCTTGCCGATGAGGACATCAACGCTGGAAACATGCTTGATGTTGAGGCGAATGCGAAGGCAAGGAACATCATAATTTAGGGGTTGAGCAGAAGCGAGTTCGATCGCATCTCTCATCTGTCGTCGGCCTTCGACATCTGGGAGACCCTCGATGCGTACCATGAGGGCACCACCCAGATTAAGACGGCTCGATAGGACCAGTTCAAGCGAGATTACAACAAGTTTGAAATGCTCGCTGGTGAGTCCTTGGATGAGTGCTTCGCTCGTTTTCATAAGATTCTGAGCAATCTCCGAGTGGTCGGTCTCACATACCTCGACTCGGACAATGCTCGTCAAATGCTGTCTACTATTGATTCGCGGGTTTGGGAGATGAAGGTGGCCACGATTAAAGACACGACCGACCTCTCGACCTTGACTCTTGACGCGATGTACTCACGCCCCAAGACTCACGAGATTGACATAGTCTCTCGTAGGTCGAAGTCGCAGTCGATGGCCTTAGTCACCGATCCCATTTCTGGACTTTCTTCTGATTCGCTTTGTGGATTCTCACTTGCTGCTCTCTGTGACGTGACTGATAATCAGTTAGAGCAGCTTACGAATGAGCAGTTAGCCCTCCTAGCTCGGAGATTTTCTCATGCTTACAAGAGGAGGAGGGACAGAAAGAGAGGAGGACCCGTGATTTGCTTCGAGTGTGGTGGTCCCAACCACATTCGGGCAAACTGCCCCAAACTGGAGAAGGGCAAAGGTGACTACGGTGGTTCGGGCAAGAACGACTACATCGACAAGAACCACAATAAGAAGCCTCCAGTTCACGCACAAGGCAAGAAGAAGTTCCGCGACCTTGGCAAAGCCAAGAAGCTCTTCCACCGCGTCCTCACCGCCTTCGACGACCTCGACCTCAGTGAGGTGGAGGGGTGGAGCGACGACGATGGAACGGAGGAGCAAGACGCCAAGGGCGGCAACAACTTCTCCGGCATGTGCTTCATGGCCCTTGAGGGCGAACTGAGCGACAACGAGCTGTACTCTGACTCCGACGAGGTATCCCCCACCTACGACCAGCTTAATGATGCTTTTCTTAAGCTAGGTAGATTCCATGCTAGATGTAGAGCTAGGTGTAGCGAGTTGAACAAGGAAGTAGATAGATTGTCACGGGAGCTTACTTCACTTATATCTGCTCCCTCCCGTGACGATTGCGATATTTGTTCTGCTTTGCTGTATGACATGGAGAAGCTAAGGACCTTGCATGATAGTGTGTCCTCTGAGCTAGACATGATTAAGGTGGAGATCATTAGTCTTCTTGCTGAACTTGAGATGAGTAGGGTAGTTCATGTTTCATCTACTGCTGTTGAGACTATTTCTTGCACCTCATGTGAGGATAAGGACAATGCTTTTAGAGGTCTTTATACTATGCTTCTCGATCTGCTTGAGACTTGTGAAAATTGCAATAACCTGAAGATGAACCTAAAACGGGCAGATCATAAAATTGCTGAGTTGCGTGCTTCTCTACTTGAGCTTATTGTGTCTTGCACCAATTGTCCAAAATTAACCCTTAAGCTTGAATCTGTTTCTAAGCAATTTCAAGAAATGGTTGATCATAACAACAATTTGGCTCATTATACGACTAAGGACCCTGTTAGCTCATCATGCATTAGCTGTGACAAACTAAAACTTGAACTCGCTGAATTGAATGAAAAATGTGTGAAGCTAACTAAGGACTTACAAGAGAAGCCACAATCTTGTTGTGATGTGTGTGCTGGCGTGGGGGAGAAGCCCAAGGGTAAGGTGGAGACGCTTAGCGATATGAACCAAATTGCTAGTAATAGGACTGTCCCTTCTGAGTCGGCTGAGCGTGCTCAAGCCATTCGTTCCTCTGCTATTGGTTCTTCTTCTGCTCCCTTACCTTCTGCTGTCCCCTCTTCTCCTTGCTCTTCTTGCACCTCTCTCTTTCGGGAGTGTCAGTATCTTATGAACACTCTCGAGAGATTTGTAGGAGGCAAGAAGCTTAATCTTATTCTAGACCAATCTAAGATTTGCATATTCAATCAGGGTCTAGGATACGATTTCTATGAGGACATGAGGAAGCAT
Source organism: Dendrocalamus sinicus (assembly GCA_036346575.1). NCBI lineage: Eukaryota > Viridiplantae > Streptophyta > Magnoliopsida > Poales > Poaceae > Dendrocalamus > Dendrocalamus sinicus. The sequence continues at coordinate 21,543,336 of CM070648.1, forward strand.
CCACCTGCCGTGCTCAGACCCATAGCACCAGGTGTGATCAAGATTGAGCCTAGGACCGAGAAAGTCCAATTTAAGTCAACGAGCTTTGTCCAAGGGATTTCTGACAGCAAGGTGAGTCCACCTGCTGCTTCGGCCTCTCAGAAGGCGAAGCCTCACCGTGTTACTTCTACCTCTCAGAAGGTGAAGTACCACTGCACCTTCTGTCAGAAGGATGGACACTTGATCGAGCGATGCTTCAGGCGTGCCAAGATCGCGCGTAGAGATCGTGTTTAGTCTCTTAGGCGTATTCAGGGTCAGCCCCAGACTTTGAGTGCACCTAAGGCCAACACGAGGTCTAGGTTTGCTTCAAGTGTTCCTGATGGGTTTGGGCAGCATCGAGGACTCGGTTTTTCTGAGTTTTCTGGTTTTCGTCCTCATGCTTCCTTTGGTCGTGACTTCTGCCATCCTGAGGGTAGATCTTGTTTCCCCCGTCGAGATAGCTACCCGCGGTGTGATCAGCATGTTTCTGGTGTCTTGACTCGCTCCTCTATAGCAGTCAAGCCCAACAACAGCTTCAGGTCTACACATAAACCGTCTGCTTCTTTGAGTGACAGAGAGCGTAGGGTAAATAGAGGTCAGTCGTGTTTGACTACTTCATCTACTCGACGTGTTACTCAGTATTGGGTGCCAAAATCACTCTTGATTTACCTCAGTACTGAGACTTTACTCTCTGTTTGACTTAGGTTCGCTGGGCAGGGAAGAGAAAGGTTTGGCTTGTAGACTCCGGGTGTTCACGACACATGACCGGAGACTCCCGTTGGTTTTCTTCCCTTGCCCGTGCTCCAGGTGATGAGACGATCACCTTCGGAGGCGCTTTGTCTGGGCACGTCATCGCCAAAGGTACAGTGTGCGTTAATGAGTCTTTTATTTTAAAAGATATTGCCTTGGTTAGTAAGCTGCAGTTTAATTTGTTTTCTGTTTCTCAGCTTACTGATGATGGCTTTGAGGTAAGCTTTAAGAAAAACGCTTGCAAAATTCTTGATTCTTCGGGTAGTCTAGTTTGCGGGATTTCTCGTTATGGGGGGATCTTTCGTGCTAATTTTTCTGAGTCTTCTGGTGATCCTCTCCGGTGTTTAGTTGCTTCGGAGTCCCGTGACCTTTCTTTCTGGCATAGGAGACTTGGTCATATTGGATTTGACCATTTGACCCAAGTTAGCGGCCACGATCTCATTCGTGGTCTGCCGAAACTCAAGATGGTCAAAGATCTAGTTTGTGCTCCTTGCCAACACCGCAAGATGGTTGCCGCTTCTCACCCTCCGGTCACAGTGACTATGACCGATGCACCAGGACAGCTGCTCCATATGGACACAGTTGGACTAGCTTGAGTGCAGTCAGCAGGAGGGAAGTGGTATGTTCTTGTCATGGTCGATGACTTCTCGAGGTACTCTTGGGTATTTTTCTTAGCCTCGAAGGATGAGACGTTTACACATTTCTGAGGTCTTTTTAGTAGGCTTTCTGTTGAGCTCCCGGGTGCCTTACGAGCGATCTGCAGTGACAATGGCACGGAGTTCAAGAATTCCTACTTTGAGAGGTTTTGTGATGAGACAGGTGTAGAGCACTAGTTCTCTTCTCCGCACGTCCCATAGCAGAATGGCGTCGTGGAGAGGAAGAACCGTACCTTGGTCGAGATAGCCAGGACGATGCTTGATGAGTATTCTACACCTAGGAAGTTTTGGGCTGAGGCTATAGCAACTGCGTGCCATGTTTCGAACAGAGTTTTTCTTCGGGCACATTTGCATCGCACTTCCTATGAGCTGAGATATGGGCGAAAGCCCAATGTCTCTCATTTTCGTGTGTTTGGTTGCAAGTGTTTCATTTTGAAGTCCGGGAACCTAGACAAGTTCGAGTCACATTCTTGTGATGGTATCTTTCTAGGTTACTCGATGACATGCGTCATTTTTATATATATTTACCCGTCATTTTACCCCATTATTTTTCATATTTCGAGACCATTTATCATCATTTACACGTTCTTCTATATTTAATTGCTCGAAATGGACCATTTTATACTTTTCTATATTTTTCCGCAGGCCGGCGCGATCGAGGCGCATAAACGACAAATTTGGCATTTGGGACTGCTCCGTATAGTTGTGCGCGTCATCACGGATGCGTAGAATCAAACCGCGACGAAATCGGAGTTTCCAAGGGCCAGAACAGAAGAAATCCATTGGGGGAAGGACCTGTTCTTAAATTCTGAAACCATGGAGGGCTAAAACGCAAAATTACCAAATCCCTAACCAGCCACAAAACCCTAGCCGCCGCCGCATTTTTTCCCTGAGCCCGGTTCTTCTCTGTCTCCTCCTTGCCTTCTTCTCCTCCCCCGATCCTCCTCCACTCTCGGTGCCGGCGAGGCCGGGCCATCTCGCCGGCGTCAGCCAGCCCCTTCCTCTCCTCCCTCGGCACCGCTGCCCGCTTCTTCATCCTCCTCCGCATCCACCGCCGCCTTGCTCTCCCTTCTTCCCCACATCCGGCAGCTCCTCCTCCACCGCATCTCCTCCTTGCCTTCTTCTCCTCCCCACTGCTTCTCCGGTGCGCCACCGCTCCTCCATCTCTTCCACCTCCGGCGATCCCTTCTCCTCCCCCATTCTCTTCTCTGGCCACCCTTCCTCACTGCAGCCTCCTCTCCCCGGCTCTCCTCTTCATCCTCCGTGCCGCCGCTCTACGGCCATCCACCACTCGCCACCGCCGGCCGCCGCCTCTCGTCTTCCCTTGCCTTCCCCTTGCTTCTAACCCTAGCCCCTATTTGCTCTCTCCTCTCTTCTCTAACACCGGCGGGGACGACTTCTCCACCACCACCCTCGGCTCCACTCCACTGCGGGCCAACCGACGGCGACTCCTCTGCTACCTCTTCACCGACCCCTAGCACCGCCGACCTCCATGAGCGCCGCCGCCGGCCACCACTTCATCCACACCACGACGCCGCCGACTCTGCTCATCTCAGCTTCTCCCTCTTCGGTTAATCTCCATATCCTCGCCTTTATCTTTTTTGCTGCTCATGATTACTGCGAACGTTAATTGTCAATTGTGCACTGTTAAACTTTTAATTAGTGATTTGTGAACTGTGAATGTTAATATGGTACTGTGAATTTGGTTGATGTCTCTGTGATGTATGTGATCAGTGAATTTGTGATGCTCTGTTAATTGGTTCCAGATTTGCCCAATGTTCATGTTGGTAGTAGTTTAATTTTAGATGTTGTGCTTGTGTTCAGTGATGTGTTAGATGTCAGTATTAGTAGTTTCTGTGTGTCTTATTGTTGACTTGTGTGATTTAGCTAGCCGGCGATCGTCTCCCTTACCCGTGCTGTCTCGACTTTCTCTTTGCTTCTAGTCCTCCCTTGTGCTTCTCGACCTCCACCTTTTCTTCTTTGCGCGGTTGGTCGTTAGCTAGGTCGCGCAGTCATTTGTAGTTCTTTGTTGTGTTGTCGCTTGCCGTCGTCGTCTAGTTAGCCGTCGACCGTTTTCTCCCCCGTTCTCTCTCGGCTCCCTCCGTGCTTCTCGACTACCTCTTTCTGTCTCGCGGTCGGTAGTTAGTTAGAACGTCGAGGTAGTCGTATTCGTTCGTTTAGTCATCGTGTCGTTCGTCATTGTCGTTCGTGTGTCGTTGTGTCGTAGTCGTGTTGTTCGTTCGGTCGTACGACGTCAATTTGTACGGTCGTTCGTCCCGTCGTTGTTTAGTTCGTTCGTTTGTTTAGTCGTTCGTCGTTTTGTCCATGCGAGTTAGAGTTCGTTCTGTAGTTCGTTCGTTCGGCTGATTCGGTAGACGTTTTAGGTTTAGTTCTCCCCCGTTTTGATTGACCTAGCTTTAGCTGATTACCGGTAGCCTCAGTCTAGTCCCTGTGGAGAACACGACACTAGCCGCTATTTCAGTGGCAGCCCGTGCACTTGCGGGTGTGCTATTTTTGCACGATCAAGTATTTTGGCGCCGTTGCCGGGGATTAGCTTAGAGTGACAGTGTTAGGCTATAGACTAGGTCGTTGTTTGTTTTCTTTTGCTTGTTTTGTGTTTGTGCTGACTTGTCTTCCTTTTCGTCATTATTCATATTTGTGATATATTGCTAATCCCTAACCCTTTCCCTAGTTACTTCTCTCTTTCGCGATTTTCGTATCCATTCTCGTAGGTTGATTGATATTGATACTTATTGAGGCTATGGCTTACTATTCTGATTCTCGTGGTTTTATGAGCACCACTACTTATGATATTCTTCAAGAGCAGGTAAATCTATTGTCTCGTCAATTAGAACGCTATGCTTTAGAGCGAGGAGTTGTGTTAGAGAGCGGGCATGATCAGTACAGTTCTTTATCAGGCGCACGCTCTCTAGTTGTTCCTATATGCCAGACTTGTGGTTTTCAGGGCCATTCACCCGCTGAGTGCCAGCGTGGTTATTTGTCCACTCCAGAGTGTTATGGGATGAGCTTGGCTCAGCCGAGTGGGCCATACCCTGACACTTATCACCCTGGATGGCCTAAGTACTCGAGTCTGTCATATGGAAACAACAACCCTGATATCTCATCATTTTCTTCTAGTACACCATTGCAGGGTTTTAGATTTGGAGATCAGGATATTTCTCATTGTTCACACCAGCACTATCCTATACCTCAGCATCCGCCTCTTATCCCTCAATCTGATCATTTGTCCCAGATGGAGGAGATGTTAGCATCATATATTACTAGGGTGGACACTCAGTTTAGTGACGTAAAAAGCCAGTTGAGTGCATTGAGCACATTGATGTCAGAAGTGGAAGATCATAGAAATTCACTCCAGTCATTGAGTAGTTGCTTGGACAATCATGCCACATCACATTCTTCATTTAGTGCCACTGAGACGCTCCCGATCCCCATAGAGGTGCCTCGCTTTGATGATAATCCTTCTATTGACGGACCCGAGCTAGAGTTAGTCACTTTTGGTGCCATGGACTCACCGCATATGGACCCGGATACTTGGTTGATGAGCCCGAGCTTGAGACTCAGAGATTTGATGTGGTAGACTCTCACTGCTTTGACCTCGATCCTATGCTTTTTGAGACCGATATGGAGAGATTCACATTTGATGATGTCGGCCACTTAGATGATTCTTAGATCTATGAGTCTGAGATGGAGATATTCATTATTGATTATGAGGGGGCTGCTTTTGATGTCGAGGAGGAGCACATTTCTATTGATCCACCATCAGCTACTTCCTTCGTCGACATCGCCCCTCTGGAGGTTTCTACTACCGTGCGCTCTACTTCACCTACACTTCAGGTAGTATGGAAACTCTTCCTCGATCACCTCAGGTTTGATTTCCTTGGCCTTGACGAGACATACTATATTACTGATTGTGCTCATCTCACTTATAGTCCTCATGATGTACTTTATCGATATACCTACATGATTGGATATTCTATTGATGACTTAGAGGGTGTCAACTCGTGACTCGGGAGGGTACTTTCTTGCATCAGGGCAAGTACACTCGTGACCTCCTAAGATGCTTCGACATGAATGATGGTAAGCCCGTTTCAACTCCCATGGCATCAATAGCTTCTCTTGACCCAGATGAGGACAGCGAGCCAGTTGATTAGAAGGAGTATCGTAGAATGATAGGCTCCCTCTTGTACCTCACTGCCTCGAGACCGGACATACACTTCTCCGTGTGTTTGTGTGCTCGCATTCAGGCTTCTCCTCGCGTATCTCACCACCAGGCGGTGAAGCGCATCCTTCGGTACCTTCGAGCTACCATTGACTATGGTATCTGGTACTCTTCCTCATCCTGTCTTTCCTTGAGAGCCTACTCGGATGCAGATTTTGCTGGCTATAGGATAGATAGGAAGAGCACTTTTGGCACCTGCCAATTCATTGGCACTTCTCTCGTTTCTTGGTCTTCGAGGAAGTAGTCCGGTGTTGCACAGTCCACCGCAGAGGCTGAGTACGTTGCTGCCGCCAGTTGGTGCAGTCAGGTGCTCTGGATGGTCTCGACCCTACGGGACTTTGGGTTAGTTATCGACAGTGTTCTACTCTTTTGTGATAACACTTCTGCGATTAACATTGCTAAGAACCCAGTGCAGCATTCTCGGACCAAGCACATTGATATTAGATATCACTTCCTTCGAGACCATGTGGAGAAGGGTGACATAGTGCTCCAGTTTGTGGAGAGTGACCACCAATTGGCTGACATCTTCATCAAGCCTTTGGATAGCTCTAGGTTTTTAGCTCTACGGGGAGAGCTTGGGGTGGTTTGTCCTTACGGACTGTTGTGATGGGGAGCTTTGTGCTTTACTGCTTTATCATATTTATTATGCTCGTACTCTCTTCTGTTGCATTGCATTTAGGTGCATATGGGTTAGTCCTCCTAGCATAGATTAGAGTGCTTCTATCGTCTAGATGTTTAAGACTTCTTTCTCTCATCTTGTGTTTCTAGGATGCTGCTTATTAGTTGGTTCTCTTCTTACTAGGTTGAGCTCACTCACTTTTTATAGGTTCTAGCGAGGGTTGGGCCACTTTCAGGTAGACAGGGTACGTGTTTGCTCCTTAGTCTGTTAGATGACCAGTTGATAGTCCTAGAGTCATATGGGGTAGATGAGAATCAGTCTGAGCCATAGTTTCCTCTATATCTTGTCTATGCTTTAAGGACTGCCTTTTCTGATTTCTTTCCCGGCTTCTCGAATTTATTGCTTTGGTTCAGAGGGAGTTCATTTGGGAGTTTCTGGAGCTTAATATTGACATAACTCAACTTGAACTAAAAGCTGCATCACATGTTGAGGGGGAGCTAGATTTTCTTGCATTTCAGCATTCTGCATTGTAATATAGCTACACAGAGCCTTGATTGTTATCCATTTTATGACATGTTCACAATGCTTTACATCTTGCCATGATTTGTGCTTACTTGCTAGATTGATCATGACTTCATATGTGTAGTCTAGTCTTTGCCATGAGTAATTGCTTAAAACTGCACAACTTGAATTATCTCATGTCATGGTAGCACTCGAGACTAGTCTTTCTTTAGTTATGTTTTTATGATTCATGCCATGTCAAATAGGCTGAGTTGAGTCTTGAATCTACATTGAGCTTTAGATTGAGCTATTCTAGTTTCTCGATGACACATAGTTAGTACAAGTCTTATATTCATGAAAATGCAAAAAGATCTCTTTTGTGCGGAAAAAACTGATCTCACCAATTCTTTCTCAAGAGACGGCTTGTCATTGCACATGGCATGAACTCAGGGGGAGTTTTGGATGACCAAGATCATCTTCTTAAGCTTCTTGCTTGGAGTGGTCGCATAAGGCTTGAGATCTAGCACATGACTACACAAAAATCTGATTGGAAACGAACATGTGATTTCTTAAGTAAAATTATGTCACTTGTGCTCAATTTGCTAAAATTTACAAGTACTTGATCAAATGTCTCATTCTAGAACTTGTAGCACTCTAAGTTGATTCAATACTAGCTTCTTGGTTCCGCTTAGCTTATTGACATGGTTTGCATCATCCTTTGATACCTCTAGCTAGACTATGATCATGAATGACTTGACATGCTAAGAATTTGCACTAAAATTTCAGATTGTGGCTTCATTGGTTTAGCTGGCTTATATATATCTTGTCATGATCTAGATAGCATGTTTATGTGTTATGGCTTGATGTAATTCTCATATGGTCATTTTGGATAATCTTCATGGCTCTAAATGCTTAGAATAAATCAACTTCAGCCATTTCATCCTTTATCATGACTTATTCTCTCTTTTGCTTCCTTGATGTGTTTATTGCCAAAAGGGGGAGAATAGTGGGAGAAAAAGCCATTTTGGGAGCTTTGAGGAAAACTTGCTCTTTCTTTTCAACATGGTCATTAGCATTATTTTCTTTCTTTGGACCATGTTTGACTTTCTTTTCAAACTCAACTTTGTGCTTTTTCTGGGTTTGTCAATATACTCATCAAGGGGGAGATTGAGAGACCACGTGGTTATATCCCCATGGGTGTGATGAGTAATTGACATCAGTTTAGGAAAGTCAAGTTTGATTTATGTGGTTCGGACCATGTCGTTTGCATGGTGCATTCGGTTTCGGTCGGACTTGGTCAAATCTGGTCAAAGTGATTAGGATGCATATTCTGGTAATTTGACAGGTTTGGGCTTCTTCATGTGTAAGTATGGTTCATGGATGTGATTTATGTTTACATGTGTCGAGCGGTGCTATTTGATGTGTTTCTTGTTTGTGATGGCTGCAGGACGTCGAGGCGGAGTCGTGGCGAGACACGAGGTGACCGAACTAGGCCCAGGTGGCGCTGAGGTCAGAACGGTCGGGATGTGTCGAAGACGGCGGAGACTCGATGTGGTTGCGAGGCTTGGACAACAAGGAACGTGGAAGCTTCCCGGAAGGTGCAGGAAGGGTGAATTGGTAATTTCGCGAAGCTGAACAAGCGAGAGCGGTTCCGTTCGGGTTTAGCGGGCATAACGGGTTGGAGACCCATTAGGCGGAGCCTATATAAGGAGGGGATGTCTCCTTAGGGCTGCATGGATTCTAGGGTTTGAGAGGTTGGTAGGGTGTTGCTTTAGTCAAAATGAGCTTTGGAGAGTTTGTTTTGGCTTTAGGCTTTAGTTGGTGAGGCTTTAGTGGTTGAGAGCAGGAGAGGTAGAGGCTGCGTGTCTCCATCGTAGCTTCTCTTTGTGTGTTCTTGAGACATAGAGAGAGGAGTTCTTGATTTCTTCAAACATGTATGGATTTGTAGGGATGATGTGAGTTGATACTCTATGTAATCATGTATCTCTCTTCCTCATTGTCAGTCCAAGATGGTTTTGTTTGAGTTTAATTGAGTCCCAGGCTCTCTTTTGGTTTTTGCCGTCGATGCTTTCAAGGCTTGATTTCTTGGATTTCTGTTTTTGAGTTCTTTTTTCTGAGGAGGGCCAAAATGGGTTGCACTATGTTGGGATGATGCCTCAAGATTATTTGATTAGTTAAAATCCCAAGAGCCCATTCTTGATTCTAGATTTTGGCTTTTGGACTCCTCTGTTCATCCTTGCATTTCTAGGGTTTTGGTGAGAATCTTGATTCCCCTCATGAGATGGCATGAAACTTGGTATCTTAAGTCCAGGGGCTATTAATTAGCTTGTCTCAAAGTTTCATGGCCAAAGGATCAAAGGCTAGATGGCAATTTGAGTTTTAGTGTTGCTCCCTGTAGTTTTTTAGTTCTTGGCTAAATCCTGAAATTCATGAGTTTGTGTTGATTTTCTGTGATGGTTGGAGCCTTTATGATGTTTAGATTAAGTCTTTGATGTCTTGGGCTAAAGAGGAAAGGAGCATTTCTCCCATTTTCTTGATTTTGGCAAAAATATGAAAAGACAGAGTTTTTCAGCCTTTGCCTCGGGTCTCTACTGCACAGATTCAGGGGTAAGCGGTCTGACCGGTCGCACCCTTACGGTCTGACCTCTCGTGCCAAGGCGGTCTGACCGACGTTAGGGGAGCGGTCAGACCAGCGGCATGTATGCGGTTTGACCGCCCAGTGCACTACGGTCAGACCGCCGCCTTGCAGCTCCTGTGTTTTTGATGCTTTGTTTCTATGGTTTGTCTTCCATGTTGTTTATCTTGTGTCTTAATCTCTCCTTTGCATGGGTGTCCTGTAAGTTCTCTCAGAGAACTTAAGAGTCCTTTTTATAGATTTTATATCTATCGAAGAGAGGATTTGAGTTAGAACTTTTGGGGGCAAGTTTTCTTTTTAAGATCGACATTCACCCCCCTCTGTCGCCATTTCGGTCCAACACAAACACCCCACATAAAGAAAGAAAAACACATACATGGAAAGAAACTCAAAACCCTCAAGTGGCTCTAGAGAACAACCTATTTATAGCCTCCCACTAGCGGGTTCACAATTCGCTTTACTCGTTAGCTCCAACAACTCTGCACTTTACCCATTAACTCGAACCGAATCCGCTTCCTAAAGCCTGAGTCAATTTTACCGAATTGCCCCTCACGCTCCTCCCGGAAACTTCCTCTTTTCTTGTTGTCCACGCCTCAGAGCCACCATGATCCCTCGCCATCTTCGGCACCTCCCGACCGCTTTAACCTCAGCACCATCTGTGCCTAGTCCGGTCATCCCGTGCCTCACCATGACTTAGCCTCAAAGTCCTGCAGCCATCACAGACAAGAAACACATCACATAGCACCGCTCGAAATACTGTAACCATACATTAGCATCAGAAGATATTTATGCACAAAAATCAAACTGAACCTTTCCAGAACAAGTGTCAGTTACTCATCACACTCATGGGGTCACATCCACATGATCTCTCAATCTCCCCCTTGATGAGTATATTGACAAACACAGAAAAAGCATAAAGTTGTGTTTGATGGAACAGAAAGAGCAAGTTTTCCTCAAAAGCTCCAGAAAATTCCCTTAAAATGGCCTTTTCTTCATTATTCTCTCCCTTTTGGCAATAAAAGCATCAAGAGGTAAGGAGGAAATAAAGCAAGATTTGGATGAAATGGCTGAATTTTATGCAATCTAAGCAATTAGAGCCATGAAGATTATCCAAGATGACTTTTGAAGTATTACACCAAGCCATAACACATAAGAATGCTATCTAGATCATGACAAGACATGTATAATCAAGCTAAACCAAATAAGTCACAATCTAAAAATTAGTCAAATTTCTTAGATTGTCAAGTTATCCAATATTATAGTCTAGCTAGAGGTATCCAAAGATGATGCAAGCCATATCAATATTCTAAGTGGAACCAAGAAGCTAGTATTGAGTCAATTTAGAGTGCTATAAGTTCAAGAATGAATCATTTGGTCAAGTACTTGGTCTTTTTGTGTAATTAAGCAAATTTAGCACAATTGACATGTTTTTCCTCATAAAATCTCATGGTTGTTTTCAACCAGATTTTTGTTTAGTCATGTGCTAGATCTCAAGCCTTATGCGACCACTCCAAGCTAAAAGCTTAAGAAGATGATCTTGGTCAACCAAAACTCCCCTTGAGTTCATGCCTAGTGCAATGGGAAGCAGTCTCATGAGAAAGAATTGGTGAGATCAGTTCTTTCGCACAAAAGAGATCTTTTCGCTTTTGCTGAATTTAGTTCAAGAACAAGGAGCTAATAATAACTCATGCTTCACAAATGAACTAGTATAGCTCAATCTAAGGCTCAATAGAATTCAAGACTCAACTCAGCCTATTTGACATGGCATGAATCATAAGAGGATAATTAAAGACAAACTAGTCTCAAGAACTAACATGACATGATTTAATTCAAGTTGTGCATTATTAATCAACCTATCATGGCAAAAACTAGACTACACATATAAAGTCATGATAAATCTAGCAATTAAGCACAGATCATTGTAAGATGTAATGCATTGTAAATAGGTCATAAAAGGATAATAATCAAGGCTCCATGTAGATATATTGAGAGACCATGTGGAGGTGTCCCCATGTTTGTGATGAGTAATTGACTCGTGTTCTGGAAAGTTTGAGTTTGGTTTGGTTGGTTCGCGCCAAGTCGGTGCATGGCGCAGTCTACTACGGTTAGACTTGGTCGAACGCGATCGAACGTGCTTAGGACGCTTGTTCTTCTTCTCGATCGGTCGTTTGGGCTATTTCGTGTTTGAGTATGTTTCATTGATGCTAATGATGGTTATGCTATTTTGAGCGGTGCTATGTGACGGTTTGCTTGTCTGTGTGACTGCAGAACTTCGAAGCTAGGTCATGGTGAGGTGTGGGAGGACCGGGACTAGGCACAGGAGGTGTTGAGGTCCAGACAATCTGATGGGGACGGGGTACCGATCTTCCAACAGGTTCTGGATATGTTCGATTTGGTGGAGGCGCGACACAAATCGATCCGGCTTCCGAACGACACGTTCCGAACCCCGCAATCGCAGCACCACGTCTCCTCAGGTTATCAACCGTGCGCGGCCCGGTTGACCTCGCCAAGAAGGCTAATCCTCGCCTGCGAATCGAAGAACACAAGCAAGAACAAGGAAGAACACAACTGAATTGCGGATGTATTGATGTAGCACTCGAAGTTGGGGTCTCACAAACTGATGAACGGCGAAACTGTTCAAAGACAGAATTAATCTAAGCAAAACCCGAACCCTAATGGTGGGATGGCGGCTGGATATAAAGGAGTGAGGGGCGTGCAAAACCCCTGGACGCGCCCTAATGGGCTCCAACACGATACAAAGCCAAAAGGCCCAAAAGACGGTGGCGCAGCACCCTGACAGATTCTGAATGCCCACTTGTTTTGACGATTCCCGTTGACTCAGAAGGAATTTGGACATGAGACCAGATCCATTGGAAAGGTAGTCTTCTCAGCTTTCCATACATATGTAGAACGTCCAAAACGGAGTCCGGATGCGACCTGGGCGTCCGTTTTAGTGCGCCCTGGTCCTGGACTCCGAATTGGATTCGAAGTCGGTTTGAGTTGGGCCTCCAACATGATTCGACCGCCCTTGCTGGACTTGTGCGCCTCGTAGTCCTTCTCCAAGTACTTCTAGGTCCTCTCCATTGTTCCTAATCATAATTAAATCATTAGGTAGCAATCGATTCTCAAATGAACAAAAAGAAGTACTTAGGAACGAGCTCACCTGTAAATTCAATTGTCGGGCGCGAGCTCTAGTGATTGGTCCTTAAATGTCAAGTGGAGGAGTGTTGTGTGTATCCGAAGAAGTGATGTCCTCATCACAATCGGAGATGTCGAAGATGATCGAGGCTGCTGAGGTGGTTGCGAGTCGGGAGACAAGGAACAGGAGCTGGAGCTGCCGCAGGTGGATACGACGGGCAACGGCAAGGTGGACTGGGACTAGGCTCAGGGAGGATCTAAGGTCCAGACGGTCAGGATGCCGGGTGCAGAATTCGGTTGAAGATAACAGGTTGGAGACTCGTTAGTGGATGGTAGTAGAGAGGTTAGGGTTTGGAGTGGAATGCTTGTTTCCCTCCATTCCTGATGAGTGGTTTGACTTCTTGCCTCAATTGTGTGTGGAGCGAGGAAGTGGAGTATGGTCTGCACTTCTTGAATTTCCTTTTGAGGGTGTGAGCTCCTCTATTTAGGGAATGGGAGATGGTAGTGTTGAAGTAGGAGGAGTGTGCTCTACGTGTGTTCTTCTCTGTAGTGAGATGAGTGACAATTCTTTTCAATTGCGTATGGGGCTGTAGTGTGTTGGCTGTAGAACACTTCATGTAACCATTCCTCTCAATGAAATCATTCATGGTTATGGTTTTGAATCCTTCAAACAATCATTGAGTTTGGTTTTTTTTTTGTCTTGCTGTGTTATGGTTCCATTTCCTTTTAGTCCCTGTTCTTCTCAGTGTATAAGGAGTATGGGTTGAATCCTTTGTTTGAGGAGATAAATCCTTATTGCTCTGTGTGGGATCAGCCTCAAGGCCTCTTGGCCAACCCATTCCCAAGAGCTAAAGGATGAATCAAGGATTTCTGTCATTTGTCTTTCATGCGCCACAATTCCTCTGTTTCACCAAAGCTAGGGTTTGGAGGCAGGGGAAGGTTGGGTTGTTTGATTTTCTTGGTGTAGATTGTCTTAAGCTTGTGGTTCTTAGTTCTGAGATCATTTCCCTATTGTTTTCAAAGTTCCTTGAGCAAAGAATCCAAGAATCATGAGATATTTTAGATTTTGTGCTTTCCTGCTGAATCTTCTTGACAAAAACAGTATTCACTGTTTTTCAATCAATCTGAGTCTACATTTTCTTCTCTTGAGGTCCGCTTGCTATTTAGTTTGAAGTCATGTCCATTTGATCAAAGAAGAACAGCTAGCTTGCAGCAATTTTTGTGTTTTTCAGTTATTTCAGCATTCTTTGTTTTCAGCTGAAAGTAGCTATTATTTCTGTTTTCAGCCAGCATTTGCATCTGAGCCTTCTTGCAGTTTTCTAGCTGCAGTTTCAGTATTGTCTGTCTCTCTTCAGTCTACAGCTATAGTCTTTTATGCTGTTCGGCCAGTGCAGTCCTTGATGCTTCGAATCAGTTTCAGTTTTCAGCAGCAAGTTTCTCTGCTTGTTTCAGCCTTTAACAGCTGTCGAACTGCTTGAATTCTCTGTCCTTTGGTTTAGTTTCAGTGTTTCTATTTTCTGTCAAGTTTTGTCTCCCTTTCTCCGTTATCTCCTCTCATTGCAGTAGTTATGTGCAGCAGATTTCAGTTAGCCAATCATCTCCTTTTGTCAGCTGAATTCTCTTCATTTTGGTCTGCAGTTTCAGCAAAGTGCTCTGCTGTTTTTCTCTGTTTTCAGTCTTGTTAATCTGCAGCAATGTCTGTTTTCGGTCTTCATTTTTTAGTTTTCTGCTCGCTGCCTTTTCAGTTTACTCAGCTCACCTCTTCTCTCTGTTTTGCTTTGCAGTTGGTTTTAGTCACTAGAGAGGAGTACCTTCAAATCCATTGATCTTTGTTTTCGGCCAAAATAGTCCTTTTAGTTCTCAGTCTAGTCTTGCATCTCCCATGAGTATCTTTGGTCAAATCTGATTTTGGGCAAGTCTGTTTTTATGGCATGCAGTTCCTATGATTTTTGGCAAAATGGCTTTCAGCTTCCAGTGAGCAAATTAAATCTGTCTTCATAGCTTCTATAGCTATTGAAGAAGAAGTATGTCGATACTTTGAGGCGGTTTTTTGAAGGCACCATTCACCCCCCCCCCCCAATCTGTTGCCATTTCCGATCCTGCATATATTACAATGCAGAATGCTAAAATGAAATGCAAGAAAGTCCAGCTCCCCCTCAACATGTGATGCACTTTTAGTTCAAGTTGAGTTATGTTAACATTAAGATTCAGAAGATCCCAAATGAACTCCCCCTAAACCAAAGTAATAAAAAATGAGAAGCTAGCAAGAAAATCAGAAAAGGCAGTCCTTAAAGCATAGATAAGATATAGAGGATACTATGGCTCAGACTGACACTCATCTACCCCATATGATACTAAGACTATCAGCTGGTCTTTTAACACACTAGGGAGTAAACATCTTCCCTGTCTACCCAAGGGTGGCCCAACCCTCGCTAGACCTATAAGAAGTGAGTGAACTCAACCTAGTAAGAAGAGAGACAGCTAATAAGCAACATCCTAGAATCACAAGATGAGAGGAAGAAATCTAACCAACTAGACGAGAGAACCACTCTAATCTATGCTAGAAGGACTAACCCAAATGCACCCACATGAAATGCAGCAGAATGAAACAGGTGCAAGAGCATAATAAACAAGATAAGACATGAAGCACAAAGCTCCCCCTCACAGCAGTCCATAAGGACAGACCACCCCAATCTTTCCCCGCAAGGCTGAAAACCTAGAGCTATCCAAAGGCTTGGTAAAGATATCGGCCAACTAGTGGTCACTCTCCACAAACTGGAGCACTATGTCACCTTTCTCCACATGGTCTCTAAGGAAGTGATACATGATATCAATGTGCTTGGTTCAAGAGTGCTGCACTGGGTTCTTTGCAATGTTGATGGCAGAAGTGTTATCACAAAAGAGTGGAACACTGTCTATGACTAACCCAAAGTCCCGTAGGGTCGAAGCCACCCAAAGTACCTAGCTGCAGCAACTGGCGGCAGCAACGTACTCAGCCTCTGCGGTGGACTGTGCAACACTGGACTGATTCCTAGAAGACAAGGAGACAAGAGATGTGCCAATGAATTGGCAAGTGCCAGAAGTGCTCTTCCTATCTATCCGACAGCCAGCAAAGTCTGCGTTCGAGTAGGCTCTGAGAGAAAGACAGGATGATGGAGAGTACCAGATACCATAGTCAATGGTAGCTCAAAGGTACCGAAAGATGTGCTTCACCGCCTAGCGGTGAGATACGCGAGGAGAGGCCTAAAATCGACCACACAGACACACAGAGAAGTGTATGTCTGGTCTCAAGGTAGTGAGGTACAAGAGGGAGCCAATCATGCTGCGGTACTCCTTCTCATCAGCTGGCTCGCCATCCTCATCTAGATCGAGTGAAGCTGATGATGCCATCGGAGTTGACATTGGCTTACCATCACTCATATCAAAGCGTCTCAGGAGGTCTTGTGTGTACTTGCCCTGATGCAAGAAAGTACCCTCCCGAGTCTACTTAATCTGGAATCCAAGAAAGAAGGTCAACTCACCCATCATGCTCATCTCAAACTCAGTGCTCATGACATTAGAGAACTAGGAAACAAGAGCATGGGAGGAGCCGCCAAAGATATTGTCATCCACATAAATCTGGACAAGTAGAAGGTCATTGTCATGCCTATGAATGAACAAGGTCTTGTCTACCTTACCCATCTCAAACCTATGACTCAACAGATAGGACTTAAGCCTCTCATACCAAGCTCTAGGGGCCTGCTCATATCCATACAGGGCTTTGAAAAGCTTGTAGACATGGTTGGGTATTTGGGGTTCTCAAAACCTAGAGGTTGCCTACCATAGACTTCTTCTTCAATATACCCATTGAGGAAGGCACTCTTGACATCCATTTGGTAAAGCTTGAAGCCCTTAGACGCTGTGAATTCAAGCAAGATCCTAATGGCCTCTAGCCTAACTACAGGGGCAAAGGTCTTCTCAAAATCCAGACTCTCAACCTGGAAGAAACTCTGAGCTACCAATCTAGCATTGTTTCGAATGACTACCCTATCCTCACTCTGCTTATTTTTGAACACCCACTTGGTACCTATGACATTATGACCTCTAGGGGGCTCAACAAGTGACCAGACCTTGTTTCTCTCAAAGTTGTCTAACTCCTCATGCATGGCATTGACCCAAGACTCATCAGAAAGAGCATGACTAACATCCTTGGGCTCGAAAGAGGCAACGAAGGCAAAGTGGAGATAGAAGTGATGATGAGGACATCACTTCTTCGGATACACACAACACTCCTCCACTTGACATTCAAGGACCAATCACTAGAGCTCGTGCCCGACAATTGAATTTACAGGTGAGCTCGTTCCTAAGTACTTCTTTTTGTTCATTTGAGAATCAATTGCTACATAATGATTTAATTATGATTAGGAACCATGGAGAAGGACTACGAGACGCACAAGTCCAGCAAGGGCGGTCGAATCATGTTGGAGGGCCAACTCAAGCCGACTTCGAATCCAATTCGGAGTCCAGGACCAGTCCGCACTAAAACGGACGCCCAGATCGCATCCAGGCTCCGTTTTGGACGTTCTACATATGGATGGAAAGCTGAGAAGACAACCTTTCCAATGGCTCTGGTCCCATGGCAAAATTAATTCTAAGTCAACAGGAATCATTGAAACAAGTGGGCATTCAGAATCTGTCAGGGTGCTGCGTCACCGTCTTTTGGGCCGTTCGGCTTTGTATCGTGTTGGATCCCATTAGGGCGCATCCAGGGGTTTTGCACGCCCCTCACTCCTTTATATCCAGCCACCACCCCCACCATTAGGGTTTGGGTTTTGCTTAGATTAATCTGTTTTTGAACAGTTTCGCCGTTCATCGGTTTGTGAGACCCCAACTTTTGAGTGCTAAATCAATACATCTGCAATTCAGTTGTGTTCTTCCTTGTTCTTGCTTGTGTTCTTCGATTTGCAGGCGAGGATTAGCCTTCTTGGCGAGGTCAACCGGGCTGCGCACGGTTGATAACCTGAGGAGACGTGGTGCTGCGATTGCAGGGTTCGGAACGTGTTGTTCGGAAGCCGGATCGATTTGTGTCGCGCCTCCACCAAATCGAACATATCCAGAACCTGTTGGAAGATCGGGACCCCATACCTATCAAGTGGTAATCAGAGCTTTGGGTGTTCCTTCAGGTTCGAGTTTACCCTACCTTTGTTGTTTTCAGTTTCATCCTAGAGTCCAAGAAAAAGCCCTAAAAAAATTTGTAGTCATAGGTTGTTTCCTGTCCCAGATCTCATTTAGCCTTTTGCATAATTTGATTTTAGAGTCCGTAGTGTTGAGTTTGTGTCCTTAGTCAAGTTGTGTTGCTGGTTTAGATCGTGTTTTGTTTCGGGTTGTCTTGCTTCCGCTACCTCTCATACAAACCCTAGCCGTCAATTTTGTTTTCCGACCCGTATCCCACCCTCTGTTTGAGTCATCCATCACGTCTCGTGATCTCCCAGCACCATCCCCCACCTTTCCCCGAGCTTTCGCCCCCAAATTCCACCAATTTCCTCCACCCGATTTCGTTTTTGGCCTCCACAGAAACCATAACTCGGAGGCCCTCCTTCAAACGGCCGTAATTTTCTCATACGGACTCGAAATCAGGAGATTATTTTTTGAAATTGGGTGAAATTAAATTTTACATCTGAAACTCCTCAACTTCGTCGGGTTCGGCGAATTTATTTTGCCCAAATTCAGCCTGGAAACTTAAGTACTCGAACTCCGAAAGTTCATCACCAAATTTACAGCACATTCATCATTTTCTGTAGGCCACACCTTACATCAGATTGAGGTGAAACTTTGTGTGGTTCCTATTTCTGTGCTCTGCTTTGTGAAAAAATAACAGAAAAAAGAAAAAAAAGAAAAATTTTGGCACCTGGGCTTATAGTGCTGAGAGTGCTATCCGTGCCCAAAAAAAAGGGGATAGAGCACAGTTTTAGGTGACAGAGCTTCATTTGTTTTGTGCTTATGCTGAAATAAGTTTCTCATTGCCAGGCCATCTTTGTTGCTGTCTTTGCTTTCCTATTCTGGTCTTGACTCCTTGTTCATCATATCCTAACACTGATATAGGACACATTTAGACCAGCAACTAGGACCAGTCCTTTGGACATTTATTCAGCATTACTATCTGTTATTTGGCCTGCTAAGCTCCATATACCTACTTCCAGATAGCACAATTTTTGACCCTTGCAATCGCCGGATCACACTCTCCAGGTATCCTTTGCCTTGCTTTGGTATGATCACTTGTAAGAGCTTGGTAAGCCACTTCCTTTGCGGGTTTCCACTGCCCTTACCTTGTAGTTGATAGGGATAATCCTTTTGTTTTCCCTGTGTTTTCACTAACCATGGCAGGAGACGAAGGGGACGGGACACCGGTCGATTTCAACGAGTGTGTTAGTCGCGGCCAGCTACAAGTGATGAGGACATCACTTCTTCGATACACACAACACTCCTCCACTTGACATTCAAGGACCAATCACTAGAGCTCGCGCCCGACAATTGAATTTACAGGTGAGCTTGTTCCTAAGTACTTCTTTTTGTTCATTTGAGAATTGATTGCTACCTAGTGATTTAATTATGATTAGGAACCATGGAGAGGACCTAGAAGTACTTGGAGAAGGACTACGAGGCACGCAAGTCCAGCAAGGGCGGTCGAATCATGTTGGAGGCCCAACTCAAACCGACTTCGAATCCAATTCGGAGTCCAGGACTAGGTCGCACTAAAATGGACGCCCAGATGGCATCCGGACTCCGTTTTGGACGTTCTACATATGTATGGAAAGCTGAGAAGACTACCTTTCCAATGGATCTGGTCCCATGTCAAAATTCTGTCTGAGTCAACGGGAATAGTTGAAACAAATGGGCGTTCAGAATCTGTCAGGGTGCTGCGCCACCGTCTTTTTTTT
Source organism: Dendrocalamus sinicus (assembly GCA_036346575.1). Taxonomy (NCBI): domain Eukaryota; kingdom Viridiplantae; phylum Streptophyta; class Magnoliopsida; order Poales; family Poaceae; genus Dendrocalamus; species Dendrocalamus sinicus. The sequence goes on from CM070648.1 coordinate 21,562,810, forward strand.
GGGCCTTTCGGCTTTGTATCATGTTGGAGCCCATTAGGGCACGTCCAGGGGTTTTGCACGCACCTCACTCCTTTATATCCAGCCGCCACCCCACCATTAGGGTTCGGGTTTTGCTTAGATTAATTCTGTCTTTGAACAGTATCGCCGTTCATCGGTTTGTGAGACCCCAACTTTCAAGTGCTAAATCAATACATCTGCAATTCAGTTGTGTTCTTCCTTGTTCTTGCTTGTGTTCTTCGATTCGCAGGCAAGGATTAGCCTTCTTGGCGAGGTCAACCGCCGCGCACGGTTGATAACCCGAGGAGACGTGGTGCTGCGATTGCGGGTTCGAACGTGTCGTTCGGAAGCCGGATCGATTTGTGTCGCGCCTCCACCAAATCGAACATATCCGAACCTGTTGGAAGATCGGGACCCGTCCCCATCAAGTGGTAATCGAGCTTGGTGTTCCTTCAGTTCGAGAATACCCTACCTTTGTTGTTTTCGTTTCATCCTAGAGTCCAAGAAAAGCCCTACAAAAAATTTTGTAGTCGTAGGTTGTTTCCTGTCCCAGATCTTGTTTAGCCTTTTGCACAATTTAATTTCAGAGTTCGTAGTGTTGAGTTTGTGTCCTTAGTCGAGTTGTGTTGCTGGTTTAGATCGTGTTTTGTTTCGGGTTATCTTGCTTCCGCCACCTCTCATACAAACCCTAGCTGTCATCCATCGCGTATTCCACCCTCTGTTTTTGTTTTCCCACCCATATCCCACCCTCTGTTTGAGTCATCCTTTGCGTCTCGTGATCACACAACACCATCCCCCACCTTTCCCCGAGCTTCCGCCACCAATTTCCACCAATTTCCTCCACCCGATTTCGTTTCGGCCTCCACAGAAACCATAACTCGGAGTCCTATCTTCAAACGGCCATAACTTCTGCATACGGACTCGAACTCTGTCGGGTTTCGGCGATTTTATTTTCCCCAAATTCGGCCTGGAAAGTGCAGTACTCGAGCTCCGAAATTGATTCACCGAATTTCCAGCACATTCATTATTTTCTGTAGGCCACACCTTACATCAGATTGAATTGAAACTTTGTGTGTTTCCTATTTTCTGTGCTCTGCTTTGTGAAAAAAATAACAGAAAAAAACAAAAAGAAAAATTTTGGCACCTAGTTTTGCTCATGAGCAAAGGCACTGAGTTCTGTGCCTAAAAAAGAAAAAGAGAGAGAAACCGACAGAGCACAATTTTAGGTGATAGAGCTTCATTTGTTTTGTGCTTATGCTGAATTAAGTTTCTCATTCCCTGCCATCTTTGTTGCTGTCTTCGCTACTTTCGCCGTGATTCCTTGTTCATCATATCCTAACACCGATATAGGACACATTTAGGCCAGCAATTAGGACCAGTGCTTTGGACATTTATTCAGCATTACTATCTGTTATTGATTTGTGTTCCACGATATATTTGGCCTTCCAAGCTCCATATATCTACTGGATAGCACGCTTTTGACCCTTGCAATCGCACTCCACGCCGACATGGTATCACGAACCACCACCGGTTGTACCACTCGCCGCTTTGGTAAGAACACTTGTAAGAGCTTGGTAAGCCACTTCCTTTGCGAGTTCCCCTACCCTTCATTTGTAGTTGATAGGGATAATCCTTTTGTTTTCCTGTGTTTCCACTAACCATGGCAGGAGACGGCGAAACGGGTCACCGGTCGATTTCAACGAGTGTGTTAGTCGCGCCAGCTACAAGCTGCGCCGACAAACAAAATGCTTCACTCGGCGCGAGAATGGACACCATCGTCGCCGCCATTGCCAAGTTGAACACCACGAAGGCATTGAGCGGGTGGAGCGGCGGTTGGTCGACCTCACCGGTCGGATGGACAAATTGAGGCACGCCGCCACTGTCAATGATGGCCATCGTCATGATGATGACACGATGTATGATGCGATGGCAACATTGATCGCGGGCGACACAAGATGCACGACTACGTCGGCGTCTTCACAAAATCGACAAGGTATGGGAGGTAATAACCAGAACCAACATGGTATGGAAGGTAATAACCAGAACCGACATGGTATGGAAGGTAATCACCAGAACCGTCATGGTAACGACGACCCTTTGCTAAAGTCAAGTTTACCATTCCATCTTTTGCTGGTCTTTATGATGCTGATATATATCTTGATTGGGAGATGACGTGAGAGCAGAAATTTAATTCTCACTTGGTTCTGAACAACATAGAGTTAGACAAGCTACTAGTGAGTTTAAGGATTTTGCTATTATCCGTGGAATGAACTAAGTAACATGCGCTACAACCTGATACATGGGAGCGATTAAAAGAAGATATGCGTAATCGCTTTGTTCCTCCCACATATAAACTTGAATTGAGAAAATATTGCAGCGCTTAGAACAAGGTGATCGCCTGCATTCAGGACTATTATGCTGAGCTTCAAAAGGGTATGATGCGTTGTGGGGTCGTTGAGGACACGGAGGATAAGATTTGTCGTTTCTACGGGGTTACGGCGTGAAATTCAGGATATTGTTGATTATAAAGAATTTACTATCACAACCAGTTGTTCCACCTTGCTATGCTTGCAGAAAAGAATTGCAGGACGCAAGGAATCAGCGAAGGCACGCGACCGAATGACCCTTCTACACGCCGCGAACGACTACATCGGCGGGACTGCCCAAGTCTTCTTGAATTTTCGTTCTCCTCCACCACTGTGAACAAGATTGCAGCAGCGCCACCGGCCACCTTCAAAAATTCTTTGCGTTCCAGCCAAGGGTTCTTCTTCCGTGGTTTCAACGGGCCGCTCCTCCGATATTCGGTGCCACCGCTGCCATGGGCTTGGTCATGTGCGTAAGAATTGCCTAGCCAACGGGCATACATCGCCACGTAAGATGGAGGCTACATCAGCACTTCAGATGTCGAGGAGGATGATGATGCTGCCGCCTCGGATGACAATGGCAGTGGTGATGACGACTGGTCCTTGGTGGGCGCCCACAGCGACGCTTCTGAAGCATCATTGTGCAGCGAGTCCTCAGCACACAGGTAGGACAAACCGACAAGCTTCAACGCCATAATTTGTTTCAGACTTTCTTCGCAATCAAGAACAGGCGTGCACGTGTCATCATTGATGGAGGAAGCTGCAACAACTTGGTGAGTTCTGATTTGGTCAAGAAGCTTGGCTTGACCACGCGACCACATCCACATCCATACCATATTCAGTGGTTAAATGACTCTGGAAAAGCTAAGGTAACGCAAACATGCCGAGTCCATTTTTCCATTGGTTCTTATGCTGATCATGTTGATTGTGATGTGGTTCCCATGCAAGCATGCTCTCTTTTATTGGGTCGACCTTGGGAATTTGATAATGATGCTTTACACCATGGTAGTAGTAACAAATACACTTTTATGCATAAGGGAAAGAAAATTACTTTCTCGCCTTTGACCCCACTGAGATTATAGAGGCCGATAGGGAGAGAGTTGCTGCTGCTAATGATGCAAAGGAACATGATAAATCTGAAAACAGCAAGTAATCCATTTGAAAAATTCTATTATGCTTGCCACAAAATCAGACCTTGCTGAAATTGATGATGTTAATGATACATGCTATGCTTTTGTGTGCAAAGATGCTTTATTTTCCCTTGATAATATGCCTTGCACTTTGCCTGCTCTGTCACTAACCTTTGCAGGAGTTTAGAGATGTTTTCCCGATGAGATACCTCCGGACTTCCACCCATTAGAGGGATTGAACACCAGATTGACTTAATCACTGGAGCGAGTTTGCCAAACCGTGCGGCATACAGGACCAATCCCGAAGAGACTAAGGAGATTCAGCGACAAGTCCAAGACCTTTTGGACCGTGGGTACGTACGTGAGAGCCTTAGTCCTTGTGTTGTTCCTGTTCTTTTGGTTCCCAAAAAAGGTGGTTCTTGGCGTATGTGTGTAGATTGTAGAGCCACTAACAACATTACTATAAGGTATCGTCATCCTATTCCTAGGCTAGACGACATGCTTGATGAGTTGTGTGGTGCTATAATTTTCACAAAGATTGACTTGCGTAGTGGATACCACCAAATAAGAATGAAACTTGGCGATGAATGGAAAACTGCTTTTAAAACTAAGTTCGGTTTGTATGAGTGGTTAGTCATGCCTTTTGGTTTAACTAATGCACCTAGCACTTTTATGAGATTAATGCACGAGGTTTTACGTCCTTTCATTGGCAAATTTGTGGTTGTTTACTTTGATGATATCTTGATTTATAGCAAGTCCATGGATGAACATTTGAATCACTTACGTGCTGTTTTTAATGCTTTGAAATATGCACGTTTGTTTGGTAACCTTGACAAGTGCACCTTTTGCACAGATCGAGTCTCTTTTCTTGGCTATGTTGTGACTCCACAGGGAATTGAGGTTGATAGAGCCAAGGTGGAGGCGATATGGAGTTGGCCCACGCCACGACGGTCTCCCAAGTCGCGGAGTTTCCTTGGCCTTGCAGGATTTTATCGCCGCTTTGTCAAGGAATTCAGCACCATTGCGACGCCATTGATTGAGTTGACAAAGAAGGGCGTCGTGTTCCATTGGGGGCCATCACAAGAGGAGTCCTTTAATCTTTTGAAGGACAAGCTTACACACGCACCATTGCTCTAACTTCCGAATTTTGGTAAGACTTTTGAGCTGGAATGTGATGCTAGCGGAATTGGTATTGGTGGTGTTCTGATGCAAGAAGGCAAACCTGTTGCCTACTTTAGTGAAAAATTGAATGGTCCTGCTCTTAATTATTCCACGTATGATAAAGAATTGTATGCTCTTGTTCGTTCTTTAGAGACGTGGCAACACTATTTATGGCCTAAAGAATTTGTCATTCATTCCGATCATGAATCACTTAAGCATATTCGTAGTCAAACCAATTTGAATCGTAGACATGCTAAGTGGGTTGAATTTATTGAATCTTTTCCTTATGTCATTAAACACAAGAAAGGGAAGGATAATGTGATTGCTGATGCTTTGCCTCGACGCTATATCATGTTGTCTCAACTTGATTGTCGCCTTTTTGGTCTTGAACCTATTAAAGCACAATATGCTTTTGATGCTGATTTTAAGGATGTGTTGCTGCATTGTAAAGAGGGACAAGCATGGAATAAATTCGTGATCAATGATGGATTTTTGTTTAGAGCTAACCACCTATGCATTCCAGTTGGATCCGTTCGTTTTTTGTTGTTGCAGGAGGCGCATGGAGGCGGTTTGATGGGACATTTTGGTGCTAAGAAGACGGAGGACGTTCTGGCCACACACTTCTTTTGGCCAAAGATGAGGCGCGATGTTGAGCGGTTTGTGGCTCGCTGCACTACATGTCAAAAAGCTAAGTCTCGCTTGAATCCACATGGTTTATATATGTCTCTTCCTGTTCCTTCTATTCAATGGGCAGATATTTCTATGGACTTTGTTTTAGAATTGCCTAGGACTAAGAGGGGGAGGGATAGCATTTTTGTTGTTGTGGATCGCTTTTCTAAGATGGCTCACTTTATACCATGTCATAAAACCGATGATACCGTTCATATTGCTGACCTCTTTTTCAAAGAGATAGTTCGTTTGCATGATATGCCTTCTACTATTGTTTCAGATCGTGATGCTAAGTTCTTGAGTCACTTTTGGCGTACTCTATGGAACAAGTTGGGTACAAAGTTGTTGTTCTCTACAACATGTCACCCACAAACTGATGGCCAAACCGAGGTGGTGAACCGCACATTGTCTACCATGTTGAGAGCTGTTTTAAAGAATAATTTGAAGCTGTGGGAAGAGTGTTTGCCACATGTTGAGTTCGCATATAACCGAGCGGAACACTCCACTACCAAGGTAAGTCCTTTTCAGGTAGTGTATGGATTCAATCCCCGTGCCCCTATTGATATTTTACCTTTGCCTACTAGTGAGAGAGTTCATAATGATGCTAAGGAGCGTGCTGATTTCATTGTCAAAATGCATGAGACTACTAAGGCAAACATTGAAAAGATGAATGAAAATATAGGATTACCGTAGTAAAAGTAGAAAGGAAGTTAAACTTGAACCGGGTGATTTTGTTTGGTTTCACTTGAGAAAGGATAGATTTCCTGAGTTACAAAAGTCAAAATTGATGCCTAGAGCTGCTGGTCCTTTTAAGATAATTGAGAAGATAAATGATAATGCATATAAACTTGAGTTGCCCCGAGTTTGGGGTTAGTCCCACCTTTAACATTTCAGATTTGAAGCCATACTTGGGAGAAGAAGATGAGGCTGAGTTGAGGACAACTCCGCTTCAAGAGGGGGAGGATGATGAGGACATCACTTCTTCGGATACACACAACACTCCTCCACTTGACATTCAAGGACCAATCACTAGAGCTCGCGCCCGACAATTGAATTTACAGGTGAGCTCGTTCCTAAGTACTTCTTTTTGTTCATTTGAGAATCGATTGCTACCTAATGATTTAATTATGATTAGGAACCATGGAGAGGACCTAGAAGTACTTGGAGAAGGACTACGAGGCGCACAAGTCCAGCAAGGGCGGTCGAATCATGTTGGAGGCCCAACTCAAACCGACTTCGAATCCAATTCGGAGTCCAGGACCAGGTCGCACTAAAATGGACGCTCAGAGGGCATCCGGACTCCGTTTTGGATGTTCTACATATGTATGGAAAGCTGAGAAGACTACCTTTCCAATGGATCTGGTCCCATGTCAAAATTCCTTCTGAGTCAACGGGAATCATCGAAACAAGTGGGCGTTCAGAATCTATCAGGGTGCTGCGCCACCGTCTTTTGGGCCTTTCGGCTTTGTATCGTGTTGGAGCCCATTAGGGCGCGTCCAGGGGTTTTGCACGCCCCTCACTCCTTTATATCCAGCCGCCACCCCACCATTAGGGTTCGGGTTTTGCTTAGATTAATTCTGTCTTTGAACAGTATCGCCGTTCATCGGTTTGTGAGACCTCAACTTTCGAGTGCTAAATCAATACATCTGCAATTCAGTTGTGTTCTTCCTTGTTCTTGCTTGTGTTCTTCGATTCGCAGGCAAGGATTAGCCTTCTTGGCGAGGTCAACCGCCGCGCACGGTTGATAACCCGAGGAGACGTGGTGCTGCGATTGCGGGGTTCGGAACGTGTCGTTCGGAAGCCGGATCGATTTGTGTCGCGCCTCCACCAAATCGAACATATCCAGAACCTGTTGGAAGATCGGGACCCCGTCCCCATCAACAAGCTTCACTCACTGATCTTGGTGCGAGAATGGACACCATCGTTGCCGCCATTGCCAAGTTGAACACCACGGATGGCATTGAGCGGGTGGAGCGGCAGATGGCTGACCTCACTGGTCAGATGGACACATTGGAGGCACGCCTGCCACCTGTCAATGACGGCCATCATCGTGATGATGACACAGTGTATGATGCGGATGGCAACATTGATCAGCGGGCGACACAAGATGCATGACTTCGTCGGCGTCTTCAGCAAAACCGAAATGGTATGGGAGGTAATAACCAGAACCGTCATGGTAACGACGACCCTTTTGCTAAAGTCAAATTTACCATTCCATCTTTTTCTAGTCTTTATGATGCTGAAATATATCTTGATTGGGAGATGACGGTAGAGCAGAAGTTTAATTCTCACTTGGTTCCTGAACAATATAGAGTTAGACAAGCTACTAGTGAGTTTAAGGACTTTGCTATTATCTGGTGGAATGAACTGGGTACCATGCACGTACAACCTGATACACGGGAGCGGTTAAAATAAGCTATGAGTAATCGTTTTGTTCCTCCCTCATATAAACGTGATTTGAGAAAAAAAATTGCAGCGCTTAGAACAGGGTGATAGTTCTGTTCAAGACTATTATGCTGAGCTTCAAAAGGGTATGGTGCGTTGTGGGGTAGTTGAGGAAACCGAGGATAAGATTTGTCGTTTTTACGGGGGGTTACGGCGTGAAATTCAGGACATTGTTGATTATAAAGATTTTACTACTGTCAACCAGTTGTTCCAGCTTGCTATGCTTGCAGAAAAAGAATTGCAGGGACACAAGGAATCAGCGAAGGCAAGCACCGGACGACCCTTCTACACGCCGCGAACGACTACATCGACGGGACTGCCCAAGTCTTCTTCGAGTTTTCGTTCTCCTCCACCACCTGTGAACAAATTTGCAGCAGCGCCATCGAAGCCACCTTCCACGACACGCCTTACAGATTCTACAAAAAATTCTTTGCAACATCCAGCCAAGAGTTCTTCTTCCGTGGCTTCAACGGGCCGCTCCTCCGACATTCAGTGCCACCGCTGCCATGGGCTTGGTCATGTGCAGAAGAATTGCCCTAGCCAACGGGCATACATCGCCACAGAAGATGGAGGCTACATCAGCACTTCGGATGTCGAGGAGGATGATGATGTTGCTACTGCCTCGAATGACAATGGCGGTGGTGATGACGATTTGGTCCTTTGTGGGGCGTCCACAGCGACGCTACGGAGCATCATTGTGCAGCGAGTCCTCAGCACACAGGTACAACAACCCGATAAGCTTCAACGCCATAATTTGTTTCAGACTTTCTTCGCAATCAAGAACTGGCGCGCACGTGTCATCATTGATAGAGGAAGCTGCAACAACTTGGTGAGTTCTGATTTGGTCAAGAAGCTTGGCTTGACCACACGACCGCATCCACATCCATACCATATTCAGTGGTTAAATGACTCTGGAAAAGCTAAGGTAACGCAAACATGCCGAGTCCATTTTTCCATTGGTGCTTATGCTGATCATGTTGATTGTGATGTGGTTCCAATGCAAGCATGCTCTCTTTTGTTGGGTCGACCTTGGGAATTTGATAATGATGCTTTACACCATGGTAGTTGTAACAAATATACTTTTATGCATAAGGGAAAGAAAGTTACTTTACTGCCTTTGACCCCAGCTGAGATTATAGAGGCCGATAGGGAGAGAGCTGCTGCTGCTAATGATCCAAAGGAACATGATAAATCTGAAAAACAGCAAGTAATCCATTTGAAAAATTCTGTTATGCTTGCCACAAAATCAGACCTTGCTGAAATTGATGATGTTAATGAGACATGCTATGCTTTTGTGTGCAAGGATACTTTATTTTCTCTTGATACTATGCCTTGCACTTTGCTGCTCTGTCACTAACCTTTGCAGGAGTTTAGAGATATTTTCACGATGAGATACCTCCGGGACTTCCACCCATTCGAGGGATTGAGCACCAGATTGACTTGAATCTGGAGCGAGTTTGCCAAACCGTGCGTGCGTCTGGGACCAATCCGAAGAGACTAAGGAGATTCAGCGACAAGTCCAAGACCTTTTGGACCGTGGGTACGTACGTGCGAGTCTTAGTCCTTGTGTTGTTCCTGTTCTTTTGGTTCCCAAAAAAGATGGTTCTTGGCGTATGTGTGTAGATTGTAGAGCAATTAACAACATTACTATAAGGTATCGTCATCCTATTCCTAGGCTAGACGACATGCTTGATGAGTTGTGTGGTGCTATAATTTTCACAAAGATTGACTTGCGTAGTGGATACCACCAAATAAGAATGAAACTTGGTGATGAATGGAAAACTGCTTTTAAAACTAAGTTCGGCTTGTATGAGTGGTTAGTCATGCCTTTTGGTTTAACTAATGCACCTAGCACTTTCATGAGATTAATGAACGAGGTTTTACGTCCTTTCATTGGCAAATTTGTGGTGGTTTACTTTGATGATATCTTGATTTATACCAAGTCCATGGATGAACATTTGAATCACTTACGTGCTATTTTTAATGCTTTGAGAGATGCACGTTTGTTTGGTAACCTTGGGAAGTGCACCTTTTGCACGGATCGAGTCTCTTTTCTTGGCTATGTTGTGACTCCACAGGGAATTGAGGTTGATAGAGCCAAGGTGGAGGCGATATGGAGTTGGCCCACGCCCACGACGGTCTCCCAAGTGCGGAGTTTCCTTGGCCTTGCAGGATTTTATCGCCGCTTTGTCAAGGAATTCAGCACCATTGCGACGCCATTGATTGAGTTGACAAAGAAGGGCGTCGTGTTCCATTGGGGGCCATCACAAGAGGAGTCCTTTAATCTTTTGAAGGACAAGCTTACACACGCACCATTGCTCCAACTTCCGGATTTCGGTAAGACTTTTGAGCTCGAATGTGATGCTAGCGGAATTGGTATTGGTGGTGTTTTCATGCAAGAAGGCAAACCTGTTGCCTACTTTAGTGAAAAATTGAATGGTCCTGCTCTTAATTATTCCACGTATGATAAAGAATTGTATGCTCTTGTTCGTTCTTTAGAGACGTGGCAACACTATTTATGGCCTAAAGAATTTGTCATTCATTCCGATCATGAATCACTTAAGCATATTCGTAGTCAAACCAATTTGAATCGTAGACATGCTAAGTGGGTTGAATTTATTGAATCTTTTCCTTATGTCATTAAACACAAGAAAGGAAAGGATAATGTGATTGCTGATGCTTTGCCTCGACGCTATACCATGTTGTCTCAACTTGATTGTCGCATTTTTGGTCTTGAAACTATTAAAGGACAATATGCTCTTGATGCTGATTTTAAGGATGTGTTGTTGCATTGTAAAGAGGGACATACATGGAACAAATTCATGATCAATGATGGGTTTTTGTTTAGAGCTAACCGCCTATGCATTCCAGTTGGATCCGTTCGTCTTTTGTTGTTGCAGGAGGCGCATGGAGGCGGTTTGATGGGACATTTTGGTGCTAAGAAGACGGAGGACATTTTGGCCACACACTTCTTTTGGCCAAAGATGAGGCGAGATGTTGAGCGGTTTGTGGCTCGCTGCACTACATGTCAAAAAGCTAAGTCTCGCTTGAATCCACATGGTTTATATATGCCTCTTCCTGTTCCTTCTATTCCGTGGGCAGATATTTCTATGGACTTTGTTTTAGGATTGCCCCAGACTAAGAGGGGAGGGATAGCATTTTTGTTGTTGTGGATCGCTTTTCTAAGATGGCTCACTTTATACCATGCCATAAAACCGATGATGTCGTTCATATTGCTGACCTCTTTTTCAAAGAGATAGTTCGTTTGCATGGTATGCCTTCTACTATTGTTTCAGATCGTGATGTCAAGTTCTTGAGTCACTTTTGGCGTACTTTATGGAACAAGTTGGGTACAAAGTTGTTGTTCTCTACAACATGTCACCCACAAACTGATGGCCAAACCGAGGTGGTGAACCGTACATTGTCTACCATGTTGAGAGTTGTTTTAAAGAATAATTTGAAGCTGTGGGAAGAGTGTTTGCCGCATGTTGAGTTCACATATAATCGAGCAGAACACTCCACCACCAAGGTAAGTCCTTTTCAGGTAGTGTATGGATTCAATCCCCGTGCCCCTATTGATATTTTACCTTTGCCTACTAGTGAGAGAGTTCATAATGATGCTAAGGAGCGTGCTGATTTCATTGTCAAAATGCATGAGACTACTAAGGCAAACATTGAAAAGATGAATGAAAAATATAGGATTACTGGTAGTAAAAGTAGAAAGGAAGTTAAACTTGAACCGGGTGATTTTGTTTGGTTTCACTTGAGAAAGGATAGATTTCCTGAGTTACAAAAGTCAAAATTGATGCCTAGAGCTGCTGGTCCTTTTAAGATAATTGAGAAGATAAATGATAATGCATATAAACTTGAGTTGCCTCCCGAGTTTGGGGTTAGTCCCACCTTTAACATTTCAGATTTGAAGCCATACTTGGGAGAAGAAGATGAGGCTGAGTTGAGGACAACTCCGCTTCAAGAGGGGGAGGATGATGAGGACATCACTTCTTCGGATACACACAACTCTCCTCCACTTGACATTCAAGGACCAATCACTAGAGCTCGCGCCCGACAATTGAATTTACAGGTGAGCTCGTTCCTAAGTACTTCTTTTTGTTCATTTGAGAATAGATTGCTACCTAATGATTTAATTATGATTAGGAACCATGGAGAGGACCTAGAAGTACTTGGAGAAGGACTACGAGGCGCACAAGTCCAGCAAGGGCGGTCGAATCATGTTGGAGGCCCAACTCAAACCGACTTCGAATCCAATTCGGAGTCCAGAACCAGGGCACACTAAAACAGACGCCCAGATCGCATCCGGACTCCATTTTGGACGTTCTACATATGTATGGAAAGCTGAGAAGACTACTTTTCCAATGGCTCTGGTCCCATGTCAAAATTCCTTCTGAGTCAACGGGAATCGTCGAAACAAGTGGGTGTTCAGAATTTGTCAGGGTGCTGCGCCACCGTCTTTTGGGCCTTTCGGCTTTGTATCGTGTTGGAGCCCATTAGGGCACGTCCAGGGGTTTTGCACGCCCCTCACTCCTTTATATCCAGCCGCCACCCCACCATTAGGGTTTGGGTTTTGCTTAGATTAATTCTGTCTTTGAATAGTTTCGCCGTTCATCGGTTTGTGAGGCCCCAACTTTCGAGTGCTGCATCAATTAATCCGCAATTCAGTTGTGTTCTTCCTTGTTCTTGCTTGTGTTCTTCAATTCACAGGCGAGGATTAGCCTTCTTGGCGAGGTCAACCGGGCCGCGCACGGTTGATAACCTGAGGAGACATGGTGCTGCGATTGCGGGGTTTGGAACGTGTCGTTCGGAAGCCGGATTGATTTGTGTCGTGCCTCCACCAAATCGAACATATCCAGAACCTGTTGGAAGATCGGGACCCCATTCCCATCAAGTTTGGAAAGATTGAGTTTGATTTGTGCGTTTAGTGCCATGTTGGCTTTTGGCTCAGTCGGGTGTGGTTAGTCGGACTTGAGGCGTATTCTTCCTCCCGTTTGAGCTTTTGGGCTATATTATGCTTGAGTATGCTTAATTGATGCTATTTATGCTTACATATGTCGAGCGGCGCTATGTGATGTGTTTCTTGTCTGTGATGGCTGTAGGACGTCAAGACGGAGTCATGGCGAGACACGAGGTGACCGGACTAGGCACAGGTGGTGTCGAGGTCAGAACGGTCGGATGTGTCGAAGACGACGGAGACTCGAGGTGGTTGCGAGGCTTGGACGACAAGAGACGCAGAAGCTTCCCGGAAGGTGCAGGAGGGGCGTTTCGGTAAAAGCGCAAAGCTGCACAGGTGGAGGCGGTTCCGTTCGGGATTTAGCGGGCGTAACGGGTTGGAGACCCGTTAGCCAAAGGCTATAAATAGGAGTGAATTCCTGGTTGTATGCATGGCTTTGGGAGAAAGTTAGGGTTTTGCTTTAGTCAAAATAGCCTTTGGGAGGTTGTTTTTGCTTTAGGGCTTTAGTTGTTGAGAGTGGGTGGAGGAGACAGAGGGTGTCCTGTTTCTCTCCTTCATTGTGTTCTTGGTTGTTCATGAGTTTGTGAGAGGGTGAGATGAGTTCTTGATTTCTCTAAGCATGTATGGGATTGTAGGGATGGTATGAGTTGATACTTTATGCAATCATGTATCTCTCCTCCTCAATATCAATCCAAGATG